>CM069908.1:87599550-87779550 GCA_036172215.1 Camellia granthamiana | reverse complement strand
ATGATGCATACAAATAAGCTCTTTTTGAATGCCATAAAATAAAATGTAATGGTATTGGTAACACTGTACGGTTTCTGGACAGCAACTTAGTCTGTTCACCTCATTTAGCAAATTTTTTTAGGGGCTATCATTAGCGGAAATGGATCAAATTTTTAATGGGGTGAAGAGATTAATTTTTTGTTTTTTAATCACTGACTAGGAAATACGCTTGGGTTTACATCGCTCTGATTATATGCTTGACGAACAGACTAAGTTACTTCTCCAGATAGAGCTCAACACAATTTCAAGTTCATTTCCTGGCCTCAGTTGTCTTGTCAGTGAGCTTCACAGGTTAATTAAATATTTATCAGCATTGTAATATTTGCTTTCTTCAATCATTATTGTTGTTCTGTTTGGTAAACTTGTTTCTCTTATTCTCTAGTGTTATCACCAAATCATGCATTAAGGGATCACTATAGAGTCATGGTTATTGTTCAAACTTGTTCCAGTAGTTGTCATATTTACATTAGGTTCAAACTTTCCAATAAAGTAGGCATATTGGAGTTGTTCGTTAAGAGGTCACAACTTCAAAGGGTATTAGGACAAGATCCTTGTTTCATGAACCGTGATAAATGATTTGTTGGTGCACCATAAACGGGTATGACTGGAATTTTATGAAGGCCTTTGGTGTAATGTACGGGTTAAAAATTGTGTACTAACAGTAATTTGCATAATGAATGGCATCTATCACAAGTCTCAAATCTTGTGGAGAGATAGAAAATATCTTTTGAAATATGTAAATTGTTATAACCAGAAGTGTTGATGGAATTGTTTCTTTATTTTGGTCCATGTGCATGGGTTCAATATAGCTTTTATGGGTTCAACCCAAGCACTACTGAATGTTGAAAGAATCCAATATGTGTTAAAGATCAATCTTAATGTTGTTATTGTAATTTTCCAATCTATAGATAGATTTTTTGACAGCAGAGAGAAATGAATATGAAAACAATAAAGGAGTTGATGCAGCAACAACTCCTAGTTGTCCTCCAAATGTGGGAGATAGGTAGTAAACGAGATATCATGGCATTGGAAAGGGATGAAGGTGGGAGATGACAAACAAAGCAGTGGGAAGTCAAATTACGTAGGGAAAGCATGATGTATATATGCTTTGCTTCTATGTGTTTTCTATTGCAGAACTTAGTTTTGCTCCAAAGACATTTCTAAGAAATACCTTACTGGAAAATACTTCTATTGATTACTCTGTGGATCCACAACAAATTCAAAGAATTGATTGTATGACGTAGGACAGGTAGGGACAATGCTGGATTTTGTAAACAGAGGTTATTTGATGGCCTAAACAGTGAGTAATTTAGGATTTCAAGGGTTAAATTGAAGGCTAATAGGTAGGGGAAGGGATTAAGGTCGACTTGAGAGTGATTGGATGGAGTTTTGAGGTTGAAAAGTGCACTTTTAGAGGGTTGTGAATAGAAATCCGAGAATAGTAAATTGAAACAAAAAAGAAGAAGAAAGAAGAGAGGAAGATAAGTCTAGGCATCGCACCTAGATTCCATAGGCATCACACCTAAGGTTTGATTGCATCACACAATCCATAAAAAAGCTTTAAAGCTCTCAAATTTTTATAAAATAGCAATTCTATTGAATTATTAGTATTACATGGCTTTATATAGAATTAGGAGACTTCCTAAACCAACTATAACCAAAAAAGGAAATTATTATAATATGTTTTACTTCTAAAACTAATCTAAGACCAAGTAAGAAACATAAATAAAACCCAATTAAATAACTTGACCCCATAAGACGACCCATGGGCGACCCCTACAACCCATATTAGCAAATATGAAATTTACCAAAATACCCTTGACCTAAAAATCCTAGAAAATATAAACCAATCATAAAATAAGACTCTAATAATACTAGAAACATAATTATATAAAATTTCTATCAATTTCTCTATGAAATCATGTCAATTTCCAAATATCGCTACTTGTTTGAATTTACTTTTCCTTGAGCTTGTTATATTCTCCATCACTGCGCTGAATCTACTTGAGATTGAAGGAAACTAATGTAATACCAGACATGTAATGATAGAAGCATGATAAATACTAGTCTCCCTAGTAGTGTTAGTCAATTGGACTGTGTGTAAGCCATGTAGTATTAAATTTGCAATTCATTCCTGAATCATATTGGATGACTTGCACAAAAAGCAGATACACTTCTTTTGTTTCCATATTATACCAAATCTTCTTAGTTCTCTAACAAAGACACCAGAGAAAATCAAAAGTCATTCTTTCATTCTCCTGTCAAGTTGTGGGCAACCACAAAATTGGAGGGTGTTTAAGGAGTTATTATAAAGGAGTTAATTATTTAGCTTATCTTTGCACATTTTATGTTAGTTTGGATTTGTAAAAAATCTATTACAATGTTAGAAAGCTATGCCTGTTAGAAGTTTTATTTTATTTCTTTCTCAACGCAGTAAGCTGTCCTGATTATTCCTTCACTTTTGAGATTTTGGTGCTCATTTTTACCGCCTTTATATGTAGCATGTCATTTCTATTCACTCACTAGAGAATGCGATACCCTGCCCTAAGTCGTCCTAGCAACCCCTTAAAGAGTCACCAACGTCATGACTTTGAACTGTGCCCAGAAAATAGTTTCATGGTATTGATATCGAAATACCAATCTTTGTCCTCATTAGATCTTTCATATTGAACAATCTTATTTGTTGGTTCACAGACTAATAGACTGTGTTCCCTTGTATGAAATATGGTGGCATCCTTTTCCCAATTATGTTTGTGAGTAATTGCAATTGACTGATTTGTTACACCTTTATATAGCCGATAATGAGAATATAATTTTGTTTTGGAGTTCTGCATTTTTTTGGAAACTGATTTGATGTTTCTCAAATTTTTGCCACCCTTCTAGAAGGATGGCAGTTTCTGAGTATGAATTCTCCTTCCTTTCCCATTCCCTCAGTCAGTAGCTAGGTAGATTTTCCCCATCTATCAGGCCCAAAATTATGAACTTATTCTTGTTATTTAATTCCATTGAGTACTAGATTATTTGGCTGTATTTTGGGTCTCCAGAAACCAATTAAAAAAGAAAACAATAGTAGCTGGTAATTTTGCAGGAGCATATTGAATCAGTACAAGGAGCACCTTGGGTTAGATTCCAGAAGGATTCCTGGAAACACTGCTGTGAGTCAATATGCAGAGGCATTGACCAAAGCTTGGAAGGAGTATAATAATCCAAGGTTGGATTTGATTGATTGATGTTCCTTATTTGTTTTATGATAATGAATTCACCAAGGTCAACATATGACTAGCTTCAAATACTTGTTTACAGGGCTGTAGTTATGGTTGTGGTGCAACCTGAAGAACGCAATATGTATGACCAACATTGGCTTTGTTCTGTACTGAAGGAAAGATATCCTTTCTACTAGTTACATGATGATGAAGCTCCTATCTGAGAGCTTAGTGGTGTATTTAAGTTCATGGCAACAAAAATTTGGAATATAATGACAAATAAAAAAAGTATTTGATCCCTTTCAAAGTTTAAAATTTTATGTCAGTTTTAATATCTATATCTATTTTCCAGAGATTTATTTATCAACAAACTATCTGGATGGAAAGTTTTTGTCTAGGAGTTTTGTTCAGATGTATTCCTTAGCTTTGTAACACACATGATGTTACAACTATTCGAAAAACATTGGCAGAAATTGATGCGCAAGGGGTGCTTCTACCAGATGGAACCCTTCTCATGTATGTAGCTGTGTCTTGAATATTTGATTTTTGCTGTTCTAAATTTGTTGGATTTTGAAGTTATTTTTCTAACTTTGACTAATTGAAAGCTTTGAACTTGCAGTGGTAATCAAGTAATTGCAGTCATTTATTTCAGAGCTGGGTATGCGCCAATTGATTATCCTTCAGAATCAGTGAGTAGATCTGTGTCATTTTTCTGCTTCTGCCAATTCTAGTTCTAATCTAAACTGGAAGTTGGCTTTGCCTTGTATAGGTGATGTTGGTTATTATTAGTAGTTGAGTGTCAAAAGTGCCTATGGAGCAGACTTTATTCTATTAAGCTTTGTTTGGATCATGGATTAAGTATGGAGTGGGAAAGGGAAAAGGAAAGGAAAAGGCAAGAGCAATGACGAAAAATATTAGCTTATATTTCATCCACATTTCCCTCACCTTTTCCTCTCCCTTGCCAAATCCCTACCCAAATCCATGATCCAAATACAACCTTAATGGATAATGGCACATATGCATCAGTTGTGTCTACAACTTCTGATGAGGTTCCACCATCCCAACAACTCCATTAAAATAACTGACAATTTTAATGTGTTCTAAACTTAATACCAATATAATGTAAATATTTCACAACTAGTGTAGAATCACGTTTTTTTCCCCATTAAACTAAAGCATCAGTCAGCCAAAAGTTTTATCTACAGATAATTTGGCAAGTTCTTCCAAGTTACTAGCCAAATCATTTCTAAACTCACACCTGAATGATTTAAACCCACATCCTCTGCTCCATGGCGATTACAATTTTGGATTATCTAGGACCACTTCTGCACCTGGGGGTGACCTTACTACTCATTTCATGAATAATCCCTCTTTCATTTTGTAGGAGTGGAGGGCTAGGGAATTAATGGAGCAGTCCTCTGCCGTCAAGTGCCCTTCAATTTCCTACCATTTAACTGGCACGAAGAAGGTACAACAAGAGCTTGCAAAACCCAATGTTCTTGAGAGGTAATGTTCATTGTTTAAACTATTATTTGGTACTGCTCTTCATTCAGATCATTTGCAATTTCTTGCTGGGGTTTTGAACCAATTCCGGAAAATATTGATTTGTGATCCCCAGGAGAATAAAGTATAATCGCATGTTATTATTCTTTCAATCTGAATTCTGAAGTGAATGTGAATGTACATTGTTTTGGATCTTCATTATGCAATATCTTTAAAATAGGTGACCTTTTCCTAGTCCTTAACAAAAAGTTGGTTCTACTTTGTTCGTTTTCATGAGTTTTTTAATTTTAGAATGATTGAAGAACTAGAATCAAGATGCCAGCTCACATTATGAAGTTAAAAATTATTTTTCTCATTAAATTTGTGACTTCATGGGAAATGAGCTTCATTTACACCATCCAGTATGTCTTATATGATAGTTTCTTTCCTTGGTTGTGAGCAGGTTTCTTGAGAACAAAGAAGACATTGCCAAACTCCGAAAATGCTTTGCAGGATTGTGGAGTTTAGATGACTCAAATACTGTTAAGGATGCAATTGAAAGACCTGAGTTTTATGTTATGAAACCGCAAAGAGAAGGCGGAGGTTCCATTTTTTAATCTTCTTTGTCTTGTAATTGTTGTTGGAAATTCCATTGATATTGCTATTATAGATGAGTCAACATCCTTTTTCAGGGAACAATATCTATGGAGATGATGTGAGGAAAACTTTACTCAGATTGCAAGTGGAGGGTAGTGAAGAGGATGCTGCCTACATCCTCATGCAGAGGATTTTCCCAACTATTGTTCCCACATTTTTGATGCGTGATGGCATTTGTCACAAAGATCGTGCTATCTCAGAACTTGGCATATATAGTGCTTATTTAAGGTGCGTAGCACTGGCCAATGTTCCATAACTTGTTTGAAGGTGCCTCCATGCACATTTTTTCTTCTCCTTTTAACATGTTAACAAGACCTATGTTACTTGGAACATGGATCGTTCCGGTTTGTGGAATGGGAATAGAACATGGTACACCATATGCTCTAAAATATGGTATATAGATTATACTATAAAAATTTAAGATACTTCTAAAGTAATTTTCTTTTTAACAATTAGACATCCAATAAAAATAGGGTTTCTTTTTCAAAATTAACCATGTGTCAATACATTTCTATGAGCCTTATGACTCATTTGCAACTTTGTTTCCTGTCAAAACTTTACTTACCTTAGATATTAGTTCATCATATTTGTTTTTTTTTTACTCTGAATGAAACCTTTAGGAAATTTATTGTAAATAAACTCTTGGGATCACTTTAGATTGCTAAATTTACTATTTTTCAAACAAAAGTGTAACATGTTTCAAAATGTGCATTCCAAAATGTAATTCGCTTGGGTACTAGCGTTTTTTGGTAACATTGAATAAGATTGAAATCTTCTCCCTTGTTTTTCATTTTTTATTAGATTTGTTGCCTTTCAAAGTTGAATTTTGTTCAAGACCAGATATGTAATGGAAAGAATTAGAAAAAAGAAGCACCCTTGATAACATTTTATGTAACAAAAATTACAATGGCAACTACATTCTTGCTTCCCATTTTACTTTTTGGTCTAATATTCCTACCATGCATTACTTGTGTTGTAGAATGTTATCTGTATTTATATGCATTACCTAACATGAAGCATTTGAATGTGCAGAAACAAAGAGAATGTGATTATGAATGAGCAATGTGGTTACTTGATGCGGACAAAGGTTTCTTCATCAAATGAGGGAGGTGTTGCAGCTGGATTTGCAGTTTTGGACAGTGTGTATTTAACTTGATGTGTGTTTATTCAAGTGACTTTAATTTAACCATGTGTAATTTCACCTGGCTTAGATCCAATAGTGATTGAACCTGGTGCACAAGATTGCCTCATTTGGATTTCTTTCTTTCTTTCTTTTCTCTTCCTTTGTTTTTCCTTTTATTCCTTGGAGGTAGAGGTAGGCTTGATCCCGGGGCTCTAAAGACATGTCTTTTGTAGTAAATTTGATAGTGAGATTTTCAATAGATGTCCAAAGGAAGCAAGTTCTGTTCTTGGCATTCTATGTTGTGTGAAAGGTCAAATTTTTTTTCAGATTTGCACTTTGCAGGTTCCATGTAATTTTGCAGTGCGAGACGCTGGACATGCTAGTACAGAGTAGTGGGTGAAGCTAAAATTCTGATGTGGCTCGAAGGAATCTCCAGGCAAGTACTCAGCATCTTTGTTGTCGCCATGTGAATTATTGCCGTTGGAGTGATAAATGAAGTTGAATTTTGATGTGGCATGTTTAGATAGATGTCGGTCCTATGAGCTATTATGAAAATATATCTAGAGGGATATTATTCAAGCCTGGTCGAGCTTTGAAGGACCTTAACCGTGTTGTCCTTGATATTGGAAGTGCCATTCAAGTGCAGATATCTCAGATTGAAGAAGGGAATCCCAAAATGTCGTAATTTGGGAGTCAGCAAATTTGTACTGTAAAGGCTATTATCATGGATGATGTGAAGTCTCTCCATTCTTTCAGCCCCTGGAGTTGAAAGTAATTGTTGGCGAGAAAGGAAAAAGATGTAAAATCTAAGGGCTCTTGATTGTATTTTTTTTTATTATACATAATTAAATCTTTGATTCTGCTTGATTGTGTCTGTAATTGGTGATTGTTATTGCTATAATGATTAAAATTCTGGTCTGCAAATGAATTCTATCTGCACTACAACTACTTTCCATATATATGCATGAGCACATGCATGATTCATGGAAAATACTTGAGAGCACTAATTAGTGCTATCACTAATGATGTGGTAGTAGATCCCACCCACTGCCACAGTGTGTATTGTGTCTTGGATTATTTATTTATTTATTTTTTCCCTTTTCCACCTCATTAGTAGTGGGGTTAGTGATAGCAAATTAGTGGTCTGTAACATTGCTGATGATTCATGAACTATCTTGTTTAGTATTTCTTTTTGTCAAGTTTTCTGCTACGGAAGGTAGACCTAATTTTCCACTGCTATGATTCATGGAACTAGGAAGAGCCAGTTAGGCAAAATTCTATTTACATCGCATGAAATTTCAGTGCCCAACATTTGTGTCGTCCGGATATAAATTTTCGCACAAAAGTCAAATATAAACTTATAAACAAAAATGAATTCTTGGCATATATATTTCATTCAACTGTTCATGTCTAAACAATTACTTTTTGTTCATAAATTTATGTTTAAATATTTGACTTTTGTTTAGAAGTTTATATCCAAACGATACAAATGATGAATTGAGATTTTCTGTAGTATGCAAATAAAATTACCATTTGTCCTGCACAAAATCTCAATACAAATGGTGCACTGAGATTTTTTGTAATATGCAAATAGAATTATGCACCGGTTAGGCCACATATACACTGCACTGCACAAAATTTAACAGTTTCTTGTAATAAAGGAATTGCTACAACTAAGCCATCTGTTTCATTATTCAGCTCTTTGTATTCTCATACTCTCAGTGTTTATGTTTCTTGCTAATGCAATCAAACAACAATGCACTATGACTTGCAACAGTTTTTGCAGAGTGCAAATTTTGTAAGCTATATTCTCCTTGTTTATCACACAGCAAAAGCAGAATATTAGGACCCCAATAATAATAATAATAATAAATCAGGAATACATGGGAAAAGCCTGTAGCTAGTTCTTATATCCTATACACCATATGCAGCATTGAAGTAATCATATTTTCTGACGGATAAAAGACGCAAAAAAAAAAAAAAAAAAAAAATCATCTATGTAGCATGGTGATATTCACACTCAGCGCACAAACATAATGAGTCAAAAGCCTAAATTAACAGGAAATAACGATAAAAGAAGCTACATTCATGAATACAATCTTCTTTGGTCCATCCACCCGTGTTCACGAGCTCTATACTCCCACAATGCTGAGAGTTTACGCTCGTCTATGAGTGCTGCTTCAGCCTTCTCTCTTGCTTCTTCACAAGTTTCCATTCCTGCATTGCACTTTTCTGCTTCTTTCTGATAATGGGAAGAAGCTCTCTTCGTAATCATTATCAGTGCCTCAGTGCGTTCTAAGTTATCATCGGTGACATTTTTCTGTAGACTAAGCTCCTCTGATAGTGAAGTTATGGTGTCCTTCTCCATCTCCTCATTCATGTCAGGATCATTTTTACCACAGTCTGCACATGTAATAAGCATATGTTGTGCAAGGATTCAAACTAGAGAAGTTTTTGGTCATGATACACACATTTGTGGGCAGCAATGTTGTGCTAGTGAGTTTGACCCTTCCTTACATGGACTTTTCAAAATAAATCAGATATGTGACACTTTTCATTAGACTCTTATATATTTGTATTTAATATTATCATTAATTATATATACATATTGTGGTATAATTGCTATGAAATGAGTAAAATATCTTTTTAATAATGTCTGTTACATATAACACCATTTTATCTCACATAATAAATTAAAAATATAAACATTTTTGCCGAGTCTTCATACCCTTAAATTTGATGTTTGATAGTTCCGACCTCTAGCTGAGCACCCATACTCGTACTCGTACTCATATGTAACATAGGTTTGACCTCCCCACTCATTGTTTCTCCATTAGACTCAGGTCAACTGATATGCCATAGATTTATCACATCTTTTATTTATATTAGCAAAAGAAGCTTAACATGTTACCATCCATACCCACCATCCCTGATATTCATTCTTCAGCTTAATTTGTCTAGTATACATATTTTCAGTCTCTGGATTTCCTCATCTCTATACCTAACAATTACAAGTCTTTCTATGGACCACTTCTAACAATGGGACTCATCATCCCCCTTTTAGACAGTTTGCTTGAATTCAAAACCAGAGAGATGTAAGGTTGAAAAAATTCCAAACATTTAATGGTTCAAGGACCATAAGAATTACTTGATGTACTCCCAATGGAGCACAAAACAGCAAGTGTAGATAGCAAGAACACATGCAAGACAGATGGACTCACCTGAATATGAGATGTTTAAAAATCCTGCAAGAACAATGGCATTGATTCAGAGTAAGGGAACAATCCTTTTTTCAAAAGAAAATTAATGGTAAGAGGATAGTGAAACATCAGCAGAACAAAGAACAATAAGATTATAGTGAGATGTCTTATCCATATAGGGGGGAGGGACTACTGGTTACTTGATGGAGCATATGTTACAGACTCAGATATGTTTAATGGGTGCAGATATGTGTTTAAGTGTCAGATTCATTTGATTCTGTAGTCCAAGAACAACATGACAAGCTAAAAATTGCACAACATCGTGAGTTACGTTTGGATCAATCGTAACTTACCATATTGTGCAATTTAAGCTAATTAAGCTTTGAAATCAGCATATTAAGAGATCCCTATTGCACATTAATGATTTTAGAGCTTCTATTTGCACAAACTAACTACTAAGTGCTGGTAGGATTTCATATATTCATTAACAAGATATAATTATTTAGTCATTAACATGATGGGGAACAACAAAAACATTTGAGGAAGAAACAATCACCTAGAACCCTAGTTTAGATGCACAAGCCAAAAAACTCAGCAGGTGTCATAACAACTTCTTGTCATGCATAAGCCAAAAAGAAAGCATAAATAGTTCCAAATAACTTTCTTCTCATAGCAGTCTCAAATAACTAAAGCCTTGCTACCGGATAAATTAGAAAATTATAAAGAGAAGAGAGCA
Organism: Camellia granthamiana; assembly: GCA_036172215.1. Classification (NCBI taxonomy): domain Eukaryota; kingdom Viridiplantae; phylum Streptophyta; class Magnoliopsida; order Ericales; family Theaceae; genus Camellia; species Camellia granthamiana. The sequence continues at coordinate 87,769,110 of CM069908.1, read as the reverse complement.
ATATATTATGCCAAAGGTTAAAAAAATAATAATAACAAAAAAGAAAAAGAAAATAAGCCAACAATGGATGTGCAGTTGGATGAAGATGCTTGGGACCACAATCATGTGTACGCATCAAGCATGAAAGTTTGCAGAACAAGTTCTATATAAATTAGATATTTTATGAAAGAAGTAAAAATCACATGAAAAGTCGAAAAAGAATATAATGAACTTCACATGACATATATACAACACAAAAGAAAAGACAGAAAAATAAGTCATCCTTGAGCTTTTTATGTTGGTCCATGAGAAGGCAAGTAAAATGAGTTCGACTTCATACTCAGTTCTCTTCTGAGATTTCAGAGTCTTCCTTACTGTTGTAGATCTTTTTGATTCTAAGATAAATCCTAACAAATTTTTCATTGTCCCACTATTTGATAAAATATTTTGTTAGATTATGTGATGGAACCATGTAACTTCAATAAATTTTGTACATGTGATCTACAAATTGAGACAAGTTAATAATAATCACTAAGACCTCCTCTCGCCTCTTTTGGTTGCTGTAAGTATAAGAGTTTTAAACCTCAAACAAATAACAATTTTCAATGATCAGTTAAGCAAACTAATTTCAATCCTGCAATAGTATGATTACTAGCACAGCTAGGCAAGAGGCCCTTCAGTATTTCTCCCATTCACTTGGAAGGTTCTAGCAATAGGCAATAAATTAACAGTTAGTTCTCTGTCTGAAAATAATGATTAATTCAACTAACAAATGATTTTGGGCACGAATATAATGATAAAGTTTTGCCAACTGCCTAGAACAAACAGGGTGCACCCTGGAAACCGGGTGGTTTGTCTCACTGAAGCCTAAGGATGCAGTTTTGGGGATCAACAATGAGAAAATAACAAAATATAGAATGTTATAATCACAAGTACCACTAGATTTTGCTAGGAGGAGAAAGATAGTAGAACTTGATAAAACTTAGATGTTTCCTTGAGTGTTTGAAATACATTAAAGGGAACGAGATTATTGAATTTCCTAAAGAAAGAAGAAATCCATTTGATGAAGATCATGGAAAGAAGAAAAAGAGCAAATCTGGAATTTCACATGAAGCACATTTAGGGCATCAAGAATTAAAGATTTGGAATAATTTTGAGTCTTCATATCATCATAGTAGGTTTTAGTAATTAAGGGTATAATGGTAATTCCAATAATTGTTGGACATGGGTTGCAGGGGTCACCCATGAGTTTTTATTTTGGGTCAAGTTATTAAATGAGTTATTATATATGGGTTTTATTATGTCTAAAATAATCTTAATTGTCAAAAGTTCAAGTTTCTTATTTTGATATTGAAGTAGAATTAAAAGTCATTAAAATTTCCTATTATGATTGAAGTAGAATTAGAAGTTATAGGTGGTCTAGAATATTAGTAGTTGCTAAATTTTTTAATTTCTAAATTTGAGAAACAGTCCTTATAGAATTAGAAGAGTCTTTAACCTATAAATATATGTTTAATCTCAATGATTCAATAACAGAGTTAATATTATGAAAATTTGAGATTGTGTTAGTGTGATTAGCCTATCCCTTGTGAGGGTGAAGCACTTCTCTCTCTCTCTTCTTCTTCTTCTTCTATTCAATAAGGTTACTATTCACGTCACTGTTCACAGTGCTTAGAACAACCACCCAACTGTCCCTAAACACTTGTGTTTTCATTCCCAAAACCCTACATTTTTACAAACCTTTAAACTCCTATTTTTTAAATACTATCCAGCCCTATAAGTCTATTGTTGCTACCGCCAGTATACTTAACCCGGACTCACTACTTGTAGGAAAGTAATCCATACTCATCCTACATCACCATTACTTGGTTTTAGTCCCGTGGATGCTGGTGCACCTTCAGCTGTATTAGTACAGAGAGGCTGGTCTCATACAAAAACCTGCATCTCACACTTGGCAGCTGTGAGCTCTAGCCCGCACTTCTTTCAAAAAGAGTACAATTTTACTTGCAAAAGACATAATAGAATTATATTTACATGTCAACAGTAACATCATAATCCTTCAACTTTTATATACTTGCAAAAGGTGACTCCAACTATCTAGACTCAAATTATTACAGGCATCCATGATGGAAACAAGTTCCTCCCGTTCATCCTTTTAAAGCATGCAATATGATCATCAGTTATTGATTAGTTTTTAGTTTCTACACAAACTCTTAAAGTTCCAGTAACGAAAAACATGAACCTGTACCAACTATGTAGAGTTTCACTAATAGTGTAACTGGATCTCAAGGAGAAGGATGAACAAATTGCCTCTCAAACAGCTTGAATTATTCTCTTAGTGCTCTTCAGTCCATTAATTGAAAGCTCAAACGAACTCCAAATTCCACATGTCATGGGCAATGCTATTATATCTGAATGGAGTGTTGTCATGACTAATAAAATGGTATTCCAGAAACAGCCACAGAGCCAATATGCATATTAAAATACAGTACAATAGTTACAAATGAATATCTCAAGAAACTCAAAGGAAAGACCTAGTCCAATCCTTTGGCCCACAAAAAAGAGATATATAGACAAGATAATATTCAAATTAAATATTGGAAGTTGCCATCTTGAAAAGCCTTTTATTTCAGCACATCCAAATAGCACAAAAAGATAAGGCTTTTGTTACCATCTAAATATGATTTTCATTTATGTGCGAACAATTGATGCGCACATCTCCGAGAGATTTCTCCACATTTAAGTGATTAACCATCATGGTATCACAAATTTCACCAAGAACAGATCATTGCGCCTTCCTTTTCACATAACAGTATTATCCACCAACCAACCCATCCCACAATCTTTAGAGAAAGCATCTTTGGGTCAATTTCTCTTTGAATTTATTATGGAACACATCTTTAGTATTTACCTGATGCAATCTCTTACACATAGCAGATTATTCTCTAAAGAAAAGTAACCCACACCAAACATCTCATAATTTCAACGACACCCTAATTGGCTAATTGACTAGCATCTCTGGTCTACTCACAACTCTCTAACCATACCTGAAAATAACAGCAATTTTCCACAACAAATTCTCCCCTTTGCAAATTGGAGCCAGTCAACCAAAAGCGTTATGCTCATCACAACTAAAGTCAACCAATTGACTTTTTTCAAGATGCAAATGGAACTTGAACTCATCCCTTGGAGCTTGTCTGATCTCATTGCCACAAAGGACATAAAGTATGTATTTCGACTAAATGAATTCCTCTTTCGACTAAATGAATTCCTCCAAATCAGCGAATTTCCTCTGTTCAGGAAAACAAGTCTCAACCACTACAGGCTTTCTCTTTATCAACTCCAAGGCACCATTCAACTATCTTAGTCTCTAAGAAGCACAGACACTTTAAAAAAGGTGGCGTGTTGGTGTCGGTGTCCGACACTCATCGGACACTTCTTGACATGTGTTTGACACACATCCAAATGTGTCCTACTTTTTTTAAAAAGAATTTAGACTTAGACACATGGAGAACAGACGTGTCCATTGCTTAAATATATGTGTCCATTGATTAGACACGCAAAAAATTAATTATAAGTTTAAACAAAATAACTTGGAATACAATTATAAAAGAAAAATAATGTTAATTTATAGAAAATAGTATTATATTGCATTTATTTCTTGTCTTAGAATGATATATTCATATATATAATATATAATAAATATATAAAATTATATATTTTGTGCGTGTCCCCACGTGTCTATCTTGCATTTATTGAAAATTGCCGTGTTGGCATGTCTGTATTGTATTCGTGTCGTGTCACATGTCCGTATCCGTGCCTCTTAGCTTAGTCTTCTACAAAAATAACAAGAGTGAACCCATGGTATGACATTAGAGAGAGCTCTACCACGTACCCAAGTTTCTCACCGAAGAGATGAACTTACTTCCTCCACTCCACTTTTCCACAAGAATAAGCTTATATTTATCCAACATTCACCTTTTGGCCAAAGACTCTCCACAAGAAAGGGCCACTGTGAGGACACAATCAAATTACCATCAATGTTGTTAAAATTGGGATCCTACATAGGATCGCTGAGAGGGTCTCCTGGATCGGATCAAGGAACATAAGAGAAGGGTGTAGCATTGGAAGTCTATGCATTGAGCTTTCTTAAATGCATGTTGTTCTCAACCAAGATTAAAAGCTTAGTTTACAATTTGAAAGGAAGAATACCAGAGCAATCTGAATATAGCACCTACAAGATTCCACCAACGAGTAATCTAATATCAAGTCAAATAGTTCATAGGAATATAATAGTGCTGTAAAAAAAGCTTATGGCATCACTTGAGCAACTAGAAAGAAGAAATCTACAATATCATAACTTCCACTCAGAAATAATCTAACATCCAGTAGAAGTTAATTATGCATAATTATCATAATGAAGGTCAATTCCACCGTTTCCAGCAACTAAAAAGAACAAATTGGCAACCGTACAGTTACAAAGAAAGACTATATGTACAGAACTAAAATAAGACACTCAACAACTCCATATCCTATAAATCATCACCAGTTCCATATACATTTAAGACTCAACAGAGGCTAATTAACAAATATTTTGTCCTATGCAGAAATTTTTTTAACTTTTGGTGACAGTTGAACTCACCTAAGGGTATGGAGAAGTTGTCTGAATCACAATCGCAATCACATGTAGAACATGAAGCTTGAGCATATGAATTTTCTCTCAAAATTGGTCGTCCCACAATGTAGGCAACCAAAAACAGACCCACCAAAACCAAAACACTTCTCAGAACCCCGGGATTAAGCCTATGGTCTGATGGGTGAGCCATCAATTCCCAAAAAACAAAAAAAACATAAAATGTGTCCCCCCAAAAAAAAAATCAAGCTTTTTTAAAAAAAGAAAAACAAACCCAACTCAGATTTGATTGCAAAAGTAAAGAACAACCAATTTCAACAATGAAATACTCTCCCTTTTTTTTTCAGAATAAAAAACCCAATTAGATTTGATTGCAAAGGAACAAAGAACACACTATCAACATCGGAATACCCAATTCAAGATCTGATAGTAGAATGTATATAGTGAAGAATGTGAGTAGAAACCAATCTCTAGGAATCCAATAGACAACCCATCAAAGAAAATCTAACTTTTGTTTTTCTCGATAAAGTAAAGATCCCGAGATAGAGTGATGAAATTTATGGAATGTAGGTGCAGATGCGAGAGAAAAAAAATAGCAGAAGACGAAGACTCGAGTGACGAGGAAGTTCTTGCTTTCTTGTTTATTTGATACATCTCTTTAATTTTAAAATTTTAATTGAATTTTAATAACGTGACAGAGAACAAAAACATATATTAATTAGTATATTAATATTAGTTATGACTTTATAATTAATTTTATTCATTATATAAATTATAAATATTAAAAATATTTTAAATTATATCACATCATTAATTGATATTAAATACAAAATAATTGAGCGAAAGTAGTTTGATAATTAATGTGAATTATGAGCTTTTTTTTGTTGTTGGATTGGACCAACCAAGCTGGCATAGACAATGTCATTGGCAAATGGCAATCAAATATTTATGACTTTCTTTATTTTTTATTTTTTTTTTATTAAAATTATGTTGAGGCAAAGTTCATTGTTTGATTGTATAATTGTCCCTGTGTTGGTCCCATATCGCTTGTTTATTTTTTTATATATGAATTTATTATACAATTGAGTTTTTAAGACTTACCTGGCTCATGGCTTGGATCAACTCAAGAAGTGCTGTACCCCATAATTGGTTTGTTTTATTTGTAGATGGTTTATCAATGGTTTAGATTTAAAGTTGATAAATGAATAGGTTTAATAGGTGTCTTTTAAAAATGAGTGGGTCTTTTATATGGATTATATCTTTCTTAAAAACATTTCCATATCCATAAAATTAGAAAAACATTTGGTTTACTAAAATAGAGGGAATCGCACTCTATCCTAATGATGTGATCGGATGACTGACGTTATCTTTATCAACCGTTGTTGTCATCTTTATTAACCGTTATCAATCGTTATTGTCACCCTTATTAACCGCAGCTATCACTCTTATTAACTGGTGTGTCAACCGACATTCACTCGAATGACCGTCGAATGATCGACATGCATAAATTTAGATAATTCAAGCGAGACTAAATTCAGTGTCAACCGACATTCATTCGAATAGCCGTCGGACGACCGACATACATAAATTTAAATAATTCAAGCGAGACTAAATTCAGTAAATGTAATATTACTGTAAAAAATATTGCAAGGCAACGATTTTTCATAACAAAAATCCGTCAACTCTCTCGCTGAATAGATAGTAAAATAAAAGAAATTCTGAAAATACTTCAATTTTGCTAGTTGTCATTTTTAGTCAAATGTTTGTTGTATACTACGGACGACTTTGCTTATAACCATTATCAGACTTAATCCAAGTAAGGGAAAATTATGTTCTCCAGAAAGTATTTGTAGACATGGCTCAAGGCTTCAAAATTGCACTTTTTCGATTTCATATTATTAACGAATTATTCAAGAAATTGAGATAAGCATTATGTGAATTAAAACTTTAAGGATGCCTATTGTAATTATATTAAATTTGTGAACCCAACTGAATTTTTTTTAAATCTCAATAAAGATTAGTATAATTTACCTTTTATTTTTTAAACAAAAAGTAGTTTTCTTTTTAGGCATTTTTACGTTTTTCTTCCTACAAAGTAGGTTTGATTTTTCTAAAAGCACACTAGAAATTTCTCACATTTCAATGTCATAGCCATCACTGCCCCTTTTTTTTTTTCATTTTTTTTTTTTAAGAAGTGTGTAACTTTCCATAAGATTTTTTAATTTTAACGTAAAATTTTTTAGACTTAATTCAGTGATGATATCATGCAAAAGAAGATCCAAATACTTTAGAAATTTATACAAGAAAAATCTATGGGATCTAATTGGCTATTTTCTTGGTATTTTAATTTTTTAATAAAAGATATGTAGAAAGATAAAAAAATAATGTGACAATTTATGGTCCAATAATTTTTTGGGGTACTTACCAATTAGTCCTATTAACTAGACTTATTTACCTACAGATCCTAACTAATAAATTTAACATTATAAAAATAAGAGAGTGATAAATTTATCACTAAAAATTTATTCATAAAAACAAAAAGACTGATAAATTTATCACTATAAATTTATTCATAAAAAAAAAGACTGATAAATTTATCTTTATCACTTAATAAATTTATCAAATAGGACTTAATGGGTAATAAGTCTCCAAAGTAGGACCTATTGGGTAATAAGTCTCCAAAGTAGGACCTATTGGTAGTTTACCCTAATTTTTTTGGTTAAACATCCTACCTTCCCAAACAAGTACATATATTTGAGCTAATTATGTATGGGAGAAATTACAGAAAAATAAAATAAATAAATAAAGTAATAGAAGTAATTGTAAAGAAGTGGGAATCTAAACTAATTGGATCAAACATGGAAACTAGTAAAAAGAAATAAAAGAATGGTGCTATTAGCACTCTATCAATAATTTTGCATCTTTTATTTTTTAACTTTTTTTTTTATTACAATAATAGTCTTAAATGAAATTACTAAAAAGGATATAAAAATTTTTGGGATACATCTTATAATTAAATCTACATACCCACTACATCATGAGTTAAGACTTATGAGACCATCCACCTCTAGGGTTGCAGATGAACAGAGCTGTTCGTGAACATGCTCAAGTTCGACTCGGTAAGAACTCATTCGAACTCAGTTCGTTAAATTTTTTTTTTTTTTTTTTTTTTTTTTTTTGCGTTCAAGCTCGAGCTCGTTAAATTTTTAATAAACAAGCGCAAACATTCTAAAGTTCGGCTGGTTAGTTGGCTCGTTTAATATTTATTATTTATATATTAAATAATACAAAAATATGTATAAAAAATAATAGAAATATGCTATTTATATATTTAAAAAATATAAATGTAAATAATAGTTAACTATAGATAGTACATTTATATAATAGTGGTAGTAGATATTATTATTTTAGTAAAATATGGACTTTTTTTTAATATGTTTATATATATTGTATATATAATTGTATAATCAAAGTTTTAATTGTAACTTTAGTCTCACATGCAAATATAAATTTATAAATTTTTTGGCTTATTAAGGCTCGTGAACAAGCTCGAGCTCGAGTCGAGTCGAAGCTAACTCGGCTCGAGCTTGGTTCGTTAAATTTTTATTCAGCTTGAGCTCGAGTTCAAGTTCGTTAAAATCTTAATAAACAAGCTCAAACATATCAAATCTCGGCTCGGCTTAGCTCATTTGCAGCCCTACCCACCTCCATTACTACCCATCCATCTTCCTCAAATCTTACCCTCAAAACCTTGAAAATCCTTTGGCGGCAATATTCCGGCGGTAACGGTGGCAACATTTGATTATATACACTTCTCCGGCAATGACAATGAGTGAAAGTTCTTCCAGCAATCACAACTCCATGAGACAAGAGGAGTGCAACAATAAAAGCTCAAAAGAAGTTCATATCTTTGATAGTGTCATAGCTCAAAGAAGATTGGCCTTATAAGGATAAATTTCTTGAAAAAAAAATGGCAAAAATAATAAAAAATGTTTGTCATTTTTTTGAAATTGAACTCCCGAACATATGACCGAAACTCGAAAACATAGGTCCGAACATTATTTATTTGTTTAGGAACAGGTACATTTCCTATTTGTCCGGGAACAAATAACCGAAACTAGGGGTGCAACTCGGGCGGGCTCAACCCGAGCAACTCGTGCCCAGCCTGAGTTTTTTTAAGGCTTGGGCAATAATATCTTGTAATCTGGACGGGCCTAGGCAGATTTTTGATGCCCAAATTGTAATTTGGGTCGGGCCTGGGCAGAATCAGTGACTAACCCGAGTAACCCGAACCCGAATTGTGTTTAATATATTATATAAATTATATAATATATGTATAAATTAAATTAAATAGCTGTCCTTAATATTAAAGTGATCCCCAACTTTAGTCCCTATTCCACAAGGACCTAGTGACCCTGCATAGGGTCATAGATTCCTCGAGCATCCCATGATTGAGACACCAACCCAAGGGGGTTCATAGGCCCTACTCTTGACCTAGATGAGCATGGTAACATGGCGCCCTTATAATCATAGCTTGTAATGGTTAGGCGAGGCAATGAGGTAGGCTAGCGCGTGGAATTAAGTGATTCGAGTGAAGCTAGGTGTGCGAAACTGGTTTAGCAGAGCACTAAGCTAAGATTAAAATCATGCCTTATCATGTAAAGTGGTTGTTTGTTGCCTTGTGAATTTCAGGGAATTCGGGCAAGTCGGGCTAACTCGAGTTCAAATTATAAAGCTTGGTCCGGGCTTGAGCAGCCATGCTCAGGTTGATGGTCGGGCTTGGGCGGGCTTGGGCATTGCCAAACACAATTCGGGCTGGGCTTGGGCAAACCCCCAACCCGACTGAACCCGCCTAACTTGCACCTCTAACCGAAACAACAGCAGAAGAAGGCAAACAAAAGAGGTCGGACCACCCTTGGATGGCCAACCGGCCGATTGACCAGGGGTGAAATCCTGCCTAATTTTATTCACACAAAGAGCATACAAGTATAATGAGACCATAGATGAATCACAGAAATCCAACCAGAGAAGCCTGAAAATGGATTGTGTTGTGTGTGGAAAGATGTAATAGAAAAAAAAAAAATAGATTGACAAACCTCGTAATGAAGCAAAAAAAAAAACTTTTTAATCACCACAAATTTTTTTCACTAGTTTTGGGAGGTTCTACGGTCGTGGGTTTTGTTAGGATTTTGAGAGAGAGGCTTTTTGGAGTGTGGGGTGTGCATTTGAATGGGTGGAATGTTTTTACAAGGATAATTTTGATATTATTTGGGGAGAAAAAAGAAATTTAAGAGTTTTAAAATTTATAAGTGAAGGTCCAAAATAATTGATGGAATGTTAATAGTAACACTAAAAAAAAAATCATAATATGAATTTACTTTTGTACCCTTATTATATTTTACCCAAATTTTATGTCACTTTTCTTCTCTTCTCTTCTCTTCTCTTCTCTTCTCCTTGGAAGGCTACTACTCCTTCCCCACCATTTCTAGTCACTGGCCACCCCTCTCAACTATTGCCAACCCTACCTCCGTTAGTCAACTCATTCTCCAACCCCTTTCTAATCGGCCATCACTACTGCCATTGCCAATCTCAATCTTCATTTTCCCTTTTTTCTTTTCCTCTCTCTTTTCTCATCTTTTGCAAAAACAAATCTCATCGCACTCACAATCAATCGCAATCTCTACCATGATTTCACTCTCACTATATCTTTTGAACAATCTCATGCTCAATCTTACTCTCTCCAACAATCTTTCTTTCGCTCTCATAGCTGCGGTCAGATGAGAAAAAAAACTAAGTGAAGAGTTGGGGAGGTCAAAGTAGGTTGGGTGAGGGTTGGGAATAGCAGGAAAATGGATGGAAGAAAGAAATAAGAGGTCAAAGGAGGCTAGGACAGGCACTGGTGGCAATGATAGTAGGAAGGCGTGGGGGTTACAGTTTAAGGCGGAGGAAAGCAGAGGGGTTGGGGCAGTGTATGGCATTGATGGGAGGAGGTGGAAAAGGAGATATTGATGCCGAAAGACGTTGGTGCAGCACCGAATTAGGGTTTGTAGAGGATATAGCAGAGGAGAAGAGAGAAGAGTAGGAGAGAAGAGGATTAAAGTAAAGAATTTAAGATTGCGTTTGGTAGAATTTTGTAAATGTGATTTGAGAGTATGAGTTGTATTTCAAGTTTGTAAGTTTTGAAATTATAATTTGAGTGTGGAAAATTTGTTTGGTGAAAGAGTTTTTGAAAAAAGTTTTGAATTGAGTGGGGAATTTTTGATGTGACGTAATATTTGATACAAAAATTTACAACTCATAACCAAACATACAACTCAAAATTCTATTAAAACACATAAAAAAAATTTAAAAATTTGAAAAATATTTTTTTCGAATATATAAAAATTAACATATGTCAATTGCAAAAAAGAAAAAATTCACTGTTCCAGACGACCGGTGGAACGATTGGTCTGGCCAAATTTGAAAAAAAAAAAAAATTTGAAAATCGCGCCTGAGACAGAGTTTTCTGCAGAGTTTTGGAAACTTGATTTGAGAACTCCTTCCAAACATCATATTTGAATGTGGGTGTAGAATCATTGTTTGGAAGCACAACCAAACACAGCCTAAAATTTTCCAAGATTTTTGCAAAAAAAAAATAAATAAATAAAATTCCATGTTAGGTTCAATTAATTTAGATTTCACTTCCTTTGCATTACGTTTACTTCTTACAATTTCCCTTGAATATATGATAGAAATCAAAATTGCTAACTTATTTCATACTTCTAAATATTATGGACATATCAGAAATCATATTAGATTATATGTTTTAACCCTCTATTAACTAAGGATGAAGTTTCAATATGCTTGCCCAAGTTTTTGGTTGGTGGTCACTTGCACCCATATCACATAAATTGTATATAATATTGTAACACTGGAGACATTCTTATAAAACATGGACAAACATTTATTCATTTATTTCTTGTCTTAGAATGATATATTCATATATATGACATTTAATAAATATATAAAATTATATATTCTGTGCGTGTCCCCACGTGTCTATCCTGCATTTATTGAAAATTGCTGTGTCGTATTCGTATCTTGTCACATGTCCGTGTCCGTGTCCGTGTCCGTGCCTCTTAGCTTAGTCTTCTACAAAAATAGCAAGAGTGAACCCATGGTATGAGATTAGAGAGCTCTACCACATACCCAAGTTTCTCACCAAAGAGATTAACTTACTTCCTCCACTCCACTTTTCCACAAGAATAAGCTTATATTTATCCAACATTCACCTTTTGGCCAAAGACTCTCCACAAGAAAGGGCCACTGTGAGGACACAATCAAATTACCATCAATGTTGTTAAAATTGGGATCCTCCATAGGATCGGTGAGAGGGTCTCATGGATCGGATCGAGGATCATAAGAGAAGGGTGTAGCATTGGAAGTCTATGCATTGAGCTTTCTTAAATGCATGTTGTTCTCAACCAAGATTAAAAGCTTAGTTTACAATTTGAAAGGAAGAATACCAGAGCAATCTGAGGCCAAGTTTGGCATCACAATATAAGTGCACTTATTTCATCTTTTTATCTTTTTTGGGTCACATCAATCAACATCTTCTCTCTACTTTTTCTACACATAATACAAGAAAAGTCAAAAAGTGCACTTATTCTAAACTTCCCAAACTTACAAGATTCCACCAATGAGTAATCTAATATCAAGTCAAATAGTTCATAGGAATAAAATAGTGCTGTAAAAAAAGCTTATGGTACCACTTGAACAACTAGAAAGAAGAAATCTACACTTTCATAACTTCCACTCAGAAATAATCTAACATCCAGTAGAAGTCAATTATGCATAATTATCATAATGAAGGTCAATTCCACCGTTTCCAGCAACTAAAAAGAACAAGTTGGCAACCGTACAGTTACAAAGAAAGACTGTGTACAAAACCATATAACTAAAATAAGACACTCAACAACTCCATATCCTATAAATCATCACCAGTTCCGTATACATTTAACTTCCATGTGATCATGACTCAACAGAGGCTAATTAACAAATATTTTGTCTTATACAGAAATTTTTTAACCTTTGGTGACAGTTGAACTCACCTAAGGGTATGGAGAAGTTGTCTGAATCACAATCGCAATCACATGTAGAACATGAAGCTTGAGCATATGAATTTTCTCTCAAAATTGGTCGTCCCACAATGTAGGCAACCAAAAACAGACCCACCAAAACCAAAACACTTCTCAGAACCCCGGGATTAAGCCTATGGTCTGATGGGTGAGCCATCAATTCCCAAAAAACAAAAAAACATAAAATGTGTCCCAAAAAAAAAATCAAGCTTTTTAAAAAAGAAAAACAAACCCAACTCAGATTTGATTGCAAAAGTAAAGAACAACCAGTTTCAACAATGAAATACTCTCTTTTTTTTCAGAATAAAAAACCCAATTTGATTTGATTGCAAAGGAACAAAGAACACACTATCAACATCGGAATACCCAATTCAAGATCTGATAGTAGAATGTATATAGTGAAGAATGTGAGTAGAAACCAATCTCTAGGAATTCAATAGACAACCCATCAAAGAAAATCTAACTTTTGTTTTTCTCGATAAAGTAAAGATCCCGAGATAAGAGTGATGAAATTTATGGAATGTAGGTGCAGATGCGAGAGAAAAAAAATAGCAGAAGACTCAGACTCAGACTCGAGTGACGAGGAAGTTCTTGCTTTCTTGTTTATTTGATACATCTCTTTAATTTTAAAATTTTAATTGAATTTTAATAACGTGACAGAGAACAAAAACATGTATTAATTAATGTATTAATTAGGAGTTATTTGGGATGACCTAAATAAGTGTATTTTTTGTCTTTTTACGAAAGATGTGTAGAAAAGTAAAGAGATGATGTGATGAAAAAAAGATAAAAAGTGTGTACTTATTTAGGATAGCTAAACTTGGCCTTAGTGTATCAATATTAGTTATGACTTTATAATTAACCCCACTCATTATATAAATTATAAATATTAAAAAATATTTAAAATTATGTCACATTATTAATTGATATTAAATACAAAATAATTGAGCCAAAGGGGTTTGATAATTAATGTGAATTATGAGCTTTTTTTTGTTGTTGGATTGGACCAACCAAGCTGGCATAGACAATGTCATTGGCAAATAGCAATCAAATATTTATGACTTTCTTTATTTTTTATTTATTTTTTGATTAAAATTATGTTGAGGCAAAGTTCATTGTTTGATTGTATAATTGTCCCTGTGTTGGTCCCATATCGCTTGTTTATGTTTTTTTATATATGAATTTATTATACAATTGAGTTTTTAAGACTTACCTGGCTCATGGCTTGGATCAACTCAAGAAGTGCTGTACCCCATAATTGGTTTGTTTTATTTGTAGATGGTTTATCAATGGTTTAGATTTAAAGTTGATAAATGAATAGGTTTAATAGGTGTCTTTTAAAAATGAGTGGGTCTTTTATATGGATTGTATCTTTCTTAAAAACATTTCCGTATCTATAAAATTAGAAAAACATTTGGTTTACTAAAATAGAGGGAATCGCACTCTGTCTTAATGACGTGGTCAGATGACTGACGTTACCTTTGTCAACCATTATTGTCACCTTTATTAACTGTTATCAACCGTATTAAATAATTCAAGCGAGACTAAATTCAGTAAATAAAACATTACTATAAAAAATATTACAAGCCAACGATTTTTCATAACAAAAAATCCGTCAACTCTCCCTGAATAGATAGTAAAATAAAAGAAATTTTGAAAGTACTTCAATTTTGCTAGTTGTCATTTTTAGTCAAATGTTTGTTGCATACTACGGACGACTTTGCTTATAACCATTATCAGACTTAATCCAAGTAAGGGAAAATTATGTTCTCCAGAAAGTATTTTTAGACATGCCTCAAGGCTTCAAAATTGTACTTTTTGATTTCATACTATTAACGAATTATTCAAGAAATTTAGATAAGCATTATGTGAATTAAAACTTTAAGGGTGCCTATTGTAATTGTGGGGACATATTTTCTGAGTACCAACACGTGACCAAGGTGACGCCGACGTGTCAACCAAGGTGCCACGTGTCTAGGTCATGATGCCGAGTTGATCTCGGCTAGGCCGAGGTTATATCCGAAGATATCGGAATTCGAGATAAGCAGATAAGGCACAAGAGTCCTAGAATGAGAAAGGACTTCAGCATGGATAAGGCACAAGAGTCCTATTGATTATCTTTGAGAGATATATTGACTTGATCGTCGGAGTGCCCCCGGGTGGACAAATCACCGCCGGAATCTTCTCTTTCTGTTACAGGTTAGACAGGTGCCATCTATTCTGCCAGTGCTCTCCAGCTGAATACTGAGTTGGTAGTGTGGTCAGAAAAACACCCACACAATTTGGCGTCGTCTGTGGGAAAGAAAGAAGAATAGATGGCCAACGACGAACAGAAGGAGAAGATTGGGGATGACACTCCTAACGGGAGTGGGAGACCTGTTGACGTTGACGTCGAGAAGGACAATTGCAACGAAGACCAGAATTACGGAGTGAAATACGTCGGCTAGGAAGGCGACATACCAAAGCAAACAGACCAAAGCGGGTACTATAACGAAAATAACCTCCAGGTATGGAAGGACAGATGCCTATAGAGGGACGAAGAGGTTAAAGAGATGGCGAACAAGTTGGCGGACCTGCAATCGGTCGTCAACTTCATGATGCAGAACAACGTAATGCAGCCAACATTCCCACTGCAGGACACGCCGATTCCAGCGGCTAATGCCCAGAAGGGAGGACAGAAAACTATCCCTATAACCCCCCAGCATCCCAGAAGCGAAAGACATTCTCACTGGCCTTCAAGGGAGGTCGGGCATGGAGAGCCAGGAAGGGAAGAATCTCGAAGGACACAACGCACCAAGGAGAGAGACCCCAGAGAACATCGGCATGTTCAAAGGTAGGAATTGTGCTTCAATACGACCATTGGAGAAAGGTCAAAAAGGGCTCACAATGAGGTTGAAAGTAGTGCACCTAAAAGACTGAAATCAGGAGATAGCCGAGCTCCTGGGCGGACCAAAGAGGACTTAAGAGATTACCTCAAAAGGAAACAAGATCATGCCGAGATAACCTCAACTTTTAAACCGAGAACACCATTCTCAGTAAAGCTAGACAAAGTTGAGGTGCCGAAGATATTCAGTATGCCGAGGTTCCAGATATACGATGGGAAAGTCGGACCCCAACTTTCATGTCGGATTATACCTTAACATGATGGCGTTGTACACTGGGAACGAGCGTTGCTCTGCAAAGTGTTCCCTTCATCATTCGGGGAGATTGCATCGGATTGGTTTCACAAACTGTCGAAAGGAAGTGTGAAGACCTGGGAAGGCCTGACCGAGATGTTCGTGGCCAGATTCGTGACAAACAAACTACAGCCCTTGAGGGTAGACGCCCTAATGGCTTTGAAGATTGGCGAGGACGAAAGCCTGAGGGCCTACGCCAAGAGGTATTATGAGGTGTTCAACGAATACTAGAATGCAACCAAGAAGTGGGCCGTCGTGTCATTTAAAAATGGCCTGAAAGATAGGCTGCCTACTCCGAAAATCACTAGCAAAGACATTGCCAAAAAGCATGGAAGAACTCATGGCCAGAATCGAGAAATATGCCAGAGTCGAGAAAGACACGCCAGGAACAACGGCGATAAAGCAAGAAAAAGGAAACGGCTCGCCGAAGCGAGGCCGAGGTAATAACAGAACCAACAAGCAGGAGGTAGACTAAGGGCTGCACAGGCAGTCACAACTGTGTTCCGGATCCCCATTCACAAAGTCCTGGATAAAATCCAAACCCAACCCTATTTCAGAACACTAGCAAGGGTACCAGGAGAGTTTATGGGATGAAGCCTTGGTAAGCATTGTGCTTACCATAATGAAGATGGGCTATGACCCTGGGTTGCAGAGCCCTGAAGGCACACCTGGAAGACCTGGTAAGGCAAGGCCATTTGAGGGACCTTGTAGATGAGGTCAGGATAAGGGAAGAGCAAGCAAAAACTGCCTCAGGCACCGGCAACTCCACCTCTCCCAGCACAACAGCCGCAAGCAGGAGGACCTCGGGTAATTAATGTAATTCACTCGAAGGCCAACGAAAACGAAATACAGGGGGAGAGCCAGAAGGTGAGGCACTTGCAGCATGTGTACCAAGTCGGGGAGAAGAGGCATCGGGCAGAGGAGTACCAGGGACAGTAGTGTCATTTACTGAAGCCGACCTTGAGATGGTACAGCATCCACATAACGATGCCTTAGTAGTATCCCTCCAGGTTGGGGAGTGCCAAGTCAAACGCATCTTAATTGACCAAGGCAGCTCTTGTGACATCATGAACGTTAGATATTACAAGGAGCTGGGCTTTCACCCTGATGATATGGAGCAATCCAACGGCCCAATGGTCGGATTCAATGGAATGCCGACATGGCCATTAGGCGCAACAAACCTGGAAGTGCAGGCAGACACTAAGAAAATAAAGACGGAGTTCACCATAATCGACACACCCTCCCCCTTACAATATCATTTTGGGAAGGCCATGGTTGCATGCAATGGGGGCTGTTCCCTCAACATTGCATCAACTATTGCGGTTCCCAACAGAGCATGGGATTGAGGAGGTCAAAGGAGATCAGCTACAGGCAAAGAATTGCTCCATGGCAGCCATGAAATCCACCTGCAGCATTCAAGAACTAGAGAAGGCAGAGATCGAAGACAAGGACGTGGAGGTCCTAGAGGATGTCGGCAAGGAGCTAGCCGAGAAGAGTGAAGAAGCACTGAAGAAAATCCTTGTCCAGGAAGGGGATGAGGAACGCTTCTTTCTTCTTGGCTCGGGCTTAGCCGAAGAAGAGGAAAAAGAATTGGAAGCTTTCTTGAGAGCAAATATTGAAGTGTTTGCTTGGACACCTTACGAAATGCCTAGCATTGACCCTGAAGTCACTTGCCATAAACTGAACGTTGACAGGTTGGCCAAACCTGTAATCCAACGAGCAAGAAGACCGACGTTGATGCACGTCAAAGCAGTAGAAGAGGAAGTGGACAGACTTCTAGAGGCCGGGGCTATTCAAGAGGTAAACTACCCGACATGGCTATCAAACACAGTGGTGGTGAAGAAAAAGAATGGTAAATGAGGGTCTGCGTAGACTTTACCAACCTGAACAAGGTCTGTCCCAAAGACAGTTTTCCTCTACCCAATATTGACCAACTGGTAGACGCCACTTCGGGGCATGGAAGGATGAGCTTCCTGGATGCCTACAGGGGATACCATCAGATAGCCATGCATCCCCCAGATGAGGAGAAGACCGCGTTTATCACCCCAAAAGGGCTGTATTGCTACAGAGTGATGCCTTTTGGGTTAAAAAACGCAGGAGCAACTTACCAAAGATTGGTAACCAAGATGTTCAGACACCTGATTGGCCGAATGGTGGAAGTTTACATCAACGACATGGTCATGAAGACCAAGGAACCTGAAAGTCATTTGACCGACCTTAAAGCAGTATTTGAAATCTTTAAAACATATCGGCTTCGACTCAATGCATCGAAATGTGCATTTGGAGTTGGATCTGGTAAGTTCTTGGGATACCTGGTGACCAGAAGGGGCATTGAGGCCAGCCCGGATCAGATCAAGGCTATTTTAGAGTTGAAGAGCCCGACATCGGCAAAACAGGTGCAGATGCTAACTGGAAGGGTTGCAGCCCTGAATAGGTTCATAAGCAGAAGCTCAGACACATGCAAACCTTTCTTTAACTTAGTAAAGAAAGCCACAAACTTCTTATGGACCGAGGAGTGCGAAGCCGCCTTGGCCGACTTGAAGAAGTATTTAACCACGGCTCCAGTTCTCTCAAATCTAGAACTTGGAGATGAGTTGTTTTTGTACTTAGCAATTTCAGAACACGCAGTAAGCGCAGTGGTAATCCGAGAAGAAAAAGGGGAGCAAAGGGCTGTTTACTATGTAAGCAAAATCCTGGCCGATGCAGCAATGAGGTATCTACCCCTTAGAGAAATTGGCACTGGCTTTAGTAATGGCTTTAAAGAAGCTGAACCATTACTTCTAGGCCCATAAAATTGTGGTGCTAACTGAACATCCCTTGAAGTCCTTGCTGCAACAAGGAGACCTGACAGGAAGAATAGCCAGATGGGCAGTCGCCTTGGGCCAGTATGACCTGGAGTACAGACCCAGAGCAGCAATCAAAGGCCAAGTTTTGGCCGACTTCGTGGCGGAGTTCACGCCAGAATCCATTAAACATCGGGCTCCGTTGAGCCAAGGTGAACGATGTCCAAACAAGCAAGGAGGAGCCCAACCAAAGGCGAAAGAACAAAGGAAAGAAGAAAAACTCAGACCCTGCAGCATTTACATCGGCGACTTCCTTTCGACTGTTTGTTGATGGGAGTTCAAACCGATAGGGAACGGGGGCAGGAGTAGTACTGGTATCTCAAGATGGGCAGATACTAGAACAATCGATTCGTTTGGGGTTCAAGGCCTCAAACAACGAAGCAGAGTATGAAGCACTCATCGTAGGACTAAAACTGGTAGCAGCAATACAAGCAGATGAGGTAATAGTCTTTTGTAACTCACAATTTATAGTCAACCAGACAACGGGCGAGTTTGCAGCCCGAGATGAAAGGATGTCGACCTACGCAAAGGAGGTCATCAGGTTGGCAGCCTTGTTTCAGAACTGCCGACTACTTCAAGTTAGCCGAGATGATAACAGTCACGCCGATGCATTGGCTAACCTAGCTAGTGCAGTACAACCTGGAAAAGTAAGGACAATAATAGTTGACTATTTGTCGGGCCCGAGTATTGAACCACTGACCACAAAGCGTGAAGCAATGTGTGTGGACATGGAACCAAGCTGAATGGATGCAATAGCAGCATTCCTAAAAGAAGGAAAATTGCCAGATGATCACAAAGAGGCACACAAGATCAGATTGAAGTTGGCAAGATTCAGTCTGACAGCAGAAGGACATGTCTACAGAAGATCCTTCACTAGACCCCTTTTGAGGTGTGTACATCCTTTACGAGTTGAAGATTTTTTATATGAAATTCATGAAGGAATTTGTGGAAGCCACCCTGGGGGCAGATCACTTGCCCATAGGGCCATTACCCAGGGGTATTGGTGGCCTTACATGCAAAAAGATGCAGAGGCCTATGTGAAGAAGTATGAAAAATGCCAAAGGTTTGTACCCCTGATATACCAACCAGCAGCAAACCTGAACCCAGTATCCAGTCCTTGGCCGTTTGCCCAGTGGGGCATGGATCTTGTTGGACAACTCCCCCAAGCAACTGGACAAAGAAAGTATCTACTGGTGGCAACAGATTACTTCACCAAGTGGATAGAAGCTGAACCCCTTGCCAAGATTCGAGATGTAGATGTGAAGAGCTTCATATGGAAGAACATCATCACCCGTTTTGGGATTCCACAAGCAATAGTTGCAGACAATGGAACACAATTTGACAGTAAGCTAATCAAGAGCTTCTGTGCAAAGTTCAAAATCAAGAATTACTTTTCCACCCCAAATTTTCCTCAGAGCAATGGACAAGCAGAAGCATCCAACAAAGTCATCTTGGATGGGATTAAGAAGAGGCTGCAAGTAGCAAAGGGAAAATGGGTGGATGAACTGCCAAGCGTACTCTAGGCATATCGAACTACGCCGAGAAGATCAACGGGAGAATCCACATTTGCCATGGCTTATGGCACAAAAGCAGTCATTCTTCTGGAAATCGGCATCCCAAGGATCAGAACCCAGGGAGTGGAGAATGGGACCAATGACGTATTATTAGCCTGAGATCTGGATCTACTAGAAGAAAGAAGGGAGAGAGCTGCAATACAGCTCGCAGCATACCAGCAGCAGCTTGCCAGAGCTTATAATAAGAAGGTCAACCCAAGGGAGTTTCAAATCGGTGACCTTGTCTTGAGAAAAGTCGTTGGCAACAAAAAAGATCCCAGAGAGGGGAAGCTTGGACCAAATTGGGAGGGACCCTATAGAATCATCTCGGTACTGGGCAATGGGGCATATCAGCTTGAAGATAATGAGAGCAAAGAGTTGCCAAGGCCTTGGAACACTTGCAATTTGAAATTTTTCTATCATTAGAATTTTTTGTTCTTTTGTAATTTGCCGAAGTAAATAAATAAAGTTTTAGCTTGATTTATTTGTTTATACACTTGTAGCTGATAAAAATACATAACGTTGTTTCTGGAATACATGTATAATGAGAACCCAAGCAGAACTTAGGTTCACATTAGGGGGCAGAGAGAAGAAAAATGGTTTTAACACTTGTTGAAACTTGAGAAAAGTTTACAAGTTGAAGTTAAACTGAGATTATGTTTAACACTTGTTGAAACTTGAGAAAAGTTTACAAGTTGAAGTTAAACCGAGATCATGTTTAACACTTGTTGAAACTTGAGAAAAGTTTACTAGTTGAAGTTAAACCGAGATCATGTTTAACACTTGTTGAAACTTGAGAAAAGTTTACAAGTTGAAGTTAAACCGAGATCATATTTAACACTTGTTGAAACTTAAGAAAAGTTTACAAGTTGAAGTTAAACCGAGATCATGTTTAACACTTGTTGAAACTTGAGAAAAGTTTACAGAGTTGAAGTTAAACTGAAATTATGTTTAACACTTGTTGAAACTTGAGAAAAGTTTACAAGTTGAAGTTAAACCGAGATCATGTTTAACACTTGTTGAAACTTGAGAAAAGTTTACAAGTTGAAGTTAAACCGAGATCATGTTTAACACTTGTTGAAACTTGAGAAAAGTTTACAAGTTGAAATTAAACTGAGATTATGTTTAACATTGAGATTAAACTGAGGGGTGTCACCCCGAGAAGGTTACACAAGACTGAAGTGTATATTAAAGATATGTAAAATATTCTAAGTATGGAATTAAACAAGAGCAGTAAAGAGAAGACAAAGATACAAGCAGGAAAGTTGTATTAACGTTCAAAAGAAGGCATGTCGACCAAAGCTTACAAATTGTTCCAAAAAAGATAAAAACAAAAGTACAAAATACAAAGGAAAAAAGACATCAAAATTAAGACTCCTCAGCAACAGCAGATGGTTGGGTTTGAAATTCAAAGGACTGCTGGGAAGATATCTCGGCAGCCTTCTCGGCTACAAGCTCAGCATCGATTTCTTGAAGGGTTACATCAAGGCTCTTGTCGGCAAGAGGCACGTCGGATGATGCTTTCTTAGGAGTAGCATCTTTGGGAACCTCCGTACCCTCCTCATCTTGAGTCAAGTCCAGGACTTGCTCATTCTGAGTAGGGGACTTGGCCCCAGCAGCTTCCAAGGACTTCCTCACCAGAGCCTCCTCCTCAGACTCAGAATCGTCATCGGATTGGCTTGGAGTTGGAGGGAATGGAAGAGGAAGGACGTCGGCGTTCCTGAAGGGGGAGTCCTCGGGGACCTCAAGCTTTTTAAGCAAAGTCATCCAACCAAAGGTGAAACCCTTGTTGCATGCCTGCTTCACTTCCTTTTCATAGTCAGCCGTGACATCGGCCACCCCCTCACTGTAGCCCTTCTCATCGGCTGCCTTGAGCTCGGTGTCCTTCATGGCCAAGGCTTCTTGCAGTTCTTTTTGGGCCTGGGCCGTCTTTTCCTCGGCCTCTCTCTTTTCGGCCTCAAGAACCTTCTTGATGGCCTCAGCAGATTCCGTCTTTTCTTCGGCGTCATTTTGAGCTTTGATAGCAGCCTCGGCTTGATCCTCCAAGGTCTTCATCTTTGATTGCAAGTTTTTATTAGTCTTTTGCAGACTAGTAGCCTCCCTCTTCTTATCGGCCAGCTCCTTCCGATTCTCAAAGGCTTGCACTGAGAAAGAATGAGCATGCTGGATGGCCTGAAAGTGAACAGAAGTTATTAGAAAATATTATAAGTATGAAATGAAGAGAAAGAAAGAAAAATTACCAAATAAAGAGACTTACCTGAACAGAGCGCTGGAGCATCAGAGCATAGTTCTCATATTCGCTCATCTCGGCGTTTCGGTCGAGATCGCCGGGAAGGAGCAGAGCGGTACTAAGGGCGACGGCAACATTAATGTCATTGGCACTATCGCTAGCCTTAATTGGCTTATCCTCCAGTGTGATTTGGGAGGCCCAGGGGGAATCATGCTTTAGAGACCCCGAGGTGGTTGTAGCGGATGACTTCGGCCTCTTTGATCGTTTAGACTAGGATGGTTGGGCCTCGGCAGGCCTCTTCTCGGCGGCAGAATGGGACTTATCGCTCTCAGCCAATTTGGAGATTGGCAAGGTGTCCTCAGTGTCAACCTGAGTCACCGTTGCCTTTGGCTGAGCCTTCTTGATCCTTTTTGTCTTCGACTTTGGCTGGGTTGGTGCTAGTTGAGCATCAACTGAATCAGGAATATTGGCCAAAAGATCCTTAGCGACTGCTTTTTGGCGGCCCATTTCAGCAGCAAAAACTGTTCGGCGTCGTCGACGGTGCTGGGATATTGGGATCAGATATGGAGCCGAGATAGACGGCTACTTAGCTGGATCAGAGGTCGATCCTTGATCTGGCCGAGATGAGGAGGCAGCTTGAGGAGTTGTGGTAGAAGGAGGTGACTGGCTTTTCTTCCTCTTCTTTGGGACGTCAGGCAGCGCCGATTTGTAGGTTGGGATGAAATTGAGTACCAGAGGGGCTCTCCGTTTGTAGACTGGCAGATCCAAAAGTTTCCTCAAGTCTTTGCTGGGAAAGAAAGATTGACGGAAGCCCTTTGGCGACTGAGGAAGAGCTGCAAGAAAAACAGACATTAGAAACAAACAAAGTATTGAAGACTTTAAAAACAAATTAGTATGAACACAGGGCTCTTACCATTGCTATAACGCCCTCAAAATAAACCCATAAATCATACAATCTTGACATGCTTAGACATAAGAGAATAAAGCATAATTTCATTCATCAGAGTATTCATTACAAAAATATTACATGTTGACATCAAAAGTAAATGTCCCACGGGCTTACAACTTTCCAAGCCAACACTTGGTTACAAAAAAGAGAGTACTAACTCAAAATACAAAATAAGCCCTTGGCGTGATTTACATGTAATACACAAAATAATCACAAAAATAAACAAGAGAGTCTTCAACTCCCACAACCATCCAAGCTAAGACCTCGGAGGCGGCATAATACCTAAACCTGAAAATGATGTCCCATATAGGGTGAGCCAACGCCCAATAGAGATATGCTGAACATAGTATGAGCAATAACTAAAACATTAGCTTTCGATAAATGTTTAACTCACATACGCCAACTTATAACACATTTCAATTCCATGACCATTATGTCCATGTTTCATTTCATTTTCCATTACTTAACCAATTTACAATTCATAACCGTGGCTCAGAACCCGGCCAAACAATTTGGATGAGATTACATCTCATATCAACAATACTTCCATTACAAAGGAGATAACAACTCATTTCAAACACTTCCATATTTCATATATGATACACAGATGTGCTGTATCAATCTCAAATAAAACACTTCCATACTTCATATATGATACACAGATTTGCGGTTTCAATGGAGTCCATCCCCTATCTCCTCCCAAATATCCGGTTTAGGAGTCCATCCCCTATCTCCTCCCAAACCATGGAGTACATCCCCTATCTCCTCCCACATAACACAATGTATATAAGCATCTATCATATACATGTTTAATCAATACACAAATTTGTTGTATTATTCCATTCATCATATTCAATGACATTCAACCGATTAGTTTTAATTTGCCTAATCATCATACAATGTCTACAACAATCAAGACTATCCTCCACCGATAGCCCAAAGCAATTATTTCTAAACAGATAATAATTATTTCAATAGATAATTTATCAACATTTTCAAAGGTGAGTGATTAATGAATTCAACTCCACCATTCTACCTCATAATGAGCCAATTTCATTATTTCTACTCAATTTCACATTTCCATAATAAATGTCATTAATTACACTAATGACCCAATTATACCCAAACATGGCATTTTTCCCCTTTTCTCAATATTGACCCAAAGGTCCAAATATCATCAACAACATCAATAACCCCCTTTCCAGACCCAAAACACATATGTTTGAATCAAAAGAACAAAACCCCTCTTTCCAATATTTCACATCTCAAACCCTAACTTCCCAAATCAAACCATTTATACAAAAAGCTCAACATCTATGTTAAAGCTCATAAAAATGAGTAGTTATTCCTACCTCAAAGTCGGAGCTCAAAGGAGTAGGTGAAGAAAATCGAAAGTGCTCCAAATCCCAAGATTTTCGGATTGATAGGTAGCCCAAGCCAAGCTCTACACTTCTTACAAAGACACCGAGGGGGTGGATCACTCAATCTAGATCAAACCCTAAAGAGAAGTTGAAGTTTTAGAGTGAGGTACTCTCCAATGGAGGTTTTGAAAAGTAAGAGAGAGAAAGAAAGTGTGAAAAGTGATTTAAAATCACCCAGCTGCCATCTAATATACGACTAGTCCGCTCGAGCGGAGAATAGGACGCTCGAGCGTCAAGCACAAAAAACTGGACCCCGTTCGAGCGCAAGAATACCCGCTCGAGTGCCAAGACATAACTGTAAAACACACCCGCTCGAGCGCAAAGGGAAACCCGCTCGAGCGTAGATTACCCTCCTCCAGTATTTTTACAGACATTGAACACCCGCTCGAGCGCAAAAGGCCCACTCGAGCGCGACCCGCTCGAGCGTAAAGAACTCAGCTTGAGCGCGAAAAACGAACCTGCAGTACTTTTGCAGGGACACAAAATGCTGGAAGTGTGCAAACTACGCTCGAGCGCGAAGGGATCCGCTTGAGCGGACCACCAAAAATCTGGGCAACAAGAAATGGAACCAAGGCTCAACCAACCTGTTCGAAACACGCCCAACACATCCTAAAACCCAAATATATGAAATTAAAGGATGACAACAAGACATATACAACAACCAACTCCACGGAACCTAAGTCCGGATGCAACAATCAAAGGAGGAAGAACCAGGATCGCTATAACCTCCCCCTCTTAAGGAATTTCGTCCCCGAAATTAAGTACAAGTTTTCCTCAATTCTCAATAACATTACCAACCAACATTCCATAACCTGACCCATTACCGGTCATCCCATCTCTATTCAAGAGGCAATTTACAACATACAACTCAATATGCATCATTAGCATGATTTTCTTTGAAATTTACTAATTTCAACACATTTTCCACAACTCAATTATATATTCAATGCCAACAATATATTTGCATTTCTAAAACATCATTAACATATACAATGTTAAAATAAACTTCCATTTCAAGGCAAGTTCCACAATACTTCCATAAACCAAAACATTTACAATATTTTACAACTTAAGACATATTTAATGCTCTTAAAGTTTATCAATATTACAAAATTCCCAATACATGATTATGCATTAACAAACAAGTCCGAATATTTCTCCCAGACCTCCAACACACGTTCCCAAGCGGCTTCTTCCACTCCGTGATGTTTCCACAAAACCTTTACCAAGGGAATGGTCTTGCCTCGCAAGACTTGATCCCGCCTATCCAAGACCCGCACCGGTCTCTCCTCATACGAGGCATCCTCGTCTACCTCTAAGTCGGTCCAATCCAATACATGCGATAGATCCGGCTCGTACTTCCGAAGCATACTGACATGAAACACGTCATGCACCCCGGACAACTGTGGCGGTAAAGCTAAACGGTACGCAACCTCCCCAATCCTCTCAAAGATCTCAAAGGGACCAATAAACCGAGGGGACAATTTCCCACTCTTCTCAAACCTCATCAAACCCCGCCTAGGTGATATTTTCAGAAAAATATGATCACCCGTCTCAAATGCCAAAGGCCTCCTCCTACGGTCGGCATAACTCTTTTGGCGACTCTGGGCTGTCACAAGCCTCCTATGAATAAGCTCAACCTTCTCCGTCGTTTCCCTCACCAACTCCGGGCCCAACAAAGGTGCATCACCCACCTCGGCCCAACAAACTGGAGACCTACACGGTCGGCCATACAAGGCCTCAAACGGTGCCATACCGATACTCGACTGAAAACTATTGTTGTAGGCAAACTCCACCAAAGGCAAGTGCCTCTCCCACGACCCACTAAAGTCAAGGACACAACCTTGAAGCATAACCTCAAGGATCTGAATAGTACGCTCGGACTGCCCGTCAGTCTAAGGATGATAAGCCATGCTAAAGGTCAATCTAGTGCCCAAGGCACTCTGCAAACTCTCCCACAACCTAGCAATAAAACGTGGATCTCTATCTGAGACGATTGACACTGGGACCCCGTGCAACCTCACTATGTCCCGAATATACAAATCGGCAAGGTAATCTACCGAATCTCTCACGCGCATAGGGATAAAGACGGCTGCTCAGCTGGATTAGAGGTTGATCCTTGATCTGGCCAAGATGAGGAGGTAGCTTGAGGAGTTGTGGCAGAAGGAGGTGACTGGCTTTTCTTCTTCTTCTTCTTTGGAACGTCGGGCAGCGCCGATTTGTAGGTTGGGATGAAATTGAGTACTAGAGGGGCTCTCCATTTGTGGACTGGCAGATCCAAAAGTTTCTTCAAGTCTTTGCTGGGAAAGAAAGACTGACAGAAGCCCTTTAGCGGCTGAGGAAGAACTGCAAGAAAAACAGACATTAGAAACAAACAAAGTATTGAAGACTTTAAAAACAAATTAGTATGAACACAGGGCTCTTACCATTGCCCTCTACAAAAACTGATCGAGGAAGAGGGTAGAGATGGAGGTCCTCGTCTGGAGCGAACTCCCAGTTCCCTGAGGTAATGAAATAGTCATCCCTAGCTCCCTTGTTGGAGTCAGGGAGGTCGGCGACAATTTTGTACTCTGTGGACCTCGGCTTGAGGTAGCAAACATAGCCCGTATCTTTCTTGAGGCCACACATGGTGTAGCAGTATTGGATATCGGATAAGGTAACCCTAGCGATTTCTTGTTTGGCTAAGGCTATTATGCCATTGATGACTCGGTAGGAGTTGATGGCAAGCTGCATCGGGTTCAGCTTATAATAATGAAGTATCTCACGAAAAAGGGTATTTAGTGGGAGCCGAAGTCCGCACTCGATAAAAGCTACAACAGGGAAGGGCATAGAATCAGTTGTAGGCATGATGGAGTCATCCTCCCCAGCCAACCTCAGATGGACGTCGGCCGGGATGTCAAACTCACGCCTAAAGTGATCTAACTTGGTCGGGGTGTCTACCATATGCTTCCACATACCCATAACGTCGGCTTCACTTAGAGGATTTGGATTTCAGAAGAAAAGGAGTTTTTGGAGGGTTTTAGGGACCTCGGTAAAAGCCTAAAGGTTAGTTGAGATGAGAATTTGTGGGAACCGTTTTAGTTCTTTTTAGAATCTATGGGTTCTACAAACAAATCCCAAATCTAGATCTATGGAAACAAAGATTGGAGGCAAGAATCTGGCAAAAACACAGAAAACAGAAACAGGTAATGCGATTCAGAGTCGAGAACAGTGAAGGATCATCAAGAAACACAAGACATGTGTAACAGGCCAAGAACAATGGCGACAATCAACAACTGTGTGAACGGTGTGAATTCGAGACATAAATTGGGAAGAAACAAAAGCGTAAGATAAACATACTCGAATACATGATTCGTAAATCAAATACTTGAGCAAGAACAACAAGAGCAACAGATAAATGAAGTGAAACTTCTTGAAAAGCAACAAGAAACTGAAAACAAAAGGAACAGTGACTTACCAGAAAATGTCAGGCCGGTGTAGGGATCGCCGAAGTCAGACGGCGGTTGCAAAAGTGGCAGAACGACGAAAACTTCACCGGAGGAGAGGAATGAAAACAGTTACAGAGCTTGTAAGTCTGGAACAATGATTCGATTTGCAGGCGCGTATCCGGTACGATCCAGTAAGAGAGAGTTGAGAGCTTGGGGATACAAAAGTGAGAAGACGGAAAGAGAGGAATTGATTTTTGTTAAAACACAGAAACGGCGGCAAAAAGGTCATTAATGTGCCTGGAAAAACGTATCGTCAGACGGCGCACGCGAGAATGATTCGATTTGCAGGCGCGTATCCGGTACGATCCAGTAAGAGAAAGACGCGTGGCTGAAATAGTTGAGTTGTTGTGCACGACAGCTCATACGCATGAAAGAGGACTTGGAAATTCTTGTTCTATAAAAGGCATGTCGGCCTGAATGACGATCTCGGCTGAGAAATTTTGAGTTGACATACTGGAAGGAAGTACTGATATAGGTTCCATCACCTCAGAATGCCGAGGTAATAGAACCTATGGGGCAGTTGTGGGAATATATTTTCTGAGTACCAACACGTGGCCAAGGTGATGCCGACGTGTCAGTCGAGGTGTCACGTATCCAGGTCATGATGCCGAGCTGATCTCGGCTAGGCCGAGGTTATATCCGAAGATATCGGAATCCAAGATAAGCGGATAAGGCACAAGAGTCCTAGAATAAGGAAGGACTTCAGCATGGATAAGGATAACACTCTTAGGGAGTTTATCTCTATCTATGGAAGAGTCCAGGATAAGCACTAAGCTAGAGTCCATTGGAGCTAGGCTTCTACTGGGACTGAGTCTGTGTTAGCTATAAAAGAGAAGCACCCCCGATGGGTCTAAGGTACGCAATTTGTATTCTGAACAGTGAGTTTAGCACTATTGATTATCTTTGAGAGATATACTGACTTGATCGTCGAAGTGCCCCCGGGTGGACGAACCACCGTCGGAATCTTCTCTTTCTGTTACAGGTCAGACAGGTGCCATCTATTCTGCCAGTGCTCTCTAGCTGAATACTGAGTTGGCAGTTTGGTCAGAAAAACACCCACACAGTAATTATATTAAATTTGTGAACCTAACCGATTTTTTTTCAAATCTCAATAAAGATTAGTATAATTTACCTTTTATTTTTTAAACAAAAAGAAGAAGTTTTCTTTTTAGGCATTTTTATGTTTTTCTTCATAAAAAATAGGTTTGATTTTCTAAAAGCACACTAGAAATTTCTCACATTTCAATGTCATAGCCATCACTTCTTCTTTTTTTTTTTCTTTTTTTTTTTTAGGAAGTGTGTAATTTTCCATAAGATTTTTTAATTTTAACGTAAAATTTTTTAGACTTAATTCAATGATGATATCATGCAAAAGAAGATCTAAATACTTTAGAAATTTATACAAGAAAAATTTATGGGATCTAATTGTCTATTCTCTTGGTATTTTAATTTTTTAATAAAAGATATGTATAAAAGTAAAAAAGTAATGTGATAATTTATAATCCAATAATTTTTTTGGCTAAATATCCTACGTTTCCAAAGAAGTACATATATTTGAGCTAATTATGTATAGGATAAATTACAGATAAAAAATAAATAAATAAAGTAATAGAAGTAATTGTAAAGAAGTGGGAACCTAAATTAATTGGATCAAACATGGAAACTAGTAAAAAGAAAAAAAGAATGCTGCTATTAGCACTCTATCAATAATTTTGGGTGATTTTACTTACACCACTCTGTTACTTCCTTACACCCTCCATCTCATTACACCACTTAAAAAAAAAATTGAATTCTCATTACACCTAATATATTAGCAAAACAAACCTTATGATAAAAAACTCTTCAAAACCCATCTCTTTACACCCATACTTTTGGAGGGAAAAGAAGGAAAAGAGAACGACGCAGGGAAGAAGAGTAGACAACACCGGCGTGGAGGTGTTCGAACGGTGTGGATGATTGAACTCACTCTTCTCATTCGCCAAAGGTAAGTGAAAAAACTCATCTTTCTCTCTCTCTATATTGATAGACATAGATATGTGTATCTATATATATATATCTATGTCATCATTTTTTGCGAATAGACAAAGAATAGCACATTCCCAACATAGCTTTGATGGTTTTGATCCTGGAATTTAATTGGGTTTGTGATTTTTGGTTCTAGTTTTGAATGTTGAAGTTCAGATTTTGGTTCTATGTTTTATCAAATTTTTGGCCCTCTGTTTTGCACACGGTCTCTTCTTCTTCTTCTTCTTTTTTCTTTCTTTTTTTAGAGTGATAGTTAAGTAGAAAGGGTTAAAGTTCTGTGGGTAAAGAGCTGCCATAGAAGGTTGTCAATAGTTGTGGAAAAAAATTGAATTTCTGGGTTAAAGTTTTGTGGGTTCTTGGTTTTCATAAATATATTGGCTGGGTATAAAATTGAGAATATGTCAGAAACAATTCGCAACTTGCTTCCATTCTCGCTACTCTACCAGGGACCTGTCAACGTTTTTCTCAAGTATCATCTTTTACTTTCCCAGGGCATATCCATTATCTCCAATATCTGGAGAAACAAAACAAAAATACATTACTTGTCAGATGAATCGAAAATTCCCACAGAGTTCTACATATACAAGGAGCACTCTGTTAATTTAACCTTTATCAACCCAATTATGGTTTCTTGATCTCATAGTCCATGTTCTACATTTACTGGCCATACCCAAATAATCCCAATCAATTGATAAATTCCATTTATTGGATGTATAATTCTAAGTAGCCATTTGTGGGGAATAAATTAAAAATAGGGGAAAAGCAAATGCAAATAAAATTTATTCATTTTATAAAAAACGAGAACTGTTTTCATCAAGAAGTCTTTACATGATGGAAAACTCGAGCTTCCATGCTTGTATGCTATGAAGATTCTAGCCAAAGCTATTCATTTTTTTACCTTTTATTTTAAATTGTCTTTTTTGGTAAGGCAATATTGTTTCAGAACAACTATCATAATTTCCTAGTTTAAAAATCCAAGGCAACTTCTATAGTAAAAGGTATGTACTTGATTTTTCTGCATTTCCATAATTTCTTCCTGCCGCAACAATAATACAACAACAAATATTTGACCTTTAATTTCTTTTTTAAATAATCTACAATTTCAAAAGCACACAACTTTTGGCAACAAATAGTAATATACCTGTTTTTTCTTTAAGTTTTGCAACTTCTGCTTCCAATTCTAAGGTATAGGCCTGTGAGAAACCCAAAGAGAAAACTAACATCAATGGACATTGTTGGGGATATAAATAATAATGTTACACCTTTTTCTCTAACATATGAGATGGTCGTCAACAATTTCTCAGACATCGGTGCATCAACCAAGCACATGTAAAGGGGACATATTGAGAATATAAATAAACTTTATCTTAACATAAGATTTTAGATTTTCTCTTGAGTCGTAGATTTTCTCTAATAACTTAAGATTTTAGATTTTCTCTAATAACTTAAGATTTTAGATGATATGTTTGGTCACCAATTTCTCCATCATCCAAGCAATTCTTTGAAATGTGTAACTTTGATCAACAAGGCAAGTTACTCAATACAATAAAGCTATTTATATATGGAACTGTAATATACAAACATGTTCTACTCAACAAACCATCAAGATGATAATATTTTTTATCATTCACATTTATATATATACAAACACGTTCTGCTTAACAAACCATCAAGATAATAATACAACTTAATGTTGTGCAGCAGAAAGATGTATGCTCTGCTACCTCTTCTTCCATGAAACTTATATTTAGGATTAAGTAGCAGAGATTTTCTCATTGCTTTGTCATATTTGTGTGTTTATATCTATATTTCATAGACATGTTCATTAATGACTAAAGCAAGGAGATTCATCTATACTAGAAATATGAGGGTTCGAGGAACAGTGCTGTTGGGGTTTCTGTTGATTTTTCCATGCTATTTCCATCATTTCCATATCAGCCTTCCTTCTTGAAATACAATGTAGATTGGTGAATTTCAACATGATCTTAATTTTTCACTTATAAACTTTGCTCACAATAGTAGCCATATTAGCCATTTCTATGAATGATCTTTGATTATTATAGGAATGCATAAATTACCACAACCCATAAAACCCACTCAATTAGCTTCAAGAATAACATAACAAATGAAAGTAACACATTTCCAAACTTAGCTGCTGCTTAAATTTTTTTGCCCCTTGCTGTTCTTCAAGATCATTAGTCCCAACTTATTTTTCCCCCTCCAAAACTCTGCAAATTGAATTCTTACAATTTGCTTAATAGAAGTATGGTATTGCTATACTATTATTTGCCCACATTGCCCAAGTTCCTTACTATTATTTGCCCACAAGCTCGTTTATGGGCATTTTGGAGCCCATTGCATCCAAGCATTGGCAACTAACTTCCTCAACTTATATCCTACCAGGGGACTGAAAACATTTCCGTAAATTTAGTTAACAAGAAAGCATAATGGCTCCTTTTTTCTCCTCACCAACTAGGAAACCATGGATTCCAAAGTCACAATGCCCCACAATTTGAGGAACTTGAGATACAATTTTGAATCCTAACACTTGCTTGTTTCTCAATTTGAATGCTCTTTTCAAATTATCTGAATATTATTACACAAGTATGTCAATTTTCTTGTGAGCTTTAACATCCAAAGGCAAGGTATCCCAAAAAGATTAGATTGTGAGCTTTAAGATATAATACAATGTAAACATTTAAAAATTAAAAATAAACAGGAAAAACTAGAAACTTGAAATAGAACAATGTAGGCACATTAAAATGATCAAATGCATACTTGCATTATAATTTGAATTTTTTCCCTTTTCTATACATTTGCACATTCAAATTTTTTTTCTTTAAATTGAATGTTATCTATGAAATTATGGTTTCTTTGCTGATATTGTTTACATTAGTCATTCAATATATTTGAGTTTTTGCTGATATTGGGTTTAATGTTTTTTTTTACACAGAAATGGTTAGTGGTGTCTCGCGTAAGAGACCAACGGCGTCCAACAAAAGACGTGCTAGGAAAACAGAACCTGAACTAGTGGAAGTGAATGTCCCTGTGGAGGAGGATGACCATGTGGATGTGAATAATGATTATGTTGACGACGATATTGGTGTAGAGGATGACGATGTCGATAATGATATTGGTGTAGAGGCTAAACTCATAGAGAACGATGTTGGTATGGATTATGACAACACAGAACCAGTTCTAGGTGCTCCAGAGGATCCTTCATTGCTAATTAGCTTGCGTAACCATGTTGCTACCACTGTTTGGAAGAAAAAGGTATTTTGTGAATTTCTCAACAATAAACTAATCATATGTACTATATGCTTCAAATTATTTATATGTTTTATGTAAAATGCAGGAACAGGGACCTCTTAAATGTTTGAATCGTTCTCGAAAGCTTGTCGAGTGGCCATGGATGTCACCAACAATCGAAAATGTTAGGTGGAGACATTTGGTTGAGCAGTCTGGTCTTAGTGCCCTTATTGATCACACATATCGGCGTGGCAATAGAGTGGCAATATTTGCCTTCGTTGAAAGGTGGCATCCAAAGACAAATATATTTCACATGTTAGCTGGTGAGATGACTGTCACGTTGGATGATGTGCGGACCATACTTGGCATTCCAGTCACTGGCATGGCTTTGTCATGTCCTAAGTTAACAAGATACGAGGCTGCTGAGCTGCTGAACTGCTGAATGCTACTTTGGGAGTGCCACTGAATGATGCATTTGCAGAATTAGTTCAATCTCGTGGGCAATCCATGAAGCTAGAATGGTTGCGAATTAGATTTCATGAAGTTAACGATACAGATGATGCAAATTTCATAGAATACGTAGCGAGAGCTTACTTGCTATATTTATTAGGTTGTACCCTCTTCACTGACAAGAGTGGGACTCGAGTACCCGCTGCTTACCTGCATATGTTGATTGATATTGATGCTGTTAGTTCATATGCATGGGGTGTTGCAGCTTTGGCATTCCTGTATAGACAATTAGGACTTGCTAGTAGGGCTGGTGTTAAGCAGATTGTTGGTTACTTGAAGCTATTGGAAGCATGGATTTATGAGCATTTTCGTTTAGGAAGGCCTCATCCAAATTTGTCCTATTCTGATGAACAACCTCGTGTATGTCGTTGAAGTCCGTAGAGAAATAGAGGTTTTACAAAAGGCCACTTGCAAACATTATGAGAGCAGCTTGACATATTACGTGCTAATGAAGTTGGACATTTTATAATAGTGTCATACTGTAAAAAAAAAAAAAAGAGGATTTCATAACTAATATTATGCATTGCCTATTTGTAGATCGAGTGGGATCCATATCGTTTATGTAGGACACACCATCCACTTCATGAGGTTGCATATTACACTGGATGTTTGAAATGCTTTCATATTGTTGAACCCTATCACTCCAATAGGGTTTTGCGATA
This sequence comes from Camellia granthamiana, assembly GCA_036172215.1. Lineage (NCBI taxonomy): Eukaryota > Viridiplantae > Streptophyta > Magnoliopsida > Ericales > Theaceae > Camellia > Camellia granthamiana. The sequence continues at coordinate 87,734,275 of CM069908.1, read as the reverse complement.
GTTTGGTAGGGTCCAAACCATCCCACTAGCACCATTATCTCCTGTTCGAGCTAAACAAGGTAGTAAACCAAGACAGTACAGAATCATGTATCAATACCATGACACGATATGGGTACAATGGGAGAATCATGTGTTGTCCATTAACGCTCATAGTGTGCCTATACAACAGCGCCCATCTGAATGTGTACAGGGATACCGTGAGTGGTATGCTCGTGTTTCGCACCGGGTTGTTCAAAATCCTACGCATCACTCTCAGTTTGATCCACGTGTTCAACGTCCCGAGAATGATGTTACTATGGATCCTGAGTGGGTAAGCAAATTGTGAATTAACTTTTTTTTCACTTTTAAGTGTGTAGACGCGCCCGTGGGGCTTCGCTCTACAGTTCGGACTCGATTTGTTTGTTGCGGTTCTAAATCTGAACCAAAGAGTCCAAATCCGGCAAATCGTTTGAGAAAACAGATTTTTTTGAAAAGTAGTGCCAAACATGGACTGCTTTGCCAGATTACAGAGTCGCCACCTAAATATTTTAAAATGGGAAATTTAGGAAACCCTGACTCGGTGCCGAAGGCCACATGTCCGTCATTACCAAAGTGGTCTTGGCTCGGAAGCTTGGGTACGATCGGGGAAGGTCAGCTATGAGCACCCCCTTTCGCCCGGTCCGAAGACCGGCCTCTACTAACCGTGATATCCGTTTTTGAAAACTTTATGCATTCTTATTCCGGTTATTAACCTAGAATTACTATGTGATGCGCACAACACAAAAGTATAGACTAGATCGCCCAACTTGGAAATAAACATTGCATATCCGTTTTTGTCTCGAAAAACGTGTTGTTTTCTTTTGCTACTCGCAAATAGGCTAAAATGCGGATTTCAACGAGTTGTTCCAACTCAGGCAATCCGACCTCCACCCACAGGCATTCAAACAGTTTATAACACATAAGCATTTAGCCGCATAGTAAGCATACTGTCATGCTAACATTCACACGCATGCGACATGCTAAAGCGTAAATACTTACATCGTACTCCGTGCCAAAACAATAAACTAGTTAGCAAAACATGCATGACCTAGTTCATGTTAAGTGGCTAATGCATCACAGGCAGAAATGCAATCTAGAGTAGGCTCGGCTAACCCTAAACATGGCATATGAAATGCTATCACATAGCACGTATTCAATTTGGAAATTGAAAATTACGATGCAATTTGTATGATGTACCGAGCCCGGTGCATGAAAACAAATGCATGAATGCACGCATGCATAGCATGAGGTATGCTAATTGAAAATGCCCTAATCTACCATTGTAAGCAGGTAAACAAAAGGGATAGAAAGAAGTGGGGATTGGAAGACATACACCCACTCACACACACTTATTACAAATTTGCCCTCACTCGGAGGGACCGAAATAATAATACAGAACCGAATAAATAATTAACTAAACTAGCTAATTAAATATTACAAATTGAATAAATTAATTAAGCTAATTAATCAACCTAATTAAAGCAGTAAATGCCTCGGGAGGAGGGCCGGATGCGTCGCGTGCCCGGGACTCGCTCGGAATCGCACTGCCGTGCACGGGTTGCCTCTGTTTCCTCTGCTCTCCTCCTCAGAAAATTACCAAAATCCCAGGAGTGCCTCTCAGGGCACTGGGGATCACCACCGGCTGGGATAGAACACCACCGGCTAGAAGATGTGGCCACCGGCACTAAATTTCCTTATCGGCTGCCAATGAGCAGCCGGTCGGCACTAAAAAGTGCCGGTCGGCACAAAATTCCTGCAGAACCTGCAACTCACAGCAGCAGAGGGAAACAACATGCAAGGCAATGCAATTCAAGCCATTTATGCACCAAACACATCCCACATCATGTTTATGACTCAATGGGGCATGTGCCTCGATCCTCGGACCACCAATCGCGCATTTCCATGCGTGATGGTCTAAAGGACCAAGAATGCAACTTCAATGTCAAATGCACACAAACCAAGTAAGCACATAAGGGTGCTAAACCTCCATCATGACTTAGTCAAGAGGCCTAGCATGCATGTCCATGTGATGCAACCCTAAGCATGTGATCTAGCATGCAATATGGACAATGGCATGGCATTTATGCAAGCATACAAACAAGCATATAAGGCGAATATGCTAACTAAGCAATGGGATGGACTTATACATGAATTGGGCAGCTCTAACAAGGCTCAAAACAATGGCCACAGTGCCTAAAGATGGGGTCTAAACACACATGCACACATGCACACATTAAGACACCAACACTTGAGCATAACAAACAACATTCAAGCACACTTGAAATGAGTTAAACATGGACTACTAGCATGTAGTATAAGCTCTGAAAATCAAGCAAAACATGTTGCCAAATCGTGCAATAAAGCAAGCTAAACATGCATGCAAGTTGTCCAAAGCTTAAGGTAGGCCAAAGATGCATTGAACTACACCTAGCACAACCACACATGGCAACACTTAACCAACCAAAATCAGAGTTTTACCACATAAAACTAAGCCCAAAATAACACTTAGATGGCATCTAAATGGCATGGATCTAAAGGCATGCAATATGACCAACACATGGAGCATACAAAACATGCTTTCGAAGCTTTAAAGGAGCATGCAATGCAAACATATGAGCATGTCAAATGGACTGATATGACACGATAAATGGTTCCAAACCCTCGAAATGATGCAAGTATGGCATGCTACACAATCATGCACCTAAGGCTCACAAGCCAAGAATACAAAGAGGCTATGTTAAGCATGCTAAAATCAAACCAAATGACTATGGTCAGACCTAAAACATGTTAGAATAAGCACAAAAGCTTCATGAATCAAGGCCCAAAACATGCTAGAAACTAAGGCATACCACCTAAGCATGTTAAGGCATAAAAGAGCATTACAAGACACCTATGCTAAGCATGCAAAAGGGGCCTAAACCAACTTGAAATCATGTTATAACATGGCAATATAAGCATGAAAAACAAGTCAAACATGCCCAACACACACTCAAGCATGAAGCTCCTTAAGGAAGCAAAATTTGTCCTTTTCAAGGACATCAAGGAGAGGGGGTGACCCTCTCCTTCTTGAGACTTCAAGGCATGCTCTTCACCACTGAAATCCCTCAAGATTTCAGTGGTGAAGAGATCCTATCACCAAAATCTCGGATCTCTCCAAAATAGCACAAAATGGGGCCTTTTCAAAGCCTAAAGGGGGTCAAACTTCCCCAAACCACAAAACACTCTTAATATACAATAAAGAGGGTCAAAAATCAGAACTTTTATGTGCCAAACACTAAGCCCAAAAACTGTTCTAAACTAGGTAAAAACAAGATGCAAAAATGGGGAAAAAGAGAGCTAGTTTCTCACCCTTGTAGCCTTCTTCAACAAGGATGGAGTGATGGCCTCTTTGAGCTTCAAATCAACCAAAAACAGCAAGAACCAACCTTTGGAACCTCAGAACCAAGAGAAAGGTGGAACACTAGGTGTTTTAGTGCAATAGTAAGGCACAAAACACCTAGATTTCAAAGAGAAAGAGAGAGATAGTAAGTATATCTATTCTAACCCTAAAAAAAAACCAGAGCTCTAACTCTCTAACAATGTCTAAAGCTCTTGGATTTTGTAACCCTTGAGCAAAGGGAGGAGCCTTCTCTCTTATAGGCAAAAAGCTTACAAGCTTAGCCACCAAGCAAGCTCATCCCTCCATACACGTGTATGGAGGGGAAACCAAACCATACAGCTGTATGAAAATATCTCATAAAGCAACTGCACAGTGTCCGGCCGGCAGAAAATGTCATTTAGACAAAATTTAGTGCCGACCGGCACAAAAGAGTGTCGACCGGCACAATAAAGTGCCGATGACAACTCTAGCCAGCCGGTGGCCTCTAGCCCCAGCCGGTGGTGTGTGGGGATGCCTCAGAAGGCATTCCCTGCCCCTCAAAGGCAAAACACAAGTGTTTGGTGCAAAACCAAACACAAACGGTCGAGTTCGGAGGTCCTGAGGCAAGGCGCGCGCAGCCGAGATCTCCGGGAACTCCAAACGAACACAAACATGGATAATCACCGAGTGTTCCAACGGTGACGTCCAAGTCTTGAGGACGGTCAAAAATGGGGTGTCTACAAAGTGGTTCACCATAAATCAAACACTAAGTATGATTTTTATCAATTTTTTTGTAATATAGTGATGCTACTTTCAATGTTGGTGCTGCAGTCCATAAACTCAATCGTAATGAGTGTGTCTTGCACCCTGACATGCTGTATGAAACCATTGGTCGGATGCTGCAAGTTCTTGGTGGATAGAGTTTGGGATCTACATCGACACATATAGAGCATCAAGTCTACTATCATAAACATCGTAAGATGGACCGTACATGAGGATTGGGATCTAATTTTTGTTTGATGACATAATTTTTTTATAATGTCTAGCCCATATAGATTTTGGGATATAGTTTTGTGTTGACCGTACATGAGAGTTAGGATCTAGTTTTTTTTTTTTTTTTTGATGGCATAGTTTTTGTGAATGCCTAGCCCCGTATAGAATTTGGTATCTAATTTTTTTTTATGACATAGTTTTTGTGAATGCCTAGCCCATACAGAATTTGGGATATACTTTTCCCTAATGGCATAGTTTTTGTGGATGCCTTGGATCTTTTGTAAACTGGATGTTTAGTTGAACAAGTAATGAATTGTCATACTTTTGTAAGAATTTTAAACAATTTCACATCTATTTTGTATTCAATATTTATGTCAATGAAAACTTATTTTGGTGAACATATGGATTTGTTATTGTTTGTAATGCATTGTAATGATATTAATGTGTTTTGGAGGGATATGGTACCATTTGCTGGAAGTAACCTTGTTTTTTTCAGTGCTATGGCCCAGTTCAGCGGTATACTGCTAAACAATTTCCATTATTCCAGTGTTCAGTTGCTGGAAACAATAGATCCCTCCAGCATTTAGTTGCTATATATTTCCAGAGCCACTTTATCCAAACAATATTTTTTTATTTGTGCTGGGCCTGTTCAGTAGTACAATGCTAAACAATTTGAATTACTCTAGTTTTATGTTACCGGATAAAATTTTGTTTCCCAACATTATGTTACCATTCAATTGGATAATTTCAGTTCGCTTCTCAACAAAGCCAGTAGAGTCCACATTGAAGTGCTTGTTCGGTCACACAATGCGAAACAATTTACAAAAATTTGGTTCTATAATGCCAGAATAAATTATTTGTTCCAACCTTTTCTTGCTATACATTTACAGAGTCACTTCCTTCCAAATAATGTGGTAATAATTTGTGATGGGCCTATTCGATAATAAAATGCTAGTGAATTTTAATTACTCCAGTGTCGTGTTACTAGACAAACTATTTTTTCCTAGCATTATGTTGCCATACAATTGGATAATTTCAATTTGCTTCACAACAAAGTCAGTGAAGCCCACTGTGAAGTGTCTATTCAGTCACACAATAATAGACAAATTACATTTGTTCGATATTATGTTGCTGGAAAAAATAGATTTGTCTAACGTTCTGTTGCTATACATTTACAGAGCCACTTTGTTCCAAATGATAATTTGGGCCTGTTCAGTAATACAATGTTAACGAATTTGAATTAATCCAGTTCGATAAAAAACATCCATAAATCAAACACACATCTATAAAATCAAACATAAAAAGTTTTCATAAAATATTTTATAACAAAATCAAGTGTATGAATATCCATAAAAGCATCCATAAAATCTGTCATTGTTTGCATCCATCAATCAAACATGTTATCACAATTCTTCTATATCAATTGTTTCGGTAGTTATTACATCATGGCTAATAAGAGTACGAAATTGGTGAATACAGATAGTATATGCTTTCTCCCATCCACTAGCACACGAGTGATAAAAACAAATTCAAATATTTGCTATCGGAGGTATTGGATGACCAGGTTATAGATAAACCAATAACAAAGAAATCAATAAATATAATTACAAAATAAGACATGGTAATGATGTAAGTAGGCTCGATAGTTACCTGCACGAAATGGTTTCTATTTACAAATCCTATACAGATATCTCTTCGATTAGGTGTTGCAATCAGTACTGATCTAAGTGGTAAAAACGTCAAGCATTATTACATGGATAAATGGTAAAGAACGACTCGGTAGTATAATGCTATCAAATGGCCCATGTCGAGCATAGTCATCCAATGATTAAATCCAAGACTAGGTTCGAAGTAGGATAAGATAGAGTTAAGTTCATCAACCCTTTCTTGTGAACCAAATAGTTGCACGTAGTGTACTACATTTGAATGCAACTCAGTCAACAAGTTAAGCCTAACTTATTGCCAATCATCTTCACCTAAACCAATCAATCCAACTATTGCCTTGAAACCACAATTGCCATCTGCTTGTACATCTTTTATGTGACGGATATATGGTCTCAACTTCTCTGGAGATTGTTTGAAGTAAGAGATATGATTTGTTAACTGCGTCATACAAACCTACATCACAAATATACAGCAATGGATACATGAAATAATTAAAATGAGGCTGAAAAACTATTAAAATATATTTTGTACATAGTTACAAGTTTTATGTAATTACATACATTATCTTTTTTTGCCTTTTTCCATTGCACTTGCTTATGAACTGGTGCAGTTGAGATGGTAACACCCTGTGAATAACTATCTTCCCCAGATAGTACAAACTCAAACGCAGATGGCTCGCGTTTAGTAGACATATCGATTTTGAATTGACCACGGCCGCAACCTCAGCCCCTTTCTCGCGTGTCAGTCTTGAGTTCAAGTTCCATAAAAAATGTACTGTCTAGACCAATTAACTCCCTCAACTTCTTCAAAAGGATCGCTTGTTGCGTCTGGTCAATCGTTTGGAATTTCTCAATAAAAAAATCAGTCTCTGTTTTGCAATCTAACTCCACAAAAGCACTTTTCTAAAACTGGAAGCATATCTAACTTCCTCCAATGAGGATTTACGCACGAGAGGGGAATCGATTGACCTTGTTGAAAATACTCAGCTATTTCATGTGCACATGGCAACCCATGTGTACGTCGCAAAATGCAGCCACATGTAGCAACATCTATTCCCACACTATTCGATCTCTTTGACTCTACCAATATTTTGTCCAAACTACAAATTAAAATAAAACCACGTAACTCAGTGAACTCAGTAGGTGTGTAGTTGTGTTGAACTACAATCAAACTTTGTTGAAATGAGGCTTTAATGTCTACATGCTGCAACTCTAACAAATTGTGTATTTTGGTCCAAGATGTCTCAAAACTACCTTGACTTGATCCAAGTTGCCTCTTCAATTTAGCATGAGAACTCTCCGCCCTACAAGTTTGTATATTTTGGTATTTAATATAAAACTCAAAGAATTATAGCAATTCATAAATGCAATGACCATAATTTACTAGTTTGTAGTAGTATTTCCGAAATGCATACTACTGTCTGTCCAAGCTGCAACAAATTTTTCCTTGTATGGCTCTAACCAATTGGTAATAACATACTTAATAACTTCAAGATACGTACTAAATTCAATTTTGAGATTAGAAAATTGTTCATTGAATTCTGTTTCTGTTCTAACCAATACCAAAGCACTCCAACTATGCATAAACTTATCCTATTTATCTTTCGTCTCAAAAACCTTCTTGCACTTGATCAGAACATTCTTGCTAATATGCCTACATAAAATATTAGTGGCCATAGGTAGAACTTTTGATATACCTTTCATCAAAGCCAACTCCCTATCTATAGTATTCTCCATAACAGTACGCAATACGCCTAAAACCCATGTATAGTTGTCCTCCCGTTCATGACTAAGATAACCAAAAGAAATTGAAAAAGTCAAGTCCGTTGATATTACCCCAACAATCTCTAAGAGAGAGAGTCGATACCTATTAGTCTTGTATGTGCAATCCATAATCAACACATGTGGAAATGCACATAACAACTCCAAACTAACTGGGTGTGCCTAGAACAAGTCAGTTACCATTTCTCTATCATCACATCGATGCCACTTAACATAATTTTGAATCGACAATTGCTACAATAATTGTTGCATCTTTGATCTTTCTGCCCTCTGTACTACTCAATGTCGATGACGTGTGTTGTAGATTGTCTTCATTATTGTCGCATTAAAGGCATCCCTTTATTTCAATGTAACCAATATCTCTTTTAGTCGCACCATACTCTTCGACATGTCAACTAATAAGGATGTTTCCTCCTTAGATAATCTGCGAGCAAAGGAGTACCCTTCAAGATGTTCAGCAGACGGATGATTGTGCACTCCGCATAAGACATGCAACATCTATTTATCATTTATAGGTAATTTCCCCCCCCCCCTTAATAGAAATGGACATTCACACTTTTTAGAACCTGTCAACCTTAATCGTTTCCCCTTGATCTTCATGTTGTCTTTATAATAACCACTTCTTTCACAAGCAAGGGTAAGTCGTTTTATGAAAATGTCATGTTTTATACTATGAATGATTGTCCAACTCTAACAAATATTTGTGGTATTATGCTATGATCCAAGTATGCTATCTGTACCGGACCGGAGGTTCCTTATGGAACTGACAAGTTATCTGTACCCGGCTAAGGGGTTCCTTTATGGAACTGACAAGTTATCCATTCCCAGTCCGGAAGTTCCTTTATGAACTGACAAGTTATCCGTACTCGGCCGGAGGTTCCTCTATGAAACTGACAAGTATAATCTATGATGCTCTGTATATGATCTGTTAGCGCTAATAGATAAACCATGTATGATCAAGCATGAATTCTGAATTCTGTATATGAATTGAATTAGAATACGAATGTGAACTAGCTTAGTCATGGGACATCATTCATTAACCCCTTTACTTGGGCTACCGCTCACTATTTAAATTATGTATATAGGTGATCAGGCACATGACCAGGCTTAGAGTTGAGGACCTGGCGTCTCAATTTTTGTCAGTCAACCTTTGCGTCTCCCAATGAGGTTCTGGATTAAGTTAAGTCTAGTGACTGTGTTGTTATGAATGTATAAGACTCTGTTTCTTTTGTTCTATGAACAAGTTTCTCTGCTTTTATGTACATGAAGTGACATGTAAATACTGTATCTTTTGACGTCACTCATATGTTTATAAAAGTTTAAGATTATCTGTCTCATGTACATCTTCACAGCTCGATGGACTATGTATATTTTATGTATTTACTTCCACAGCCCCTAATTGTACATTATTATGTTAAGAGGCCTTTGGTAATCCAAGGATTACTGGCGTATTACGACGCTAAACCTATAGGGGCGGGTTGGGTCGTAATACTAATGATTGTGCTTGAAGGCTTTGAACTAATGTGTTAGATGATTTTATGAATTTGTGAAAAATCTTATTATGATTAGTATAATTAAGTAGAATTAATTAAGCTTAAATAAGATTAATTATTTAAGGTCTAACCTTAATTAATTATGATTAAATTTGATTAATTAAACTAATTGAATGATTAGTCAAAGGGGACCACACCTTACTAGGTAGCTTGATACTTCCTAGCTTAAATTAGCTTTGCATTAGAATTAACTAATCGTAATTTGAGTAAACTTTAGAATTTAATCATGTGTATGGTACTTTTATGTAACTTGAGAAGTATAAAATGTAGTTTGGTATAATTTTGTGAAATGGGTAATTATTATAAACATTTGGGGTCAAAGTGTTGTAATTTGCCACTTGAATTTGTAGGCCAAATGTCCCCTAGCATGTAAACCCACCGAATTTTTGTATTTATTTATGTGTGTAAGTTCTGTACACGGAAGGAAAAGAGAGAAACAAAGAGTAAGAAAAGAAAACAAAGAAGAAAAATAAAGGAAATAAAGAGAGTAAGAAAGAAAACTTAAAAAGAAGAAGAAGAATGAAGAGAAGGAAAAGAAAGATCAAAAGGTAAGGAACTCACCATTTTCAAAATCTTTTAGTTTAATTTAGGATTTTGAGTCTCTAATTATACAAAATTTTCCCATGTTTATATGAAAATAAAAAGAACAACCTATACTAAATAAGCCATATAGCCCTCCATGGTTAGAATTTTGATTCAAGACCACCGCCATCAGACATTAGACTTTTGAAGTTCAAATTTAGACACAAATTTTGCTAGAAACTGAATTTAGAAGAAGGAGATATATCCATTCGAAGTTGTCCGTCAACCTGGCTAGACGTAAAAGCGGACGACCGATCGACTGGCCAAGACTAAATATGATTTTTAGCCTTCTGTTTAATGGATTTAGACACCCGAAATTTGGGAGTACATTCTAAGACACTTAAGATTTGTTTTAGGACTTAGGAAATACTTTAATTAGTAACTCAAAGTTGGTATTAAAAGGAAATGAATTGGAATAGAAAGGAGATTTGGATTAATCTTAAATAACATGGAGTTTATATAAACTAGAGCTTACTATCATTTTCCAAAAAGGCAATATAGAAGTGGAGATTGAGTAAGACTCAACAATGAAAATCGGTTTAACTCAAGATGGAACGAATCACAACTTCTCTTATAAAGCACTCATAGAGGATACCTAGTTTCTATTTGTAACAACCCTCGTACTGATTACCGATAAACTACTGAATTAGCTACTGGTTACTGCTAAACTGAACTGATAATGACCGATAATTGAATTAACTGAAGTACTGAATGGACTGATTGAAATCGAAACTGAAATTGAATAAGTTTATCTATTGAATTGCATTCTATCTGTCTGATTGGTTATTTATCTGTTCATGCTTTATGTTTAAACTGCTAATTGAAGGCCTTATCGGCGGCCGAACCGTAAATTGATTGATGATGTGGAACCATTAGAATTTATGTGATTTTATAGTATATTTAATTAAAATGTGATTAGGTATGATTAAATTAGATTAAATGAGCCAAATACAAGAGTTGCCTTAATTACTAAATTACCACACTTAGTGGCCCACTACTTGGACCTTCTTGAGACTTGATTACACTTAGAGACAACATTCCCTTCAGCCTATTTTGAGTACTCAACCGGTCTTAGGGAGAGAGAGAAGGAAGAGAATTGATTTTCATCACATTTTGCTTGTTTGTGCTTGAAACTTAAGAGGATTGAAGTGTTGACTCCATTATTGATCTCCTAGGCTCTCAATTGAAGACTTAGGTATGAATATCAATCACTCATTGTTGCATTTAAGGTTGGTTCTTGCTAGATTCATGGCAAATTATAGAGCTAAGACATGAATTGGTTCAATAGTGTTGTATTATAACTTAATTCATGCATGCATGGCCATTTTGGTGCATTCTCAAGTTGAATTCATGATAGATTGTACATGCATGCTCATGTTTCTATCAAAGTCCATGTTTTCATTTTGTTTTCCAACTATTGAGCTCATTAGAGCAAAATTTGAACCTCGAATTTGGTTAAAAAACTCATGCATTGCATGCTCATCTTGTTCTTGAAAAATGGTTTGAGTTTGGGTTCGAATTAAACACCCTTGGGCTTTGATTTCTTAAATTGAGTTTTGAAACTTGTTGTACATTGGGTTCGCAAGAGTTTTTCCAGAAAATAGCCCAAGAGGATCGAAAATATTGCTTTTGAACTTGGTTTTGAGCTTGGGACTCGAATCTGGGATTTCCAGATTTTCGTTGTCCGCTCGAGCGGAAGAAGTAGCGCTCGAGCGGATAAATCGAGCTCCCAGCATCTTGCACTGTGCATCAGTCCGCTCGAGCGGAGGACTAGGTGACACGCTCGAGCGGGCGTCGAGCGGAGATTTCCCTATCCAGTACTTTTTGGTCCGCTCGAGCGGGGATGTTGCGCTCGAGCGGGGACCTTTGTTTGCTTTTCCGCTCGAGCGGGGAAACCTGCGCTCGAGCGGGACTCTGTTTCACTAAAAGTTCTGCAAATGTTTTCTAAGTGCATCTTTGCATCCTCCTTCCATCCTAGGCATTCCTAGGGCGTATTTAAGGCATCTTAGTGAGGATGTAGGTGTAGAACACACCGAGGCATTTAAGGATTAAGTTATTATCCTTCCCCCCTGTATAGCTTAGTGTGTTCGATCTGTTAACTGTGTAGGGTTGGCGACTGGGGAAACGCGCTCTAGCTGCTATTAGCCCAATCTCTGTGAGTAACGATTGTGTAAAGATATGTTCAAAATGGTTATCTTTTGAATACTGAACTGAACTGATATTACTTACTGAATGAATGTATGTCCTGTATTCTGAACTGTATTGTGGCATCCTTAGCACTTACTGTTTACTGTTTACTATTACAGAGATCTCTGTCGGTTCCCTTGTGGAACCATACTGTTTACTGATTGATGGCCATCATTACTGTTGGGTCTGTTAAGACCCGGTCCTTTTGGACCTACTGTTTATAGGCTAATGGGTGTACCACATATGACTGATTGACTGAAATACTGAAATACTGTTTAATCAACTGTTTCCATTACTGTAAGGACATTCATTCATAACCTCTTTACGCTTTATGTTATTCACTGGGCTTTAGCTCACTGTTTATATATATATATAGGTTCTCAGCAGCCAGACCGGAGCTAGGAGCGTGGGTCAGTCCCCAGTTTTGTCAAGCCAGCCTATGTGCCTCACTGCGAGGTTCCGAGACGCCATGCCATGGCTTGGGGTGTTTTTGTTTCCCCACTTGTCTCCCTACTGTTTTGTGTTACTGTTTAGACTGTTATCCCTCTTGCTGCACTGTTGTCAAGGGATTTGATCCCTGTACTGACTGACTGTAAATGATTGTATAGACTGTATATAGACTGTACTGTTTTGAACTGTATGAATGCATGAAAAATGTTTTTGGCATACAGATTTTCACAGCTCAATGGACACTAGTTACTTACTGTATTGGCTTCCGCCAGGCCCTGTACTCTGTTTAACTGTATTACTGTTCAGCAGGCCTTCGGTAATCTCGGATTACTGGCCAGTTACGGTGCTAAACCCATAGGGCCGGGTTTGGGTCGTGACACTATTGAAGAGGTGTAAATGCACCCTTTGCCATACTTTGAAAGAAGGAAATACATGCATGGATAAGCTAGCAAATCTATGAGTGAATCAAGATGAACATGTTGTGATTTTGGAAGACCCCCCCAGTAAAGGTTAGAGCACTGGTCATTGTTGACATGATTGGAGTCACTTATGAGAGGGAATAGTCTTCTTATTTTGTGTTTTATGTTTATTTCTTTGTGAATGCTTCCTTTAACTTCATATGAGTCGGAAAAAGAAAAGAAAAAATCTAAAATATTGCTTTTGCAAACATTGTTTCTTGTACTTGTGTAGATTCATAATCTTGTGGATCATCTCCAATTATGCAAACCATTGGTGAGTATTATCTCAAAGTTATGTTCAAATTCTCACTTTGGAAATCAAATCATATTGAAATGCTTTGTTATGAATATATATCCTATGTCCATGTATAAAATGTACAAAAAAAAAGAAAAAAAGAAGAAGATATCTTCCAATTGATCCTAACTACTAGGGGACTATAAGCGTGCTACTAGAGATATCTGTTACCACTTGTGGATAGATTTGTTTAGTCGGTACCTATATGTCAATAATTGATTACTTTTGTTTTATTTTGTTATGATGGATGTACATTATCATGATTTGAAAATGCAAACATATAGTTATTGTTAGCATTTGTGCCCTCAAAAACTAATTCGTTGACTTTATTAATTGGTTAAATAAATTGCTTGGTATTTTATTTTGCACTTTGTATATTATTCTGGGTAATGTTATATTTAATGTTACATATGTTGTGAACATAAGGTCTCTTGGGTAACATTGTAGAAAAACATGCTAATGGTTAATGAACCAAAAGCTGGGAGTTATGATTTTTCGGTGCCTTGTAGACCCAATTAATGTTCTAGGCTATGGATGTTGATTGGGCGTTGCACTACTATGGCTTACACCTGTTTTGCTGCTATATGATAGAAACCTTAGGCAAATAGGTAGGTGTTATGCAATAAGTACGTGCATTAAACATGATCGATTTTGAGAACACCTCTGGAATGATCACTGTCAGTTTAAAGGTAATTCTATTATAATGCACTTATTTTCCTTTGACCTGAGAGTCTTGTATAAATTAATTAACTATTCATTTAACTTTGATATTGGCAATCGATGACGCTGAACCAAAGGCTATACATGGACATGTTGGATTATGGCCCCGTTTGGTAGAGCTGTGGGAAAGTGATTATAACTTATACCTTAACAGCTTATAACTTATAATTGTGAACATAAGCTGATTTTTTACTTATAAATTAAGCTTCTCCTCCCCCACTCAAAGAATAAGTTGATTTTTGACTTATAAAAAGCTATAAGCTGTATTGTTAAGCTGAACCAAACACATCTAAATAGCTTAAATTAAGCTAAAAGCTGAAATAAGCTGGAAATAAGCCCTACCAAACAGGGCTTATGTGAGTGATAATTGATTTATATAGGTGCTTAACATGGAATCCACCATTCTCAAAGTGAGAAAGTATGTTCAAGCAATTTTTCCTATTAACGTTGGACCAAAAGAAAACCGGTATTAACTTTTTCATAAAAATATTTTTATACATGTATAATTACAAAAGTACTATTTTTTAAAAATGCTTTTGGGGTCCAATTAGAAGAAGGAAATATTTAGAATTTGGTTACATGAGTTAGGATTTTTGATAGTGATAAATTTGTCCATACCTAGTAGCTCATGTGAAATATAGTTTGGTGGAAAGAAGTTTATGACTAATTGTAAGAAAGGGCCTCACTTGTAATTCTCTACTTTTAGGGGTTTAATTGTAATGTGTTGATGGGCATTATTACAAATAGTGGAAGTTCTATATTATCTATTTAAAAGATAATTAATGAAAAATTGGATAAATTGTATCCTGCATATTTAAGGTAAAAGACACAACTTTTATTTTATCCCCACAACTAAAAGATAGAGATTCCTAAAGATCCCACCTACATGCAAGCTCTATGTGTTGTGTATATATATCAGATGTATTTGATATAAAAATTGGCCATCAGAATTTTTAAGGTCTGTAAAAAAATATACACAAAAATAAATTCAAGAGAGTGCAAGGTGAATCACTTTGGAGGCAAAACACTTAGATCGCTTGGTAATTTATTATCAACAACACGCTTGGATTGAGGTATTTTAGATTATGTAATCAAGTGGTGTTTCTTTGAAAAATTGTTTTTCAAATAAATTTTTTTTTTTCTACAAACTTTCAGTTATGATATGCTGTAAGTTTATTAAAGTTCTTAATACAATATGTTTTGAACCAATTATAACTTTTGTTTCAATAAACCATTGTTTTGAAAAAATGATTGACATTCATTCATCTTATCATTTTGTTATAATACTATTTACTGGGTTTTGGCTCATCCATTTCCCCTATATGTATGTAGATGAAGGAGACGTGATAAAAAGGGTTTGGTTTGTTGAAGCTTTGTGTATTTGTGAAATTATATGGAAGCTTGCCTAGAACTTGTACATTTTAGCTAGGACGAGAGTTGTATCCTATTGTAAAGTTGTACTCCTTATAAATGTTTAAAAGCTATAATAAAATATGTTAAATGTTTCCTTCGATATACTTGTGCACTTGCTCTGAATGAATGTTATGAATAGTTAAATCAAGGATAAATTACAAACACACCCCTTAAGATTTACTTAAACTATAAATTATCCCTTGTAGTTCTAGAAATTACATTATGGCCCCTAAGGTTTCTAATTTCATAACAAATAGGTCCTTTTATTAATAAATTATCAAGTTAATTAACAATTTTTAATAATGTTAAAATTTTATTTCAATTAATAATTGAGATACTTTTATTATTGTATAGGTGAACAATTAAAAATTTCACTTTTTCAATTAATTCTGTTAAATAAAAAATTCTGACAGGGAGGTATTTGTAATTTTCCAAACCACAGGGGGCAATTCGTATTTTAAGCAAACCTCAGGAGATGTATTTCTAATTTACCCTTAAATCAAAAAACTTAAAGGCTTCCACTACTAAAAATAAAAAAATAAAAAAAAAGAGTTTTACCCCACTTATCACAGAAGTACTATGTTTTGTTTAGTTAGACCTTTGTTAGTTTATTACTATTAATCAATCACAGCTTTGTTCCGATTTGGAGTGGGATAAAATTGTGAATATATAGTAATATCTTTCCGATGGAAATATGATAGTTATTAAAGTATATACTTGTTTGTGTTATATATTGCATTATAATAAGATTACAAATACAAAATTAATTACAAAACCACTCACATAAAATCATTTTGATCAAACATTTAAGATGGTAAGATCTATACGTATAGCTGTTTGCTTTTTCTTTTTATCCTTTCACTTTACTCCTAAATTTCTTTGGATCTTAGAGCTTGTCTTTTCTTTTATTTTATATTTTATTAAAAATATATATATAGATATATAATATGTATACTTCCTTTTATATATATGTTTTTTATACAAAAAATATATATATATATAATAACATATATTGAAGGGGATCATATATGACTCTGGGCCGAGCAAGGCCAAAACAACAAGGACAACCCAACTTGAACCGAACAGATGGTTTGAACCTCAAGCCCAAAGTTGTGGGCTAAGCACACTTAGAGGCCCAAATCAGGTAGCCCAAGTACCAACTTGGGCAGAGCAAGACCAGGCTGGATTGATCTATCAAAGCTCAATGGGTCAAATTCTCTACAAACATCTGGGATAATCCAAACCGACCAAGTGTAACTTGAATATAAATTGAACTTCTATCTCACACTTAGAGATACACATGCAAAACTCTGTTGAAAGTGGGAGAGGGGTGTATACCGGTTGTGATGGTATACAAAGAGAGGAATTAATTGAATAAACACTCATTTTATTCAAACTCAAACACATTATACAAAACAGAGCAACTCTTTATAACTCTCAAATTCTCTCAATTCTCTTAGAATTCTCCTTATCTAGAGATATTATGTTTCTCTTTGGAGATTATATTTTTCTCTCACTCTATCTAAAACAATCTATCAACCCATCTATTTATAGACTTCACAATCGTATGTAAATCGTGTGTGCTATAGTGTTTCTTCAAAGCTAAGCTTCATCAATGAAGCTTCCACTTTCTTCCAACAGTTTCTATTTTCTTCTTCATTTTGAACTTCTCTTCTTCAACCTAGAATCCTCTTGCAGTTTCTTCTCTTTTTTGGAATTCACCATCTTTAAACTCAAATTGAGTTTGTATTTCCAACATCTCCCCTCAAATTCAATTTGTTGGATTCTCTACACGATGCCTCATATCTGCTCGTGGATGACCTCTTGTCTGGTCGTTGTAGTTAACCCTTTATTGACTTGTATCTCTCTTAGAACAACCTCATGTTGTTCGGTGCTATCAACCTCCCGTTGATATCTTCTCTCTTGCAAATCAACCATCTGTTGTCTATTGTGTGGTACAACCACTTGTTTGTTTGTCTCGTCCATGATATCTGGGACGTCTTCCATCACCTTTCTGTGATATCTTCTTTGTTGTATTCTTTGACTCCCGCTTCGAAGAATATTTTTTCACTTCATATCTTCAAATAAAATCTACAAATTACAGGTATGGAATTTGCAAAATTTGACCATACGGATGTGTCCGAAATATTTTAAATAGTTGAAAAACATTATTGGATCGTTGTGATTGGACTCCAGATGGCTTAGGTTTAGCGAAAATATATAGACGGTTCAAATTAACAGTTGCAACTCAATCGCAAAGCACTAAATAATTTCTCTTGAATGTTTTGCAACTTTAGAATTCTGGAGAAGACAAGTGCTATGTACGTGCTCAACTTCTCGACAGTCGTATAGGTTCATTCAGAGTTCGTTTGAGTCGTTCTTTATACCGTTGGAATCCTCTCGACGAGTAGTTTAATCCAGTATACTCAAAACTGAATTTTGATAACTTCAAAAAATTTCCATTTTCTAATGTTGCATTTATCGGCAAACTTCTGCTACTTTTTGGCTTTTCTGGTTAATGGTTTTGGATTCCTTTAGTCAACACAAACTGTCACGACCCAAACCCGCCCCTACAGATTTAGTGTCGTAACTGGCCAGTAATCCTTGGATTACCAAAGGCCTCTGAACAAATTAAGACATAATAAGGGGCTGCAGAAACAAATTTATAAAACATTCATAGTCCATTGAGTTGTGCTAACGTATATGGGACAGAATTTTAAAACCGATAATATACATGCACATGACGTCATAATACAGTAGTCTTACGTCACCCATTGATACAGATAAAACAAAAGTGGGACTTAACCCAAAGTACAGATAACAGAAAACTTGTTCATACCAAAAGAAACCAAGTCTTATACATTCACAAAACATGACCACATGACTTTCAAAACCTCCTCGGGAGGCGCAAGGGTTGACCGACAAAACAAGCTCCAGGCGATCATCATAAAGCCTGGTCACGCGCCTGATCACCTACATACATAATATAAATAATGAGCGGAAGCCTAGTGAATAATAACAGAGTAAAGGGTTAAATGAATGAGTCCTATATCAGATTGAAAAACAGATGTTATATCATAAACATATTTAGCTTCATAGTCTTCTTCATATCATATACAGAAATCAGAATTCATGTTTAATCATACATGGTACATCCATTAGTGCTGACAGATCAAATACAGAGCATAAAGAGTCATGCTTGCCAATTCTATTAAGGAACCTCCGGTATCAGGAACATATAACATGCTTAAGCCACGGTATTGTTACCCCCGGGCGAGGGCCATGAGACCACGGTATTATTACCCCTGGGCAAGGGCCTTGTGCTCATAAACCACAATATTGTTACTCCCGGGCAAGGGCCTTATACTAAGGATGCCATGAATACATTTCAATATATGAACAGTCATTCATTAATTCAGAACATAACATGTCAGAAAACAGAGCATTTCTTGTCATATCATATCATATAAGAAATTACTTAAACGTAAACATAGCTTTACAAAGTTATTACTCACAGATGGCTCCAAAGCAAACAGACATAGCAGATAAATCAGATAACTTGCGGCGCGTGACCTACACAGATACAGAATGAATACGTACAGAATTACACATCCAGAATCATTAACTTAGTTCTTTCTTATCTTGGTTTCTACTTCTCATCCTTATTATTATGTCTTAACCATGACCTAGGAATGTCTAGGATACAATGTGGATGCCAAAATGCACTTTAAAACACTTTACAAAATTTGCTGAAAACAAGGCCTTCGCTCGAACACAACTTCATTCCCTCAAACGAAAGCTTAAAAATGTGAGTGGTCACTCGAGCGCAACTTCGGTCGCTTGAGTGATCTGCAAACTCTACAAAAGTACTGGTTGCTTGATTTTTTCGCTGGACATACGCTCGATGGTCGCTCAAGCATGAGACTGAGGCCTTCGCTCAAGCATAACTCTTGTCGCTCGAGCGGTTTGCAAAAATTGTAAACTTCTGGGAGCATGCATTTTACGCTCAAGCTAACATTTGGTTGCTCGAGCAGGAGTGCAAAACACAGAGTGGTCGCTTGAGCGCAAGATCTGTTGCTCAAGTGGAGAGCAGAATTCCGAAATTTTCAGATTACACTCCCAAGTTCAAAACTCGAATTCAAAGTCTTCAAATACAACTTTTGAGCCCTAAAACTTGAGAAAACACTTGTAAACTTATAAAACATCATGAATTAAGGCTCAAAACACAAAATCAAGACCCAAAAGCGATGAAGTTCTTCAAAACCAAACTTGAACATATGTATACATATTATGCATCTGTTGTCAAGAACTCAAACCTTTCAAAACATGTACAAATGAAGTGTTTGGGTATAAAACCATGATGAGTTTTCATAATCTAACGAAGATAAGCTCTTGCATGTATGAAATTGGTGGAATTAAAGCTTAAAATTCATGAATTAAGCATGCGTGCATGGAATGATC
This sequence comes from Camellia granthamiana, assembly GCA_036172215.1. Classification (NCBI taxonomy): domain Eukaryota; kingdom Viridiplantae; phylum Streptophyta; class Magnoliopsida; order Ericales; family Theaceae; genus Camellia; species Camellia granthamiana. The sequence continues at coordinate 87,714,341 of CM069908.1, read as the reverse complement.
CTCATTTCTAATTTATTAGCTCAATTCTTGCATAACTTAGATTAATTCTCTAGAATTCATGTATTAAAGTCTTAATTACAAAGCTTAAGGGCAAGATTCTTACTTAGAGTCTTAAATGCACAAGTGTAGAAGCTTCAACTCCAAAATTCTTTGTAATTCTCCAACAATTCCTAACAATTCCCCCTTTTCCCAGCTTTTGATCTCAATTTTCTTCTATCTCTCTCTCTCTCTCTCTCTCTCTCTCTCTCTCTCTCTCTCTCTCTTCCATGTTTTGAGCTTAAAGAGTATGGAATGAAGGTGCAAAATGAACTAATGAAGTCAAAGTAGCCTTATACAAGCTCAATTAAGGAGGCTTAATTAAACTTGACTTAGGTTAATCACATTGACATTAATTAGTCTAATTTAATTCGTTCCGAATTGAATTTCAATTCATCCTATCATAAGGTCCTAAAAATTCCAACTAACACATATTCTAAGTCAATTTCATGATCAGATGTCGATAAGGCCTTTAATTCGCAAAACACAAAATAATCTCAAACAGATATTCTTACGCAAAACAGATAGAATCTCATATAGCATATAACACATGCAATTAATGCAAAATTTCACCTTAATTATTTATTAGGCATTCTTAATAATGGTTTAAAGGTTAATCATAGGTCGGGGTTGTTACACAAACCCTCTAGGGCATATTCAAATATTGATTTCAACACCTTTGAAATCTAAACAAATTTGAAAACTCTATGTTTCTTCGAAAGTTTGGCCCAAATTGGCTCTTCTTGCTTTGATACTACTATTGAAAATGAAAGAGGGGTGTATACCGGTTGTGATGGTATACAAAGAGAGGAATTAATTGAATAAACACTCATTTTATTCAGTCGCAAACAAATTATACAAAACATAGCTATTTCTCTACTCTCTTAGAATTCTCCTTATATGGAGATTTTATGTTTCTTCTGAGAGGTTATATTTTCTCTCACTCTATCTAAAACAATCTATCAACCCATCTATTTATAGACTCCACAATCGTATGTAAATCATGTGTGCTACAGTGTTTCTTCAAAGCTAAGCTTCGTCAATGGAGCTTCCTTGAAGCTTCCACTTTCTTCCAACAGCCTCTATTTTCTTCTTCATTTTGAACTTCTCTTCTTCAACTTGGAATCCTCTAGCAGCTTCTTCTCTTTTCTGGAATTCACCATCGTTAAATTCAAATTGAATTTGTATTTCCAACAAACTCTTCATGACGAACTTCGAGGTCTAACAGAAAGCAATTAGAAAGAACAATACATCATGATGATTCCACATGAATCCCCTCAGCACGCGTGCCTAACTGCTTGGTGGTTTACACATGCAAGTGTAAGGCTAAAGGAAGGAGACGTGTCTACTCAACCATGCGCACCTTGGAGAGCAAGGCAATTTTGCCTATATAACGTACACTTCTAGTTCCAAAAAAGAAGGTACACTTCTCCTCTAGAGAAAGGATCTGAATCACTAACTCTTCACCATTACTCTCCCTCTACATTCTTTCCTAAGTTCCTAACTTTAGCATTGGAGGGGTTTGCAACCACGTCTCGACCGAGCAGCTCTAACGTTGTCTTTGCCTTGCAGATCTACGGTTTTAGGAAGCTTGGTTCAGTTGCTGCAAAGCAACATTACATTTCAGTGCGAAGTCACCCCACACACACATACATACATTTATATATGAATACTCAAGACAATCTGAATTTTTTAAAAATATGGGACTTGAATCATTAAGTTCAACCATTTTCTGTGATCCATTTTTTTTTTTTTTCCAAATAAAATTAGTATTTATTGAAAAAAAGAGTTCAAAAAAATAAATGTGTTGATTTTGCAGATTTGTCCAACTTATATCTAATTAAACTCAACCAGCTTAAATATGTTTATTTAATCAATAAGTTCAAATTTGAATTGATTTAATGTACAACCCGTTTTAACATAACAATTTATCACTTTTAAGCAAAATCCTAATAGATAAATGAAGTTCAATTTCCATATTAGGTAAAAAGAATATGATGGCTAAAATATGTTTTAAAAAAATATATATGATCAATAAAAAAATATGTTCAATAAAAAATATCATTAAAAAATATAGTCATTGAAAAAATAAGATAGGTAATCGTTTGTGGAAAAAATAACAATGAAAAAATAATAATTTAAAAAAAATGATTAAAATAGAAGGTTGATACATACATTAAAAAATAACTAATTAAAATAAAAAATAATTAGATATTTTAACTAGGAAACACTATAGTACACACCCTTCAAAGGGTTATGCACTTTATAATTTTAGAAGAAAATTTTATAATTTCATATTTTTTTAATCATAACTAAAAAAAAATATCATAACTAAACACAATATGAGACATAATTAACTGGTGATAATTTAATCACCAACACAACATGAGGCACAACGCAACATGGGACTATTATATATTTTTTTTTAAATCTCATGAGTTATAATTAAAATAATGTCATAACTATAAAAAAATAAAAATAATTAATTAATTAATCATATCTAAAACAAAAATGACATAACTAAGAGTGTTATGTAAATACCCTTTCAAGTGGTATGTGAGAGGGTAATTTGTACAGATAAATTGGGCCAGGCTAAGTAATGGGCCGGTATGGGCCGAAGTACGAAAGGCAGAGTAAAAGGGGCCTCAATCAGTTAGACCGGTCTCTGAATATCTTGAAATTGGACCGGCCCATAGAGCATATACGGTATCTCGGTCCGGGAAGGCGCAACAGTTAGTTCGGCTGCTGGGTTGCGCTGCTATGAGTTAGTCCGGTCGAGGCATGATGAAGCTAGCTCAACCTCGGCATGCGAAGCCGAGGTAGGGACAGGGGCAGGTGAAGCCAAGCTATAGGTGAGCTCGGTCATACAGCCAGTCTGGCAAGATAGTGTTACTTCGGTTGTGTGACATCTTGCCGGAGTAAAACCAACTCACTTGGTTTAAGCAGTGAGGGGGGTGTTGGAGGATAAGCATTATCCTTCAGGAGTATGAATCCTAGAAGGACTCTACGTGGAGGAGTAGAAGTCCTACTAGGATTGTGCCACGCGGAACCTATAAAAAGCTTACTAATATCACCTATAGGGAGGTAACACAACTTTGATTCCTGAGTACATAGAGCTTTTGCCTATTTGTCTTGTTTGCTGACTTAGGTATCGAAGAGGTTTCCGGCACACACCCGCCGGCTAGCTCACGTTTGTATTTTCAGGTTGTAGAACGACGACGTACGGAGGAACGCAGATTTGATCAACAGGATTATACGAGAAGGTATATTTCTTTCCCGTACAGTATGTATATTAAAATTTTCCATCACCTAAATGGAAACTAAAATAAATCTGAGATGACTGCATATTTATGGGCAGGCTCACTTATAGTGTCTCCAATAATGTTAGTTAAAAGGGAAATCCCTTTGAGTAATTATTTATTATTGACACATTGAACATAAATCTAACACTATTTATGGGTGTAGGTCCCACAATAATCCTAGGCCTTATAACTTGTGATGATCAATAAATAGGACCCTCCTAACCAAGATATTTGTGCATTGTTTTTTAAAGGGCAAAATAATATTTAAAAATTAAAAGTATCTTTCTTTTAATTTCTTAAAAATTAATTTATTTTAGTTTTTTAAATTTATTTTTTGTTATAAATTTCAAGCAGGAGTTATATTAAATATTCTAACATAAATTTTCAATATAAAAGAAAAAAAAAATACTCATAAACAAACTCAATAAACTGTATCAAACAAATCCAAATAATGAAGTAGAAAATTCAAGATTAAAATAAGGTAACTAGTTTGGTTGTGCTTCAAGACCAAGACAACTATTTCCCAAGCTAGTTGAATCTGATGTGTAATGTTTTCCAATGGACTTGAGTGAGCTTGAGATCTAAATTATATTCTATCAAGCAGCATGGACAGGTAGTACCCAAGAATTGATTTACAAAGCAAAAAATTTAGGGGAAATAACAGTGCATGCACCATTTTGTTGCAAGATCATAGGAAGGCAGGCTCCAAAATTCCATAGCTTGAACATTTTATTGACTATTTACCTTCTTTTTATATATAATATTCAAATTATGTTTGCATCATAAATTTTAGAGGGGGGATGGGAATGAAGAAAAGAATAAAATAAAATGACATAAGCTAAATTTATTTGTTTTCATCCTATTTGATAAATCAAATTTACAAGGTAGTAGCTACAGTAGGCAATTCTCAAAAAGTGCATACCATATATATTTTACGATAACATACATAACATAACCAAAACGTTTATAACAAACACCACAACACGTTGTAACTGTTTTCACCATGGTGATTTGTAACAATTCTCAACACAAATGATATGTGACATTTAAACCACACCGTTGATAACATAATCACAATGATTTTAGGGTTTCACACCATAAATATGTCTCGCACAAGTTATACTACAAAGTGACATAACAATACAAATATTCATAACTTTCGCTACAAAAAATCACGACCTTTTTACAATGTGACCCTTTTAGGAGTGCGTACCATATATTTCTCCTAAATTCATACATTAGATGTCACCAGATCCTGGAATTCAGCTCTCTTTTTTTCTTCTTCTTTTCCCCAGAAAAGGAAGCCTTCCATTTCAGTTCTCACATGTTTTTCATTCTTAAACTTGGATAGAGCACTGATGACTGGTCCGTAATTCAAACACCATTCTGAACATTGGATTAATTTCTGTTTTGTCAATAACAAAAAATACTATGTGCCAATTAAAATCACTCAAGGTATGAACACAAAGAATTTGCACCCAATCTGGGCAGCCCATGTACACTCAAAAGAATCAAACATTTTGGTCATCATCGTCCTCTTCAACATCGTCATCCGAGTCTGCTAATTTGTCAAAGAATTCGTCAAGGTACCAGGAACAACTTTCATTCCAATCACCTCTATTGGCACATGCTCGCCACTTCTGGTCAGCTATCATTTCAGGCGAAAGTCCCCACTCTTGCATCTCCTCTTCAGTGTGATGGATTGCCAGGCTATATTCTCCACCAAGTCCTAATTGCATCACTCGAAACTCACAGTTCCCAAAGTTGTTTAGGTACTCAAATTGCTCGACTGTCCATTTGAACCACTTCATAAGGAAAACACGTGAAGCTAGACCATGGGATATAATTATAAGATTTAGTTCATCAGAAGGGTCATGGTGAAGCCTGTTCATGTCTATGTCCCTCCATAAAGATTCAAGAAAACCTGCATGTTTCAGTTGGGCTTTTAGTATATATTCATTTCCAATACTAGTGAATAGCCACAAAAAAAAAATTATCTTTTCACCTGGCTCATTGCTTCTGCAACTGAATGGAGGAAATGCATGAATTATGAATATGTATTACTTCTATAATATAGATTTGGGGATAGAAACGTTACTCATTAGCAAAAATTTTAAAGGCGAATGCAAAATGCAAGGCATTTTACCCTTCGTGAGGCGAGACGTAAGCCTTAAGGCATCAAGACATAAGCATTTCAAATTTTTTATTTTTAGATTTAGAAAATAATAAATATTTTAAACAGAAAAATAAAATTTAAAAATTAAATATAAAGGTTTCAATACTTTTCTCCTCAATGCGTCAAAAATTTCACTACAGAAAAGGAAACTTGCCCTCATCAAGAGTGAAATCAACAGTTTTAGTTTCAGTTATTGAGTTTCTCACTTGAACCATAACTTTCATGTTTTTTCTTGATTGGTCACTGACTTGGTTTTTCCTACAGAATATAGTCGCAGTGGTTATTCTTTATTTATTTATCTTTAATGTCTAAACCATCTACCAACAAGAAACCAAGACAAGTTTTTTATATGCTTGTGCACAAAAAGCTTACAAGGTGCAACTGAGGTGCACCCCTTAGACTATGATGCACAAGCCTTTGGGAAGTACCACCTAAAAATCGAAACCTCAATGTGTTTTACCATAGCCTAGCCTCAAGGCAAGTCTCGGTAAAGCCTTTCAAAACTTCGGTCATTTGTTTCAGACATGAAATGTCCCTCAATAACAACAAAGAGAAGCAAGGATTTTTTTTACATTTCCTGGACTAGAGTGCAAAGGATACGAGCCCTGAGAAAACTAAATCAAAAGAAATGGAAACAACTGGAGTTGAAGCTACCAAATCTTCATGCAAACTAGGCCCAAAATTTCATGCAGCACCAAAATGTTGAATTGCAAACAACTTGGGAGAGTAAACGGATGAGCTGCAAGACTGACCACCACAAAGTGTATTATGGCCATGTGGAAGTCGTTGGACTCATGACACAGTGCAAAAGACTACAATGTCTATTTAGCCCAAACATGCCAAAGATAGCACACCAAACACGTACCTCAGTGGGATAACGAAACAAGCTATACACGTGACTCTACCTAGTTTGCTTCTTCTACTAATAAAATGAAAATTTGCATTTGTTAAATGCAACTTCTACTAAGACGAGAAATGGAGGTCATAATACTGAGCCATTTCCCAAAGTAAAAAAGTTCTTAACCGCCAATGGAATGATATTGCAATGGATTTAATGAGTGCTTAATCCCAAAAAATGGTGTTTCTGATTCTTGCAACCTAGAAGTAGAGTTGATCTATGAGATCTAGGATGCCGAGCGAGAATTTTAAGCATCTGAAGGCTTAAAAGTCTTATTTGGACTTCAGATATTACATACAAATGTCCTGGCCAAAGTAAATGTCATGTTGCTCCATGTGCGAAAGAGATTTCTAGAACTAGGGTTGATCTTTGAGATATAGGATGCTGATACATGAGCGAGAATTTTAAGCATCTGAAGGCTTTTAAGTCTTATTTGGATTTTGGATATTAGTATACAAAGGTCCTGGCCAAAGTAAATGCCGTGTGGAATTCAAAAGGAATGCATGAGGAAAAGTCTGTCATTTCATGATCCATAGATTGGAAGCTACCCAACATCATTTTTCCAAATTTCGTTTTCATCAAGCATGTAATTGGGATTAAAATTTAGTTTGAACTATAGTTGAGTGAGTTTCCATGTTTATGTGGATTCATATAATGCATGACTTCTTTTTGCCAAGTGCCTATCATAAGCCTGTCATTGACTAAATAGAAATTCAAGGCCAGAAGCACATAAGCAACATAACCATTCATAGAGGGTCCAGATTTTTCAGGTACATGGGGGCTGGGAAAGCAGCTAATGGGGTTATTGAGGAATTAGGATCACCAATCCACCGCAAGTTATTACAGCAGCTAGAGCCTAGATAGCCTTTATGGCTACCAAGTAAGTAGCATGGACAAGCAACACAAAACAGATACGTTGACACAATAATTTTTTTAAAAATACAAGACACGACATGTGGGTGCACACACAAAGTATATTGTTTTATATATTTATTAAATATATCATTCGAATACAATAAAAAAAATATAACATTACATTAATTCCTATAAATTGATGTTGTTTTTATTTTATAATCATATTCAAACTTATAATTCATAGGTGTCAAGCAATGGACATGTATATTCTCTAAGTGTCAAAGAGTGTCCAGGTCTAGCTTTTTTTTTTAATTTTAAATGTAGGACATGTTATGGACAAGTATCCGACACATTTCGAGAAGTGTTTGACACGAACACGCCACCTTCTTAGAAGCGTTCATGCCTCTTAGGCTAACAATAACAACTTCAAATATTTGTTTAATGAGGACGTCCAAAGATGGTGATTAAAATTGGAAGGCAAGGTTGATATTTCTTGAAAATTTGCCAAAATTGATAAAGGAGATTAAATCCCTGCCAAGCCAACTTGAGACATACAGACTCAGTCAAGTTTAGGACGAAGCAAACCAAGTAGCTCACAATTTAGCAACACTGAGTGTCACCCCTCAATCAAAGAAAACAAATGAAAAAAGACCCAAATCTTAAGTGGGAATCTTATTGTAGGGGATATCATAGGATTCACTTCCCCAGAACTGCTTGTCATTGTTCAGCTGTGTTTGTTTTCCTCCTATAAACAAGAATCATTAGTTTGGGGGTTTTCTTTCTTGCCATGCAACAAAGGGACTTGAGCCCTTACATTTAGATTGGGAGTTCAACTAAACACCACCGACCAACACGACCAGTAGTTAGTCAGTATTTTCAAAGACCTTACAAAAAGTAGACCTGTAGAACCATTAATTGATCACGCTCATTGCAATTTACAGCCTTGTTAGGACAATCCAAATGGTTAAGGGCATATAGGAGGAAAACAACAATTACACTGCTGTATAACCTTGGTTAAATTTTTTCATAATGAAGACTTTACCAAGTAATCATATTTTTTTTGTGCTTTAAAAACTCTCATTCCCTCCATTACTCATCCATAAGTTGGTTGTATCATTTTGAGTTGTGAAACAATCTCCATAATGGTTCAATCTCCTTTCTATAATTAAGAATCAACTTGCTTCTAGTAGCAATTTATAAGTACTTACTGTGACTTCTAATGACAAAAACCAAAGAAATTTCACTTCTATGAATGAACAAGAACCAAAATAAGTAGGAGAAAAGTTTTCAAAAACAGCGAACTTGACTTCATATTTCTTCATAAAAACAATGAACTTCACCTAAACAAAACGACTTTACAAGCCTAAAAAGAGCCACATTTTCATTTTCTCAAAACTAAAACAACAAAAAATGCAGCATATTTAAAAATAGAAACCAGAAAACAATTAAACAAAATATTTAAAATAAAAAAAAAATTAAAAATCACATTTCAGGGAACACAAAGGCCTTTTACTTGAGAAAATTTGAATTCTTTATCAATTTTATTTGACTTTAACCCCAAAGATTTCACTCAACTCTACCCTATCAAGTTGCAATCTTCTACTTTTGGGAAAGTACAGTAAACTATATTAACAACAATAATCAGCAAACAAACAAAAACAATTAAAACTTACCAACAATTAAAAAAAATGAAAAGAAAAAAGAATTCGAGAGAGAGAGAGAGAGAGAGATCTTACTGGAAACACGATCATAGACATCAGCAGCAGACTCTCCTTCAGGAAACCTATAAAAGAACCTGCCAAACCTCTCTCTAGTCTCTTTAATCATCTTCATCCTCTTCTCTTCCTGAAAATTCCCAAAATCCTGTTCTCTGATCCTGCATTCCTCTCTCACTCCGATTATTCTCTTCCTGGGAAATGAGCGGCCGATCTCGCGGAGGGTACTGCGGGTTCGCTCGTAAGGGGAGACGTAGAAGTACACTTTCCAGTTGTGGAGGCGCCCGTCTTCCGATATCACGCGCCGGATCTCGGCCCCAGCAGACTTCGCCTGGTCGATCCCTGCCTGGGTCACAGGGATCTTGTTGTCTGGTGTGGTTGTGTACGCAGACCCATCTCGGTTTCCATGGCTCTCTCCGTGACGAACCAGGATTATCCTCTTTGGTAGTGTCTTCTGGTGATGCCTCTGGTTCTGGTTCTGGTTCTGGTGATGGTGTTGCTGTATCATTCTCTCTCTCTCTCTCTATCTATCTAGGGCTATGTATCAAATACATAATATATATATATATATGTGTGTGTAGAGGTGGGAAATGGGGATTGTGGGGGTTTGGTTGTGGAGGAGGAGGAGATTGACAGGGAATGATGGAGTGGAACGCTTATCTGTTAGAAAAGCGTGCATGCGGTGGTCAAAATCTCTGTACTTTGAAAAAAATTGGGGTGTGCGGAATTTGAATTGGAATCAAACGATTTCACATTTCAGAGTTTCCTTATGGGGGAATATTTGTTGGGTCCGGATGTATGGTCTGGTCTGTGATATCTATATCTATATATATATATATATGAGAAATGTCTGGGAGCTCGAATGAGCTTTAGCTCGAATTTCCCGAATGAAAAAACGACGTCGTTTCATAATTTTTTTTTTTTTTTTTTTCTTCTTCTTTCTCGTGTCTGAACCGCGAGAGGGAGAGAGAGGGAGAGAGGGAGAGGGAGCAGATCGCGTCGCCTCTGCCGCCGATCGCGTCGCCTCGCCGCCGATCGCGTCGCCTCCGCCGGGATCGCCGCGCCTCCGCCGATGAAATGCCTCTACCAACCCCATTTTTTAGGGCCCCCTCCCGGTCCCCCCTCCCCCTCCCCCTCCCCCTCCCCCTCCCCTCCCCTCCCCTGCCCTCCGTCTTCTTCCTTCGTCTGCACAAAAAAATATATATATATATAAACGACGCCGTTTTAGAAATTAGGGGCATTCGGGGCCCCTAATTTCGAGCTACCAATCGCGGTTGATATATATATATATACATAAAAAAGAAAAAATGACCTTTTTAAGAATAGTGACTAGTGGTAATCCGTGTGCAGGACTTTATAAAGGGTTTTTTTTTTTTTTTTTTTTTTTTTTTAAGTCCCTATTATTATGATTTTATAGTATAAAGAACACTAAATATTTTTATAATGTTTAAGGTCTCTCAACAATATTTTCATAATGTCTAAGGTCCCTCAACCTTGATTCAGAGAAATTTCAGTCCAGAGAAAATTGGTCCAGAGAAATTCTGGCCCAGAAAAATTTAAATTTCTCTAGACCAAATTTCTCTGGAAAGTCTACAGCAATTCTGAATTTCTCAGAATTTCTCTGGCCCAATTCTTCCTACAATTTCTCAGCATTTCTCTAATGCATTGGCTGAGTCCAGAGAAATTTTGAATTTCTCTGGTCCAATTCTCTTCAAATTTCTCTAATTTGCAAATTTCTTTAGTTTTCTCCCAGAAAAATTTCGAATTTCTCTGGACTCCAAACCAGAGAAAAACAATGCACACAAACAATGAAGCAGCAGATGCTGGATGTATGGAGATTGAACTGTCTCAATAATTGAAAAGCTATATGAGGGTAATTCCTTCCTTTATCTCTTCGATACATTTTGATTTGCATTTCAATTTACCCAACAAAAAAAATGAAGATTTGCATTTCAATCATGATTTTACAGATTCACTGGTAATGAGATTTTCTTTAATGGCCAGCTGATTGGATCTTCATTGAGCGCAGGTCATGATGATGCTCATGATGATAGCTTAAAAACCATTTCCAGAAAATAGACTTTTTCTTGATATATGCAAGAAGTATGCATGCGTGGTTTACACAGTCAAGGACTGATCAGACTCATTCGCTCGAATCGCCGCGATCAGATCCTCGAAGGATTCAGATCCAGCAGGTGATGGTCTCGTCCTCTGTCGACTTCTTCTTACAGATCATGCAAATGCCGTCTCCGTCGCAGGGGAGGTTGCTAGAGTGTGCCATTAAAGAAGGAAAGGCAGGCCGGGTCGCGGATCCGGGCGGTGCGGAGGTCTGCGACGGTGGCAGAGCGAAGCGAGGAGTCGGAGGAGAAGGTGTTGAGGAAGAGGTCGTAGAGGAAGGTGGAGAGGATGGTGGAGGAGCAGAGCTTGTTGCCTTGGATCTGGAAGACAGTGGGTGAGAGGAGAAGAGAGAGAGAGAGTAGAGTAGAGGCAAAGAGTCAAATTTCTCTAATATATGTTTAAAGACCTTAGACATCAAAAATTAATTTTGTGGGTCTCTTCCATTACGAAAAGTGGATGAGGGACCCTAGACCAATTTTCCCCTTTATAAATTAAAAAAAAAATTATTATAATTATTTTGAAATAATTTAATATTTTATATTATAGTATATATGAAATTTATAAGTTAATTTTTATATTCATAATTTTTTAAATTATTAGTTTAAAAAAATTAAAATATATATATACAGTATATAAATATATTTAGGGCAATTTCGATAATTTGTATTAAAAAAAAGTTAAATCTGATTAAATGAGATTAACTGAGTTATGATATATATTTTCTTGTTATGAAAATATACAAATTTAAAAATTATAATTAAAATAAATATATAATTTTATTATTAAATATGAAGTGAATTGAGATTTAACAATAATTAATATGATATTTCTATTATTAATCTAGTAATTTAAATTATATTTCTTTTGATTTCAATTTCATAACTAAAAATATAATATGAATATAATACACACACAGATTTCTAATCTTTATGCAAAAGAAAATTTCAAAATATTTTCAAACTTTCATCGTTTTCTTTTAATTTTTTTTATTTAATTTGATTTTAAATTTGAATAAAAATTTTGATTTGATATGAATTACTTTAACTTTTTCATTAAATTTTTATCAATTTTTAAAAGAATTTTCATTCTTAACCCAATATTTTTTTCTTTTCACCAATTTTGATGGAAAAAATAATAATTTTCAACGTTTCATCTTTTTAAATTTTTATCAAATTATAATTTGATGAAAAAAATACATTAAGGCCCCGTTTGTTTAGAAAGTTGGAGAGGGGATTGGGATTGGTAGTAAGGTAAGTGTAGACACCCCATTTTTGACCGTCCTCAAGACTTGGTTGTGCTTGTAGGTACACCCAACAACTGGTTTGATTGCTCGTCCAGCATTCAACTGTCGCGGCAAAACGTCACCGGTTCGAGTTTTCCGGACCTTGTATCCTTTCTGCCTCTTTTTTGGACCCTGACTAGGTCCTGTCATAGTGGCCCTCCTAGTGCACTGCCGGCCATGGCTTTGCCCCTGCCGGCCACTGGTAAGCACCTACCGGCCATCAGTGTGGCACTGCCGGCCATTGCTGATGGCCGGCACCCCCCCCTTTCTCAGCTAGTTTCCGGGAAGATATTTTGTACCAGCTGGATTCCTCATATCTGCCCTCCATACACGTGTATGGAGGGATCAAAGCCTTTGGAAGCTTGTTCAAGAAGCTTTAGCCTTGCATTGCTCTATATAAGCAAGGGGCTTCTTCCTTACACCAAGTTCTGAGATTTTGAAGGGCAAAAATCCATCTCTCTCTCTATATTGCTTGTGGTTAGAGCTTGGAAGTTGGATTTCTTTGCATTTTTGCACTACACCTCATAGCACAAGACCTCCATCCTCCATTCAAACACCTTGAGGCTAATTTTCAGAGGCTAGAAGCTCAGATTTTTGGACCGAAAAGCTGCTAAAGACTTGTTCTTCAAGGGTGAGTACACTTTTCCCCTAAACTAGCCCTTTTTTGTTTCATTTATAAGCCTTGCTTGCAAGCATTTTTGGGCTCCGACCCTAACTAAAAATAATCATATTTTGAGTCCCTTTTCATGTTTGATCAAGGGTCTTTCTCTGTTTGAGACCTCCTTCCATCACTTGCCTCTTTAACTTTCTTTTAGGCCTATTTTTGCATAGTATTTTAGGCTCATTTGTGAACTGTTTTGAGCTTTGATGTAAACTGTAAAGTGGCTTGTTTTGAGCCCTTCTTCAACTTTGTTGAAGGGCTCTCCTCTGTTTGGGGTCATTTATTATCACTTGCCTCTTTACCCCTCTTTTAGGCCCTTTTCTTGCATGATAGTTTAGGCCTACTTGTGTTTACTTTTGTGGTTTGATATAAACTGTGAAGTGCCTTATTTTGAGCCCCTCTTTAACTTTGTTGAAGGGCTCCTTGCTGTTTGGGGTCGGCTACTGCCCCTTGTCTCTATTCTCACTTTTAGGGCCACTTTTGCATGATAGATTAGCCCTATTTGTGTTCATTTTTGAAGCATGTTGCAAACTGTAAAAAAAAAAAAATTGAGGCCCTCTCCATGTTTGATTAAGGGTATTTTCTTATCTGAGGTCATATGCTATCTAGTATGCTTAGTTGCCTCTTGTTTTGAGCCTTAAGCCTAAGCTATTGTTGCATGCCTTGTTTGGCCTTCTAGCCACTGAAATCCAGTGGATTTTCAGTGGCTAAGACCCTGTTTTGAACCTCCAAATCAGAGGGGGGTGACCCCCTCTCACCTTGACTTGCTTGATGGCCATTTTGGTCTTTTAAAGGGCCCCCATCTTGCATGCTTTGTTGACTGATTTTGGGGCCAATTTTGTGAGTTTTAGGACTAGCATATTTGATTTTCAGAATTGTATATGTCATGCCACTTGTCTATCTTGTATGTGCCTAATAACTCCTTGCATGGCCCTCTAAAGGAGCCCCTCATTTTGATATGCATTGGCTGCATTTCCATGGTTATTTGGGCCTATTTTCACATGATTTATTCACTGATTTTTGCTGGTTTGATGAGTTCTCACTTGCATCATATATTTGCCATGTAAACCATGTTTGGCATGCTAATTTAGTCCATCTTGTTAGCACTTTTTGGCCTTTCTTTAAACTGGAAAAGTCCATGTTTTGGGACTGTCTTGGTTCTGTCTTTACACTTCATAGTCTAATAATGCATGCTTTGTATAGCTGTAAGTCATTCTATATGCCTAGTTTTGCATTTCGGGGTTCATCTCATGCATCGGGTGCCATGTTGCCATGTTTCGGGGCTGTTTAGCATCATGTTTGAGTGCTGAAATTTGCATGTTTGCATACCATATTCCATGTCTTACCATGCTTTGGTAGAGTGGCATTCGTGCCTTAGGTTCGGTCCTCGGTTTGCGTGCATGTGCGCACGCATTTCGAGTGCCTCATTTTCATCTAATGGCAACTAATTTGGACCTAGTTGAGAGTTGTCCATGTTGGTGTAAGCCCATTTTACTATGTTGTCGCATGCTTGTTACACATAGTATGTCATTGCATACTTGCTTAGCTTTACATGCCTCGCATGCTCGCATGTTCACATTGCATTTTGCCATGATTATCCAAGGTTGTCGCCTCACATTATGTTCATATGCTTGTCACATGTTTGGTTTAGTTGCATGTTTGTATACTTAGTCCATATTGCATGTTTGCCATGCTTATGTGTTGCATTGTTCGGGTTAAACGTTAATCCGAGCACGAGAAACGAGGGGTATTTCATACTTCAAGTGATGGGATGCGTCTCAATTCTCGGTCGCCGAAGCTCTTGATGATTCATGATAGAGTTCTAGGCTTTACTTGCTTTACATGTGCATTCATTTCACATCGAGTCGTGCAATTCGACTCCTCGGCCATCATGCATCGATATGCTTGATTGGTGGCACGAGGATCGAGGACTACACTCCCTGAAGAGTAGTCATGCATACATGTGTGAAAATACTTTGCCATGCCTCTTTGTTGCTCTCTGTTGCAGCAAATCAAGAATCAGCAGCTTTCCGGAGCTTGGCACGCATTCCAAGAACAATTGCAAACAGAGGCTAATTGGGGCATCGCAGTGGATTTTCCGCGCAAGGCAACCTGAACATGCATCATTCATCATCTGGATCAGAGCTGAGGCGGTCCCTGGCTTGCATGCCAATTTATTGCTTTCCTAGATTAATTTGTTAATTAATTAGGATTTTGTATTATTTATTCGGACTGTATTTATTTGGGACTGTATTATTCTTTCAGACCCTCCGAGTGAGGGCCAACTGTTGTAATAAGGGTGCATGCGTGTGTGCATGTCTTCCAATCCCCTTTCTTTCTCCCTTTTATTTAACCGCTTATGATAGTTAGATTATGGCATATTTCAATTAGCATACAGTATGATCGCATGTTTGCATTCATTCATCTGTTTTGCATGCACCGGGCTCGGCGCATCATACTAACTGCATTTGAATTTCAATTTCAAATTGAATATGTGTTAGCTGTAGCATTTCACGTGCCATGTTTAGAATAGCCGAGCCTGCTATAGTTGCATTTTGCATGTGTTGCATTAGGCATTTCTGTATAGTTAGGATCATGCATTGATTTCTAACTGATTTCTATTTTGGCTCGGAGCACTCGGTGAGTGTTATGCTTTAGCATCTTGCATAAGTGTGAGTGTTGCCATGTTAGCATGCTTGCCATGAAGCTAATTGCTTAGTTGATATAACTGTCTGAGTGCCTGTGGGTGAAGGTTGGATTACTTGAATTGGGATAATTCATTGAAATCCGCATTTTTTTTAGCCTACTTGCGAGTAGCAAATTTCAAACATTTTCCAAACAAACGGATATGCAATGCTTTGTTCCAAATTAGGCGATCTAGTCTATACTTGTTGTGCTGTGCACATCACATAGTAATTCTAGCTAATTAACCGGAATAAGAACGCATGTGTTTTCAAAAATGAGATATCATGGTTAGTAGAGGCCGATCTTCGGATCGGGCGAGAGAGGGTGCATCATAGCTGACCTTCTCCAATCGTACCCAAGTTCCCGAGCCGAGGTAACTTTGGTGATGACGGACACGTGGCCTTTGGCACCGAGTCAGGATTTCCTAAATTTCCCCATTAAAAAATATTTAGGTGGCGACTCTGTATCTAGCAAAGCAGTCTATGTTTGGCACTTCTTTCTAAAAATCTGTTTTTCTCAAAACGATTTGCCGGATTTGGACTCTTTGGTTCAAGATTAAGAACTGTGACAATTTGAGTCCAAACTGTAGTAGACCCACAAACGAACAGAACGGGACTCACCCTTCCGGGGCGTTCGGGGACGTCTACAGTAGGACCCACTAATATTATGTTTGTTTTAAGAGATGGGAGGGGATTTATAGTGAGCTCCAGATTAGGATGGGCCTTCCCAAGGGGATTCAGATGGGCTTTCAGGACTTGGTATTAGAAAAATAGTTCGGCGGACTAGAAAAATTTTTTTATTTATTTTTTATTTTATTTTTTACATGTCGGAAAAATTTTTTTTGAACATTAATATTTAATTTTTTGTATTTTTTGTTAAGTAAAAATCATTATTTTATTTGTTTTATTTTTTCTGAAATTTTTTTATTTTATTTTTATTTTGTTAAAATTTTTTACATGTTGGGCATTTTTTTTTAAACATTAATGTTTAATGTTTTTGTATTTTTTTATTTGTTTTATTATTTTATATTTATTTTATATAAAAATAATTTAACAATCCCTACACAAACAACTATTATCAAAACAAATACAATTTTACTTAATCCCCTCACTAACAATCCACTCACTATTAATCCTCTCACTATCAATTCGCTCACTATTAATCCCCTCCATTCTACATCCGAAAACAAACGGGGCCAAGGGTTGAAGATTTTCTCTTAATTGGAATTATAGTGAAATAACATCTTGAAATAGTCAAAGTTTGAATATGTGGTTGGTTGAAATGTATAATTTAATTAATTCTCTTCTCATATTTGTATAAAAATTGACACTTATGACTACATCATTATAAGTAGGATTACGGAAAAAAATTTGGAGTCTCAAATATTTTCTATTTGTAAATATCCTACATATTAAAATATATAAAAAAAATGTGTAGCTTTTTTATATGTGTGTTATCAGTTTTGTTTAATGGATATAAACAATTGATGTTTCAATTTAAAAAATTAAAAAGTAAAAAAAATATATTGGATTTTTTAGAGATAAAAGAAACCATCTAACTCTTCTATATACTATTAAGATGGACTATTTCAATTAAAAAAATTAAAAGGTAAAAAAAAATAGATTGGGCTTTTAGAGATAAAAGAAACCATCTAACTCTTCTATATACTATTAAGATGGACTATTTTAATCACATACAAAAATAAAAATTATATTTAGATATTATCCCTATATATTATGTTATTATATACAGCTATAGTTGTAATAAATTAACTATAATATATATGAAAAGTTATATTAAGCTTTCATTTTCAATTAATTGAATTATAATTAACAAACAAACAAATAGCGATAATGGTTTAATGGAATAAAAAGAGAATAAAACTAAAGAACACAGTGATATTTAAAAGTTTTAAATTTAGTTATACAAAAATCTAATGTTATAGTAAAATCTTAAATTCTTAATAAATTTTCACATTTTTTATAAAATAAAATGACAAAAAACATAAAAAATTTGATACCTATTTTTTTAACTTCAATTTTATGGTCTTCACTGAAAAAAACAAAATCGATCAAAATCCTTGGCATGGAATGATCATAGATACTTCGATTACAACCACAATCACTAATAATTCTTCTCTACAATGCAAACTTGTAAACAAATACATAAACCTCACTAAAATCAAAACCAAAACTAAAACCAACAGTAGAGAAAGATTCACATAGGGAAAAAATAAAATTAAAAAATAAAAAAATTTATTAGGGGTGAGCATGGTCCGGATTGGTCTGGATTGGGAGAAAACCAGAACCAATCCGTTATCTACGGTTCCTGAAAAATTAAAACCAGTCTAATCTGTTTAAATTGTGGAACCAATCCGAACCAATCCGTTGAAACACGGATTGGATCGGTTTAAGACCACGGATTTAAATAATTAAATAACAAAAAAAATATAGACAACAATATAAGTAAATTGACAAAAATATTGGAATTAAGGGAATGCAATCCCAGCAGCTTAGGCCACATTCTGCCAGTAAAGAGACTTATCAAAAATATATAAATTAGTATCTCAATTAAAATTTCATATCTTAATGCCTTAAAAGAAGTAATAGATATATGCATACAACAAAAGGTGGGAGGTGGCAATGAGGGAATACAATCTTAACTATGACCAGAAAACATATCCCATAGACCATACAGCTTGATACACGTGTGAGCATGTCATATTCTCACTGTCCGAATTAACTAATGATCAATAGAATAGAAGATAACCTTGAGTGCCAACTGAGCATACCTTCTCTTTAGTCCTTAGCTTATTTATAAGATCCATTGAACCCCTGAGTTTCCGGAGCTCCTTATTGGCTCTTGAGTACTCTGCTTGTGAGGCTTCTGGCTGTCTTCAATCAACACACAAATACACATGATTAAATTCGGTTCAATAACCAAAGGGCATAAGCAAAGCAAGGATCTATAAAAAAATTCAAATCAATCAGAAAGCACATAGAAGGAATTCCCTTGGAGCATTCTTCAAACAATTCCCTTGATCTGTGTGCCTACCATCAAAATTTAACAACATCACATTCTAAGTAGTTTATAGTTACAGTGACTAAACGTGATTATTAGTTACACCATCAAAAGAAATGGCAGAAACCCAGGAATGATTATTACCTGATTTATGAGACCCAAAAGATAAGCACTCCTGTTCTCAATAGCCAATAACTTTTTTTCCATGATCTTGATTAAATCAAAAGATAGTTGAGGTTGTAATTCTGCCCTTTTTAAATGTTCAATCGATCATAACCAAAGTAAAAGTTCAATGAGTAAGAGCGTATTGAGCTTTTCAAGATGAAAATAAGTGTAAGCAACATCACAAAGACATGAACATTGTGAAAAAATGGACATTTAATCAATATCAAACACAAACAGCTATAGATGACATGAAAGAGAGAGAGGAGCAGCACACAGATCTGATCTGAGATGGAGACAACAGCTATAGCTACCGATCTGATCTGAGATAGATGATCTGGGAACAAAGGAACAAAAATAGTGTCACCGAGAGAGTGAGAGAGAGAGAGAAAGAGAGAGCTCACCAAGAGAGAGAGACGAGCAGCACACCGATCTGATCTGAGATGGATGAGAGTGTGAGAGAGAACTCAGTCTGAGATGAGAAAGAGAGACACCATCGACAGAGAGATAGATGAAATGAGAGTGAGAGGCAATGAACTGAATGAAGCGTGAATGAGTGAGGCGTGAATTAGGTTACATTTTAGTTTTTATATGAGACAAGAAATTATATTGTAAGGGAAGGTATATAGTATAAATATAAATTATTTCTAGATGGTCCGGATCGGTTCCAATCCGGAACCGTGGGATTCAATCCGGAACCGATCCGTGGCCTACGGATTTTGAAATTTCTAATCTGGAACCGAACCACGGATTCAAAAAATCTATCCAAACCTATCAAATTGGACTGGACCGGATCGGATTACGGATTTTACGGATTCCTTGCTCAGCCCTAAAATTTATAGAGTGTGAAAATGTTACCTCCAACAACTTAAACCTCACCTAACCTAATCCGTTAACTCCTCTGCCAGTGCACGCGAAGTTTAGGAGTTGGGATGACTAATCAGATTATTTTTTAAATAAGACTTAAAAATTAATTAATTTGTCTCATTAAGTGATTTAAAATTTAGACATATATACATCAGAAAAAATAGATAATTATATTACTAAATCATAATTCAAATGTAGATATTGTCATATTTTTTTAGATCCATATCTAAATTCTTATCTTTTTTATTTTTGTGTGGTTTCTATTCAGGGTTTTTTTTTCCAATTTATTTAAGATGGAGTTGTGGGTATCTATTTTTTTTTCAATTTAATTTATTTGTGGTTTCTATTTGTTTTTAATTATTATTATTTAGGAAAGTTATGATGTGAGTTATATATGTTATAGACATGTGAGTTTTATTGATTTAAAGGATGATGGTGGGAGATATTTTCAAATTAGATTTGTTTAGATAAACTTTAAAGATTTTTAAAATTTAAAATTAAATATTGAGATGCAAAAGAAATATTTTAACTGAATAAATAAAAATCAAATTTATTAATTTTATCTGTTTGTATATCTGATTTTTAGTTTTTTTTTTTTTTTTTTTGGTTATGTTATAATATAATATATAAGATATAGATAGATATCTATAACTTTCATAAAAAATATTATCTGATTTTTTGGGAAAGAGAGAAGGAATACAAGTTTTAATATTTTTTTTAGATCCATATCTAAATTCTTGTTTTTTATTTTTTTATTTATTTTTTGTGTGGTTTCTATTCGAGTATTTTTTTTTTCTCAATTTATTTAAAATGGAGTTGTGGGTATCTATTTTTTAAATTTAATTTATCTGTGGTTTCTATTTGTTTTTAATTATTATTATTTAGGTAAGTCATGATGTGAGTTAGATATCTTATAGACATGTAAATTTTATTGATTTAAAGTATAATGGTGGGAGATATTTTCAAATTAAATTTGTTTAGATAAATTTTACAGATTTTTAAAATTTAAAATTCGATATTGAGATGCAAAAGCAAGATTTTAATTGAATAAATAAAACTCAAATTTATTAATTTTATCAGTTTATCTATCTGATTTTTTATTTTTTATTTTTTATTTTTTATTTTTTATTTTTTATTTTTTTATAATATAATATATAAGATATAGATAGATATCTATAACTTTCATAAAAAATATTATTTGATTTTTTGGAAAAAAGAGAAAGAATGCAAGTTTTAATATATTTTTTTAGATCCATATCTAGATTCTTATCTCTTTTTTTTTTTATTATTGTGTGATTTCTATTCGGGTATTTTTTTTTTCAATTTATTTAAGGTGGAGTTGTGGATATCTATTTTTTTTTATTTCATTTATCTGTGGTTTCTATTTGTTTTTAGTTATTATTATTTAGATAAGTTATGATGTTAATTAGATATGAGATAGATATTTTTTATTTTTTTATGTTATAATATAATATATAAGATATAGATAGATATCTACAACTTTCATAAAAAATATTATTTGATTTTTTGGGAAAAAGAGAAAGAATGCAAGTTTTAATATTTTTTTTAGATCCATATCTAAATTCTTATCCTTTTTTTTATATTATTATTGTGTGATTTCTATTCGGGTATTTTTTTTTCAATTTATTTAAGGTGGAGTTGTGGATATCTTCTTTTTTTTTTTTTAATTTCATTTATCTGTGGTTTCTATTTGTTTTTAGTTATTATTATTTAGATAAGTTATGATGTAAATTAGATATGAGATAGACATATGAGTTTTATTGATTTAAAATTTATTCCGATAAACTTTAAAAAAAATAGTTTTTTTTTTTTTTTTTGGTTATGTTATAATATAGTGGGTGTTTGGAAAGTGGGTTTTTTTTGTAGGTTTTTTTAGTTGTAGGATATTATTGGAGAAAATTTTTTTTGTCTTTGGAAAGATAGTTGGGTTTTTTTGTGGTTGGATGTGATGCTTGTGAGAGAAAAAAGTGAAATGATTATGGAGTTTGATGTGATATTTTATTTGGATTTGTTTTTTTTTTTGGTTTTGTAACTAATTTGTCTTTTAGTGAAACAAAAACAAAAACAAAAAAACAAAAAACCTAAGAACTAACTTCCCATATATAAAATATAGATAGATATCTACAATTTTAATAAAAAATATTATCTGACTTTTTGGGGAAGATAAAAGAAATGCAAGTTTTAATATTTTTTTTTTTTTTTTGGAAATTAGTAAGAGAGATTAGGAGGGAGAGATTATAAAATATTTTTGTTATTAAATAAATAAATTAGTCAATAGTTTTTTTTAATCAATTTTGTAAATTAAAAAATCAATAATTTTAGAAAATTGATTAATTTGTCCCATTAAGTATTTAAAATTTTAATAGATATACATAAAAAAATACATAATTATATTATTAAATCACAATTCAAATTTAGATGTTATATTTTTTTGAGATCTATAACTAAATTCTTATCTTCTTTATTTGTGTGTGTAACCATAGTGCATGGGAAAAATTGAAAAAGGTACTGCAGTAATCTATATCTATCTATCTATACTATATATTAAGTAAAGGGGAGTTTTTAACCTCAAGCCTTGTGGGAACTCCAATCTCCCAATCTAAATTTCCTGATTTTTTGATTTAAAAAAAAAAAAACCTAAGCATTTATTAACTTCTCCTAACCCCCAAGTCTTACCCTAATAATAACACTTTAATGCATTAAGAACAAACATAAAAAAAATTCTTTGAAATCCAACACGTATAAATTCCTTGAAAAGTCCCAACACATGTGATTATATCCCTCATAATAACACTTTAATGCATTAACAATAAGTATAAAAAAAAATTTCTTGAAAAGTCCAACACATATGATTATTATCAAAATACTAAACTTTGATATAATATAATAAAAAAAAAAAGACATTTAAATCCTTGAAAAGTCTAACACATATGATTATTATCAAAATATTAAATTTTAATATAATATAAAAAAGAAAAAAAGAAGACATTTAAAATAAATAAAAAAAAGATATTTAAAAATCGCAATTCACATATATAGATAATTATAAACACAATTCGTGCATAGTAAGGGTGATATGCTACCTATACTATATATTAAGCAAAAGAGGGTTTTTAACCCTCAAGGCTTGTGGGAGCTTCAATATCCCAATCTAAATTTTCTAAATTTTTTATTAAAAAAAAAAAAAACTCATCATTTATTGATTTGGTCAAAATCTTCTGATCAGCATTTATTCATTTTTTTCAATCCACATGTCTTTCTACATGCCTGCGTTTATTGATACAATCCTCTGATCAGCATTTAAAATCCCCTTATACAAATAATTATAGATACAATCCGTGTATAGTTATTGTAGTACCATTTTCAACTTCTCTCATACACTATGGTTAGTAATAAGATTGTTAAATTATTTTTATAAAAAATCCTAAAAACATAATTTATATATTAAAAAAAATCTAAGACAAATATAAATTGCAAACCTCTCTTTTGTAAACCCCTCTTTTGTAAATTATACAATAACCCCAACTTTTCCAAAAAAAATTGCCCAACATCACCAACTAATCAAAATGACCAAAATTAAAAACAAAGCTCATAAGATGGAGTAGGGTATCCCTACCTCGAAGTTAAAAGCCCAAAGGAGTAGATGAAGAAAAACCAAAGTGCTCCAAATCCACTATTGTTCAGATTAAAACAAAGCCCTTACGACCCTCTACCTTTCTTACAAAGAACTTAGGGTAGGAACACATTAAAAGTAGATGAATCCCTAGAGAGAATGTGTGTAGAGAGAAAGAGAGAGAGAGAGAGCTCGGATCTAGGGTTTGAAAGAAAAAGAAGATGAAAAATTAAAGTGTCTACCCGCTGCTGTCTACTGATATAACACAGGCTCGCTCGAACGAAGAAGTGATCGCTCGAACGAAGGACCAAAATTCTGGACAGTAACCATTTGCTCCCAAGCACACCCAACCTGTAACAAACCTGCCCAAAACATCCTATAACTCGAATACAAAGTATTGAAGGACGGAAACGAGATATATACAACAACCAACATCCACAGAACTAAGTCCGGATAACACTAATCATTGGAGGGAAAACCAGGGTCGCTATAACCTCCCCCCTTTAAAGAATTTCGTCCCCGAAATTAGGTACAACTTTCAAAGACAAGTTTTTCTCAATTCTCAATAACATCATAGTTCAACATTCACATCTTGACCATTACCGGTCATCCCATCTCTATTCAAGAGGTATTTCATAATATACAACTTCCAACGTGCATTATCAACGTGCATTCATTTGAAATTTACCAATTTCAACATATAGTCCAAAATTCAATTATATAACCAATGCCAACAACATATTTGCATTTCTATAACATATTTAACATACACAATGTTAAAACAAACTTCCATTCTCAAGGCATAATTCATAATACTTCCACAATATTTTCATAAACCAAACATATACAATGTTTTACAACTCAAGACATATACAATGCTCTTAAGGTTTATCAATACAACAAAATATACAACATATGCTCAAACATCCACAAATAGATTCAGATATTTCTTTCGGACCTCCAACTCACGTTTCCAAGTGGCTTCCTCTACTCCGTGATGTTTCCACAAAACTTTTACCAATGGGATGGTCTTACCTCGCAAGACTTGATCCTGCCTATCCAAGACCCAAACCGGTCTCTCCTCATACGAGGCATCCTCATCAACCTCTAAGTCGGTCTAATCCAATACATGCGATGGATCCGGCTCGTACTTCCGAAGTATACTAACATGAAACACGTCATGAACTCCGGACAACTGCGGCGGCCAAGCTAAACGGTAGGCAACCTCGCCAATCCTCTCAAGGATCTCGAAAGGGCCGATAAACCGAGGGGACAACTTCCCACTCTTACCAAACCTCATCAATTCTCGCCTAGGTGATATTTTCAGAAAAAACATGATCACCCACCTCAAATACCAAAGGCCTCCGCCTACGGTCGGCATAACACTTTTGGCGACTCTGGGCTGTAACAAGTCTCCTACAGATAAGCTCAACTTTCTCCGTCGTTTCCCTTACCAACTCCGGGCCCAACAAAGGTGCATAACCCACCTCGGCTCAACAACAAACTAGAGACCTACAAGGTCGGCCATACAAGGCCTCAAACGGTGCCATACCAATACTCGACTGGAAACTGTTGTTGTAGGCAAACTCCACCAAGGGCAAGTGCCTCTCCCACGACCCACTAAAGTCAAGGACATAACCTCGAAGCATATCCACAAGGATCTGAATAGTACGCTCGGACTGCCCGTCAGTCTGCAGATGATAAGCCGTGCTAAAGGTCAACCTAGTGCCCAAGGCACTCTGCAAACTCTGTCATAACCTAGCAGTAAAACGTGGATCTCTATCTGAGACGATTGACACTCGGACCCCGTGCAACCTCACTATGTCCCGAATATACAAATCGGCAAGATGATCTACCGAGTCTCTCACGCGCATAGGAATGAAGTGCGCCGACTTAGTCAATCGGTCTACAACCACCCAAATAGCATCACTACCCCGCTGAGTCCTCAGAAGACCTACAATGAAGTCCATAGTGACGTGCTCCCACTTCCACTCGGCAATATGCAAGGGTTGTAACAAACCCGCTGGCCTCTAATGTTCGGCCTTCACTTGCTGACAAGTAAGGCACTTAGACACAAAAACTGCCACATCTTTCTTCATACCCCGCTACCAAAACTGGCGACCCAAATCACGATACATCTTAGTGCCTCCCGGATGCACCGCAAGGCGTGAATGGTGAAACTCTAGGAGTACCTTCTCTCGGCAAGACTCCGGCACGAACAAACAGTCTCAGTATCTCACACTTAGGTCGGGATACACCGTCAAACCCTTCTCAACCTTCCCAATGGAAATCTTTTCCCGGAGGGATTCTACCTCAAGGTCACCTCTCTGTGCCTCTAACACTCGACTCACAAGCGTAGGCTGTGCAATAACAGAAAACAAGGCCGTAGCCTCAACGGATTCGCCCAGAAGCAAATCAAACTCTCCAAGAGCACCCAACATCTCCCACTCCCGGATGGCTATACAAGCTACATCACTAATCGATTTCCTACTAAAGGCATAGGCCACAACATTGGCCTTCCCCGGATGATAGTGCAACTCAAAGTCGTAATCCTCAATAAACTCCATCCACCTCCTCTGCCTCAAGTTCAAGTCTTTCTGTGTAAACAGATACTTCAGACTCTTATGATCCAAGAATACCTCGAATCTCTCACCATAAAGGTAGTGCCTCCAGATCTTTAAGGCAAAAATCACAGCTGCTAACTCTAGGTCATGAGTAGGGTAATTCCTCTTGTGTATTTTCAACTACCGTGAGCCATAAGCTACCACTTTCCTCTCTTGCATCAACACACAACCCAAACCCTCTCGTGAGGCATCACAATAAACCGTACAACCCAAACTTCTCTCTGGAATAATCAAAACCGGAGCGGTGGTAAGTCTAACTTTCAACTCTTGGAACGACTTTTCACAAGTCTCACTCCATACAAATTTGACCCCTTTCCGCGTCAATCTAGTCAACAGCGAAGCTAGCCTGGAGAAATCCTTCACAAACTGGCGGTAATACCCAGCTAATCCCAGAAAACTGCGGATCTCAATCTTGGATGTATCAACAGACACCCCATCCCTGGAGACCACATGGCCTAAGAACTTGACCTCTCCCAGCCAGAACTCGCACTTCCCAAACTTGGCATACAGCTTATGGGCTCTAAGCAACTCAAGCACCACTCTCAAGTGTTCCTCGTGCTCCTCCTCAGATGGTGAATAAATCAGAATGTCGTCCACGAAGACGACCACAAAATGATCTAAGAATTCCCGGAATATCCGGTTCATCAAATCCATAAACACTGCCGGTGCATTGGTGAGCCCAAAAGGCATCACCAGAAAATCATAGTGGCCATACCGTGTACGAAATGCCGTCTTCGGAATATCTTCCTCCCTGACCCTCAACTGATGGTAACCCGATCTCAAGTCTATGTTAGAGAAACAACGGGACCCTTTCAACTGGTCAAACAAATCATCAATACAAGGCATAGGGTACTTGTTCTTAACCGTAGCCTGATTCAATTTCCGGTGGTCGATACAAAATCTCAAAGCCCCATCTTTCTTCTTAACAAAGAGGGCTGGTGCTCCCCATAGCGAAGTACTAGGGCGGATGAAGCCCTTATCTAGCAACTCTTGGAGTTGAATCTTCAACTCAATCAACTTGGCTGAGGCAAAACGGTACGGTGCCATAGAAATCGGTGCCATGCCGGACACTAGATCAATAGAGAACTCAATCTCTCGATGAGGTGGCAAACTCACAAGATCCTCGGGAAAGATGTCCGAGTACTCACAAACCACTCTCGGCAATACAGTCTAGGTCTCATCACACTCACTACTCATAAAGCTAGCAAGAAGACCACTAAGCTCACTCCGCCCTTGCGGATCATACACCGGTGGTAACACACTACCGACCCGATCCCCCAAGAAATGAAAACAATCCCCGTTCAAGGTACATACAGTGACCCTCTAGCGGTAGCAATCAATAACAGCCGGGTATGACGATAACCAGTCCATACCCAAAATCACATCGAAACCCGACATAGCCATAACTACAAAGGAAAATGGAAGCCGGCGATCGGCGACCTCTATATCACAGGCCCGACACCCCTGTTTCAAAATCAATTCACCCCCGACAGGTGATACAACACATATGGAAGATGCTAACTGTGCCAACTCCAACCCCAAAACAGATGCAAATGCAGCAGATATAAAGGAATGGGATGCCCCAGTATCAATCAACACATTGGCAATCAAGTTGCAAAACAAAAAGGTACCTCTCACAACAGATGGAGCCGGTACAAGATCCTGCGCGGTAACAGCATACACGCACCCAGAAGGTCTTTGATCAACCTATTCACCCCTAGGAGCAAAAGACTGCTGCACAGACTGGGATGATGAAGGTCCTTGATTGACCCTCGAGGCCTGAACAGACTGTGCTGGCTAAAAACTCTACGTTTGCTTAGAACCAGACGCACCCGATATGGTACTTAACTGCGGGCAGAACCTCTTCAGGTACCCCACCTGACCACACTGGTAACAAGAGAGCGGCTGACCTCTGCCCTGACTCTGGCTCTGAGGATGAGCCGACGATGAAGCTGCTCTCTGCCCTCCACCTTTCTGCGGGCAAGCTGGAGACTTGTGGCCCAGCTGACCACATTTGTAACAAGTAATGTCTCCCTGACTGCCTCTCCCAAAACCTGCACTCGGCACTGGAAAGGTAGATCTCACCAAAACACCCTGGGACTGCTGAGGGTTAAGACCCCTCTGCCTCCTACTATCCCCCTGGCCATCCTGACTCCTCTTGGAGCCCCTCAACCTCTCCTCCTCCTCCTACATCATAATCTCCATATAGGCAGCAACATCCACTAGACGCCCATACTCCCGAACCATAGATCCCCTAACTCTGGTCTTGAGTCCATGTCTCAACTTCCTCTCAAATTCCAGACAACGGCGTTCTTCAGACGCCACAAGCTCAGGTGTAAACCTGGATAAACTGGTAAATGCGGCCTCAAACTCAGCCACTGGCATACTCAGCTGCTTGAGCTGACAAAACTGGTCCCTCAACTTCTCCCTGACAGCGGGAGACAAAAACTTCTCCTGGAAGGCGTCAACGAAAGCCTCCAAAGTCCCACCAATACGGCCCCTCATGAACTTCCACCACTGACCCGTATCTCCCTTCAACTGGAAAGATGCCAAGGTCACCTTCAATGCCCCGTCTTCGATGTCAAGCATATCAAACGTTTTAGTCATCTGTTCCAACCACTCATTAGCCTTAAGTGGCTCCTTTGGATCACCCACAAACTCATCCGGATTTGACCGGAAGAACTCCCTCTTCAGAAAAGAAGGCCCTGCATCAACAACCTAGGCCTGGACTTGATTCTCAGCTTTGAGAATGTCCATGGATGCCCTAAAAGCTTTTGCCATCTCGCAGGCTAAGGCGCCCATGGCCTGCTGACCTACTGACTCGGCCACATTGGCCTAGCCAACCCCCTTCTACTGCGCCGGAATATCATCCGGTATAGGCATCTCTTGCCTCTTAGGCCTACCTCGCCTACCACCACGTCCTCGTCCTGACATCCTGATAAAGGTGATGAAAAACATTAGCACATTCACAAATGTGCCGAAGCTATAACACTCACGTTCTAATGCATGGACAACAGTAATTCATTCCACGTAAGCACATAATCACATAAGCACTTACGAATTTCATTTTCGAATAATGATAGTCTCGAGGAATTGCTAGAGTTTCAGTTAGAAACAGCATTGATCAAGTGCTTTTCCAACAAGACTCCCAGAAACCCAAGGATCCAATCAATATCCTAGAAACTACATTCCATACCCATATAACCACATAAACATGTTATCACATAAGCACATAACATTATACCTAAGTCTTTAACAAGCGAGACAAACCCATTGTGGTACTAACCACTTCCCGCGTACCCAAAGTATTCGAACCCCGTACGCTCTGATACCAAGTTGTAACGCCTTCAAAATAATACATAAAAACCCACACTATTGACATACTGTAGACACCCCATTTTTGACCGTCCTCAAGACTTGGACGTCACCGTTGGAACACTCGATGATCATCCTTGTTTGTGTTCGTTTGGAGTTCCCGGAGGTCTCGGCTACGCGCCTTGCCTCAGGATCTCCGAACTTGACCGTTTTGTGTCTGGTTTTGCACCAAACACCTGTGTTTCGCCTTGGAGGGGCAGGGAATGCCTTGTGAGGCATCCCCACACATCACCGGTAGTGGCTAGAGGCCACCGGCTGTTGTTTGTGTCCACCGGAAATGTATATTGCCGGCCGGCACTCTTTTTGGCCGACCGACAGTCATTTTTGTCAAAATGGCATTTTTGGCCAGCCGACTACTGTTCATCTGCTTTTTCAGATATTTTAGGACAGCTGTTTGGCATTTTGTTCCCCTCCATACACGTGTATGGAGGGATGCTCTTCTTGTTAGCTTTCTTGACAAGCTTTACAAGATTGGTTGCCTATAAGAGGAGCCCTCCTCTCTTGGCATTAGGGTTAGATTTTTAGAGAGGAAAACATTGCTAGAAGCTCTGGTTCTAGGGTTAGAACTCATATACATTCTATCTCTATCTATTTCTCTCTTGAGTGTTCTAGGTGCATTTGTTCATAGTATTGCATACAAACACCTACCATTACACCTTTCCTTGGCTATTGAGGTTCTAAGGGATTATTTGCAGAGTTTTGGGGCTGGTTTAAGCTCAAGGAGGCAGCTGGTCCTCCCTTTGTGAAGAAGGTCAACAAGGGTAAGAAACTAGTCCTTTATTCCCCATTTTTGCATCCTATTTCTACCTATCTTAGAGATTTTTTTGTGTTTAGTGTATAACATAAAAAAGTTCTGTTTTTAGGCCCTCTTGATTGTTTGTTAAGAGTGTTTTGTGGTTTGGGTGTGTTTGACCACCTTTAGGCCTTGAAAGGCCCCTTTTTTTGTGCTATTTTGGTGAGTTTCGAGACTTTGGTGTTTGGGCCTCTTCACCACTGAAATCTTGAGGGATTTCAGTGGTGGGGATGGTGCCTTGAAGTCTTCACAAGGAGAGGGCCACCCCCTCTCCTTGTTGTCCTTAAAAGGGACACTTTTTGGCCTCTAGAGGAAGCCTTTGTTTGAGTGTGTGTTGATCATGCCATGACTGTTTTTCATGCTCATATTGCCATAATATAACATGGTTTTAAGTTGGTTTTGGTACTCCATGCATGCTTAGCATAGTTGCCATGCAATGCCTCCTTGATCCCTTAACATGTCTTAGGTTGTGTGCCTTTGTTTTAACATGTTTTAAGCTTAGATTTGTGAAGCTTGTGTGCTTATTTTGCCATGTTTTAGGTCTGTCCATAGGTGTTTGGGTTGATCTTGGCATGCTTAGTATAGCTCCTTTGTATTTGAGCTTGTATGCTTCAAGTATGAGAATGTGTAGCATGTGTTGCTTGCATCATTTTGGTGGTTTGGAACCACCTAACATGTTATTTCAGTCCCTTTGACATGCTCATATGCTTGCCTCGGATGCCTCTTTGTTGCCTTAAAAGCATGTGTTGTATGCCCTATGTTTTGACCATTGTGCATGCCTTTGGATTCAAACCATTTAGATGCCATCTAGTTGGCCTTTTGGGCTTAGTTTTATGTGTTAAAACTCTGTTTTGGTCGCCTAAGTCTTGCCATGTGTGATTGTACTAAGTGTAGTCCATTACCTCTTCGGCGAGCCTTGAATGCTTGGGGCCATTGTTGCACGTTTAGCTCGCTTTGTTGCTTGGCTTGGCACCATGTTTTACATGATTTTCAGAGTTTATGATGTATGCTAATTGTCCATACTTAGCCTCTTTAAAGTGTGCTTTGGAGTTGCTTGTTTAATGCCTAAGTGTTGGTCCAACTTACTTGCATGTGTGTATGTGTGTTTAGCCTTCATTTTTTGGGCATTTTGGCTACTGTTTTAGGCCTATTTAGAGCTGCCTAATCTAGTTTAAGTCCATTCCTCCATGTGTTGTAGCATGCTTACTTTGTGCGTTGTCACATACTCGGTCCCATTTGCATGATGTTGCATGCTATACATTGTTCTCAACATGTTGCTCTTTACATGTTTGATATGTTCACATGCTTAGGATTGCCTCGCATGAACATGCATGCTTAGCCTCTTGAAGTGAGTGTGATAGAGGTTAAGTCCCCTTTATTGGGTCATTTGTATTGCATTTCATTTGACATGAAAGTTGCACACTCGGTTCTTTGGGCCATCATGCATGGGAATGCGTGATTGGTGGTCCGAGAATCGAGACACATGCTCCTTCGAGTCACAAACATGATAGGGGGCATGATTGGTGCATACATTGTTTGAATTGTATTGCCATGCAAGTTTTGCCCTCTGCTGCTGTGAGTTGCAGGTTCTGCAGGCATTTATTGCCGACCGGCAACATTTTGTGCCGGCCGGCAGTCAATCGATGGCCGGTGGATCTATTTTGTGCCGGTTACCACAATTCAGTGCCGGTGGTCATTCTGCTTAGCCGGTGGGATCCCCCAGTATCCTGAGAGGCATTCCTGAGACTTTGGTAGTTTTCAGAGGAGCAAAGGCAGGGAAAACAGAGGCAGACTATGCATGGCAGTGCGATTCCGAGCAAATCCCGAGCATGCGCTGCATCTGACCCGCTTCCCGAGGGCTTTACTGTTTTAATTAGATTAATTAATTTGTTAATTTAATTGATCTGTAATATTTAATTAGCTTGCGTAGTTAATTAATTTGTATATTCTTTTGGTCCCTCCGAGCGAGGGCAAATCTGTAATAAGCGTGTGTGAGTGGTGTGCATGTCTTCCAACCCTCACTTCTTTCTTCCCTTTTATTTACCCGCTTACGATGGTAGATTAGGGCACGTTTATTTTAGCATACCTTATGCAATGCATGCGTGCATCCATACATTTGTCTTACATGCACCGGGCTCGGTACATCATACAAACCGCATTGTATCTTCAAATCTAACTTGAATACGTGCACCGAATAATTGCATTTCACATGCCATTTTAGGGTTAGCCGAGCCTGTCCTAAACTGCATCTCTGTATGTGATGCATTAGCCACTTAACATGGACTAGGGCATGCATTTTTGCTAACTAGTTTATTGTTCTGGCACGGAGTACAATGTAAGTATTTATGCTTTAGCATATTGCATGCGTGCGAATGTTAACATGACAGTAGGCTTACCATGTGGCTAAATGCTTATATGAGATAAACTGTTTGAATGCCTGTGGGTGGAGGTTGGATTGCTTGAGTTGGAAAAACTCGTTGAAATCCGTGTTTTAGCCTACTTGTGAGTAGCAAATTCCAAAGCGTTTTTCAAAACAAACGGATATGCAATGCTTGTTTCCAAATTAGGCAATCTAGTCTATACTTGTTTGCTGTGCGCATAACATAGTAATTCTAGGCTAATAACCGGAACAAGAACACATAACGTTTTCAAAATCGGATATCACGGTTAGTAGAGGCCGGTCTTCGGACCGGGCGAAAGGGGGTGCTCATAGCTGACCTTCCCCGATCGTACCCAAGCTCCCGAGCCAAGACAACTTTGGTGATGACGGACACGTGGCCTTCGGCACCGAGTCAGGGTTTCCTAAATTTCCCATTTTGAAAAATATTTAGGTGGCGACTCTGTATCTGGCAAAGCAGTCCATGTTTGGCCCTTCTTTTCAAAAAACTGTTTTCTCAAACGATTTGCCAGAGTTGGACTCTTTGGTTCAGATTACGAACCGTAACAAACAAAAAAGGGGAGTCCGAACTGTAACCCGTGAGTTCCCACGCGGGACGTGTTACACATGCATAAACATAAGTAAACAAAACTTAATTTCATTTATCAGAGTATTCTTTACAAATGTATTACATGTTGACAACAAAAGTAAATGCCCAACGGGCTTACAACTTTCCA
Organism: Camellia granthamiana; assembly: GCA_036172215.1. NCBI lineage: Eukaryota > Viridiplantae > Streptophyta > Magnoliopsida > Ericales > Theaceae > Camellia > Camellia granthamiana. The sequence goes on along the minus strand of CM069908.1, from coordinate 87,681,023 downwards.
AGCCAACACTTGGTTACACAAAAAGAGAGTACTAACTCATAACACATTAAGCCATTGGCTTGAATTTACATGTAATATATAAAGATATCACAAACAGTCTTTCAGCCTCTAGCCTCCCAAGTTACGTCCTTGGAGGTGGCATACCATCTGTACCTGAAAATGACGTCCCATATAGGGTGAGCCACAGCCTAGTAGAAATATACTAAACCAAACATAAGCAATGACTAAAACAATAGCATTTGATAGATGGTTAACACTTATAAACCATTTTATATCACAATCCAGTTCCATGACAATCATGTCCATGTTTCATTTCAATTTTCTTCCCTTATACAAACCCGATACATAAACATGGCTCAGAACCTGGCCTACCGATTCAATGAGACTATGGCTCATATTAACGCACAATTTTCACATGAGATTTACAACTCATATTCAAACACTTCCATACTTCAAATGATACACATATTTGTTATATCAACACTTCAATTTAATACACATATTTGCTGTATTAATGGAGTCTATCCCCTATCTCCTCCCAAACAAGTTTGAGAGTCCATCCCCTATCTTCCCTCAAACCATGGAGTACATCCCCTATCTCCTCCCACACAATACACATATTCCAAGTATATAATCAATTATCATATACAGGAATCAATCAATACATATATTTGATGTATTATTCCAACTGTCATACTCAATGACATATTCAATGTGATTAGTTTCAGTTTTCCCTAATCAACATACAGTGCCTACAACAATCAAAACTATCCTTCACCGATAGCCCAAAGCAGTTATTTCTAAACAGAAAATAAATGCATTAAAGAAGTATAATATCAACTTTTACATAGGTGAGTGATAAATTAATCCAACCACACCATTCAATCCCATAACTTCCCAATTTCATGGATTTCAACTCAATTTCATGTTTTTCCAAATTAATTATACCAATTAATTTATCACAATAATTAGGGCATTTTCCCTCTTTACCAAAAATCAACCCTAAGGTTCAATTTCCTCAATTTGACACTAATAATGCCATTTTCCAAGTCTTACGTACATATGGGTTCTTAATATTTGAAAACCCCTATTTTGTAAATTACACAATAACCCCAACTTTTCCAAAAAAAATTGCCCAACATCACCAACTAATCAAAATGACCAAAATTAAAGATAAAGCTCATAAGATGGAGTAGGGTATCCCTACCTCGAAGTTAGAAGGCCAAAGGAGTAGATGAGGAAAAACCAAAGTGCTTCAAATCCACTATTGTTCAGATTAAAACAAAGCCCTCGCGACCCTCTACCTTTCTTACAAAGAACTTAGGGTAGAAACACACTAAAAGTAGATGAATCCCTAGAGAGAAGGTGTGTAGAGAGAGAGAGAGAGAGCTCGGATCTAGGGTTTGAAAGAAAAAGAAGATGAAAAAGTGAAGTGTTTACCCGCTGCTGTCTACTGATATAACACAGGCTCGCTCGAGCGAAGAAGTGGTCGCTCGAGCGACCAGACACAAAGAAGCCTCGCTCGAGCGTAGAAAGCCTCGCTCGAGCCAACAATCCAAACCTTCAGGTCTGCAACCCAGAAGCATGCTCGAGCGACAGAATGCTCGCTTGAGCGAAGAAATCCAAAACATAGACCTCGCTCGTTCGAGCGAAGGAAAGCTCGCTCGAGCCAAGAATCAAAACCATCAGGTCAAAAAAAGACGCAGATGCAAGCTCGAGCGCAGGACTTCTCGCTCGAGCCACCAGACACATCACCTAACTCTCGCTCGAGCGAAGGATCTAAGACAAGGAGCTCGCTCGAGCGAAGGATCAAAATTCTGGACAGCAACCATTTGCTCCCAAGCACACCCAACTTGTAACAAACCTGCCCACAACATCCTACAACTCGAATACAAAGTATTGAAGGACGGAAACGAGATATATACAACAACCAACATCCACGGAACTAAGTCCGGATAACACTAATCAATGGAGGGAAAACCAGGGTTGCTATAATTAGGGTAAGACTTGGGAGTTGGGAGAAATTAATAAATGCTCAGGTTTTTTTTTTTTAAATAAAAAAATCAGGAAATTTAGATTGGGAGATTGGAGCTCACACAAGGCTTGGGGTTAAAAACCCCATTTTGCTTAATATATAGTATAAATATAGATATATAGATATAGATATAGATAGTGGGAGTTTCAAACTCCAAAACTAATTTTATTAATTTTTAAAGAAATAAAAAAAAATTATATTAGTTAGGCCTCGTTTGGGAATAGGCTTTTTTAGTATTTTTTTGATTTTTTGATTAAAATATGATGTAAAAAAGCTAGTATGTTTGAGATGACTTTTTAATTTTTTACAAAAAGATGTGCAAAAAGTAGAGAGAAAAGTGAATCTTTGACTTTTTGGTATCGGTTGTTGGCTTTTTAATTTTTTTAATGACTTTTTAGCTTTTAAACTAAAAAAGTTACTTCCCAAACGAGACCTTATTTCTTTAAGTAAAAAAAAAAATTTAAAAAAAGAAACAAACTCTAATTGTCTATGATTTTAAATTTTAAAATTCAAAACAATATAATAAATCACTCTCACTCTTTTCAAAAATAATATTGATCAAAATAATTCAAATAAAGAAACAATAAAGGCAATAATTATTTATGATTTTAAATTTCAAAATTTAAAATAATATGGCAAGCTACTCTCATCTTTTCTGAAAATAATATAAATATTAAAATTTTAAAAATCCAATCAAATTAAAAGTTTAATACAATTCTCTCTTTAGAATAGTCAATATTTGATCTTTTTTTAGCCCAACCAACTCCTTTCCAAATGTAATATGCAAAGATTAGTTTCTCTCTTAGTCCAAACTTATTTCAAATTTGTTTGTTTGTATTTTTTTTTTTTTTGTAATTTCTATTTTCGTGTAAGTTTTTTTTTTTTTTTTCCCCTCTATATGACTTTTTTTCAACTAAATTGATAATAAATATATATATATATATATTTGTCTTAACTATCTTTGTTTTGGGAGTTAATTTGAAGCTTTTTTTTTTTTATTTTTTTTTATGGATATTTGTGTATTTTTTATATTGTTATTATTATTATTTATGATATATGTAAATTGATAATACAGTTATGAGTTTTTTAATAGAATATGGTGTTTTATATTAGTCTTTATGATTTGGCCATTTTTTAAATTTCTTAAACGAATTTTTCAATTTTTTATTCGTAAAAAATTAAAAACATTTAATTGACTTGCCCATCAATAAATAAAATTTAAAATAATGAATACTGTTCCACAATTTATGATTTAAAAAAAATTATCATCCATATATGAAATAAGAAAAACTAATACCGCACATTTTTTTCATTTTTTATTTTTAATTCTTTAAAACTCTAACAGTACCTTTTTATTTCTCCAACATTGTCTTTTTGAATTTACAAAGATAAAAAAACTATACCAGAGTTGTATAGTGGTTAGTGGAGGTGGTGAGCATGGCAATAATAAGGATGATGATGAGCTCGATCAGAATATTGTTTGTGTGAGTTTTGAAAAGGTGAATATTACCTAAAAGAATAGTAGATAGTTTGGGTAATAGATTGATTTAGAAAACTAATGTATGGTTGAGATAAGTGTGAATTTTACTATATAAAAATTGAATATGGATCATCTATTATTTTTTTATATATCAGTTTGGGTACTTTTGTATAACTATAAAAAATTATTGTGATCACATGTTATTTATCATCTGATATATTATTACTGTATTATTGTAATGAGTTTTATTATTAATGTCTATTATCAATATAGTGGTGAGATGTCGCATGATAAATAAAAAATATGTTTTGTTATTATTATTATTGATAATATATTTCTTTATTTATTTTTTACAATGTTCAAAAAAACAATTTATATTCATTGTTAGTTTTTGTAGATGAGAAGTCAAAAATAAATTATATATAATTCAAATTATAACTAATTTGAGATTGAAAAGGAAAGTTCCAAAAGAAATTATAATTATATATAATTTTAAAATATTTTTAAAAAAATACAAAGAAAAATTGGAACTATAAATTATAATTATCAAACAACCTAATTCTATTACAAAAAACAATTAAATGAAAAATTAATCAAATTTAAATTTATAATTATTAAATGTTTGTAATAAGTCATCAATTTTTTATTCAAGTTCTAGCCTGAACTGGTCTTAAATAGTTTTTCAAATATAAATATATCTTAATATTGATACAATCAACATTAGACATATTTTCAGAGAGGGAAATTATATCGATAGTCCCCACATTTTGTCTCTTGTGTAAAATTGATATTTGTAATTTTAATTAGCTTGATTTTGATCATTAATTTTAGATTTTGTATCAATTTGGTCCAATTAATAATGTCAGTTAAGGTTTTTAAAATAAAATAGCTATTGAGTTGGTTGACATTAACTTACTAAGTTGAAAAAATTTCTAATTTTATCCATAAAATTATAACAGATGCTACTTATGTGTGTATTTTCAATAATAATAAAAAAAATATCAATTATAACAATTGGACCAAATTGAGACAAAATTATAAATTCATGATCAAAATCGAGCAAATTAAAATTGCAAGGACAAAAATAACATGAGTTAAAATATAAGGACTACCAATGTAATTTATTATTTTAAGAATAACTACATAATTTCTTAATTAATTTTAAAAGTGTTAATAAATATACCAAACAAATATGTACAAAATTCCTATTTTTGTTATAATTTTTTAAAAAAATATATTTACTAATTAAAAATTAAATAAATAGATAGGTCTACTAACTCATGAATTGGACATGAATTAGACGATTCTCCAAAGACTAGGCTTAAATCAAGAATTGTTGGCAAAAAATCGACTTGAACTAAATTTTCTTAGCTACTTTTTAATGTTTAATCCAATATTAAAATCCCTCAAATTTGCTCATATCAGTCACGAATTAATAAGCTATGATAAAATTTAAATGTATTAGGACTAAAAGATGACCTACAATTTAGGGTGGCTCTATCTAGATAATGTTTTCATCCATAAATATATATATATATGTATAACTATTCATTTAATTGTTTTAAACATAAATATATAATTTTTTTAAACTAAGTTCAAAAATTTTAATTGTTATAAAAAAAATACTTACAAATATCTATTTACTAATTTAATAAATAGATAGGTCAAATGATTAATATAAGTTGAGAATAGATAAAGATAAATGATTAGGTGAAGGACAACTTGGCATAAATCTAATGTTAAACCTAAATTTAATATCACAAATGAATTTTAATCCATTTTTACGTAAATCTTATAACATAAGATAAATTAAAATTTTGATGCTAGACAAATTTTTAGACTTTACAAAATATGAAAAAATTAATATATTGACAACTATAATTTACCACTATTATATGATAAATTAAATTTACGAAACTTATAAGACGAAATGTATTTATATTTTATCGTAAATATAATTTTTGTGATTTATTTTTTAATTTTTACCAATTAAATTATGATATTTATTTGTTATTAACAACTTAAAGAACAGAATTAATGACATAACAATAAAAAAAAATATTATATGTAACTGTGATAAAAATTAATAAAATTTAATTGATTCTAAATTATTTTTACTAAATATTCTAGATAAACTTTTTAGATTATTATTTAATTTTAAAAATTAATTTTTGATTATTTATTTATACCCGTGCATAGCACAGGTAATTATTCTAGTTATGATTAATGAAAAATGTGGTGTATTATAAATTTTATTTTTGAGAAATAATCATGTGAATAAGTTTTTGAGAAATATGTTAAAAAATTTCATTTAAGGAAGATATAAGATATTAGCTTATATGGGTATTTTTTCTTGGTGACAAGTCCACTTTTTATAAAATATTGTGGTGAAAAGTCTATTTGTTATTTTGGAGAACACTTTATTTTCAATTTTATTCTTTAATTTTTTTGAACTTATCTATCAAATTTGTATATATCTGTTGGACTATCTATCTGTTAAACTTTTTTTAACTTATTTGTTAAATTTTTTTAGCCTATCTATTTATTTTTTTATTTGTTCAATTTTTAAACCTATCTGTTTAAATTTTATCTATTCAAATCTTTAGCTGTCCAAATTTTTTTATATGTTTAAATTTTTATTTTTATCTCCTATCTGTTGAAAATATCTGTTCAATTTTTTTGGATCCATTATCTATTGGAATTCTTTGCTCCCAAGATATATCCTTTGGAAAAACAACAACAACAACAGAAAAAACAACAAAAACAATAAAAAAATAAAACAACAAATAAAAAGAGACTTAGAGAGAAATGTATAAAATTATTAGATATGTTAAAACGGATCTATGTTGTGATCTGTTCAGCATAGATTAATAAATTAGAGTGGTACACGACTTTTTCTCTTCATTGTCCTTAGCAATCGAAATCAAAACAAAAACCAAAATAAAAATCATAATTTGCTTTTGGATTATCAAAATCAAAATCATAATCCAGAGTCAAATTGATTATCAGTGATAGTTATTGGAAAATCACTACTCAATCTGACCTTTGACTCCTTTGCGACTCATGATTCTCCTTCGCAAATCTAGTTTGACTTCAATCTGAATCTCACGGACTATTTTGACTTCAATCTGAAGCCCTAACTAAGATCTAACTTCAATCTGCAGCACTAATCAAGATCTGGCTTCAATCTAAAGCCTTAGTCGAAGAGATCCAATCTTTGGAGCTATGGTCTACTTTTCAATTGTTTTGACTCTTGTTGCTAGATCTTTGATTCGTGACAATCTTCGTAGTTGTCGCGTTCCTCTCAGCTATTGGATCGTCTTACCTCTCTATGCCGATAAACAACAAGAACTGTCACGACCCAAACCCACTTCTATATGTTTAGTGTCGTAATCGACCAGTAATCCTTATATTACCAAAGGCCTCTTAACATGATAATATATAATTAGGGGCTGCGGAAGCAAATACAGAAAATATATATAGTCCATCGAGCTATGAAGACATATATGGGACAGATAATCTTAAACTTTTATAAACATATGAGTGATGTCAAAAGATATAGTATTTACATATCACTTCATGTACATAAAAACAGAAAAACTTATTCATGGAGCAAAAGGAACAAAGTCTTATACATTCATAATAACACAGCCACTAGTCTTGACTTAATCCGGAACCTCCTCGGGAGGCACAAAGGTTGGCTGACAAAAATTGAGACGCCAGGTCTTCAACTTTGAGCCTGGTCACATGCTTGATCACCTACATACATAATATAAATAGTGAGCGGGAGCCCAGTAAATAATAACAGAGTAAAAGGGTTAAATGAATAATGTCACATGACTAAGCTTGTACATAGAATAGATTTATATTCGTATTCTTATTCAATTCATTTACAGAATTCAGAATTCATGCTTGATCATACATAGTTCATCCGCTAGCGCTAACAGATCACATAAAGAGTATCAAAGATCATACATGTCAGTTCCATAGAGGAACCTCCGGCCGGGTACGGATAACTTGTTAGTTCCATAAAGGAACCTCCGGACTAGGAACGGATAACTTGTCAATTCCATATAGGAACCTCCAGCCGGGTGCAGATAACTTATCAGTTTCATAAGGAACCTTCGGTCCAGGCACAAATAGCATACTTGAATCACAGCATTAATGCCACAAATATTTGTCAGAGTTTGGACAATCATTCATTGTACAAAACATAGCATTTCATAGAATAGATCTTGTTTCATATATAGAAAATAATTTAACTTGAACATAGCTACTGAGTTATTACTCACAAATAACAGATGGCTTCGAGTAAATAGACAGAGTAGGCAATTTAGATATCTCGTGGCGCGTGACCTACACAGATACAGAACGAATACATACTGAATTACACACTCGGAATCATTAACTTCATTTTTTCTTGTCTTGGTGTGTTTCTACTCTTTTATTCTCATTATGGTGTCTTAAAGTTGGCCTAAGAATGCCTAGAATGGAAATAGGATGCAAAAATGAACTTGAAAACATTTAACAAAAATTGCTGAAAACAAGGTCCTCGCTCGAGCGTAACTTTCTACGCTCGAGCAGACATGCAAAATGTGAGTGGTCGCTCGAGCGCAAGATCTGTCGCTCGAGCGGTCTACAAACTTTTGCAAAAGTGCTGCTTGCTTGATTTTTCTACTCGATGCTCGCTCACGCGTGAGAGACATGCTCTCGTTCGAGCACAACTCTTGTCGCTCGAGCGGTCTGCAAAACATAAGAACTTCTGGGAGCATGCATTTCATACTCGAGCGGACTTCTGGTCACTCGAGCTAAAGTGCACATACTCAGAGTGGTCGCTCGAGTGTATAGGAGCAGAATTCTGGAATTTTCAGAATTGCTTCCAAGCTTCAAAACTCAATTTCAAAACCACAAATCTTATTCTTTTGGGCCAAAACTCAAGAAAACATGTCTAAACTTGAAAAATATTAAGAATTAAGGATCATTTCATGAAATTACGGCCCTTAAGCTTGACAATTGAGCAAACCCAAACTTGAATTATGAAAACATAATATAGATATGACATGCATGTAAATTTCTTGAACTAAGGCTTTTCAAAACATGATCAATTAAGGTCAAATGGTAAGAAATGTGATGAATTCTCAAAACGAAGTCAAGATAGATACATGCATGGGGGATTTGTTTGAAATTCAAACTCAAAATGCTACGATATATGCATGCATGTATGGAATGACTTAACTTTCTTCAATTCTAGCTCAATTCCCTTATGAAGTCACCTAATTCACTTGTTTCCATGCATTAATCAACTATTTTACAAGGCCAAAGACTAGAATTCTTACCTAGAGCGTTAGATTCATAAGTGTAAAAGCTTCAATCCCCAAATTCACTCATATTCTTCAATAATTCCTAGCAAATCTCTCTTTTCAAGCTCTTGATCTTAATTCCTTCCCCTTCTCTCTCTCTCTCTCTCTCTCTCCTACGTTTGAGTTCAAAGATATGAGTGGATAAGACTGTAAAGTATAAAAGAGGTGATGAGGGTGGCCTTATATAGGCTTACTTAGTAGTGGTTCATTAAAGCCAATTAAATGGGCATTAAATTAATCTAATTTAATCGTTCCGAATCGAATTTCAATTAAACCTACCATAAAATTTTAAAAATTCCAATTAATATATAAATCAAGTCAATTTCTGAATCGGATGCCAATAAGGCCTTTAATTTGCAAACCGAAACGGAAACATAAACAGATCTTTCTACGTTAAACAGATATAAATACATATAATGCAACATATGTTGAAAAATTTCACTTTAATTATTTATTAGGCATAATTAAGTATGGATTAACGTTAATCATGGGTCGAGGTTGTTACAAGAACAGTAGTAGTGGTGATTATGGTGGCGATGACGCTAAAGGCTCCTAAGAGAGAGAGAGAGAGAGAGAGAGAGAGAGAGCCAAATCGGTGGTGTTGATCTATATAGATCTCTCAGATCGATTTGCAATGGCAACAAATCCACCACCACCACCACTACCACCACCACCACCTATATTCTGCCTCCTCCTCAACCCAGCTCCTTCGGAGTTGTGAGAGAGAGACAAACAAATGAGCAATGAGTCACTAACGTTAAAGGTGGCGACGGAGAGATAGTAGAGACGACGGTGGCTAGGGTTTAGATTAGAGTAGAGAGCAAAAGAGAGAGAGAGTTTGGGAATAAACCGAAATAATGGTGATATATATACCTAGGTATTTTGGTTATTTCGTCTAACCATGTCCTTATAGATAAAGTATTTTAGGAAGCTTATATTTGCACACACTCATTCCTCTTTGTATACATCATTCTCAATACACACACTTAAAAAATTAATCCCAATTTATTTTTCTCACTCCATACACCTTTTATTTCATATCAACCCTCAAATGTAAATCATGTACGCTCGCACACACACACACACACCCAGACCCATCTCTCACAAGCAAACCTCTCTGACCCCCAGACTCGCCTCTCTCTGTCACGACCCAAACTCGCCCCTATGGGTTTAGCACCGTAACCGGCCAGTAATCCGAGATTACCGAAGGCCTGCTTAACAGTAATACAGTAATACAGAGTACAGGGGCATGGCGGAAGCCAATACAGTAAATAAACAATGTCCAATGAGCTGTGACAGTCTGTATACCAAAAAGATTTTTCATACATTTATACAGAACAGTACAAAACAGTATGCATTTAGTATACAACCAGTCAGAACAGGGACTTAATCCCTGATAAATAGTACAGTGCAAAACGTTCGGTCTATACAGTAAACAAAACAGTTACAGAGACAGATGGGGGAATTTAAAACACCCCTAAGCCAAAGCTTGGCAGGCTCGGAACCTCGCGGTGAGGCACAGTGGTTGGCTTGACAAAAAAGGAAGTCTACCCCACGCTCCTAGCTCCGGTCTGGTGCCTGTAAACCTACATATATATAAGCAGTGAGCTAAAACCCAGTGAATAACATAATGCGTAAAGAGGTTTAGAATGAATGTCCTTACAGTAATGAAAACAGTTCTTTAAATCAGTATTTCAGTCAATCAGTCGTATGTGGTACATCCATTAGCATAACAGTGTGGTAAGCAGTAGCTCTTAGAGACTGGACAATAATGATGGCCATCAATCAGTAAACAGTAGTGGTTCCACGAGGGAACCGACAGAGATCTCTGTAACAGTAACGGTAAACAGTAGGTGCTAAGGATGCCACAGTACAGTTCAGAATATAGGACATACATTCATTCAGTAAACAATATCAGTTCAGTAAACAGTTCAGTTCAGTATTTAGAAGATAATCATTTTGAACATATCTTTACACAATTGTTACTCACAGAGTTCTGGGCTACGGTAAGCTAGAGCGTCTCCTCGGAATGCCAACCCTAAACAGTTAACAGATTGAACACACACTAAGTTTCACAGTTGGGAAAGATAATAACTTAATCCCTAAATTTTCCTTGGTGTGTTCTACATCCATTTCCTCTTTAAGATGTCTTAAACTAGGCCTAAGAATGCCTATGATAGGATGAGGATGCAAAGATGTACTTAGAAAACGTTTTCAGGATTTTTCAGAAAACAGGGGTCTCGCTCGAGCGTGGCTTTCTTCGCTCGAGCGAGATTGCCAAAACAGTGGGGTCGCTCGAGCGTGGACTTCCTTGCTCGAGCGGTCTGCAAAAATGCAAAAAGTGCTGGATGTTGGAAATCTCCGCTCGATGCTCGCTCGACGCCCGTTCGAGCATAAGACACAATCCTCGCTCGAGCGTAGGTTCTCTCGCTCAAGCGTACGTTTGCGTGTACCAAGATTCTGAGAGCTTGCAATTTACGCTCGGGCCACCATTCCTTCGCTCGAGCGGTGCTCAGAGTAAACGGTGGTCGCTCGAGCATAGAATCCTTCGCTCGAGCGAAGAAGCCAAATTTTGGAATTTCCAGATTTGCCTCCCAAGCTCAAACCAAGCATTCTACAGCTCAAAACTCGACCTCTTGGGCCCAATTTCTGGAAAACACATCTAAACTCAATATACAATAAGTTTCAAAGCTCAATTTGAGAAATCAAAGCCCAATGGTGAGTTAATTAAATCCAAATTTCAAACCCATTTTCATGAACATAAAGAACATGCAAACATGCATGAATTCAAATCATTCCAAAGCTTCAATTTGATGCTCTAATGAGCCAATTGTTCCAAAAACAAGATAAAACCATGGTTCTTAACTTTGACATGGACATACATGTGAGATTTCATGAACATTAACTTCAAAACTCTTCAATGCACACATGCATGCAACAGTTAAGCTTTAATTCAACAATTTAACTCCAATTTATGGCCTAAGGCTCTCATCTACCATGAACTATGCACAAACTAACTTAGAGACAACAATAAGAAGATGAAGTTCTACCTTAATTCTAGTAGTTCAAGTGTAGAAGCTTAGGTATGGAAATCAACCTCCAATTCCTTCAATTTCCAAGCAATGCATAAGCAAAATTGAGATGGACTCAACTCCTCTAGTCTCTCCCTCTCTAAGGTCGGCAATCACAACGAATAGGCTGAGGAAATGGTTTGTCTCAAGTGTAATGAGACCCCATAAATTAATAAACAAAGGCCTACTAGATGGCAATATGGTAAATAAGGCAACTCTATTAATTTGGCTTAAATTAATCTAGTTTAATTATACCAAATCGACTTTCAGATAAATATACCATTAAATCGCATAACTTCTAACGATCCCAAAACACTAATCAATTTCCGGTTTGGCCGCCGATAAGGCCTTCAATTCGCAATTTAAACAGAAAAACACGAACAGATAATTAAACAATCAACAGATAGAAATGCAATTCAAACAGATACAGTCAATCAATCAGTTTCGGATTTCAGTCAGTCAGTTCAGTATTTCAATCAATTCAATTATCAGTCATAGTCAGTCTTAGTTTAGCAGTAATCGGTAATTAATCAGTGATTTATCGGTAATCAGTGTGAGGGTTGTTACACTCTCACACACACACACCTATCTCTCACACTCTGCCTCTCGTCCCTAAAAGCTGCATCCATCTATTGAAGACATCTTATTGAAGCATTAAAGACATCTCACGTGAATCATTGAAGGAATTCTTCACACTTGGAGAACTTAGGTTAGTTTATTTATTTTGATCCTCATTTCTATTTCATTTGTAATGTAAGGTTTGTTTTTACCATTTTCGAAACGAACGCATAGCCTACCGTAATTGAGCACTCTGTTCCTCATTCAGAACTGGTTTTCCGAAAATAAACTACTTGTTCAGAAATAGAATTCCGAAAATTATCATTTATTTTAATAGTAGCATTCTGAATTTTTTTATTTGTTTCAACATTCAACTTCCGAATTTGTTTAATTCAGACAACATCCAACTTCTGAAAGTAATGTGTTTTTTTAGTTTTCAACTTCCGAACATAATAGATATTTTCGATTTTCAACTTCCAAACGGTATTTTTTTCCCGCTCTTTTGTATATTCTTTTTACAATTGTATACTCATTAAATATATTAATTTTTGCAAACAATATGGATTCTGAATGTCAACAACGTGTCCCACCTATTGCTTCAAATAGAAGACGTCGTGAATTGGATGTTGACCATAAACAGTGACGAGGGCGTAGGCGAGGACGAGGTCGAGGTCGAGGTTGTGATTCAGTTCCGGTAGAATATAATATCCCCAGTGCCAATCAAAGTCGTAGCCGAAGCTGAATACGAGTTAAAAGTGATGATATGCCTGACATTGTCGTGGAGGATGTCCCTTCACCCGATTCTCATACTGTCCAGGAAGAGGACCTTACTCATGCTTTTCCAAGTGGACCGACTGATCCATTAATACTGTGAAATTTCAATAGTCATATCGCTGCAGCTGTTTGGTAGGGGGAGGTAAACATTCCTGAGTAGAAGTTAAATTCATTTGTATATAATTTTTTATGGTATTATATGGTAGTTTCTAATGAGATATTAATTTGTTTTATAAGAACGAGGGCCCCTAAAGTGTCATAATCACTCTTCGAAGATCCTTGCATGGACATGGTGGTCAGTAGACAACAACACCAGATTCAAAGCCATTATTGAGTGATCTGGGCTGTCACAATTAGCTCGTTGCACTTATTGGTTCGTCAACAAGCTTTTAATCTCCAATTTTGTTGAGAGAAGACAACCTGAGACGATCACATTTCATATAATAGTTGGTGAGATGAACTTGACCTTGGATAATATTGGCACTATTCTTAGCCTTCCCATTGTAGGCAAATTAGTCAACGTACCAAAAGTGACGGATCTTTATGGAGTTACACTATTGGTTTCTAGCTGGGGGATTACTGAAGGTGTAGCACAAGACGAGGTTTCTACTGCTGGTGGGAATTCAGTCAGGCTTGAGAGGTTGCAAAGTTAGTTTGCTGGTGTCACAAATTCAAACCCAGAGGAGGCCATAGAGTACGCTGTTAGAGCTTATTTGTTGTTTCTGTTGGAATGTGCGCTCTTCAGTGAAAAGAGTAGTACTAGGGTTTTTGTTGTTTACCTTGGCTTATTGATGGATTTGGAATCCATTCATACTTACGCCTGGGGTGCTGTTGCATTAGCATTTTTATACAAACAATTGGGGTATGCTAGTTAGTCCGGTGTTAAACAGATCAGTGGTTAGATGACTCTTCTGGAGGTGTGGATTTATGAGCACTTTCGAGCATTCTAGAACATGAGCTATAATGAAAACATGCTACACGTGTACCATTGGCTATCTAGAAGAGAGGCGGGTTCCTCCATTGATCATTTGAAATCTTTTCCAGTGAAGCTTGACAGTTTGGTAGCTACTGATGTCTGTTTACTCATCTTGAGATAATTTTAACACTTTCCATTTATCTTACCCTTTATATGCTTTAATTCAAAAACACTTTACGTTTACAGGTTATTTGGGATTCATACCAGAGTTGCAAATACTCTAATGCAGAAATAGACACATTACCCCGTAGCTCCCTTGTCACAACCCAAACCCGCCCCTATGGGTTTAGCGTTGCAACCGACCAGTAATCCGTGATTACCGAAGGCCTGCTTAACAGTAATGCCAGTAATATAGAGTAAAAGGGCTGGCGGAAGCCAAAACAGTAAATAAAAGATGTCCAATGAGCTGTGACAATCTAGATGCAAAAAGACTTTTTATAAACATGCCACATTGATAACCAAAACATATGTACATGCGACATATACACAAACATCCATGTCAGGGACCAAATAGCTAACTATAACTGTACAGTCAAGTCTTAAACATCTATTACAGAACGGAAACAAAAGGGTGAAATTGAGACACCCCAAAATAGCCTTAGCTTGAACAGACTCGAAACTTCGAGGTGATGCACAATGGTTGGCTCGACAAAACGGGAGCTTAACTTGACGCTCCTAGCATCGGTCCGGTGCCTGGACACCTACATATAAATATAAACAATGAGCTAAAGCCCAGTGAATAACATATGCGTAAAGGGGTTAAGAATGAATGTTCTTTCAGTGATTAAAACAGTCAATTGTATCACTTATTCAATCAGTGGCTCATATTTCATGCCATAACAGTCATTTAGGAAACATAAAGTCATATGTGGTACATCCAATAGCAAAGCAGTACAGTAGGTCTTAACAGACCGAACAGTCAGTTGATGGCCATCAAACAGTGAACAGTAGTAGTCCCAACATTGGAACCGACAAAGATCTCTGTAACAGTAGCAGTAACAGTAACAGTAGGTTGCCATGGATGCCACGAGTACAGTTTACAAATAGGACAAACATTCATTCATTGAACAATAACATTTCAGTAAGCAATACAGTTGATCATTCAGAAAATAATCATAATTGAACATATCTTTACAACATTGTTACTCACAGAGCACTAGGCTATAGACAAGCTAACGACCGTCCTTGGATGCCAACCCTACAGTTGTAGAATGAACACACATCCGGGATTAATAATTTAGCCCCTAATTATACTTGGTGTGGTTCTATAACATTATCCTCATTAAGATGCCTTAAACTTGGCCTAGGAATGCCTAGGATGGATTGAGGATGCAAAAATACACTTTAAAACACTTTTCAAATTTTTGCTGAAACAGGGGTCTCACTCGAGCGTGGCTTTCTACGCTCAAGCGAGCTTTCCAAAACAGAGAGGTCGCTCGAGCGTGGACTTCCTCGCTCGAGCAGTCTGTAAAAACGCAAAAAGTGCTGGATGTTGAAAATCCTCGCTCGATGCCCGCTCAATGCTCGCTCGAGCGTGAGACACAGCTCTTCGCTCGAGCGTGCGTCTGCGTGCACCAAAAACCTGAGAGCTTGCAATCTACGCTCGAACCAGCATTTCTTTGCTCGAGCGGAGCTCTGAACAAAAGATGGCCACTCGAGCGTCGAATCCTTCGCTCGAGCGTGGAAGCCAAAATCTGGAATTTCCAAATTTGCCTCCCAAGCTCAAACCAAGCATTCAACACATCAAAAGTCAACATTTTGGGCCAATTTTCTGGAAAACACTTGCAAACTCATACTACAACATGTTTTGAAGATCAATTTTGTAAAATCAAGCCCCAAGGTATACCAATTGAACACAATTTCAAAGAAACTTTCATGAATAATGCAAGAACTTAACATGCAAGAGTTCACATGAATTCCAATGCCCTAAAACATGACCAAATGTAAGATTGAGCTCAAAATCATGGCGAATTCATGGACTATAACAAAAACATGAACATGCATGTAGAAATTTTCATAGAAAAGACCTCAAAACTCAATGACATGGACATGTATGCAACCATAGCTACTCAATACAATACTTTGAGCCAATTCAAGACTCTAATCACCAATTTTATCATGGACCATGCATGTAACAACTTAAATACATAAACCAAAGGTTGAATATCCTACCTAGGTCTTGAATTTCAAGGTATGGAAGCCCAAGTTTGCAAGTCCTCTTTAATTCCTCCTAGTTCTCCAAGTCAAATTCTTGATGAAACCAACTCTCCTCTTACCCTCTTCACTCTTACGGTTTGGGTCTCTAAGTGGATGAAGAAAAGGGGTAACAAAAATGAATAAGCTCCAAACATGTATTAACAAAGTGGCCCACTAGTATGGCAAAAGTGTAATTTGATTCAATAATTAATCATTATTTAATCTAATTTAGTCATTCCAAATCAAGTTCAAATTAAATCCACCATAAAATCACATAAATCCTAATTAGCATATAACACTAATCAATTTCTGATTTGGTCGCCGATAAGGCTTTCAATTCGCAGTTCGAAACTTAAAACACGAACAAATCAATCTACGACAAACAGATAGAAATGCAATTAAGGTAATACACTTATGCAATCAATTCAGAATTTTGCCATAATCAATTACTTATCATGCTAAAACACAGATTAGCACTAATTAGAGGTGAGGGTTGTCACATCCCTAAACTAAGAAGGCTTGAATTGATGTTGCACAACAGTTAGACTTTTCTCAAATGAAGCCTTGATATTAGTGTGTTGAAACTCAAGTAGACTGTGTATTTTCTCAAATGATGCCTCAAATGAGACTTAACATGAACCCAATTGTCTTTTAAGTTTTGCATATGCACTCTCAGCCCTGTTCAATTCAATGTAAGTCAAATAAACATCAAGTACATGGCACTTATTAATAACTTATTGAACAAAAGTAATCTTACCGGTTGGTTGTAACATTGCCACAATGCATACACGTGTCTATTCATGCCGCCACAAATTTCTCCTTGTAAGGAACCAACCAAGTATCCGTGACGTAGTTGACTGCATCAGGATAACTATTGAATTCCTTAAGTAATGATTAAACATGTTCATCATATTGAATTTCAGAAGATGAATACATTAAAGAGTTCCACTCATGGTTGAACTTCTTTTATTTCTGCTTTGTCTCAAACATTTTCTTGCATTTGGTCAATACATTGTTACTGATATACTAATGACATAAAAAATGTCTGCCACTCGGGAATATATTATGTATGACATTCATCAAGGCTAGCTCTCTGTTAGTGACAATAATTACCGGCAAAACAAAACCATCCATAATATCACGTAATGTAGATAACACCCATGCATAGTTATCGGCCCTCTCAAACTGTAAGCATGCGAAAGCTACCAAGAAAGTCATTTCAATTGATGTCATTCCCACAATTTCAAGAAGAGGAAGACGATATCTGTTGGTTTTAGATGTGCAATCCATAATCAATATACATGGGAAAGACCGAAATAAATCCAAACTGGTACGATGTGTCCAAAACAAGTCTGTCATAGTCATCGTGGACTCTTCACATCGATGGTGCTCAATGTAATTATACTTGGCCAATTCACCCAATAAGTGTTGCATCTGTGATCTTCTAGCTCTCTCTACTACCCTGTTTCAATGGCATACATTGTAAATGGTTTTAAATGTGCTTACATTGAGGGTATTTCATTGTTTCAAGGTTACCAGGATCTCTTTGGGCCTAACCATGCTTTTTGACATATCCATTAATAATGATTTCTCATCTTTGATAGCCTTCTCGCATATGAATGTCCCTCAAGGTGTTCCATAGGTAGTTATGCAATCCGCATACTACAGTCAATGTCCATTTATCATTTGTGGTCAACCTTTGAGCCATCATATCAAAAGGACAACCACACTTCTTCGTACTGGTTATTTTTGATGTATTGTTGCCATCATATTTTAACTTCTTTGTTACTCTATATTGGCCACTCCTCTCACAAGCAAGATACATCCTGGGTCTTTTTTTCCCTCCAACATAGTCTTATGTTTTGATTACAATGACCAAACCATTTCTCTTTCTAACTTCACGTACTTAGTTGAGCAATTCATTCGTACTTTTGAATACCTACAAAGTCAAATAAATATTATCAAACATTTACATTTGTTGAGCAATTCAAAACACAATCATTATAATTTTGTAGAGTGAACCTGTTCAGTTGTGAATTGAGTAGTGTAATCCAACACACTATCTGAGCAAACCTAACTTTCTTGAGTTGAGACATATTCCTGCAAGTTTTGTATAACATTACAAATTTGAAATGGCATTATAAAGACAAGTTTGCAATTTGAAACTACAAATTTAGTATGAAATTTACAAATTTGGAATATAAAATGAATTTTTTTTTTTTTTACTTCATTCGGAAGTACAATGTCGAAAAAAATGCTATTGTTTGAATGTAGTTGTCTGAATTATTTTTAACGGTTCGGAAGTTGAATGTTGAAAACTTTAATTTATATCGGAAGACAACTTTTGAAATGAACTAATTATTTTGGTTGTAGACTATCAAATAAATTGATATATTTCAACCCTGGTTTTTTCAAAAAATGTTGGGAAAAAAAAAGAAGAAAGAATAGCAAAACTCATATTTCCTTAGCTATCTTTCTCATAAATACTTATCTACTTCTGAAAATCTGAATTTTCATAAGGGAAATCTTCTATAACAATGATGAATGAGGATAAGGTTTAGTGTGTAAACTAATGAAAAGCTAAGAATCAAGAATGAGGGTGTTTAGTGTGTAAACTAATGAATGGAAACTAACAATGAAGGGTTTGAAAGGATGAGGATAGAATGTGGAGGTTTAGCAAATTGGGTATGGAAGCTCAACGTGAGTCTGAGATGTGGACGTGCATTGAGAACTTGTGTTTATTTGAATTGTGTGTGGATGTCCATAATAGTAATTTTACTTAGACATAAAATTGTCATAAAAATAAGTATCATTAAATGTGTGCATAGAGTGGAATGGGTGTGTGTAAATAGAAGCTCTCAGTCTTTTAGCTTGTGAATTTTTGATCAAACAAAATTTAAATTTATGAACCGAGTGACCTAATTTTTGTTTTCATTTAAATTCTACTAAAGTCATGTAACTACTAGATATGTGTATATACATGAATAAAAAATTGAGTGAATTATTACATTTAGCATAAAAGACAAACATATACTTTTATATTAGATTTTTTTTGAAGGACATAACAACTAAAATTTATAATTTATAATTACATAATGAAATTCATTTAAAATTTATTAAAATTGAAAATAAATTAGAGAATGAAATAATTTTTTTATTTTTTTATTTTTTATAGAGAGTGTAGCATTGATCTCTTTTCCCAAGCCATCTCAAATGAAGTCCTCTCTGACTCACATTAAGCTCCACCTTTAAATTATTTCACTCATTTCGTTAATCACTTGTCTAGATTCATTTCTTAGTCACATTTTTTTAGTTTCCTTCCCTAACTACCCTTATAATTTCCAACCCTACAGTCAACCTTTAATTGGACTTTGTTAGAATCTGTCTGTACCGATTATATTCTATGATCTATATTCTCGTTAACTAAAATAACCTCTTCTAAATAATATTATCTATTGGTTTATCTCGAAAGAAGATTTATGTAATTTATAAAACATCTTGTAATTTAAAATTAAGTTAACTATTAAAAATATTTAGGGAAAATCTCAAACCAATTGGAAAACGAATAAAAAAAATATTATTTTCACCGGGTGTAAATCTGTCTTATATTTGATGCAAGCCATTTATTGTGGTTAATGTAAATTATTTTTGTGTAAGACTTACATCAAAATTATCCGAATGTATATTGATTGATTTTTTAAAATTTTTTTTGCCCCATTTGTATGCAATTATCTTAAAATATAAATCCAAGGTCAAATATAACTTTAGTTGGTCACAAATGGAATAGTACAACATTTGTGCCAACTTGTCTTGGCCCAATTCGATCTAATGCCATTTTCTTTCTCCAATCCAACAATATAAGTCAATACATTTTACTTTGAAGTTTGAAAATTAATTAATTTAAATATTCTCACTATAATTTTTTTTTTAAAAAAGAGAGAGAAATCAATCTATACATAAGTAAAAATATAAGGGGAAATATATTTAAAAAAAGGTGAATAGTAAGAAAAATAATAACAAATTCATGAAGCACAACACTCATTTGCACAAATTTAGTGCATAAATTACTTATACTTTCATGAATTTGAATTTTTTTTTTACTTTTTCGATATTTTCCCAAAATATAAATCTATAAATATTGTCTAAACATATAGAGAATATTTTTGACATAAATAAGTTTGTTAACCAATTGCTTATCCTAGGGATAAAAATAGATAAAAAATTTAATTTGACTTTAATATTTTTGAATTGAATTACTTAGACTGGTTGAACTATTTAATTTACCGTTACCATTAGAAAATTATATATATTAATAAGCTACATACATATCTATTTTTTGCATATAGTGATGTTGGTATGATAGTGTCCTTTGTAGTCCATTACTTGTTGGTGAATATGTGGAGTAGTCTATATAAATATTTACTTTTTGTGCAAAAATGAAAAAGAAGGTAATGCTATGGTATATATACAAGTTATGCCAACTATTTTATTTCATTTTTTTATCAACGAAAGTCAATTGTTAATTGTTAGATTAGCACGTATAGAGTTAATCTTTCTACCCTTGCAAAAGTGTTTGTCTCATAACTCAACTTCCCCTAAAGGAGAGTTGAACTCATAATTTCGTCCTTTGAGCTAAACCCATAGGAGAATCATAGTGGCCTGACCAACTAGATTAGGCCTAATTGGTTTAAGTTATGTTATTTGTGAGTTTAATTATAACAAATGACACAACTCAATATTATGGAAGCCATAATTATAAAAAAAAAAAAAAATTGTAATTATAACTAAACATCATATAAAGTATAATAAAGAACTCTTGCATTCTAACTAATGTCGTATCAAATATCACAATGAGTCATAATATCATAGGATTGTAACTAGGGATGGATGTGGTACACACTCCACAATTTTCCATGATATATAGAGAAATTCTATAGTTCACACCTCTTTAGGGATGTGTATTATATACATACATTTCGTTATGATTTTTGTGTCTTTAATTATAATATACTGTGTTGTTAATTATAATCTATTATAATATTAGTTATTAATTATAATATTATTTTGATTATGATGAAAAAAAAATATTTAATTATATTTCATATAATATTTAATTATAACTCAATTTTTTTTTAGTTATCACTTTTATAATATTATAAGTTATGCAATTTGATTATCAACAATATTAGGTGACCAAAAAAAACATGGTTTGAATATCTCGAAACACTCAAAACAATGTCATTTTAAATGTAAAATAACATCATTTTAACACATTCGAACTATTCAAACTACATAAATTTGGGCCACCAAACATTTTCCTATGATTATACGAGACCACTAGGGGTGTAAAAAGGGACCGAGGCCCGTGGGCGACCCGAAGCCCGCTGCGGGTCCGGCCCATTTCGGCCTGGTTAAGCCCAGGTCCGGGCCCGAGCCCAACCCAGTACCTTGGGCCTAGACCTGGGCCTGGGCCTTCCATTTTGGGGCTTGGCCTGGCCCGACCCGTGGCCCGGTCCATTAGCCCGGCCCGACCCAAAAAATTTCTAGCCCTGCGAGTGGCCCGCCCCAGCCCGGCAAATTTCAAAAAATAAAAATAAAAAATAACTTACAATAGTTAAATAATTAAAAAAATAAATAAAAAGATTGATCTTATAAAAATAAAAAATAAAAAAGATTGATCTTTAAAAATAAAAAAATAAAAAGATTGAAAAAATAAAAAAATAAAAAAATTAAATAAATAAAAAGATTGATCTTATAAAAATAAAAACATAAAAGAATAAAAAATTAAATAAAAATTAATATAATTAAATAAATAACATTAATAATTTAAAAATAAAACAAAAATTAATAATAATTTATTAAATTAAAATCAAATTATGAATTATTTAATGAAAAATGATGATATGATGTATCACTGTGTGCACAGCAGCACAGTCTGTGTGTGTGGCTGGGAAAGTGAGAAAGTGTACCTAATAATATATATGGGAAAGTATACCTAAGATCCTAAGCTCACGTGAAAGAAAAATATATATATATACTAAGTTGGAAGGTAATATTGGGCTTGTGGGGGCTCACCACGAGTTCCATTTTGATAATTTATGCGGTCTGTGCTTTCATAGATGACCCGTGATATACTAACCGTTCTTATTTTTACAATTGCTTCAGAAATAGCTTTTAGTGCAGGTGGACGGGTGCTGAGTGACTAGAGGAGCAGGCTTTCACCCGAAATGGTTGAGGTATTGATGATATCCAGGGATCATATGCACGCGCTTACAAGAAGACAAATTTTTAGTGAAAAAAAGCAAATTCAATATGATTTGGATGACATATCATCAGGCAACGCGACTGAAATGTCTGTCTTCTCTGATGATTGATCAACAATTTATTTTTTACTATTTCATTTCATTTCGTTTTTTTCTTGGTTTTTGTTTTTGTTTTTGTATTAGATTATTGAGGTGGAGTATAATGCAAATGATTGGTAGGCTAGTAGGTGCCAACCTAGTTGAGATGTACTTGACTTATAGTGATGTAATTGCTATACCATCATCAGTAATCTACACCTAATTTATTTAATAATATCAATTTTTGTAATATTTTATTTCATTTTGAAATAAAAATTATTCATTCAATAAATGTTATATAAATAATTTAATATTATAATATTGAAAGTTTCAATTTCATATATATAAAATTATTCATTTTGAAAGAAAAAAAATTACATAATTACATACTTTTTTAATTATAAGTTCATAATTAAAAAAACATAAGTCATATATAATTAAATTTAAATATCACTATAAAACATTATATAACCAAACAAAATATCTCATTAATTATAATTAAAATATTTTAGTATAATTTTTATTTTAATTTTTTATTTCTATTATTAAAAAAAAAAAATTGACTAGACCCAACCCGCGACCCTAGGTCCGAGCCCAGACCCTAGGCCGTATTATAAGTGGACTTAGGCCATGGGCTGACCCGGGCCGGGGCATTATTACACCCTTTGGAGACCACTACAAATGCATGCCCCCACCGGGCCCACATTTAAATTTCAGCAGGATTGAACTGAACTGGTACTCCTCCTATTCAGGAGAATAGCGCAACGAATACGATAAAAACAGAGAGTTTCGCTTAAAATGCGAGGAACACAAATCTGAAATAGGATCAGAAATTCTTTCCTCTCGTCTTTCATTTCAATCCAAAATACAAGCCCTAATCTCAATCTCTTCACCATTATTTCTTTCAAAAAACGAAACCCAAAAGCGGAGCACCACCCATTTTATTAGAAATTCTTGGAATGGAAAACGAAGAATTGTTTGTTTTCGCTGAATGGGTTTTGTTCTTTTCATCGTAATTCATAAATCCCATTAACAGATTTCCACATTGATCGCCATTGCTGGGGAATAGAGAAAAGGAATGGTTGTATTTAAAAACAGAGCATCCTTGGGAATGTTCAGTTCCAATTCAGCCTTTTTAGGTCTGAAACTGGTGGTTGATATTGTGATAATGAGCTTTTCTTATTTGATATGAAGAGAAGGGGAATGAAGAGACTTTAGTTTTTAAAAAGAGAGCTTAATGGGAAGGTATCTATGTGAGATTGTATTGCCTCTGCTGCTTTTGTCAGGTATATACACTAATTTAGTTTTACAAAAATATGTTTCTTAGTTTTTACTTATTCTATTGTGTGATTTTAGTGTCAAGTGTCTGTCTTTGCTTGGAGAAATTGGCAACAATTGAATTGATATGTGTTGAGCGAAGTGGTTGTATTGTAGTGTATGTATACCAAAAGAAGTTAGTGATGGCATGTTTGGATGAACTTCTTTGAAAATAGATTTTGGTTGCCTTTTTGTGAGAAAAATTTGAAATTATGCCTTGTATTTTTTTATTTTTTATTTGTTGTACAACTATTTAACCCACAATCTAGGTAATGTTCTCACTTGCATTTGTATTGGTGATCATGTGTGTATGTTCCTCTCATACCAAATTGTGTTCAAGTGACTAGTAAATTACACATATTTTCAGTATTCATGTGATAAACCTCGGATGAAGATGACAAGAAAGGAACCAAGAGAAGTGAAGAACGAGAGAGAAATTTCTATTAAGTGAAAAAGAATATCTTTTCAGAACTGATTACAGATTTTACATATGCATTCAACATAATATGTTGATGATGGAAGGTGGAGGTTCCATTTGACCACCTTTATGACTTCACACTACAACCGTGGGTCTACACCCACTATCACAAGCAATCGTGGACCCGCTCCTCATGGGTTTATCTTCTCTCTTCCAAAAAGAGTTTTTGTGATTTGACAATTGTGGCATATCATCTATATTCATCACTCATTTGTCCGTCTTCTCATCAACCCACCTTATTTATAAGCTCACAAACCAACTCGTGTTCCTAGAGTCTTCTTCTTCTTCTTCTTTGTTTTATCATCTATTCTTAATTTTTAACTACTTTTCATAAGTTATTGTTCATATCTTTCCAATTGTGAAGCGAAGTCTTACATTGCCTGGGTACGAAAGTAATATGCAGTATGTAAGTGTGACGGCACCCACACCTCAACAATTAGCATTTGGGGTTGAGTTTCACCCAAGATTGCGTAACATGGTCTTAGAGCTAGAGTACCAGTGATTGGGTAGGGTATGTGACCTTGGTCTGCACGTGGCAAGTGCTTCTGAGTGAGCACACTGCCTGTGAGGGAGTGTGTGAAGTGAAGTCCAAATCACCAAGGCATAAGAGTAATGTCCATTATATAAGTGTGACGGTACCCTCACCTCAACAGTTAGCTTTTGGGGTTAAGTTATACCTAAGGTTTTAAAAAGCGGCCGCAACCGTTACGTAACGCCGTTACGTAACGGTTTTGGCTGTTACCGCCACCCGTTACGGCCGCTTTTGCAGTGTGATTGAAATTCACAGGTGTGTCGGCCGTAGCGGCTGTCGTAGCGGTCGTAACGGTGCCGTAACAGCTGTAACAGCCTGTTACGCACCTTTACGTAACGGTTTCAAACTGTTTCTTTCGAAAAAATACACAAAAAAAAACTGAAAATGGGGGAAGAGGGATAGAGAGAAGAGGGAAGATAAAGAGAGAAAATGGAGGAGCAAGACATAGATGGTGTTTGGGAAGTGAGTTTTTATGTAGATTTTAGTAGATGTAGGTTTTTATGAGATAAAAAATTTTTAGTGTTTGGGAAGATAGTTGGGTTTTTATGTGGTTGGATGTGATGTTTGTGAGAGAAAAAGTGAAATGATTATGGGGTTGGATGTGATATTTTGTTTGGA
Source organism: Camellia granthamiana (assembly GCA_036172215.1). Lineage (NCBI taxonomy): Eukaryota > Viridiplantae > Streptophyta > Magnoliopsida > Ericales > Theaceae > Camellia > Camellia granthamiana. The sequence goes on along the minus strand of CM069908.1, from coordinate 87,655,287 downwards.
TGTGTTTTTTTTGGTTTTGCAAAACTTTTGTCATTTAGTGGTTTTTATGAGATAAAAAATTTGGGTTGGGGCTTCCCAAACACCACCATAGAGAGAGAGAAGAGGGAAGATGAAGAACATGTTATTGATTTGTTAAAACTGTAAGACCCATGCTATTCTATTCAGCTGCTATTACTAAACCATTTTGTTTGTGTGTCTATCTATATATTGTTTGAAAATAATAATAATAATAATAATAAATGTGGTCATTATTTATTTGGCTTGGTTAAAATATGTATATATATATATTTAGGCTCGTATTTATTCTCTTACTTTTGCCATTGTTTATCTTATATATAATAGTTAGTGATTGATTTTTTGTATAATATAAAGTCATTAATTATTAAAATAAAATGTAAAAAACTCATTTTATAGTGATTTAAAAATATGAAATATATTAGATCATACTTAAAAATTTACAAAAATTGATCAATATTTATTTTTAACCCAATAAATATGATCATGAAAAAAAAAATGTGTATCGGTAAGTTTTTTTCAAATTGTGCAAAAAATAAAAAAATTCACGGTTCCGGTTACCGCAACCGTTACACTACGGCCTTTACACCCCGCAATTGCAACCGCGTTACCGCCACCGTTACGGCGACCGCAACCGCTTTTCAGAACCTTGGTTATACCCAAGATTGTGTAACACTAACACCCTTATATCATCACCAAAACTTCATCCTACAGGGCCCTAGCAAGCCTTCGTCCTTTCCCTTACCTTTTGTCCTTCCAATTCAACTGATACCCTAAACTTAAAAAGTGAACCTTCACATCCTATGTATTCATCAATTGTAGTGTTTCCCAAAAGACCGTAGATTTAAATATTGATTTCAACATTTATTGTACTACGCTCTCCAAAGAGTAATTCTTCTCAAAATCTCACTCAAACGATGTTGAGTTGGAATCCCTTGATAAGGAAGAGTTACGGGGCGTAAAACAAGAAAATAACTGATAGGCTGGACATGCTATATATAATGATTCCACCATTAATGATAAATAATAAATAATTTGGTATGGTGCTAGAACTCTGTTTAGAGGTGTTTTTGCAAGTATTGGCCTAGATTGACGCTTAAGTGAAACATTGCTAAGTGCTACCCACAATGAATACTATGAACATGCAAAGTTACAAGGACATTATGCAAATGTGTTGGTCCCTCAAATGCAGGGTGTTGGTAGTGGTGTAATTGGAATACAGAGAGAACATTGGGGTCTAAGGACCATCAAAATGACGAAGAATGTCTTCTCCGTTGACAAATTTTATGGTTATCAACAAAATTTCTAATGTAGTTTCCAGTTGTGCATGGGACACATTTTTTGAGTCCCACAATCTGATCTATAAGCCCTTACTTTCTTAACTTAACCATAAAATTTTTGCAGCTAGGACTTCAATAATATGAATGCCTTAAAGTGGTACCATTATCATTCTTGAACTTTTCTAATTTCGTCAAATTATGCTCATTGTCTGGCTGGTTGCAGTCATTTATGCTCATATTTTTTTTTATTTTTAACAGCTATCCTGCTAACTGCCAGTCTCTCTCACTTTCCTTTATGTTTGCTTCATGCAGCTGCTTCACTCAATTGGAATTTGACATCTCTGGCTGATTTGCTAGCTTCTCTTTTCCTTCAATTTACTGCTCGGTCAATAGGCAAGTAGATCTACACTGTATTGTAACTCCAGCATTTATTTTTTTTCATATGCTTTATTCTTGAACCACTTTTCTAAAATTTTTATTTATCATGTTATATGATTTAAACTTTTTTATTTAAAAGGATATACATTGTGTGATTAAGATTTTTGAGAAAGGAGGATCAAGAAAAGCATGAAGGTGTGTCTATTTGGACATTGAAATTAGGTGGCCATTCCCTTGTCTACAACATTCTCTCTCTCTGTTTGTTTCCTTTTTTTCTTTATTTTTCCAGATGGGGAGGATAGCAAAAGTAGGTATAGATCCCTTCACTTCTAGATCACTTCACTTCTAGATCATTTTCTTCTGTGAAGGATGCAGTCATGGAAAAAATAATTATAAAAAATCTAGAGAAAAAAAAAAAAAAGAAGAAGAAAAGAAGCAAGATGTATGGGTACGATATTTATTGTATTAACACTGAATCTTGTCCATACGTTCTGCACCTTTTTTCCTGAATAATCTCATAATTGTAACCAACTACATTCTCCAAAGAGGTTGCCTTAGAGATCAAAGTAGGCTTATGCTAGTGGTGTTTTATGCATAATGCATTACCAATCAGCAATTGAAACAACTACAATAAAGTAGCAGGATAAAGAGTTTTCCAGAAACATCCAGGATCTGGCTTTCAACCAAGGTTTTTAAAAAGCGGCCGCAACCATTACGTAACGCCGTCACGTAGCGGTTTTGGCAGTTACCGCTACCCGTTACTACCGCTTTTGCAGTGTGATTGAGATTCACAGGTGTGGTCAGCCGTAGTAGCTGCCGTAACGGTCGTAACGGTGCCGTAACAGTCATGATGGCCTGTTACGCACCGTTACGTAACGGTTCCAAACTATTTCTTTCGAAAAAACACAAAAAAAAAAAAAGCTGAAAATGGGGGGAAGAGGGATAGAGAGAAGAGGGAAGATAGAGAGAGAAAATGGAGGAGCAAGAGATAGAGAGAGAAGCGGGAAGATGAAGAACATGTTATTGATTTGTTGAAGCTGTAAGACCTATGCTATTCTATTTAGCTGCTATCACTAAACCATTTTGTTTGTATGTGTCTATCTATATATTGTTTGAAAAAAATAATAATAATAATAATAATAATAATAAGTGTGGCCATTATCTATTTGGCTTGGTTAAAATATGTATATATATATATTTAGGCTCTTATTTATTCTCTTACTTTTGTCATTGTTTATCTTATATATAATAGTTAGTGATTGATTTTTTATATAATAAAAAGTCATTAATTATTAAAATAAAATGTAAAAAACTCAGTTTATAGTGATTTAAAAATATGAAATATATTGGATCATACTTAAAAATTTACAAAAATTGATCAATATTTATTTTTAATCCAATAAATATGATTATGGAAAAAAAAATATGCATATCGGCAAGTTTTTTTCAAATTGTGCGAAAAATAAAAAAATTCACGGTTCCGGTTACCGCAACCGTTACACTACGGCCTTTACACCCCGCAACCACAACCGCGTCACCGCCACCGTTACGGCGACCGCAACCGCTTTTCAGAACCTTGCTTTCAACCCTCTAAACTTCATAACAGAACAAAATAATTGCTCAAGATTTCAAAAAATTGTGCAAAAACTTCAATGAAAAATTAAAGCTGAAGAAAAATCCTACAATGCATTGTCCAACCTAAAAAAAAAGTTGTGTTTGAGTAGTGACAGGGTTCCCCTTTTTGCACATGGGGAAGTCCAAGCTTAAGGGCTACAATAGGATGACGATAAGTAGAGGCTTTTTATCTCTATACCTGAAGTTATTTTCTCTCTTGAACAGGATGGGACTTCACTCTTAGTTTTGAACAAAACAATCTATTTAATTTAGTGTAACCCTTTGAAATTGGGTCTTGGATTCGCTAAGGTAAATTTAGCTCGACATATCTGATGATGCTATTTCAAAAAATTTCATTAAAATTCACTTAGATTTTCTGGCTGAAGACAAAAGTGACGAGTACAAGAGGAGATGGAGGACACAAATCACAAATTACACACAACCCTCCAATCCCTATTAATCAATAAGAAAGGACTCCCATTAAAAGGAGATGAGATTGAAGCCCTAAAGAATAAATGACAAATCTTATTGCATAATTCTTCTAGATCTCTAAATCTGTCTTCAAAGATCCTTGCATTCCTTACCAACCAAACCTTCCAAAATATAGCAAAAGAAAAACAATCCCTAAGAGCTTGACCTTTCTTGTTAATGCTAATTAACAACATCTGCATGCAAGAGGAGTCACCCACTCCATATCCACCAGACAAAACAATTTACCAACAATGATAAGGTCACAGGACAATGGAAAAAAATAAAATAAAACTGGTCTATTCTTTCTTCATCCTTCCTGCACAAAATACAGCACTGAGGAAGCACAAAATAGTTGGGTCTCCTTATTTCGAACAAAGCATTTATATTGTTCCTATTATGCGTCAGTGACCATGAAAATACTTAAAACTTTCACAGGGCACACATGCACTCCAAATAACTTTATGAGGATCTAAAAGAGGAATATTAGATTATCAATCAACTTAGGGAAAAAATATTTGCAAGAGAATAAACGCAAGGAATGAATGGACCATACTAGGCCTGTCAACGGATCGAATTTAATCCAAACATCGATCCAAAAAATGGGAATATGTTAACATAAGTCCAATCTGATAATCCGAATCTGATTATTATCAAACTGGATTTGGATAAGTCTGAATCCCATCTGATTAAAAATCCGATCCGATTACAGTTTTGAACTTCTTTTTTTTTTAATCAGCAAAAGTAATATTTTCTTGGGATAATAAAACATTACAAGGGAAGAAGATGCTCAAACCAGCCTGAAAGTGGTAGGAATAGGCGGTGGCCTAACCATGGAAGATTCAAGCATGCCAAAGAAACAAAGAACAGAGAACAAAAGAAAAGAAAAGCATTGAACCAGAGCACCCTAGGGAAAATTATGCAGTGGCTGTTTTGTACAACCAGTCCCAATGGTTAAGGGAGTAGCAATCATATTTGGAATTAGCATTTACCCACTTGGTTGCTCTCACCTTCACCAGATCAGTTAAGCCCTTGAAAATTGCAGCGTTTCTAGATAACCAAAGGGACATAAAACTAAGTAGAAAAAGGGATTCCCAGATTAATTTCTTGCAACCTATGAAGCCCATGTTGAACCACCATGCAGATAATGAATGCAAAGAACCCGGGCAAACACACTTTAAATCCCACCATTTTAAAATATCACTCCAAAGCTTCCAAGCATGATTGCATAACAGAAGAATGTGCTCAGCCTCTTCTATTTCAAACCTGCAGAAAACACAGCAAGGATTGGATTGTGATGAAATGATGTTCCATTTAATCAAGAGGTCTTGAGTTGCAATTCGGCCTTGTAAGGCTTGCCAATAGAAAATCTGAATTTTTAAAGATATGAAGTTCTTTCAGATGATTCGAATGAAGTCCTAATCGAGTCCCGTGAGATTCTCATAGTTACTGCAGACAGATTTAACAGAGAAGACGCCATTTTGTTCAGCCTTGCAGATCAATTTATTGTCCATACTTGAATCAATCTTTGTGGATTTCAATCGAGACAAAAGTTCATGTAATTTATCTGATTCCCACTGAAAAAGAGATCTCCTGAAATCTGCTTGCAGCAAGGAGCACCAGAAGTCCTTGTAAATAAATCAACCACAAAAGTGTCTTTTTGGACTGACAAAGGAAACAGTCTTGGAAATGCCACTTTGAGAATTTTGTCCCCAATCCACAGATCAGTCCAAAATTTGATAGATCGGCCATCCCCTACAACTATAGAAAGATTTCTTCTTAATACTTTACCCAGGGTTTTAAATATCGTCCATTACGTAATGGGTTTTTGGCCTTCCGATACCGTTATTCATTGATATATCGGCCGATACTGTCCGTTACTATCCAATATCGGCCGATATATGATCATATCACCGATGCCGTTACATATCCTGATACAGTGATTTTAAACCCTGATTGACCTGCTGTGCTTTTCTCAACTCCCTCCCTTGGAAACCAGCTCTTCAATTTACCTCTATATTTTTCATAAATCAGCTTTCTCCATAGAGTCCCTTTTTCCATCCCAAATCTCCATCGCCATTTAGACAAAAGAGGTTCATTTTTAACTCTCAGAGAGCCAACTCCTAAGACTCCATGATCCTTAAAAGCACTTCATTCCAACTAACAAGATCCAATTTCTTTTTTACCTCTCCATCCTCCCATAAGAATTTCCTCTGCAATTCTGTAAGTTCCTTCTCCACTGAAATAGGAAACTTGAATGTCGAGAGGTAATATTCCGTCAAATTTGAAAGAGTTGCTTTCATTAAGTACAGTTTTGAACCTTTACTCGAAGCCTGTACAGTGTATCAATCAATGATTGCATGCTTCTTATAGCGAATTGTGATTGGAGAACTCTTGCTATCAAGGGGAAGCTATGCGTGCTTCTTTATTTATTTGCATTTTCGTCCTCTAAAAGAACAGCATCTTGATTTTAATTTACCATTTGCTGTTGTTATTTTGAGAAAATGGAAATAAGTTCATTAAGTGAACCAAGAAGTACACCTGAATGCATGAAAAAAATGTCTGCATTGGACACTCAGATACATTCAAAACTACTATACATACATTATGTGCAAGTTTACGGCAAAATCCAAGTTCAGAAAATCAGTGCAAAGCTAAGAAGAGCATTGACTGAATTGAGTTTGAGGGCTTACTAATTTGTTAAGATTGCCGTACCAGAATGCATGTTGATATGATGAAAATAAAATCAGATTGGATCGGATTGGATTTTCAGATCAGATGTCCGGAATCGGATATGGATTCGGATGATCTCTTATCAGTTTTGCCATAATCGGATTGGATTCGGGTTACTCCATATCCGGTCTGAATCCAATCCTTATAGATCTAGACCAGACCCTTCTATCCATAAAATCACTATTTAAAGAAACATTATAAACAATGGATAATAAGGACACCCAATAACTTGCCTCCCTATCATTTATATTTCAAAAAAAGAAAAAGAAAAAAGAAATTCCAAGATATGGGAGCCTCATGGGAACAAGCAAGAAATACAATAGAATGTGTTAGGGGAAATTCTACGTACACAACACTTATAGCTCATTACACCCTTTATTTTAGAGTGGTTCTACTTGCACTATTACTTTACCTCTTTACACCCTCCATTTCATTACATCACTAAAAAAAAATGTGATTCTTATTACACCTATTATTATACCAAAACTAACCCTAAAGTAAGATTTTTCAAAACCCTTTCATCTCTTTACACCAATAGTTTTTGGAGGGAAAATAAGGGAATAGAAAAAGACGTAGCAAGGGGAAAGATAGAGACGTAGGGAAGACAATGAGTGGAGCCTACAGTGAAGTGCCTGTTCGGTCACACAGTGCTAAGCAATTTACATTCCTCCAGTCTTATCTTGCCGAAAAAAATAGATTTGTCAAACGTTTTGTTGCCATACATTTACAGAGCCACTTTCTTCCAAACAATGATTTTTAAATTTATGTCGGGCCTATTCGGTAATACAATGTTAATGAATTTGAATTAATCTAGTGCCATGTTACCAGACAAACTTTTTTTTCTCATCAATATGTTGTTCTAAAAAAAACCGTATTCATAAAAAATACTTAACAAATCTCGTCTGTATTGAATTTATGATTGGAGTCCATTAATATTGCAGTACTTGCATTGTTGTAATGAGTAGAAGCATAATCATTTTAAGAAAAAAAAAATATAAAAACATGAAACTGGAAATACACGGTAATGAGTCGTCGAACAAATTAAAAAAATTCGACCTTGGGTTACTGTAAATGTATCTTTTATTCAACAGTTGGTTACTAGACATATTTTTTGTTCGGCAATGTGATGCTAGACTATTTTATTTTGTTCGATTTTGAAATACCGAACAAAAGTCGAAGAACAATCTAGGAAAACAAAACAAAAACCTACCAAAAAAATAAAAAAATTTGCCATTTCACTTTTTTGATTGTTCTTCACCACCATTTCTTCATTCATTGCTTTCTTCTATGATCAAAACACTATGATTCTCACTTTTTGAAAAGAGATGTGCAAGAGAGAAGAAAAATTGAGAAAGGAACAAGAAGAGTAGGGATTAAAGACTAAGGGGTGTAAGGAGATAATAAAATATATTTAATATTAGTGTTTTGTCCTTAAATGTATTTTCATACATGGGTAAAATTGGAAAAAAAAAAAAAAGAACATCTCATATGAGGGTGTAAAGAGGTAAAGTAGTGGTGTAAGTAGAATCATTCTTATTTTATTTTATTTTTTATTACAGTTTTATCCTTGTGTAAAATTACTAGTAAGGATTAAAAGCCCCAAACCTTCCCCTTCACATTTCTCTTTACACCCTTTCATCTTTCTTTCCATCACCCACTACCAATATCACACTTCTCCTCCACCAATCGCCGCCACCCTTTCTCGCATCTCACTCTCTCCATATATATATATAAACAAAAACAAACAAATAAACAAATTTATATTTAAAATGTATATATAATCATTATATATAAATAATATACAAGATTTTTGTGTTTAAAAGATGTTTGGGTATGATTTCAATCATTTTGGTGTAGTTTTGAGTTATTTGAAACAAGTGGGTTTGAAACTCCTTCCAGCTCTAGTTTATCAAACAAATTGAGATCGTTCGGTCTTTGATAGCTGAACAATTTAAGTTTGTTCAAACTCCTATGGCTAAACATGGCTAATTAATCAAATTTGGCCCATTCAGTGTGATACAACCGAACAAACTTGATTTGTTTGGTCGTTTCCAACCGAACAAACTAAGTTTGTTCAGTTGTCTCTTGCCAAATAAACAAAATTTGTTCGGCTCTGGTTTGCTGAACAAAATATGAAAGCTGAAAAGAAGCTGCGGAAGTGGTGGTTGTGGGGGAGGCTATTGAGTAATGATTGTGCTGATGGGGGGTGAGGGGTGATGGCCATCACGGTGGGGTTACGGGGTGGAGATTGGAGGTGGCGGCGGCGAGCAATTGTAATAGTTGAAGATGAAGGAGTTAGGGTTTGAAAGATCTTGATGTAAGGAGAAGAGATGAGGTTAGGGAAGAGGGTATATGTGGAAAAAAGAAGTGTGTAAAGAGATGAAATAAGTTTTTTGAATTTTTGAGGGAGGTGTAATTAGAAAAGTGGTGTAATGAGGTAGAATTGTTGTGTAAATAGAATTACCCTAAATATGCTCTATAGTGGAGGGTTTGATACACACCCAAAACCCATCATCAAATTCTCTTATCTTCTTTCTTCTCTTTATAAATATGAATTAATTGGGATTTTATGGTCTCCTGCAAAAATCCAGAAGTTCTTCAAGGTCATTGAAATTATAGAACTACTTCTGCACTAGAAACTAGGGTTCCAATTCTTTTAAATAGAAATTACCCATCTGTTAAGCTTAAAAGATTTAAAGCCAAGTTTAGTGGACCCACACATGAACAATTGGTAGTAGTTAAAGTAAAAAGGCAATATTTCATTTTCATTTTTGCTCGAGTTTGTTTTTAAGTTTCACTTGCTTTGTTTGTGGGATAATCTTTCATCAAATCTTCTTAGGTTTCGTAGTGTTACTTTGAAGTTTCTTCCCATTACATTATGTCTTTTAGGTTTTAGTTATGATTTTAAAGGCCCTTAACTCTAATTATTCGTTTTAACCCATACCTTGTTATAACTTTTTAACCAGTCATTTCTTTTCACATTTATAGCTTTTATTTCTTCTGTGTGCGTGTGTTTTTTAGAGAGGGTTTGAACTTCTTCAACATATTAACTGTTTGAAGAACCTTTCAATAAAATGATTGTAATTATTGGGTCAATGATTTATAGATTTGATTATTTGGTGTATGAATTGTGAGAATATTATTGTAATTAAGGAAATATGTCAATTAGGTTGATTGTATATTTTAGATTGATTGTGTGAATATTAGATTGATTGTAAAGGGTTATTATTTCCTATTTCAGATTAGGTTTAGGATTGCTATATATATCGGTTGTCATCTTTGTATTAGAAACAAGTTGAATATACAAATCATTCAGAAAAACTTACATGGTATCAGAGCTTAGTTTGAAACCTTAGCTTGCAGATTCGAAACCCTACCAGCCGTAGTGGGTTTGCTCCATCTAGTTCTTCGTCTGACTCAAAGTTTTTGTCTGGTTCAAAAACTATTCAAAGTCGACCCAGAGCCCTCTGTCTCTCGGTTCAATCGCGACTCCTTGTCGCACCCCATCTGCTGTGAATCACGATCAATCATTGCGGCTTCATTTGGTCATTGCAACTCGTTGGCTTATCACAGTTCATCTCGTCGGCTTCATCTGGTCATTGCGATACTCTCTCGGCTTCATCTGGTCATCTACCCGGTTCTTTCTCTCTCTGTCTCTGTGTTTGTGACTTTGACTATCAGTACTGTTATTTGATTAAAAACCCTTATTTCTTGTTTGGCCCACTTTTTAGTTATTATTATATTTCGACCTGTTTATCTTTGATTTATTACAAAGATGAACACCAAAATCCAAGCAATCAGATATAAACTCACTGGTGCCAATTATGCTTATTGGGCTAGTGTTATGAAGAATTTCCTTATTGGTCAGAAAAAATGGGGTTATGTTTCTGGTTTTATTCCTCATTCATTGGACCCGAAACAAGAAGGATATCTGACTTCCTGTGACACTTGGGATTGTGATAATGCCCAAGTTCTGACTTGGTTTCATAATTCTGTGGATGACCGTATTGGAATGACGTTTTCCAAATATAGTACTGCTAAAGAGGTGTGGAATTATTTATTAGGTGTGTATCAGCAGTCCAACTTTGCCAAACGGTATGAGTTGGAAATAACTATTCAGAGTGCTCGTCAGCGGGATCAATCTATTCAAGACTTCTACATTGAGATGATAGGTTTTTGGGATCAATTGGCTCTCATGGAACCATCTAGCTTCAAGGCACTAGACGCTTATGTGAGTTTCGGGAGCAAGGTCATTTAGTGCAGTTTTTAACAGCTCTCTCCCCTCAATATGAGGCTATCCGTGGTGGCATCCTTCATCGATCTCCTCTTCCCTCTGTGGATGCTATTATTCGTGAGCTCCTCTCCGAGGAAACCCATCTTAAGACGACCAGTCAGACTCTGTCTCCATCTGTCTTCTTGGTTGCTACTCAACCTCCTTTGTTGTTGACCCCACCACCTCATTATCTTCAGGGCAGTGCGAAGCCCAAGAAGGGGCCACTAGCCTCTGATGAGTGTGCTTTTTGCCATTAGAAGGCCCATTGGAAGTACAACTGTCTTAAGAAGGGACGTTAGTCTACTCAGTCTTCTCAGTTGCCTCAAACACAGTTTCGATCTCCTGCTACTTATACTGCATCTGCTCCAACTTCTGATCCTGACTTGGCTTCCTTGCTTGCCCAGATGGCTCAGCTTCAGCATCTCTTGTCCACCTCCTAGCCATCCTCCTTTGTCTCTACTCTCACCTCTCTTCATTCAGGTTTGTTTGGGTCCTCTTCAGGTATCTCCTATTTTGTCTGGCTTTTTGACTTTGGTGCCTCTCATCATATGACTCCTCACCTTCTCTTAGTTCAAAATTGTATCCCTTTTCCTTCTCCTATTACTGTTAATACTGCTAATGGGTCTGGTATGCCTGTTCTATCTGTTGGGTCTGTTTTACCCTTTGCCATGTCTGTTGTTACTATTCCCTTTGTTTTTTTATGTTCTTCAGCTATCTATCAGTTTATTATCTATCAGTCAACTTGATATTTTCTGGTTTTGATGTTATTTTTTCCTCTTGTGTCTATTGTGTGCAAGATCGAGTGTCCAAGAAGCAGATTGGGACCGGTCGTAGAGTTGAAGATCTCTATGTGGTAGAAAGCTTGCATCTCCCTCTATCCACCTCTCCAGTTGCTTTTTCCTCCTTTCAGTTAGATTCTCAGTCAAGTCAGTTTTACTTCTGGCATTCTCGCCTAGGTCATTTGTCTGTTGACCGCTTACGGTCTTTAGCTCAGTCAGGATTATTGGATAAAGTTTCTCCTAGTCAAATTGATGAACGTCGGGGGTGTAAACTTGCCAAAATGTCAGCTTTACCTTTTAATAAAAGTATTTCTGTTTCTGTTTCTCCATTTTCTCTTATGCATACTGATGTCTGGGAACCCTCTCTTGTTCTCACTAAAAGGGTTCCGCATATTATGTGTTTTTTGTTGATGATTGCACCTGTCATACTTGGGTTTATCTTATGACTCATAAATCTGACTTCTACCAAATATATCGTACATTTCAGTCTATGATCACTATACAGTTTGGGGCTACCATTAAATTGTTACGATCTGACTTGGGTGGGAAATATTTTAAAACTGAGTTTTGTCAGTATTTGGCCAATTTGGGTACCATTCACCAAACTTTTTGTACTACTACACCTACCTAAAATGGTCGATGCGAGCGTAAATACCGTCATCTCCTTGAACCAGCTAGGTGTTTTATTCTCTCTACCTCAGTTTCAGCTTCGTTTTGGGGAGAGGTCGTTCTTACTACTGCTTTTTTTCTTAACCGCATGCCTACTCCCCTTCTTTCTAATCGGTCTTCTTATGAGGCTTTGGTCTCTCAACTTCCCAATTACTCCCTCCTTCGTGTGTTTGAGTTTTCTTGTTTTGTCCTATTTGTCTTTTTGAGTTATAGTCTTACTCAGAAAGGCTATCGGTGTTACGGCCCTATTTCTCGTTGTCTTTACATCTCCCGTCATGTTATCTGCCTTACTTTCAGCTTTCTCCTATCACTGCTCCAGTTTGCAAAGAGGATTTGGTTCATATTGATCCATTTCCTTTTTAAGTCTCTCCTGATGAGTACATCTCTACTGTTCCCCATGACCTTGTTCCCTCTTCTCCTCCTAACACACCTCCTGCAGTGTCTTTCTCCCTTGAACCCATGAATCTGCTCCTCCTTCTCCATTGTTAGTTTATTTTCGTCACAAAGCTCTCCATCCACCAGTTATCTCTCCCTCTACTGCTGATCCTCCTGCTTCTGACTCCTCTGATCTTGCTCATCGTAAGTATCCCTTTCGCATCTATAAACAGGTTAAAAAATTTTGTTTTGCTAAAACGTGCTTTTCTCCTTCATATTGTACGTTTTTGTCTGCTATTCACTATTTTTTAGAACCTCAGTCTCATAAGGAGGCCTGTTAGGATCTCCATTGGATTCAAGCTATTGAAGATGAGTTGTCTATTTTACAGAAAACTAGTACTTGGGAGTTGGTTCCTTTGCCTGTTGGTAAGAATCTGGTTGGTTGCAAATGGGTCTATAAAGTTAAGACTCATTCTGATGGTTCTCTTGAGTGCTACAAAGCTCGTCTGGTTGCCCAAGGTTTCTCACAGGAACATGGTATTGATTATGAGGAGACCTTTGCTCCTGTTGCCAAGATGATTACTGTCCGTACTTTGATCTTTGTCATTGTTGTTCGTTCTTGGCCTCTTTATCAGATGGATGTTAAGAATGCTTTTCTTAATGGCCATCTCACAGAGGAGGTTTGCATGCGTCCTCCCTTTGGTCTTCACTATTCCCTTGGACAAGTTTGTCGCCTTCGGCACACTCTGTATGGTCTGAAGTAGTCTCTTCGTGCTTGGTATGACCGTTTTTAGATTGCTGTTACTGCGCTTGGGTTTCATCCTTGTGCTCAGGACTCTACTTTATTATTTCTCCATACCTCTATTGTATTTGTTGCCTTATTACTGTATGTGAATGATATGATCATCACTGGCTCTGACTTTTCTGTTATCTCTGAGGTCAGCAGCATTTTTTCCGCACCTTTGAAACAAAGGATCTGGGTCCCTTGCGGTATTTTCTTTGTATTGAGGTAGCTTCTTCTCCCAAGGGCTATTTTCTATCTCAGGCCAAGTATGCCAATGAGGTTATTCATCATGCTGGTCTTACTAACACTAAGATTTCTGATACCCCCATTAAGTTTAATGTGAAGCTCACCACTACTGATGGTGTTCTTCTAGATGATCTACTTTATATCGAGAGCTCGTGTGTTGTTTAGTCTATTTGACGATTACTCGCCCTGATCTTGTCTATGCTGTTCATGTGTTAGTCAATTCGTTTTTGCTCCTCGTTCTACATATTGGGTGGCTTTGGTTTGGATTCTTTGCTATCTCCGAGGTACTATATTTCAGGGTTCACTGTTGTCTTCTACTTCCTCTTTGGACTTAGTGGCTTATGTTGGTTCTGGTTGGGCTGGTGATGTCACTGATCCCAAGTCCACTTTTGGCTTCTGCATGTTTCTTGTTGATTTCTTGGAAGAGCAAGAAACAGACTGTTGTTGCGTGTTCCACTGCCGAGGCTGAGTACCGTGCCATGGCTCATGCCACTGCTAAAATTGTTTGGCTTCGTTGTCTCTTGACTGATTTGGGTGTCGCTCAGTCTTCTCCGACCTCCCTTTACTGTGACAACCGCAATGCTATTCAGATTGCACATAACATTGTCTTTCATAAGCAGACGAAGCATATTGAGATTGATTGTCATTTTATATGTCAGCATCTGCAGTTTGGCTCCATCTCGCTTCCTTTCGTCTCTTCAGCATTGCAACTTACTGATTTCTTTATGAAGACTCATATCACTGCTCGTTTTCAGTTTCTTCTTGGCAAACTCTTACACTATGTTTGGGAACCTAGGAAAGAAAAGAAAAGAAAGGATTATTTAAGTTATAAGAGAAATGAAAAGAAAAGAAATGATTGTGATTTCTTTCTTTTTTGTTTGGATAAGGAAGAAATAAAAGTAAAGAAATGATTGTGATTTCTCTCATTCTTATTTGGTTAGATTTCATTAAGAGAAAAGAAAAGAAATTATTTTATATTATATTACCAAAATAACCTTTTTATGTTTTCAATCATTTTGTTTCTTTTATTTTTATAGGGACAAAATTGGTATTATGAAAATAGTGGTTTCTTTTCTTCTCTCCCAATCTCTCCACTTTTGGGAAGATTGAAAATGAGGCTTATAAGAGAAATGAGTTTCTCTCAATTTCTCTCAATTTCTTCCCATTTCTCTCCACTTCGGTTATCCAAACAAGTAAGAGAAATACATATCTCTCAATTTCTTTTATTTTCTCTCCAAATCACTCAATCCAAACATAGCGTTAGTGTTTTCTGCTAAAACATCTTAAGTTTGAGCGGGGGTGTGAGAATATTATTGTAGTTATGGAAATATATCAATTTGGTTGATTATATATTTTAGATTGATTGTGTGAATATTAGATTGATTGTATAGGGTTATTATTTCCTATTTCAGATTAGGTTTAGGATTGCTATATATATCGGTTGTCATCTTTGTATTAGAAACAAGTTGAATATACAGATCATTCAGAAAAACTTACATGAATAAGGTTGGGTACAAAAGTCAGTTAATTACTTGTCTAGCCGTATACAAGCAGTAGGCATGTTTTATCTGTGTCTAATGCAATTCAGTAGAATTTGCAATTCTATCATGATATGTTTTTGTATATGTTGTTTTGGATGACTATGGTTGTCAATGTATTGGTATTCAATAGGTTTTCATCGAATTAAGTCCCCAATATTGTGGGGTGTGATTATATTATCCACACTGGCTATTTCACATGCCATATTTCAAATCACTTTGGCTGTTGAGGGGGATCAATGGAGTATGGTGGATGCTCGTTGGGCAAAGCTTATTGGCCTCTTAAGGTAAAAACTGATGTCCACATTCTAATTCTTTTCTTTCTTCTTTTTATTCTTGAAAATGATTTCACCAAGGAATACAGTTATTTTCTTAATTATATACCTCCGTACAACTTAAAGTGGGTTGGCTTTGCAGAGATCACTCCTTGAAGTCTCCGTCCATCATTTATTTCCTGGTCGTTCAACTAGTGGCAGCTTTGGTTGCAGTTTTTGAAGTGTATGGGAGTAGATTTGGGCTGGATCTATATAGAAACCTTTGTTTGGGCCATTTACTTTCTTCTTTCGAGCATATAGGTTTGGGCTTTTTCTTTTTCTTTTCATATTATAAGCTTTGAGAAGATAGGCTGTTGACATGTCCTATGTGAAGAATTTTATTTTATCATTTGCAGTTTTCTATTTTCTACACAATTGTTCATTTTATGCAGTTCTCCAGTCTCTTATAGGTTTTTCATGATTGCAGAAACAATTTAGTAGTCACAAGAACATGAACACAAAGAAATTAGGTGATATAATGCAATGCTAAAGAAGCAAAAGTCCTGAACTGTATACAGACAGCTTTGTAAAACTAAACCATTAGAATTCATTCACTGAATAATCTTATTCAAATTTTGACTTCTGAATGAAATGAAATCTTCTTGCTAATCACAGAAGTGGTGCTTTATGACATTGGAGGTGCAAATAATTACTTGAATTTTGATTCTGTTATTATCGTGTTTTGTTGCATGGAAGGTTCATATCTCAGGGTTCTATGCTGTTTATTGTTGCCTGCTGTTCAGCTGGTTGTGGGCAGTAGCCACCCTTCATGGGTTTCTCTACCATTTTTCATTTGTAGCTGCATTGGACTTATTGATTGGTCTTTAACAAGCAATTTTCTAGGCCTCTTCAGGTGAGCATATTGTAGTTCCTTTACTTTGTCTGGCTATGATTGGTTATGTACTTATGAATTATTTATTAATCCTTTCACTGATTTACATTTACTCGGATTGGTTTGAAGGGGATGGAGGTATCTTTTGTTGTATGCAGGCTTGAATATTGTTCTACTGTATGTATATCAGCTCCCTGTAGAATTCTCTTGTATGTTTCAATGGCATGCTGATTTCATTGGGCTCTATAAAATATCTGCGAAGTCTAATTGGTCAGAAATATGTTCGGGTGTTTCACTTCTTCTTTTCTACTTCATGGTAAGCACACTTATACTCAACTTCAATTTATGTCGAGTATAAGGTTTTGACAATTGAATTACTTTCGTTGAAAGTTTATTTGTTTGTCTCATATTTTGTGCATCACTACAAAGGTTTTGAGCATCCATGAGGTTCCACATTTCCCAAAAAATTGGAATCCAAGAGGAAAACAAAACATTATAGCGGAGCAGACTGACATTTTAGCCCAAGTTGCAAGTTTTCGAGTGGCAGTGAACATCTTTAGAAACAGAATAAATTGGAGTTGTTGGACACTAAGGTGCTTTTTGGGATGTGTGATTTATTTGGTTTAATTGTTACCATAGGCTTGTAGAACTTTTAGTTGAGAGGGATTGTATGATTGAGTACTTTGTATTTGCATCTATAGTTTCTTTTTCTTATCTGCCAACTTTAGGTCTCAATAACAATGTTTTCAAGTGCCCTAGCATTCCTTGTCAGCTTTAGGCTGAGGGAGTTCTTGATTTCCAAGAGGATGTTGGCACTAGATAGGGCTGTTTATTGCTTCCGCTTCCTCAAAATATCCTCTGTCCACTAGTCCGTGGCCTTGTTGTGGCTGCATAATTCTTGTAGTTAATGTAGTAGAGGTGACCTTGCTTCAGTCTAGAGTGCATCGCCCCTCCCCCCTCCCCAAGAAGGGGGTGGTTTAACTCCAACATAGTATTTCCTCAAGGAGCAAAGGGTTTCCAGGTGCCTTGCTCACTTGGGGCATATTTTAAGTTGGGAAGTCATGGGGTCACCCTCCTTGTTGAGTGAAGAAACACTGTGGGTACTTTTGAGAACTTTGCCATGTTGTTTGGATAATGGGTGGCTCCATAGAAGAAAACTTTCAAAGAAGAAGCTTTGCAAGAAATTAAAAACATTGGTGTATTCAAAGCTCTCAAGAAATCTCTTAAATGCAAAGTGAGTCTCAAATATCTAAGGTTAGTATATATACATAAGGTTGGGGGAGTAATTGGTTGGGTCCTCACCAAAATAAATGTTTAGCCCATTATATCAATTGGATTCATAATTCTTAGTTATATACTCAAGACCACCCTTATAGACTTTCTGTGTGGGACTTGGCACACGCTTGCACAAATTGGGATCATTACAAAGGGCAACCATGGTCTGTGTTACATGCACTCGTCCGTTTGGGGTGAAGTACCTGTGTCGACACGACAAGACACGGGTACGGGATCTGTGTTGGATTCATCTCCTCTCTCTTGGACATTGCTAATTCAAAAAGGAAGAAGGTTGGTGGATGCTTACTTACAAAAGAACTTATGTTGGGTTGAAGATTTGGATCTGCTGAATCACATGACGATTGGATCTTGGCTACAATGACGACATAATCTAGGGTTTGAACAGAGAGATATTTAGGGTTGGTCTCAAGATTGAGATTGATTGTGATGTGCATGAGAGAGAGAGGGAGGGGGAGAGTTTTGACCAATGGGTTTCAATTGTTATTGAGATTGCAAAACACTACTGGAGATATTAAGGTGATCTACAGTTGTAGAGCATCTTTTGTTGGGTTTGGCTAATGAGTTGGACCCAAATAAATAAAATAAAAATTCGGGTCTATTAATAAACTTTGCTCAGCTATAAAAGTTTGGGCCTTTTAGTGTTTTACAGCTAGCCAACATCTTTTTTAATAACATGGGCCGATATGTGGCTTACCCACATGTTCGGTCCATAAATTATATATAAAAAAGTTATTGGGGTCAACTTTTTAATTCATGACTCAACAAAAATGAAAAAAGAAAAGAACTTTTTAACTCATGTTCATAGAAGAAATAACTATTTAATGTATCCTTGTGTCCGTATCCAAGTTTGGATCCATATCCATGTATCCTTCATTTGTAGTTTTGAGGCACCCGATACCCGCATCTGAGTCCGTGTAACATAGACAATGGTATTCGAGGTATCACAAGCCAAATCTATTTGTAGATATTACAATTCGTGATTCCTTTCATTCTTTTCGATTCAATTTGACCCTATTTGATTAGAATCTATTGGCTGAGTCTTATATTACAATGATTTGTGATCTATCTGAATTGTGTGCAAATCTTATGGTTCACAATTAAGTACGATTTATGCAATGTTGTAATCTTTACAGCCATAAAGCATCTTTGTTACATAGGGTTTACAACCTTCTGGCCTTTGACACTATGCAAGTGAAGTTTGTCAACTTCACAAAGCGTTATATGGTCTCAAACAAGCACCACGAGTTCGGTTTGAGAAATTCTCCATTATGTGTGTGCCTTGGCTTTTTGCTCCGGTGATCATGATTCTTTTCTCTTGGCTATACCTCTGCTGGCCACATTGGTCTTTTTCTATATGTTGATAACATGATTATTACTTGTGTGATTCTGAAGGTATTTCTGTTTTAAAAACTTAGTTGCAACAACATTTTGAGATGAAGGATCTGGGTTCGCTGCGATATTTCTTAGGTACAGAAGTGGCTTCTTCTCTTCAGGGATTTTTCTTTCTCAGTCTAACTATGCAACTGACATTATTCAGCGTGCCAACTGATTCTTGGATAGTTGAGACTCCTCTTGAGCTGAATGTGGCACTATCCTTCTACTGATGGAGTTCTGTTAACAGATTCTACTTTATATCGAACTATTTCCGGTAGCCTTTTCTATCTCACTGTCACTCGATGTGATATTGTCTATGCAGTTCATGTTGCTTTTGATGGCATGAGCTTGTGAAGTCCCACAGCGGATGCTCTCGAAACATAGCTTAGGGAATGCCTTGAGTGAGCTGAATGCGTATCCCCTTTTGGAGTACGATGTCCTACCCTAGATCCAGCGCCAACCAATCTATAAGCTTTCTGTTAGTTTGTGTCTTCTCCTACCACAATTCTTTCGGTTGCTGTTTTGCTCATTCTACACTATCTTTGAGGTTTTTTACATCAAAATTTGTTATTCTTCTTAACTTCTTCTTTAAAGCTTCGTGCCTTTTCTGATGCTAATTGGCCATGTGATATTATGGATAGGACCTTTGTTGCTGGATTTTATATTTTCCTGGATGATTCTCTTATTTCTTGTAAGAGTTAAAAACAAACTGTTGTTGCCCATTCCTCTACTGAACTCGAGTATAGTGCCTGCTGAAATAGTTTTGTTGCATTGTTTGCTTTTTATCTTGGCATCCCTATCTCATCTCGTTCTCCTATGTGTTGTGATAACAAGAGAGCCATTTAGATTGCATACAATTCTGTCTTTCATGAGCACACCAAGCATATTGAGATTGATTGTCACTTTGTGCATTATCATCTTCAGCTCGGGTTTTGGTCCTTACCTTTTATCCCTTCTAGTCTGTAGTTGGCTGATCATTTCACTAAGTCTCACACCATTTTGCACTTTTGTCTCCTTGACAAACTCTCGATGCTATCTACTATCACATCTTGAGTTTGCGGGAGGGTGTTAATGATATATGTAATTTAGATATTAAGGGTAGTTTAGCTTTTACATCTTTTTTGTCTTCTTTTATTAGGATTTTGCTGTTTGCGCTAATATTGTATTGAGAATACGATTACGCAATAATACAACTCTAATTTTCTCCCTCAAAACATGATTAACATGGTATTAGAGCTCAAGTTGGAGAAGGATTTGGGTTCAAGTCATTCCATTTGAATTCTCTCTCTTATTCGTATTCTTTCTTCTCTCTATGTTTGGATGTTTGCATTTCCACGTGCAAGTCATGGTTGCACGTGAGGGAGGCTTTTGAATAGCTTGATTTACATTGCCGGGCCTTTTTCCAAACAGCTTAAGCTTTTGGGACAATTGGTTTAATAAATTCAAAGCCCTAATAGACAACATGCACAAAGGCAAAATCAGCTAGCTCCAAAGGGCAGCAACCAAAGATCAAAAGACCTAACCTCACATCAAACTTTCACAACCTGAGAATCTCTGTCATATTCTTGCTACCTCCTTGGCCGGGCTTAGGATTGCTACCTGAGTTAAGAAACCTTCCCTCGAGCCAATTTCAAGTTGTGAATTTTCTCTTTTAGCTTCTTCTGGTTTTCAATTTTTGATGTGGTTGGACTTCCAAATTATCATCACATTCAAACCTAGAGAGGCAAGTGTCAAGCACACTAAAACATGTTTGTGCTATTGGTGGGAGTATTTCTTTTGGGCCCACTACCCGCGGCATCTTGAATAATAATCCCCTCTTGGAATCTTTTTGGGTAGAACTTCCATCCAATCCTCCATGGGGTCTTTTGTCACCTCCTCTTTCTTTCTCTATACTAGTAATTGAAGATGAGAAGGACAAGAATTTTGGGAGTGACCATGTGCTATTGGTGGGAGTATTTCTTTTGGGCCCACTACCCGTGGCATCTTGAATAATAATCCCCTCTTGGAATCTTTTTGGGTAGAACTTCCATCCAATCCTCCATGGGGTCTTTTGTCACCTCCTCTTTCTTTCTCTATACTTGTTTTTCTATACTAGTAAGTTGAAGATGAGAAGGACAAAAATTTTGGGAGTGACCATAAATCTCGTAATTAACACATCTTTTAGGTATCCAGAGGATTTCCAATATAATTTCGTAGGTAGGGACGATGCCACTCACTCAGTAGTGGTGTCACTTGAACCCACTAGACTGAGGAAAAACTATATTTTACAGCATATCATTTGTGGTCTTAGGAACAACTTAACATACATGAACCCATTGAAAACAGAGGGTTTGAACCCCTACTGTTGGCTCCATATATACCTATAAGAAAATCATATATATATGTATGATAAAACTATCAACAATGTTAAGGGTATCTATTATTTTACACACCTTCATATGGGTGTGAGCTGCCCTAAACTCATGTGAGAGAGTAAAATAATAAGTACCAATATCTTTACTCAAGTTAGATACAAGGAACCTCCAACCAACATAGTGAGATCCACTATTTTAAACATGGTTACATGGTAGATTTTACACATACACATAATTTTTACCATATCAATACACTTGAAAAGTGGAAAAAAAAAATTGATGAAATAAATCTAGTGGTAAATAACATTTTTCTATATATAATTACATTTTTGTATATAAAAAATTATTATCAATACAATAAAATTCTCTTTATTTTGATATGATAAATTTAAATTAGTTTGTTGATTTATTAGAAATAGGTGATGAATATGATAAATGTAAAATTAATATAGTATAAAATTTAAGTTTTTGACATCACTAACAAAAGTTTATGGAGTCATCACTGTTTGTAGGGGTCATCATAACCCAAGTCAAGCTTGAAAGATTTTGGAATCTCATATTAGGCTTGGATTTCAACACAAATCCTAGCATAGGATAATCTTTCCCTTGAATGGGTGGCCGAGTCCATATAGAGAGGTTTTCCATTGGTACTTGCCACAAAGCCAGTGAGCTTTTCCCTTTCCCCCTAAATAAAGTTTAAGGGAATGACTCCAGGCAGCAAAATATTTCCCATTCAACACTACACGTGATACGATGAACAACAGTATGGTGCGAGAGAGAAAAATCTAGATTAATTGAAACGGGTTTAACTAGTGCCACAGGAGAAACATCAGATGGAGAGTCAGTCATGGTGGCTAGGGAAATAGGTGATGTGTATAGTTAACAATATAGAATGATACAAATCACAAAACACACCGGACAAATGGCATAACTAATCCAACAAGTGCTATTGAACAACCCGGTAGCCCACTAACAAAAACAACGCAAGAAAAAGACTTACCACATCAACACCAAGTCCCGAAACATGGGATAGAACCTGCCGAACTTCCCTAGAGGGGCTGTCGGCCTAAACTAGGACTGTGGAATAGCCTGGGCGAAGGGTTTAAGGGGGCTGGGTAGGGCTTTTGGGCGGAGGAGAGGGGCTGGGAAGGGCTGTCGGTGGCTAGGTAGTAAGAAAAAGGCAGCTGGAGGTGATAGGTAGGGCTGTTAGGTAGAGAGAGAAGAAGAAGGAGGCGGCTAGGGTTTTTTCTTAGGCTCTGATACCATAAAGAATGAAAAGAATAGAATGGCTTAGTCTAGAATGGAGACTAGCTTGTGTATATATATTGATAGAGATTTACTAGATAGGAAATAACGTAAAAGGAAACAAAATCAAGGCCTAAACAATGGCCATAAAATAAGACCTAATTGATTCTAATTCCAACAAAGACAAGGAAAGGTGGTGTCGATAGCCAAGGAGAAATGTGGGCGGAAAATTCCCTTCAAAAATTGAAATAGAATTGGCTAATCAAATACTTAATTTCATTTGGGTGGGTGTTTGCAGCCATTTTCGTAAATTTCTTGTTGACAAGTGGACTAGTTGGAGTGTGACATGTGGCAGAGACAAGCGAGGGTTCAACGGTTGTTTAAGGGGGTAAGCAATTTGAGAAAGGTTGAGAATGTGCATTAAACAGTGCAGATGATGGAGCAATTTTTGGCTACGTCATGGGCTTAGTAGGTGACTTGCAGAGGGAAGCATGAACAAGGTGGGGATTTTTCTTTGTCAAAGGAAGGACGAAAGGACCTAGGGACACGTGTCAACTCAAAGGAAGTGAAGTTTGATAGGTGGACGTGAAGGCTTGATGTGGTTTGAAGACTTGGAAGTGAGAGTGCAGTTATAGTAGTTACACAACAACAGTTACAGATTGAGGAGATCATGGGGTCGTGGGAAAGAAGAGCTATAAAGGCCAAAAAGTTTGCAGAGAGCAGACAGCAACAACAACACAACAACTTAGTTTTTAGACTTAGAAGTAGTTCAGATTGTAACTTAGGAGTAGTTTCTTCCACTGTAATTTGTACCTTGTAACTGGATAAGCCTTGGTGATTTCAATCTGAAATTACTTTTGTTTATCTCGTCTACTTTGTTACCATCAGTTGATATAAAGCAGTTTGTTTTACTTGTTTACTTTGTTACCATCAGTTGATCCAAAGAAGTCCTCATCCTTTTGAGGCATTCGAACCACTACCATAGTTGCTTGATTGCTCCTGTTTAAATTGTTTAGTTTGAACTATTGCTTGGTTGCTGTCGATCCAATCCCAACATAATTCTTACTAACAATTTTTTGGCACACCTGGTGGGACATCTTCCTAATTTGGAATAATGACAAGAATTCGACGGCAAGATGAAGTACAAGAAGACCTGAAATATGGCATGGAAAAATTTGGTAAAACACAGTCACATGATGTTCTAATAAGTGGATTTCCATGGAATGACGTGTCCAAACAAATAGATGAAATGATTTGGTTTTGTGAAGATGAAATGTGTTGGTGTGAGAATGAAATTTTATATTTACATGAAAAGATTGATTATCTTGGTTGGCAAGAATTTCAAACAATAGCGCCATTGCCATATTATTTGAGGTTAGAAACACCAAATCATTTTGATAAAGTGATTGGTCAACTTGATGATCAAATTGACCATTTTGAGATTGAAATTCATCAATGGAGGGAAACATTGAAAATTCTTACGGTAGCCAAAATTTGTGGCTTTTTAGTTGTTCTTCCTACACCTTTAAAGGTTGTGAATGATGAAAAAATTAATTCTTCAGTTGTTATGACTGAAAAAATGAAAGGCTATGAGAATAAAAATTTCATGGCAGGGGGCAATTTCACAAGGAAGAAATATTTTCTAGGTTGTCAAAAAATATTTCTAACCCATTGATTTGTGAAAGGAAAAATCAGTCATTTTTTGCAAATCTTAGTCCAAAGAGTGATGCAAACAATGTGGTAAAAAAGTTTGATTTCAAGCCAACTATGGCTAAAAATGAACAATCAATTCATGATGATTTTAATGTTTTTGACACTGTTCAAAATGTTGAATTTTTCAAAAATTTTGAGCCATGCAAAACTATGGATTATGACATTCAACACCCATTTTGGGTCTGTGGATCACATCAAAACTTAATTTTGGTGAATTGGTTAAAAGGGGGTTGGGTAAAAAGGGAGTTGCTTGGTTGACTAGGTTTTTTAGCAAAATTTTGTTGACTAAGAACATGCCAGATGAGTGGAGGAAGAGTATTTTAGTGCCAATCTATAAGAATAAAGGAGATGTCCAAAATTGCAACAACTATAGAGGAATAAAGCTAATGTGTCATATAATGAAAGTGGGAGAGGGTGATGGAACGCTGATTGCGAGATATAACAGAGGTGTCAGAGAATCAATTTGAGTTTATGCTTGGCAGGTCAATGGAAGCGATTTATCTTTTGAGGAGAGTAATAGAGAAGTATCGAGAAAAGAAAAGAGACAATTCATATGGTGTTTATTGACCTTGAGAAAGCATATGATAAAGTGCTCTAGGATATAATATGATGGGTGTTAGAGAAGAAAGGGGTGACAAAAGGTTACATTGATGTGATTAGGGACATATATGAAGGGGTGGTGACCACTATTAGATCGCCTGCTGGAGAGACAAATGATTTTCCTATCATTGTAGGGTTACATCAAGGATCTACCTTATGTCCTTATTTTTTTGTTTTAGTTATGGATGAGTTGACGAGAAATATTCAAGATGACGTGCCATGGTGTATGCTTTTTGCAGATGATATTGTGGTAGTAGATGAGACTAGAGAAAGAGTTAACACAAAGTTGGAGATTTGGAGAAAAACTCTTGAATCTAAAGGATTCCGGATAAGTAGAACTAAGACAAAGTACATGGAGTGTAAATTTAGTAACAGTAACAATGAAAGCAGAGGAGAAGTGAAGATTGAGAACCAAGAACTGCCTAAGAGTGAACATTTTCGTTATTTAGGGTAGATCATTACAACAGTGGGGGAGATTGATGCAGATGTGGCCCATAGGATTAAAGCAGGATGGTGTAAATAGAGAAGTGCGTCTGGGGTACTGTGCGATAAACGAATACCCACTAGACTAAAAGGTTAGTTCTATAGAACGGCTATTAGACTAGCGATGTTGTATGGGGCGGAGTGTTGGGCAATCAAGAAACAACATGTAGATAAGATGGGTGTGGCTGAGATGAGGATGCTAAGGTGGATGTGTGGCAAGACTAGACAAGACATAATTAGGAATGAGTGTATTCGGGAATGGGTAGGAGTAGCACCGATAGAAGATAAGTTGAGAGAGAATTGATTGAGATGGTTTGGTCACATTCAACGGAGACCAACAGAGGCAGTAGTGAAGAGATGCGATACTGTAACGGTAGATGGGAGTGTTAGGGGACGGGGTAGGCCTAGATTAACGTTGGCTAGCATTGTAAATAGAGATATGGATTTACTTAATTTGACTAACGAAATGGCCTTTGATAGGGCCGCGTGACGAGGAAGGATTGATGTAGCCGATCCCATTTTATGGGACTTAAGGCTTGGTTTGGTTTGGTTAAAGATCCAACATTGTTTGAATAGTGAAAAGTAGTTCATATATGTCTCACAACATATATTGTACATATGTCTGTTTGGTGAAAAAGTCAAGGCCAAATAAATTTTATATATAACTTTTCAAGAATTCAAGATTTCTCATTCTTAAAGAGTTAAGGGGGCATTGTTTTCACTATAAATTATTTTCTGTTGATTGTGGCCTGTCGATCATGGCCAAATTTAATCTTATTGATTGTGGCCAGTCGATTTAGACTATAAATTATTTTTAGTATAAAGTTATGGCCACATTATATTTATATTTATTATTATTGTTATTTTTGTTTAGTGCAGAATGTAATTAATTAGTTGATCATGATATGAATTAAGGAAAATAACAACGTGATGATTCACCCAAAAAAAAAAAAAAAAAAAACGTGGTGGAATGTTGGTTCCAAAGAGGAGTAGTGGAGCATGCATGATTTGAAGTGGCAAACGTGGCTATATTGGAGGAGAAATTGCCTAGCAATTCTTGCCTAAAGAAGCTTTGGGTGTTGATTATAAATAGACAGAGAGATGCAAGCAGAAAAAGGAGATCAAAAAATCATCAAACTTATCATAGTTTTTTGTCTCTTTATTTTTAGGAGTAGTTTACCTTAATTCTTATGAGTAGATTCTCGTAATTTTTAGGAGTAGCTTTCAACAGTTTGTAACTTTGTAAACTTAGAAGATTTCAATAGAGGTTTTTCCATGTTTACTTCACTCTTTTGATTGTTAATTGTTCCAAAGAAGTCTTTGTACTTTCAAGGCATTAGAACCTTTACACAGTCGTCTGATTTTCTGTTTGGTTGTTTGGTTAAAATTGTTGTTAAGTCTCTGTCGATCAAGACTTATCATAATTTTTACTAACAATTTTTGGCATGCCCAGTAGGACTACATCCTAATTTGGAACAATGGAAAAGACGAGGCATCAAAGCCAAACGAGTGGCCCTTCTGTACTGCCTAGTAGCAGTTTGGTTTCACAATTAAAGGAGGCTCTTGCATCTCTTTCAGTTGAGGAAAAACAGGTGCTGGTTGGTGAGTTAAGAAGTGTTGTTGGTGAGTTAAGAAGTGTTATTGATGATTTTTCTAGAGGGTAGTGTCAGACAAGGGTGGAGGTCCACAAGACACCTTCAAATGTTGGTGTTGTTACTCCATCAATTGTCATGGTTGCAAAAACAGATGGCCATGAGAATCAAAATTTCATGGCTAGGGGGCAATTTCACAAGGAAGAAATATTTTTTGGGTTTTCAAAAAATATTTCTAACCCGTTAATGTGTGAAACAAAAAATCAGCCCTTTGTTGCAACTCTTAGTCCAGAGAGTAATGCAAACAATTTGGTTAAAAAGTGTGATCTTAAGCCAACCATGGCTGAAAATTATGAACAATCAAATGTTCATGACTTTGAAATCTTTGACATTGTTCAAGATGTAAAGTATGAGTTTTTAAGACCACCTTATGCTATGGCTTTTATTATTCATGGTCTTTTTTGGATTTGTGGATCACATCAAAGCTTGTTTTTTATGAAATGGCTGGCAAGAGAACAAAGTCCAAAAAGTTATAGAGATATATGGCAAATTATGATTTCTTGATTGGCCATTTTCACAGTGCTAGAAAATAAAACAAACTAAAATTCTAGATGTTTGCTTTAATGCTTAGAGTATTTACCAATGCCAACATGGGAAGATTATTGTACTCCAAATAATAGGCCAACCCTTGGTTTCACACTTGGTTCATGCATTGCTCTGTCAATTGTGTAAATACACTGTCGATTGAAATAATCTAGTACCAATTTAAAAACTCATACATGGCCTACATGGACTACATTTGTGAAGCATGGACTACATTTGTGAAGGATGCACAACATATTTAATATTTATAATATGGCCTTTGGTTGCTATTTTATTAACATGTGCTTATAATAATCATTTTTTTTTGGTTAGTAAAAAAGATTTATTTTGGTGATGGTTTTTTGACAAATCAATTTTATATACAACTCTTCAAGCATTTGAGTCTTCTCATTCTTAAAGAATTGGGGGGGCATTGTTTGCACCCATTTTCGTAAATTTTCTATCGATGGGTGGATCAATTGAATGATGAGACATGGCAATAAAGTCAAAGTCTTTCATTTGATCAAAGAGAAACAAGGCAGGAAAGAATTGTTTAAGTGTATGAATTGTTAAAAGTAGTCACGGAGCAGTAATTAAACAACTGTTGGCTTAGTGGGCTGATTTGTGTGAAGTCATGATTGAGAAATGGAGCTCCGTTTCTCTCGATACAAGGCTCAGAATTTTGAGGGATATGTGACATCATAGAGGATAATTATTTCGACAGAGAGATGGAAAGAATTGCTAGATTTTGAGGGCTTGGAAATGTGATGACAGTTGAGCAGCAGCAGTTGGGGAACATAATGGATTGCAGAATTTTTAGGAAGTGGAGTAGTGGAAAAGAGAAAGATGGAAAGATATAAAAGCCAGAGATTTGCAGAAAGAAGGGGGATAAACAAATCATCAAACTTATCATATTTTTTTTATTTTTTATTTTTTATTTTTTT
The DNA here is from genome assembly GCA_036172215.1 of Camellia granthamiana. Lineage (NCBI taxonomy): Eukaryota > Viridiplantae > Streptophyta > Magnoliopsida > Ericales > Theaceae > Camellia > Camellia granthamiana. Next base: position 87,626,806 of record CM069908.1, on the reverse strand, counting down.
TATTTTTATCTTTAGGAGTAGTCTACCTTAATTCTTAGGAGTAGATTATCTTAACTTTTAGGGGTAGCTTTCAACAGTTTGTAACCTTGTAAGCTTAGAAGATTTCAATAGAAGTTTTTTGTATTTACTTCACTCTTTCATCTGTGTAAAGGTTCTAATGCCTTGAAAGTACAAGGACTTCTTTGGAACAATTAACAATCGAAAGAGTGAAGTAAATACATAAAAACTTCTATTGAAATCTTCTAAGCTGATTTTCTGTTTGGTTAAAATTGTTGTTAAGTCTCTGTTGATCAAGACTTATCATAATTTTTACTAACACCTAACTGAATTAATTGATTCATTCATTTCAATTTTAAATAAATATGATCAAGTACCATACTAAATTAATTGAGTCAAGTACAATTGCTGAATAATTTTTAATTAGTGAGATATATGGACAATTAATGCAAATTAATTACTTAATCTTAAGAAAATAAATTCATCGGACATACAGTTTCTCTTGCAATTCAGTTTTTGATAAAATTATTGATGATTCTAATGTTCTAATCTTTGGAGTGCATATATGCCCTTGAAGGTTAAAGTGTTTGCATGGACTATGTTTCCTAAGAAGCTTAATACCGAGATATGTTTCAAAAGAAAAGGTCTAATCGTTCTTTACTCCCTCAATAGTGTTTGCATGGAGAACATTGATCATTTTTTTTGCCACGCCATTAATATTATGGTGGAGGGTGTTTCAGCTGGGGGAGTTGGAGTTGGTGATACCTCCTTCTAGTGTTCAAATGCTTTGCACTTGATTTTAGAAGTGTTGGATCGAATCACAGAGCAAGGGCTCTTTGGAGTTGTGTAGTATGTGTGGTTGTTTGATATTTGGTTAGAAAGGAATGCTTTTGAAGATAAGTGTGAAGACTTATGGGTATTTGGGAGAAAATTTGTTATGTGGCTTATTTTTAGGCTTCAGTATCTCCTTTTAAAAGAGATTTCTTTATTTTTTATTTCTAGGGTTTGGAGAGTTGTATGTAACTAGTGATGATTCTTGTAATATATTTTCTTTTTGTTTGGTGGATAACTTGTTCCCTTCTTTATATTTTTCTTTTATTTTTTATTAATATATATATATATATTTTTGGTTGTTGTTGTTGTTGATCATATTAAAAAAAAAAAAAATGAGGAAATCTATACTGCAAGTTGTAATATTTGTAGCTTTGCTTATGTTATTTTGTGGAACCTATGCCATTTTCTTAGTAACTGTATCATATAATGTACTAGATAGTTAAACCTCATGCTGTGGAAGTGATACTTGGTCTTTTCTTTTCTTTGTTACATTTATTTAGAGATAATTCTTTATGTATAGTTTCTTATTTTATGATCTATGTGTTGCCCTCCCTTTCAGCTTTCCTGCATTAGATATGATCTTGTGGAAATGGATATCATTATGTACACAAGAGAAACTAGCTTGACTGAGCAGCTTCTTCCCTTGAAACATTCTTTTCTCATTCATGAATTGAGGTAATATAAATTGGGTGTTTTATATACATATCTCCTTTGTAGAATCTCTTCTTAATTTTACATAACACTTAATGTGTGACTGGCACTTATTTGGAAGTCAATGTTTGTGGCTGTTTAAGCAACTGTAACAGGTAGCATTGTTAAAAAGGTCAGTTGTTGCTTGGTGCAAAGACAAAAGCTTCGGTTGTTGTAAAATTAACAATAAGAGAAAGGAGGAGGAGGAGGCGGAGGAGAGAAGAGAAACAGCGAGACAATGCAACAATAAGTTAAACAAAGAAGCTAGAATTAGGGTCCTCTTCCTTGTTCTCATGTGTTTATACTTATATGGTTCAAACTAAAAAAAATACAGACTAATTAGCACCTTAACATGTAACACTCCCCGTCAAATTGGTGGTGTTGTGAAATGTATTTTGGATATTTTGTATAGTTTGTATTTACCATAATGGTATTATTTTAGTATCTAGGATTAATTATAGTTTTTCTCTTCATGTATTTTGTAGAAGTCGGGATTCTCTTTTTATTCGTCACATCCCCCTCATTCTTAGCTAAGACAACATCACAGTGAACTTTGTTCTTAGTCATCTTTGCCCCTTTGTTCTTAGTTGTCTTGCCCTCGGACAACGTCTATGCAAGCCCCTCTATTTTCGAGTGACGTTGGAGCAACCTCCTTTGTTCTTGGGTGACATTGTAGTCTCACATGTTCTTGGAATTGAAATTGCAGTCTTTGTCATCAAGTCAATCGCAACCAATTCTCTTTCTATCTCTAAAGAAGGTAAGAACCTTACTGGGTGTAATTGGGTTTACAAAGTTTAAACCCACTATAATGGTTCTCTTGAGCATTATAAGGCCAAACTAGTTGCAAAGGGTTTTTCTCATGAGTATGTGATTGATTATGATGAGACTTTTTTTTCTTGTAGGTTAGATGACCACCGTTCATACTTTGATTTCTGTTTCTACAGTTTGTCAATGGGTCATTTTTTAGTTGGATGTCAAGAATACCTTTAATAGGCATCTTAGTGAAGAAGTTTATGTGTCCTTCCCTAAGTCTTTCTCATCCCAATGGCTATGTCTGTCGTTGTGTTGTGCTCTATGGTTTGAAACAATCTCCTTGTGCATGGTATGAGTGTTTTCAGTTGGCTGTTACTCAGATTGGTTTTCATCTGAGTGCTCATGATTTTGTCCTTTTGTATGTTATACTGCTTTTTGGATAGTTATTCTTTTGTTGTATGTGGTTGATATGATGATCACTGATTATGATTATGCTGCTATTACTGAAGTTAAAAGACATGTTTGGGAGTTTAAGTCTGCTGCATTATTTTTTGGGCATTGAGGTAGCTTCTTCCATCAAGGGTTATTATCTCTTATCATAATCTAAGCATGCAAATGAGATCATTCAGTGTGCCAGACTCACAGATACTAAAGAGTTGATACTCCTATTGAGCTACATGCCTAGTTTTCTACTACAGATGGTGTTCTTCTACTTTGTGTCATGAGTTGGTTGGTTGCTTGGTTTATCTTATCGTTACTCAACCTAGTATTGTATGTATTATTCATGTGACGAGCCAGTTTGTTGCTGCACTTTGTACTATTCATTTGATTGCTTTGTTATCCACCCCGTGTTATATTCGTGGTATATTTCGGAGTTTGTTGTTCTCTTTTGCATTCTCTTTCACTCTTTGAGCCTATGTCGATTCTAATTGGGCTAGTAATGTATTTGATCACAAGTCCACTACTGATTTTTGTGTTTTCCTTGGTGATTTTTTATCTCTTGGGAAAACAAGGAGCAGTCTATTATTGCTTGTTCTATTGTCGAGGTTGAGTATCGTGCTATGGTTCATGCCACTGCTGAGATTACTTGTTTCACACCTTGAATTCTGTAACCCAAGACCGTGATAAGAGGTAAAGGGATAGGGATGGGTCAAGGAATGATAAGTGAGAAATATATGAAATCACCAAGAGGTTGACTGAGTCAAAGATCAAGGCTGAAAGTCAACAAGGTGAGTCAAAGAAATGGTCTACTGCTTAAGCGGTTTCAGTCACCAGGCAAGTCTAAAGGAACTGGGCAGCCTTCCCCTTATTCAAGATTCAAGAATGGGTCACACTGATCCTCAATCCAATGGCAATAACATGAATATTTAAGCATAAGTAAATGATACATCTTATCAATTCTCGATGAAAATCAACCATGCAATTCCAAGGTTCATTTCCCATTCATTGTCATGTAATCTTATAACATAAATTGGCTTCTCATTCTATGTTGAATGAATTACAGCATATGAGTTCAATCCATAATATTAACAAGTTATGCCCTCAAGGGCCTACAACAAAAGAGGCCCTTGGCTCTCAACAAATAATTGGCATTGTGCCTTTACATCACAATTAATGGCACAAGGCCTTGCACAAAAATGGTTAATGGCCTCACACAATCCACAAAAGAAGATTCCAAGCTACCTCACGGCTTCAGATCACCACTAGCATCTAGCATGTTTATTAACGATGGGGTGAGCATAAAGCTCAGTAAAATATGCAACTAGCATGCTCAACATGTGATCATGATGCGATACATAGCATAATACGAAAATAGTTTATCCAATGTAATTCAACAATTATTAGTCAATTGAAGTTCACAACTCACATTTTATCAAAATCTTATCCCTTATTTCATTTTCATCAAAGTTGAGCTTGAGGCTCTAGTTTCCAATGCACACAAATCATTATTCTCATTCAATGATTTTAAAGTTGTTTACTAATGAGCAACTCTCAAACATGAGTTACATAACCCTCACTTCTGTTGGAATGTGTCCCACATCGCTTGAAGTTGCCCCATCTGTGCTGGTTATAAGGCTTCAGTTTCTCTCTCCTTAATATTTGGGTTTTAAGGAGAAGTGTAGCCAGAGCTTTTCAATTTGATATTAGAGCTTGGTTGGGCTTGGAATTGGTGTGTCGTTTGTCCGACTATTGTATGTTGTGGTCTAGGAGGGTGTGTTAGAATGTGTCCCACATCGGTTGAAATTGCCCCATTTGTGCTGGTTATAAGGCTCCAGTTTCCCTCTGCTTAATACCTAGGTTTTAAGAAGAAGTGTGGGTTGGGCTTTTCAATTACTGCTTGGTGAAGAAGCATGGACACAGACATGTGACACGACACAAACACGCCAACACATAATGTAGGATCTGATACGTGGGGAACACATGCAACATATATAAATTTATATATTTGTTATATTTTCATATATAAGGATGGAATAACTACTATATGTCATATATATGAATTTTTATGTGGAAGATAATAATTTTAAAGTAAAAAATAATAATTAATAATTTTCTTTTAACCCCTGGGGGTTGGCTTAGTGGCTAGGCCTTGGGTCTTGGGGGTGTACTCCCTTTATGTGCAAACAATTCTTTGGGGACATTGGACTGGGGGAAAACCCTTGAATTAACTGTGGTGCACTTGTAGGAAACTCTTTGCCGAGGGCCTGTGTACCCTTGGGGATTAGTCGGGTTTTGATCCGGACACCCCAATGCCAATAAAAATAAAATAAAAATTGATAATAATTTTTTAGTCTAAAAGAAGAGAATGAGTATAAATTTACATTGTTTTTGTTTTATCATTGGATTCCAAGTTATTTTATTTAAACTTGTAATGTGTTTTATGTGTATCTAAGTGTTGTGAAATGTTTGACAAGTGTTGTGTTGAGTCAGTGGCAGACACGACACGTTAATTTCTTAGCTTCTCAGGCTACTAACCCAAATGACATTTGGTACCTATATTACGAGGGTTTCCAGACTTTTACCAAGGAGCATATCTGGCCCAATTTACTACATAACACACCAACTTTGAACTCACAAGTTCAATTATGAAAATTTTATCGAAGTTTACCTATTCAGAAGCATTTCAAGGTTTACCGTTCTCCAATCATTTCAAGATCAACTCATTTCACAATTTGGGTTCACAATCTCAACAACAATGGCCGAAGGCCCAATTCTCATTTCAAATACTCATTTTACCATATTGTTCAATATTTTCAAACAATTTTCTCAAAACTCCCTACAAAAGGGCTTTCAACATTTTCCTAATATACCAGATCATGACATGATATTCTCAACTTTTTTCAAACATGTAGTAAATGACCAACGTTTATGCTCTTTCACAAAAATAGGCATCATGGTATTCAACAAATATGCAATGTTGTAACATTTTTCATAATTCAATATACTCAATCTCATAATACAATGATAATATATGAAAATTCCCAATTTCTAGTGTGTGATTCAAACCCCCTAAGACATGCAATTTCTCAAAATTTCTTTACCATTACATATACAAACTACCACATAGACACCTAAAACCTATATCGAACAAACTAGAAGAAACCCCTGTGAAAATATTGTGTATATATGTATATATGGTAGTGTAGTGTGTATATATTCTGAGAGATTGTGAGAGATTGGGTGTATGTTTTCGTTTCCTTTTTAGTCTTAGGGTTAGGCGTACTATATAATCAGATGTATCCTTTGTATTTTGACACAATTGAATATACAACTCTTATTCATAAATCATACATGGTATCAGAGTCGTCTCTAAGCCAAAACCCTAGAAGTCTCTAAGTCGATTTCTTCTTCTCTGTGTTTGTCTGGTTCGACTGAAGGCCTCAAGCGATTGTCATTCGTGGTTCTCTCTTGATTGCAACTTCCCTCAGGTCGTAACACATAACCTCAACCTCACAACCCGACTGCCTCTGTCTCGCGACTACCTCGACTGTTCTTCTTCGTTATTGTCGTTCGTGGTTCTCTCTTCAATTTTGGCTCCAAGTGTTTGACTTTGGACTTCGGCATCTGTTCATCTCTCTTCGACCTCTCTCAGCTTCAGTCTCTCTTTTTATGGCTCTGCTTTGGTCGTATTTGACCATTTGATATCATTCTATTTGATTTATTACAGTTTGTCCCCTCAGATTTTTTGGTTTTTACACTTGAACCCCTGGTTTGGCTATTTTGTTTTATTTTGGGTTTATTACACTTAAACCTCTCAATTATCTAGTTATTATGATGTCTTTGGCTTTTAATAAGTGTGCCTTTTGCCATCAAAGGAGTCATTGGAAGTATCATTGTCCTAAAAAGGGATGTTTAACTGCTTTGCCTATGTTTGCCTCGTCTTCTCAGCAGTTTTCGATCAAGTTTTGCGCTCCTCCTCTGAGTACCGTTCGGCCTCCTGCCGATTCTATTGCATTTGCTCTGGCTCCTGATCCTGGCTTGGCTTCCTTGATTGCTCAAATTAGTCAGCTTCAACATATATTGTCTACCTCCTAGCCATCCTTATCTGCCTTTATTGTTTCTTCTTTTTATTCAGGTTTGCTTGGGTTTTCTTTAGGTGTTTCTTCGTTTGTCTGGCTTTTTGACTCTGGTGCCTCTCATCATATGACTCCCCATTTCTTCTTACTTCAAAATTGTACTCCTTCTGCCTTTTCTATTACTTTCAATGCCGCTAATAGGTCTAGTATGTCTGTTATATCTGTTGGGTCTGTCATAACGTTTGCTATGTTTGTTGTCTCTATTCCATGTGCCCTTTATGTTCCTCAGTTGTCTATCAGTTTATTATCTATCAGTCAGCTTGATGCCTCTGGTTTTGATGTTATCTTTTCTTCTTCTATCTGTTCTGTGCAGGATCGGATGTCTGAACAGTAGATTAGGACCGGTCGTAGAGTTAGAGACCTCTATGTGATAGAGAGCTTGCATCTGCCTATGGCAACCTCTCTGACTGCCTTTTCCTCTTTTCAGTTAGATTCTCTTTCTAGTCCTTTCTACTTGTGGCATTCTAGATTAGGGCATTTGTCTGTTGATTGCTTACAGTCTTTAGCTTAGTCTGATATCTTGGGTAAAGTTTGTTCTAGTGAACTTACTGAATGTCCGGGGTGTAAACTTGTCAAAATGACAGCCTTATTTTTTCGTAAAAGTACTTCTATCTCTGATACATCATTTTCTTTAGTTCATACTGATATTCGGGGTCCTTCTCCTGTTCTCACCAAAGGGGGTTCTGCATACTATGTGTTATTTGTTGATACTACACCCGTTACACTTGGGTTTATCTTATGACTCGTAAATCTGACTTCTACCAGATATGCCCTACTTTTTAGTCTATGGTCACTACATAATTTGGGTCTACTATTAAATTGTTGTGGTCTGACTTGGGTAGAGAATACTTTAAAATTGAATTCTGTGAATATTTGGCCAAATTGGGTACCATTCACCAAACTTCTTGTACTGGTACACCTGCCCAAAATGGTTTAGTTGAGCATAAACACCATCATCTCCTTGAGATAGCTCAGTCTCTCTTTCTCTCTGCCTCCGTTTCGGCTCCGTTTTGGGATGAGGTAGTTCTTATTACTGCTTTTCTTCTCAATCGTATGCCTACCCCCCTTCTTTTTGGTCGGTCTCCTTATGAGATTCTGTTTTCTCAACTTCCTAATTACTCCCTCCTTCGTGTGTTTGGGTCTGATTGTTTTGTCCTTTTACCTCGTAAAGATGGGACCAAACTTAGTGCCTAGTCTGTCCTATGTGTCTTTTTGGGTTATAGTCTCACTCAGAAAGGTTATCGCTGTTATGACCCTATTTCCCGCCACCTTTCTGTCTCCCGCCATGTTCCCTTTCTCGAACATCTACCTTACTTTCAACTTCCTTCTCTCACCGCCCTAGTTTTCAAAGAGGATTTGGTTCATATTGATCCGTTTCCTTTTGAGGTCCCGTCTGATGAGTACATCTCCATAGTTCCTCCTGAGCTTGTTCCATTTTCTCCTCCAGCTTCACCTCTGGTTGCTTCTCTTCCTCCGTTGTTAGTTTATTCTCATCACAGGGCTCCTCCTCCACCGGTTGTCTCTGCCCCTACTGCTGATCCTCCTGCTTCTAACGACTCTGATCCTGTTGCACACTGACATCCTACTCGAGCGCATCATCCTCCAAACAAGTTAGGTTGGTCTAATACATGTTTTTTTGCTTCCCATCGTACTTTTTTGTCTGCTATTCACTCTTGTTTAGAACCTCAGTCTTACAAAGAGGCCTGTCAGGATCCTTATTGCATTTAAGTTATGGAGGATGAGTTGTCTGCTTTATAGAAAACTAGTACTTGGGAGTTAGTTCCTTTGCTTGCTGGTAAGAATCTGGTTAGTTGCAAATGGGTCTACAAAGTCAAAACTCATTCTGATGGTTCTCTTGAGCGCTACAAAGCTCATCTGGTTGCCAAAGGTTTCTCATAGGAGTATGGTATTGATTATGAGGAGACCTTTGCTCCTATTGCCAAGATGATTACTGTCCGTACTTTGATCTCTGTCGTTGTTGTTCGTTCTTGACCTCTTTATCAGATGGATGTTAAGAATGCTTTTCTTAATGGCTATCTCACAGAGGAGGTTTGCATGTGTCCTCTCCTTGGCCTTCACCATTCCCGTGGACAAGTTTGTCGCTTTCGGCATACTCTGTATGGTCTGAAGCAGTCTTTTCGTGCTTGGTATGATCGCTTTCAGATTGCTGTTACTGCGCTTAGGTTTCATCCTTGTGCTCAGGACTCTACTTTATTTTTTCTCCATACCTTTGTTGGATTTGTTGCCTTATTACTGTATGTGAATGATATGATCATCACTGGCTCTGACTCTTCTGTTATCTCTGAGGTTAGCAGCATCTTTTCCGCACCTTTGAAACGAAGGATCTGGGCCCCTTGCAGTATTTTCTTGGTATTGAGGTAGTTTCTTCTTCCAAGAGCTACTTTCTATCTTCGGCCAAGTATGCCAATGAGGTTATTCATCGTGCCGGTCTTACTGACACTAAGATTTCTGATACCCTAATTGAACTTAATGTAAAGCTCAACACTACTGATAGTGTTCTTCTGGATGATCCTACTTTATATCGAGAGCTCGTGGGTTGCTTAATCTATCTGATGGTTACTCGTCCTGATCTTGCCTATGCTATTTATGTGGTTAGCCAGTTTGTCTCTGCTCCTCGCTCCACACATTGGGCTGCATTGGTTCGGATTCTTCGCTATCTCTGAGGTACTATATTTTAGGGTTTACTATTGTCCTCTACTTCCTTTTTAGATTTGGTGGCCTATGCTGATTCTGATTGGGCTGGTGATGTTACTGATCGCAAGTCTATGTCTGGTTTCTGTATGTTTCTTAGCGCTTCCTTGATCTCTTGGAAAAGCAAGAAACAAACTGTTGTTGCTCGCTCTACTGCCGAAGCTGAGTATCATGCTATGGCTCATGCTATTGTTGAAGTTGTCTGGCTTCGTTGTCTTATCTCTGACTTGGGTGTCCCTTAGTCTTCTCCGACCTCCCTCTATTGTGACAACTATAATGCTATTCAGATTGCACATAACACTGTCTTCCATGAGTGGACCATGTACATTGAGATTGATTGTCACTTTGTTCGTCAGTATTTGCAGTCTGGCTTTATCTCGGTTCTTTTTATCTCTTCAGCTCTGCAACTTACTGACTTCTTTACCAAGACTCACACTACTGTCCGGTTTCAATTTCTTCTTGGAAAACTCTTAGTGTTTTCTGCTAAAACACCTTAGGGCCTGTTTGGTAACGTTTACGTTTTCAGTTTATATTTACAAAAATTTTATAAACTGGGTTTTGTTTATTTTTAGAAAAACATAAACTACAAACGCATTTGGTTTAGACAAAATGTTTAAAAAAAATTAAAAATTTAAAAAAGAGTGAGAAATGGCAAGTGGTGGCGGGTGGTGACGAGTGGTGGCGGCAGAAGACGGTGGTGGAAAATGATGGTGGGTGGTGGTGGCGGAAGACGGTGGTGGAAAATGGTGGCAGGTGGTGGGTGATGGTAGCAGAAGACGGTGGTGGAAAGTGGTGGCAAGTGGCGGGTGGGTGGTGGTGGCGGAATACGGTAGTGGAAAGTGGTGGCAAGTGGTGGGTGGTGGCGGCGGAAGACGGTGGTGGAAAGCGGTGACGGGTGGGTGGATGGATGGTAGTGGCAAGTGGGTGGTGGATGGCGGGTGGTGGTGGGTGGTGGCGGTGGTGGTGGGTGGGTGGGTGGGTGGGTGACGGTGGCGGGTGGTGGCGAGTGGGTGGTGGTGGTGGTGGCGGGTGGGTGGCGGGTGGGTGGCAGGTGGGTGGTGGTGGCGGGTGGGTGGTGGGTGGTGGTGGTGGTGGCGAGTGGGTGGCAGGTGGGTGGTGGTGGCGGGTGGGTGGTGGGTGGTGGTGGTGGTGGCGAGTGGGTGGCAGGTGGGTGGTGGTGGCGGGTGGTGGTGGGTGGTGGTGGCGGAAGACGGTGGTGGAAAATGGTGACGGATGGTGGCTAGTGTTGGGTGGTAAAAAAAAAAAAAACTCAAAACTCAAAACGGAAACACATTTTTTGAGTTTACATTTTTTGGCCAAATTTATAAACTGAGACTACTGATTTATAAATTAAAAATTTACCAAACAAGTTTTTATTTGAGTTTTTAAAATTTTTATAAATATAAACTGAAAACTGAAAACGTAAATGTTACCAAACGGCACCCTTGAGTTTGAGCGGAGGTGTGAAAATATTATGTATATATGTATATATGGTAGTGTAGTGTGTATATATTCTGAGAGATTGTGAGAGATTGGGTGAATATTTTCATTTCCTTTTTAGTCTTAGGGTTAGGAGTACTATATAATAAGATGTATCCTTTGTATTTTGACACAATTGAATATATAGTTCTTATTCATAAATCATACAACCCCTCCCTCTTGAAGTGAAGAGAAGAAACCCTAGAAACCTATGATGCACCGTCACTTCAAAATAGGTGCCGTAGCGGTGTTGGACGTAGTGACACAACAGGGATAAAAGAACACGTACAGGTATGCCAGTTGACATGTCCCTTTATTTAATTATTTTTTTAGTGTTTTTGATGGATGTTAGATGTTGAATGTTTATTACTTTTTACTTAGATTTAAATAATTATTAGATCATCCATAAAAAAAATGTAAAAGATAAGAGTTAAATTAAGAGCAAATTTTTTTAAATATTAAATTAGTGTTAGTTTTTGTTGATTTTGTGTTTGTTGATGTAAATATTAATCTAGATGGCAAATAAAAATATAAAACAAATTATTGCCCTGTCACCACCATGTCCGTGTCTCTATTTTTTTGAAATCACCATGTCCCATGTCCCATGTCAGTGTATCTTAGTTAGAAACGAAATGATGATAAAACACGATTCTATTTGGATAGATTTGAAGTTCTTGATGAGTAGAACAACTTTAAAGCTTCAACCCTTGGATGATCTCACTCCTTGGCCTTCAAATCTTGGGATATATAGGAGGGTTTGAGAGGATAAATATATAAAGAGAGCATATAGAGAGAGTGGAAGAGAAAAATTTGATAGGTTTAAGGTTCTCTTGAATTTGAAGTGAATATTTATAGAGGTGCGTCAAAATTACCATTTTGGATAGAAAATTCCCGAATTCTATAGGTATCTTCTCTTAGGGGAACCACTCTAGTGTTTCAAGTGAAATTACCTATCGATCTTCGCTCGGGCGAAGCCTTTCGTCTGCTTGAGCGCACAAATCTAGAAAGACTTCACGGGTCAATTTCAAATGGACACATCTCCTTTCTCCAAACTCGAAATTGGGAAAAAGTTGTCTAAATTAATGCCTAAAAAAGTCTAGTTTCTAATGGTGATGGCATCACATAAACATTCCAACTATAGAAGGAGATATGGTCAAAATAGTGCAAGGTGGTTTGATTGCACTTTCCAAATCTTTGAGGATTTGATCTATATTAAGCAGGAACAACCCTAGGTCAAAATTTAACTCATCTAAGTCCAAAATAGTCAACTCTAAAGTGACAAAAAGTTTAAATTTGCAGGAACTGCAAACATGGCACAACTCAAGTATACTCAAATAGATTCAAAATTTTGGATCGTTATAGTTTGGTTTTATTGGCTCCTCTTTGATTTAGTTGTTTTCCTGTTGTCTCTTACTCTCTAATTTGAAAATAAAAGTGCAATCCAGATCGCTCATAACTTTATCTTTCTTGAGCGCACTATGCACATGGAGATTGATTGTCCTTTTGTTCATTGATATCTTTAGTTGGGTGGCAATGCATTGTTTGTTGTCTCATCTTCCTTGCACTATGTGAACTTCTTCATCAAGACTCACTTTTGATTTGACAAACTTTCAGTATTCACTGGGCTTGCATCATGGGTTTTCAATGTATTGGTTGGTTTATGTTTACTATATATGGGTATTTTAGTCTTTGGTGTTTATTAGAGTGTTTTATTCTCTCGTCTTTTATATAAACAACATAAATAGTTTGGTTTTGAGGTTAATGGTGTGAATGTTGTAATAGTACAAGGGTACTTTTGTATGCATTTGTTTCCTATAAGGGTAGTTTCATATTTTATATTCTAATTAGGTTTAGCTCTTCGCAACTATATTAGCACATGTAATTTATGATTATTGTTTGATGCAAGAACTATCCATCTGAAGGGGTATCGATGCCATGATCCGGTTTCTAAGAAGTTATATGTTTCCCATCATGTGATTTTACTTGAGCGTCTCCCCTACTTTTCTCTCCCTCCTAAGACTGTTCCCGTCTTTAAGGAAGATTTGATTAATACTCATTGAAGTTTTCGAGATTCTCTCTTCCCCTGCTCCTTCTTCAGGTATCGAGCTTCCCTCTTCTCTAGCTCCTCCTTTTAGTATCTAGTCTTTTGCTTTGCTCTATTATCTTAAGAAGGCTCCTTCTCCCCCTTGTGTCCATTAGTTCCTTTACTCCTACCCCTACTCATGTGGATCATACTTTGATGTCCATTACCTTTGTTGCTCCTCCCACTACTTCCGTGGATCCTGCTCCTAAATGGCATTATCCTCTTTGTGATCATAAACCACTAGTAAGACTTAACTTTGCTAATACTTGAATTTCTATTTTCTATCAGGCTTTTGTTATCTATTCCCCATGCTTACTTTGAGCCTTAGTCTTACAAGGATGCTTGTACTGACCCTAGCTAGGTACATGCTATTCAAGATGAATTAGCTGTTTTTGAAAAGACTTGTACTTGGGATTTGGTTCCTCTGCATGCTGGTAAACATCAGGTTGGGTGTAAGTGGTTTCATAAAGTGGAAAGCCACTTTGATGGTTCTTTGGAACATTACAAGGCTCACTTGGTTGCCAAGGGTTTTTCTCAAAAGTATAAGATTGATTATGAGGAGAAGTTTGCTCTTATTGCTCAGGTGATAACTGATTTTTCCTTAATTTTTGTTGTTGTGGTTTGGTAGTCTCTTTCAGCTCGATGTTAAGAATGCCTTCCTCAATGGTCAGTTTAATGAGGAAGTTTATATGAGTTTGCCTTATGGCTTGTCTCATCCCTCTACAGTATATTTGCCGCCTGTGTTGTGCTCTCTATGGTTTCAAGCAATCTTCTCGTACTTGGTATGAGCGCTTTTAATCCACAATCACTCGAATCGGTTTCCACTTCAGTGCTCATGATTTTGCTCTTTGTCTTCATACTTTTTTGTTGGAATGGTTGTTCTATTGCTTTATGTGGATGACATGATTGTTACTGGGTTTGATTCTTTTACTATTTCTCAGGTGAAACAATATTTGTTTTAAGCTTTGAGATGAAGAATCTTGGTCTTTTGTGTTATTTTTTTGGTATTGAGGTTGCTTTCTATCCCAAGGGTTACTTCTTGTCTCAGTCCAGGTGTGCTCGTGAGATTCTTTGTTGTACCCGTCTAATTGATAAGAACGTTGTTGACAGTCCTATTGAATTGCATGCCAAGTTCTCTCCATATGATGGGGTTCTTCTTGATGATCCTTGTGAGTATCATGAGTGGGTTGATTGCTTGGTCTATCTCATTGTGACATGACCTGATATTGCCTATGTTGTCCATGCGGTTAGCCAATTTGTTTTTGCTCCTTGCTCTACTCATTAGGAAGTTTTGCTTCACATTCTTCGCGATATATGTGACACTATCTTTCAGAGTTTATTGTTGTCGTGTTCTTCTCCATTGACTCTTTGCTCTTATGTTGATGTTGATTGGGCTGGTGATGATTTTGATCACAACTCTACCTTTGGTTTGTGTTTTTCTTGGAGACTTTCTTATCTCATGCGGTGTAGTAAGAAACAATCTGTTGTGGCTCAGTCGGCTGATGAGGCCGAATATCGTGCCATGGCTCATGAACTGTTAAGATAGTATGGCTTCGTTGGCTTCTTTCTACTATGGGTGTCTATCTTTTCTCGCATGCCTCTGTACTGTGATAATAGGAGTGCTGTCCAGATTGCCCACAATTCTGTTTTCCATGAGCGTAAGCACATTGAAATTGATTGTCACTTTGTTCGTCAGCATTTTTAATTGGGGACTATTGCTCTTCCTTTTGTTTCTTCCTCCTTGTAGTTCACCGACTTCTTCACCAGGACTCAGACTTCTGCTTGTTTTTGGTTTGCCGACTTCTTGTTTTATATGTATTTGTTTCGTATAAGGGTAGTTTTGTATTTTGTATTCTAATTAAGGTTAGCTCTTGACAACTGTATTAGCGCATGTAATTTCTGATTATCGTTTGATGCAAGAACTATTCATCTTCTCTTACAAATGGAATAATACATATTTTCTCTCATATTGGCTAACATTTCTTGCATGCTAGTATGCTATATTTATGTCATGTATTTTGTTTTGCAGATCTGGTGTAAGACACACCAATGTGATGTTGAGGGGAGCAGTTTTTCGGACATTTAGCATCAACTTTTTTACTTATGGTTTGCCGGTAGATATTTCAACTATAAATATCTTCATCTGTTTCTTTCATTAGTAACTGTTTCATTTCAAATCTGTAACTTGTCACTCCCAATATTTCAAGACACACCAATGTGATGTTGAGGGGAGCAGTTGATTTTTTGAATTGGATAATCTACTCAATAAGAAAAATAAGAAATATGAGAAGAAGAGGGATGGAAGGGTGAGGAGTAATGGCTGAAAATAGTGACAGTCCTAGAGTTCTTGCTCTGTTTATTATAATTTAAGTGCAACTCACAAGGGAGCTACACTACTGCCCCTAATTATATGCTAGTCTTGGCTATTGAATTGAGGTCACCACAATAAATTTGACAACCAAGTCTGATATCTACGTGCATCAAATAATGCACTCTTACTATTGATACCTAGTCTATAGTTTTGTTCTAAGACGCACATACACTTTCACAGTGGTGTGTTCGTTCAGACACCGTCAATTGTTTGGACAATTTCCAACATGTGTTGGACCCATGTCCATACATATCCTATTATTTATTTATTTTTTTAAGACCTAGACTTGCTTTGGGCACTTGGGAGAAAAATGTGTCCATTGCTTAGACTTAGACACATATGAACATATTACAAGTTTGAAGATCTAATTATGAAAGAAAAACAATGTATATTTATGTTGGATAGTTTAAAAACATTGTTGGGCTCATTTCTAAACAAATTTAGCTTTTGGGACTAGTGGTAATCTAATATGGTATGAGAGCTTAGGTTAGAGGTCTTTTTGTTGAAGTCTTTCTGTTTGTATTTGTTTCTGATTTGCATTCTAGTTGTCTCTATGTATGTCCATTGCATCTCCACTTGCAAGATGTGGTTGAACGTAAGGAAGGGTGTTGGAAGACATTGTTGGGCTAATGTTTTAACAACTTATGCTTTTGGTTAGTGGTGATCTAACAATTTATGCTTATTAATCCCTCCTTTAAAATTTAGAAATTAATGTTTATTTATTTTATTATTAGTATTATCTTTGAATGAAATATTCAAATATATGGCATATAAGGAATATATAGAAGTATATATTTTGTGCATGTACCACATGTCGTGTTTTGCATTTTTTGAAAATTGACATATCAGCATGTTTGTGTCGTGTGTCTAGGTCTATGCTTCTTAGATTTTGTTTAGTTGGGGTGTTCACGGGCTTGCAACTGGACATCCCTATATCTTCAATAGATCAAGAAGATATTTCTTTATGAGATGTACATACCTTGCCTAAACTTGGCCCTTAACACCTAATAGGTGTTTTGAATATTGAGGTCCTTTATTTCAAACTATTAGTCCTATAAGTCATTAAACCTTGCATCTCATCATTGTCTCCCTAACTTGTATCTCTATTTCTTGCTAGCAATGCTAAAGATCTTACATCATACTCTTAGATATTGCTTTATCAATATAAAACTTTTCCTGGCATACATTCCTTCCCTCTAATTGAAGGGAATAAAAACCCAGGGCAACAACCTGTTAGATCACCATTAGTTCCACAAGCTTAAGCTATTAGGGAAGGGGCCCAATAGTGTGTATCATACATCCTCTTTGACGTACATCTCTGTTTCGCACATGGAGATGTAAACATCCAAGTGAGTAAAGAAACAAAATGCAAATGGGGAAACAAATGCAAAGGGAGACTTGCAAGACTGGCCCTAAAAGTTCATAGGCCCAAAGAGAGTACCTAATACGGAGGCCTTACATTTCTGCATATCACTCAAAAAGATAAAATCAACTTAAAAAAGTTATTACAAAAATTTAGAAGGATAAAATCTAGTTTTATTGTTTTATATTTTAACCATTTACACATGAAAAAAAAAAAATACTATACAAAAATTTAGAGTTATAACTTCAAAGAAAATTTAAACGAAGTATATCACTGTATCACTTAAACATTACTGTTCTTGCATTTTTAGTTGTAAAATTGAACCAAGAGCTCCTAATTGAGATTCAGTTAATTCTTCTATAGTTTCAGGAAGTATGATTAAATAAACAATCCATTCAATCCATTCCATTATTCAACAAGCTACAATCAATTCAATTCTAGAGATTTTAGTTTTTAAGTAAGTCAACAAACAATTGAAGTAAAACTTGAAATGATACAAAATCTAAAGGCATCTAGAGAGAATATTAAGATCTAAGAAAGTAAAATCTCATAATGATGAATTAGGCTGGAGAGAAGTTTGGTAAAGTGAAATTGATTACTTTGGCTCCTTCACTAATAAAATTGTGTTGTTTTTGGGTTTGGTATTATATGCTGGATTTAGTTAGGTTTTGGCAAGCTAAAATCAAAGTAATTAGGATCCTCCATTTGTAAAAACAAATTTGTTTTTGTGTTTAGTATTCAAGGCTGGAGTTAGGTGAGCTTTGTTAAGTTAAAAATTAAAATAATTGGGGCCCTTCATTGAATTGATGTATAAAAAAAATCAATATTACAATGATTTTTTCTAAACGGGGCCCCTAATTTTTAGCTCAAACCAAGGGGCCTAAAGAGACGGCTTTGTCGGGTTGTCCCCAGAGACGGCCTTGGAGACTAGAACCCAAAAGCTCTTCTAACCTAGCTTTGATACCATTGTTAGATCACTACTAGTCCCAAAAGCTTAAGCTATTAGGAAAGGAGCCTAACATAACCCTTCTAGTTCTTCATACAACAATAAATTATTTACTTATATTATACACACGCACACACAGCACACATTATCCTTATCAAATTATTCAAGAGGACCACCTGAGTTTGCTACTAGAGAGTAAAACTTAGAAGGGGAGTTCATTGTTTGCAATAGAAGTGTACCATATAATCCATATAAAGCTTGTCCTTGCATACAATCCTTCCCTCTCATTCGAGGGAATGGAAACAAAGAGGAATAACTACTTTGACTTTCTTCTCTAGGCCTCTATATAGGAAGGCATTTTCTATATTAAATTAATCAAGTGGGAAACCTAAGTTTTTAGCAGAGTGTAGAACACGTAGGAGTTCATTTTTGCAATATGAGCGTACCAGATAATCAATCCCACTAGTTTGAGTAAAGTCCTTATACATCAATTTTTGGCTTCCATGGAACCAACAACTTCATATTGTACTGTAAACACCCTCTTATGTCCACACTATCTTCTTTCTACTAGGAAAGTTATAGGAGCAAAGTCCTTTGCAAAGTGAATTGGAAGGTCAAAATATGAACAATAGGATAATAAGCAATAGGATGAAGAGTTTCTCATTTTGGAGCAAGTTTCTTCTTGACAGGAGCAAATTTCTCACTTAGGAGCGCTGTTGACACCATAATTTATTTTTCTGTTGGTTGTAGCCCGTCGATTATGGCCAAATCTAATTTAGTTGATTGTGGCCTGTCAATTATGATTTGTTGATTCAGACCATAAACCATCTTTAAATAGTAAACTTGGCTACATTTATTACTATTTTTAGTAATATCATCTTTATCAATTTTTTTATATTATTGTTATTAATATGATTGTTAGTTTTGTGCAGAATGTGAAGGAATTAGGTGGGTGGTCAAACATGGGATATGGATGATGTTGAGGAAATCAAGAGTTTAGATTACCTGTTGAGGAAATCATGGGTTTAGTTACCCCTCTCTCTCATGTGGCTAAGCCTATAATATAGGCCAACATAGATACAAAGAAAGGACACACAACTCAACTCACACAACGTGAATTCTAGGAGTAGTATCTATCTAGGAGTAGTCACTTAGCATTTTAGGAGTAGTTCAGCTATGGATTGTTACTGTTACTCTCTATTGGTTGGTGGTTTTACTGTTTCTTTATTCTTGATGAAGTTCATGTAACTTGTGACGAGTGATAATTTTATCAGTTTAATATCAATTCAATTCTCTTTTTTTATATTCCTCTTCATTTAATTTTCTCCAAAGAAGTCCTTAATCTATTTAAGGAATAGAACTCAACCACATTGCTTGATCTATTTTTGTTTTGTGAATATTTTAGTTTATCTGTCGATTAGCTTCTGTAGATCTCATTAAAACTAAATTTTTGCTAACAAGCGCATAATTGAGTTTTTGAATAAGAAATGTCACCCCAGGAGTTTCCTACTACTTACTAAGCAAGTCATATCAAACTATCAAAAATGCAACACAAATCTAACTATAGTTGTAGAGTTGGGAGACTAGCTTCTAATGATCCATGAAGCCTAACACAAGACTTTGGCTGATTTAAATTTAGTTAGTTTTGTTTTGTGTTTTGTGTTTTGTGTTTTATAGGTTAAATTAGTGTTAATTTTCATTAATTTTGGTTGTTTATGGATGTAACGTAATATTTATATATATAGAAAATAAAAAAAATATTTTTGGTCGTAGCCCTACCGTGTCCGTATCTTCATCCTTTTGAAATCACTGTGTCCCATGTCCATATTCGTTTCTATGCCCATATTTCTTAGAATAAGGCCTCGTTTGGGAACTCTACCTTTTAGCTAAAAAGTCAAAAAGTTACTAAATTAGCCAAAAAGCCAACAACCCATACTAAAAAGTCAAAGATTATCTTTTCTCTCTACTTTTTGCACATCTTTTCGTAAAAAGCCAAAAAATCATCCCAAACATACTAGTTTTTTTTTAACTCATATTTTAGCCAAATAGCCAAAAAATTACTAAATTAGTCTATTCCCAAACGGGGCCTAAGGCTAAAACTAAATATACAGAATGTAATTTTAGAAATAATAGAAGTAGAAGTAGAAAAGGAATTTAGATTAAAAAAAACCCTCGAGAGATACTAAAAGGTGAACAATTTTGTTATCTAGGTGTCAATTATTAATAGGTGGAGAAATGCTTTTGGCATTCAACAATAGATACTAACAAAATTAGAAAGAAGATTTTCTTGTTTTCTTTTTTCTTTTTATAAAAGATCTATAAGGCCAACGAAACTTTACTTGATATGATATTGGACAACTATGAAATAACGCAATAATAAAATGAGTGTAGTTGAGATGATCATGCTAAGACAGATGTCTGGTCAGACTTGGAAAGATAGAATTAGAACTGACTAAATTTGTGAAATAGTGGTAGCAACATCAATAAATTGAGAGAGAGCAAATTAAGATGGTTTGGTCATGTACAATAAATATTGGTAAATGAAATAGTAAGGAAGAGTGTTATGATTACTATAAATAAAAATGTTAGGGGAGGGTAAGGCTTAAATTGACATGAGATATTGTAGTAAAAAGGATAAGAATTTATTTAATATAGCTGAGCGTATAGCCCTTGATAAAGTGGAATGATGGAAAATGATTTGTGTAGTTGACCGCAATTTATTGGGACACAATGTGTGGTTTGGTTTATTAATGCGATTCTGTTTATCTATGTTTATATTATTCATGCTTTGGCCTATTATGTGTCATTTTGTAAGCTATAGTTTCTTGTTCTTGTGTCGAATATCATATAGTGGATATTGAACTAGTAAGTGTATTTAGTTCTTTTGCTTTCTAAAGTTTGTTGTTTTTTACATGCCCTTTCAGGAGCGACTAGTCCTGTTTATGCTTTTGACGTAGATCTACACAATTGCCATTATGTTTATTTACTTAGAGATTTCAGTTTATTTACCTACATATTTCGGTTCTGAATGTGGCAGATCTCCTTGTTTGCTCTTTCATTCTGGAGTTTCCATTTTGCAAGTCTATGTGCATTTGGATTACTTGCATATGTTGGCTACATACTATACACCTTCCCTTCCTTGTTTCAATTGCACCGTTTGAACTGCTTGCTTCTTATTTTCATCCTCTTGTGGGCTGCCAGCACATATATCTTTAATGTGGCATTTACAGTTCTAAATAAAGAACTACAGAAGGTAAACCTCTCTTTCGATAGATGCACAAGCTCTTTATTATTTTGATTGAATTTTTTTGATTAGACCTTGTAACTTTTTTCCAGGACATGGATGTATGGGAAACTATTGGCTTATGGCATTACCCTATTCCTGGATTTTTCATATTTGCACAATTTTGTCTTGGAATTCTTGTTGCTATGAGTAACCTTGTGAACAGCTCTGTATTTCTATACTTGTCTGATGGGGATGCACAATCCACAAATGATAATTGCACAGTGGAAGGTGAGGAAATAACTTGTCTTTTCAACTGTAGAATTTGCAGCAGTCTGCATCACATCTTTGTACTTTGTTTATTTTTATGCAGTTTTATTTTTTATCTTTTATGATATAAGCATGTTGACACAACAATTCCTAGAAAATTTGGACTTGGACACAGAGCAGGTACATGGTGTCAAATATGTCACTGTGTATTTTCTACATTTATTTGTTTAAAAATAAGTGGGAATAAAACATTTTAACATCTTACCCTAAAAGTATGGATATGAACATGACATGGATACAGACATGGGTATGGACATGGGACACAGCGATTTTGAAAATAATTAGGATACGGATACAATGAGGATATGACAAAAAAAGAAATATACACACATATATATGTTATTTTATTTGCTATATATATGAATATAAATTTAGAGCACAAATATATAAGAAGATCAATGTAGATGCGGGTGTATTTATATTTTTACTTTCCACTTTTGTTTTCATAAATTTCACTTCGATCCCTAATCAACTATAAAAAATTATAAAAAATAAGAAACCATAGGACACGTGTCTTGTAAAAAATAATAATTAAAAAAATTGACACACAACATGTCTGACACATGGACATGCGTTTCCTTGGTGTGTTGGTGTCCGATATGTTCCAAAGATGGACATGCCACCTATTTTAAAGTGTTTGTGATCTTACTGTTAGAATGTGTCCCACATCGCCTAGAGTTGTCCCATCTGTGCTAGTTATAAGACTCCAGTTTCCCTCTCCTTAACACTTGGGTTTTAAGAAGTGTGGGCTAGGCTTTTCAATTTGGTATCAGAGCTTGGTATGTTGTAGTCCAGGAGGGTGTGTTGGAATGTGTCCCACATTGCCTAGAGTTGTCCCATCTATGCTAGTTATAAGGCTCCAATTTCCCTCTCCTTAACACCTGGGTTTTAAGGAGAAGAGAGATAGGGAAAGAGAGATCTGTATAATATTGAATATTGTGTTGAATAAATATGTAACAATATATACAAGACTCCTTTATATAGGAGGAGAGAAACCCAAGTATGGTAATCCGAAATATTGTAATGAATATAATATGGTATGTATGATAGATAGAATATATAGTTACTATATTTAACATGGTATCAAAGCTAGGTTAAGCACCTAGTAATTTTGCTTCACCGGTGGGCGGCAACCTTGTCTTGGCCGCTCGCCGGACCTCAACTCATTTCGTTGCCATATTTTCTTTTCAATATCGCTTTGTGGTGATTTCATACTCTGTTTACTAGTTTATTCCTATCCCAAATATCTCATCATATTTTTTTTTTATACTTGCAATCCATTATTTTTTTTTTTTGTGTGTATTTTTGCTCCACTTTGTCTTTCCCTCTGTTTCAACCTTAAATAGGTTTCTATCTTCAAACCTATTTGAGTTTGAGGGGGGCATTATACCTATATCATGGTGAGCATGGTGATATACCATGTGAACCACTTAAGCCGCCCCCTTTGGCGCACAACCTAAGGCGCCCCCTCTGGCGCACCATCCAAGCCGCCTCCTGGCGCACTTTCTAACACCCCTTAGTGCACTTAGTCATCTGTTGTCATCATCGTTTAGCACGACGTCATAAGTTATGTATGTGCCACACTTGCTGGTTCAACATCTAGTTCTTTGTATTGGTCTAACATGACTCCTTTAAACTATCTCAACATTGATTCTAGTTAGTCTCTACAATAGTCCAACATGACCCCTTAAACTGTCCCGATATTGATTCCGGTCAGTTCCTATAATGGTCTGGCATGACCTTGTAAACTGTCCCGACAGTGATTTCGGTTAATTCCTACAACGGTCCAGCATGACGTTAAACTGTCCCGGCATTAGTTCTGACCAGTTTCTACAATGGTCTGGCATGACCATAAACTCTTTCCCTGTCACACCCTAAATCCGGGCATGACCGGCCGTTGTCCACAGGGACTAAGCCCAAGGCACACGTTTGCCTAAACACGAACCCAATATCACAAAGAATAAATGTAACGATAGTCTAGAAATAAACAAATCAAAATCCAATCCAGTGACATGTCACAAGTATAAATGGTAAAACCAGCCATAACCAACTTCCGAAAATATATACGAAAGAGAACACAAACCGCCCACAAAATAAAATAATTCTAAATAAAACCCAACCACAATGTATGCACAAAACCGACATAACAAGCTCAAACAAAATAAATGAATGTCCTAGAGGTGCATGCAATTGAGTCTCCGCTACGCCATGAGTCCACTCTGAGTCCTTCTATCACCTGGAAATGATAAACAACTAAGTCAGCTGATAGCTCAGTGAGTAGAAGCATGGATAGTAAATACAGTTTTGAAAAACAGGGTTCAATTCCAAAATAAGATATATATCACAGAAACTAGATTGGCATACAGTTTTGATAAAGACAATCTGTTTCAAAAAGAATGTTCCACAGTTCAATAGTTAAAATACTCATGTCTCTCAAGAACATTACAAATGACATTCTCCATTTAAAACAAATTACAACATGATCATCAATAATTTTCTGGGTACCAAGAATAACAAGTAGCACGCCACAAAGTTCTCAAGGCAATAAGCCCGTTGGATCCAATATTGAACCAAAAGTCATCATTAGGGTGGCAACCCGGGCATTTTCTCTAAGACGATCTGATTGAAGGTCACCTAGCCTAGCCTAGGTCTTTTCCTTGTAATGGTTGAGCACTAGAGTCATCACAGCACAACCTGGATCTGTTCCCTAGTAGCTAGAGTCACCATATACAGTGGAATAAATTCCCTGGAGTTTTATATACAGTTGGTCCCAATCATCAATGCAATTCACTTTCACAGAATGTGGTAATTCACCATTATAAACATCAGAATATTTCAAACAGTTTACTGTATGCCAAGTTTATACATGTTTCAGAAATAATTTAATTCCATAGGTAATATAATAATTTATTAAAACAGTTTAGTCCTGAAATAATAATTTAATTTTCCAACAGTTCAGTGTAGGAAAACATTTATAAAATATGTAGCATGCAACTACTCATCTGAAAACGAAGTAATATAATCCTCGAATAGAGTATGAAAGTCCAACTATTGCCCTGAACCTAGTATGAAAACTACACGTCACTACTAATTCAAAAATACTAAAAAGAATAATAAACTAAGTACCCCATACTAAACCGCACTAACACAGCTCAACCCCACTCACTGTTACTCTTAAATAATGCCTAAGTTCATGTTCTTCAAGGTCTCAAATTACTCAAGACATGGGTTCAGATCGAAACTTAATTAAAAGTAACTTTAAGATAAAACAGAATTTTAAACAAGTTTTCCCAATTCACTCGCTAAATTTGAAAATTAAAAACCCAGTCTACGCCGTTCAAAAAATTCCAAAACCCTCCAGATATCAACTAATATATCCTAAGTTTCAAACCCATATGGTTTTGCTCGATTTTCTTATCAAAAGAATTAGGTATATCCAAACAGGTCGCTTTCTGCAGCACTTTAAAGAAATTGACGGTTCTCTTAATATACACTAGCAATCAATGCAAGGCCAAAAACGTAAGTAACTAGACTCGTAACCGGTTCTAATGATGCTGATTTGATAATTTTCAGATTTATACCCATAGAGAAAGAGACTTCTAAAGTTACTGTTTGTACTAATTTTTTGGACAGATTTGAACGCATCGGTTTATGGATTTTGACTCCCAAAAATTATGAAAAAATTCTAATATGAAATTAAATATGTAATAAAGTCACAGTAAAAACTTCAGTTCAAAGTTTATTCATTTGATATGGTTTCCTTGATTTTTAAAGTTTGTGATTTTAGGACCAAGAATTTCCATCCACCATTGTAACCCAAAACTTCCCATCACCAACCCCTTGCTTCACACCTCCATCCCTCATCCTCACACAACAATGACTTAAGCAACTCAATGATTACCATGGTCTTATTTAAAGAAAACAACATACATGTTTATATATAAAAAATATTTACCTATACAACAGCTCTTATTCCTTCTTTAATTTCCTTCACAAATGACACCCTCTTCTCTCTCCTCTCTATCTAACGGCTGCTACTAGGGTAGTTTAGAAAAGAAACGATATCTCACCAATAGGGTTTAATCCTCCTATAATAAATTTTCATAATGGCCTTATTACTAACTATTTTATTTGTTTTATACTATTTCGCCTTATTAGTCAAAAATAAAATAACATTATTTGATAAATTATATTTGGTACATTTTTTTACATATATTATTAAAACCTTATATTTTCATTATAGACCTGCATTATAAATTTATTTAAAGCTTAAACTTAATTAAAATACACTCCAATAATATTTAATTGGCACTTTCATATTCACAAGCAAACTATTTGAGGTCGTAAAATTATTAATACTTTTATTATTTATTTATTGGGTTCTCACACTCCCAGTATTAGCTCCTGCCTCTAATCTAGGGGCATTTCCCTAAATAAGCCAAAATAGTAAAGGAATTCCCAAACTAAGCCTAGTTTTGAAAGAATTCCCAAAATAAGATAACTCGCGGTTCACAATCACGAGTTCAACACTTTTCCACCACTCTCGCGCGAGAGCTGGCAAATCTTAAACTCGCTGTTACGAAAAGCGAGTTTGATTAAGAACTCGCGGTTACGAAACGCGAGTTTAATTAATTTTTTTTTTCTTTTGAACTCGCTGTTACAAAACACGATTTCGTCAAAAAAAAATTTGTTCTGAACTCGCTGTTACAAACCACGATTTTATCCAAAAAAAAAATTTCTTCTGAATTCGCTGTTATAAATCACGATTTTATCCAAAAACTTTTAATATATATTAAAATGTGATCAATGCAAGACATAAGTTGTTGGTAGCTCAAATGGTAATGTAATAGCTATGCTTCGGTAGGGGCGTGGGTTCAAACCTCGCCAGCTTTCTCCTCTTCTTTCTTTCTTTTCTTTTCTTTTTGTTTTTTTCTTTTTTTTTTTTCACTCACTCTGTACTTTATATATTTATTATGTAATTTTTTTTATCAAAAAAAAGTAAAACATTTGTTTGGTTAACTAAAATTTTTTTCTATAAAACATAATTTTTTTCAAAATGTCAACATAATTGTTTAAAAAGTATTCAGTGTATTTGGTTTGAATTTTTTGGATTTAGTTGTTTGAAAATTGAGTTTTTTGATTTTCGTATTTTTTTTTAGTGAATATTTTTAAAATTTTAAATATTTTTTTTTAACTTTTTTAGATGCACCGTACTTATATATATCTAAAAAGTAAAAAAATTTGGGAAAAAATATTTTTAAAAATTAATAAATACATAAAAATACAAAAAATGTACAGAAAAAAATCGTGGTTTGTAACAGCGAGTTCAGAACAAATTTTTTTTGGGGTAAAATCATGGTTTGTAACAGCGAGTTCAGAACAAATTTTTTTTTGACAAAATCGTGTTTTGTTACAGCGAGTTCAAAAGAAAAAAAAATTAATTAAACTCGCGTTTCGTAACTGCGAGTTCTTAATCAAACTCGCTTTTCGTAACAGCGAGTTTAAGATTTGCCAGCTTTTGCGCGAGAGTGGTGGAAAAGTGTTGAACTCGTGATTATGAACCGCGAGTTAGCTTATTTTGGGAATTCTTTCAAAACTAAGCTTAGTTTGGGAATTCCTTTACTATTTTGGCTTATTTAGGGAAATGCCCCTCTAATCTATCTCAAGCACCCCTGTGCACCCATCTAATCTTTGCAATCTATTTGTCTCGGATCTATCCGTATTTTATTTTATTTTTAGTTTTATTTGATGTTTTAGTTTCTCTCTCCAAACTCAAGTTGGTATCCCTACTTGAGTCTGAGGGAGTGTGTTAAATATAGCAACTATATATTCTATCTATCATACGTCTCATGTTATATTCATTACCATATTTAGGATTACCATACTTAGGTTTCTCTC
>CM069908.1:87472003-87599350 GCA_036172215.1 Camellia granthamiana | reverse complement strand
ATTGGACAACTATGAAATAACGCAATAATAAAATGAGTGTAGTTGAGATGATCATGCTAAGACAGATGTCTGGTCAGACTTGGAAAGATAGAATTAGAACTGACTAAATTTGTGAAATAGTGGTAGCAACATCAATAAATTGAGAGAGAGCAAATTAAGATGGTTTGGTCATGTACAATAAATATTGGTAAATGAAATAGTAAGGAAGAGTGATATGATTACTATAAATAAAAATGTTAGGGGAGGGTAAGGCTTAAATTGACATGAGATATTGTAGTAAAAAGGATATGAATTTATTTAATATAGCTGAGCGTATAGCCCTTGATAAAGTGGAATGATGGAAAATGATTTGTGTAGTTGACCGCAATTTATTGGGACACAATGTGTGGTTTGGTTTATTAATGCGATTCTGTTTATCTATGTTTATATTATACATGCTTTGGCCTATTATGTGTCATTTTGTAAGCTATAGTTTCTTGTTCTTGTGTCAAATATCATATAGTGGATATTGAACTAGTAAGTGTATTTAGTTCTTTTGCTTTCTAAAGTTTGTTGTTTTTTACATGCCCTTTCAGGAGCGACTAGTCTTGTTCATGCTTTTGACGTAGATCTACACAATTGCCATTATGTTTATTTACTTAGAGATTTCAGTTTATTTACCTACATATTTCGGTTCTGAATGTGGCAGATCTCCTTGTTTGCTCTTTCATTCTGGAGTTTCCATTTTGCAAGTCTATGTGCATTTGGATTACTTGCATATGTTGGCTACATACTATACACCTTCCCTTCCTTGTTTCAATTGCACCGTTTGAACTGCTTGCTTCTTATTTTCATCCTCTTGTGGGCTGCCAGCACATATATCTTTAATGTGGCATTTACAGTTCTAAATAAAGAACTACAGAAGGTAAACCTCTCTTTCGATAGATGCACAAGCTCTTTATTATTTTGATTGAATTTTTTTGATTAGACCTTGTAACTTTTTTCCAGGACATGGATGTATGGGAAACTATTGGCTTATGGCATTACCCTATTCCTGGATTTTTCATATTTGCACAATTTTGTCTTGGAATTCTTGTTGCTATGAGTAACCTTGTGAACAGCTCTGTATTTCTATACTTGTCTGATGGGGATGCACAATCCACAAATGATAATTGCACAGTGGAAGGTGAGGAAATAACTTGTCTTTTCAACTGTAGAATTTGCAGCAGTCTGCATCACATCTTTGTACTTTGTTTATTTTTATGCAGTTTTATTTTTATCTTTTATGATATAAGCATGTTGACACAACAATTCCTAGAAAATTTGGACTTGGACACAGAGCAGGTACATGGTGTCAAATATGTCACTGTGTATTTTCTACATTTATTTGTTTAAAAATAAGTGGGAATAAAACATTTTAACATCTTACCCTAAAAGTATGGATATGAACATGACATGGATACAGACATGGGTATGGACATGGGACACAGCGATTTTGAAAATAATTAGGATACGGATACAATGAGGATATGACAAAAAAAAGAAATATACACACATATATATGTTATTTTATTTGCTATATATATGAATATAAATTTAGAGCACAAATATATAAGAAGATCAATGTAGATGCGGGTGTATTTATATTTTTACTTTCCACTTTTGTTTTCATAAATTTCACTTTGATCCCTAATCAACTATAAAAAATTATAAAAAATAAGAAACCATAGGACAAGTGTCTTGTAAAAAATAATAATTAAAAAAATTGACACACAACATGTCTGACACATGGACATGCGTTTCCTTGGTGTGTTGGTGTCCGATATGTTCCAAAGATGGACATGCCACCTATTTTAAAGTGTTTGTGATCTTACTGATAGAATATGTCCCACATCGTCTAGAGTTGTCCCCATCTGTGCTAGTTATAAGACTCCAGTTTCCCTCTCCTTAACACTTGGGTTTTAAGAAGTGTGGGCTAGGCTTTTCAATTTGTATCAGAGCTTGGTATGTTGTAGTCCAGGAGGGTATGTTGGAATGTGTCCCACATTGCCTAGAGTTGTCCCATCTATGCTAGTTATAAGGCTCCAATTTCCCTCTCCTTAACACCTGGGTTTTAAGGAGAAGAGAGATAGGGAAAGAGAGATTTGTATAATATTGAATATTGTGTTGAATAAATATGTAACAATATATACAAGACTTATTTATATAGAGGAGAGAAACCCAAGTATGGTAATCCTAAATATTGTAATGAATATAATATGGTATGTATGATAGATAGAATATATAGTTACTATATTTAACATGGTATCAAAGCTAGGTTAAGCACCTAGTAATTTTGCTTCACCGGTGGGCGGTAACCTTGTCTTGGCCGCTCGCCGGACCTCAACTCATTTCGTTGCCATATTTTCTTTTCAATATCACTTTGTGGTGATTTCATACTCTGTTTACTAGTTTATTCCTATCCCAAATATCTCATCATATTTTTTTTTTATACTTGCAATCCATTATTTTTTCTTTTTGTGTGTATTTTTGCTCCACTTTGTCTTTCCCTCTGTTTCAACCTTAAATAGGTTTCTATCTTCAAACCTATTTGAGTTTGAGGGGGGTATTATACCTATATCATGGTGAGCATGGTGATATACCATGTGAACCACTTAAGCCGCCCCCTTTGGCGCACAACCTAAGGCGCCCCCTTTGGCGCACCATCCAAGCTGCCTCCTGGTGCACTTTCTAACACCCCTTAGTGCACTTAGTCATCTGTTGTCATCATCGTTTAGCACGACGTCATAAGTTATGTATGTGCCACGCTTGCTGGTTCAACATCCAGTTCTTTATATTGGTCCAACATGACTCCTTTAAACTATCTCAACATTGATTCTAGTTAGTCTCTACAATAGTCCGACATGACCCCTTAAACTGTCCCGATATTGATTCCGGTCAGTTCCTATAATGGTCTGGCATGACCTTGTAAACTGTCCCGACAGTGATTTCGGTTAATTCCTACAACGGTCCAGCATGACGTTAAACTGTCCCGGCATTAGTTCTGACCAGTTTCTACAATGGTCTAGCATGACCATAAACTCTTTCCCTGTCACACCCTAAATCTGGGCATGACCGGCCGTTGTCCACAGGGACTAAGCCCAAGGCACACGTTTGCCTAAACACGAACCCAATATCACAAAGAATAATGTAACGATAGTCTAGAAATAAACAAATCAAAATCCAATCCAGTGACATGTCACAAGTATAAATGGTAAAACCAGCCATAACCAACTTCCAAAAATATATACTAAAGAGAACACAAACCGCCCACAAAATAAAATAATTCTAAATAAAACCCAACCACAATGTATGCACAAAACCGACATAATAAGCTAAAACAGAATAAATGAATGTCCTAGAGGCGCATGCAATTGAGTCTCCACTACGCCATGAGTCCACTCTGAGTCCTTCTATCACCTGGAAATGATAAACAACTAAGTCAGCTGATAGCTCAGTGAGTAGAAGCATGGATAGTAAATACAGTTTTGAAAAACAGGGTTCAATTCCAAAATAAGATATATATCACAGAAACTAGATTGGCATATAGTTTTGATAAAGACAATCTGTTTCAAAAAGAATGTTCCACAGTTCAATAGTTAAAATACTCATGTCTCTCAAGAACATTACAAATGACATTCTCCATTTAAAACAAATTACAACATGATCATTAATAATTTTCTGGGTACCAAGAATAACAAGTAACACGCCACAAAGTTCTCAAGGCAATAAGCCCGTTGGATCCAATATTGAACCAAAAGTCATCCTCAGGGTGGCAACCCGGGCATTTTCTCTAAGACGATCTGATTGAAGGTCACCTAGCCTAGCCTAGCCTAGGTCTTTTCCTTATAATGGTTGAGCACTAGAGTCATCACAGCCCAACCTGGATCTGTTCCCTAGTAGCTAGAGTCACCATCTACAGTGGAATAAATTCCCTGGAGTTTTATATACAGTTGGTCCCAATCATCAATACAATTCACTTTCACAGAATGTGGTAATTCACCATTATAAACATCAGAATATTTCAAACAGTTTACTGTATGCCAAGTTTACACATGTTTCAGAAATAATTAAATTCCATAGATAATATAATAATTTATTAAAACAGTTTAGTCCTGAAATAATAATTTAATTTTCCAACAGTTCAGGGTAGGAAACATTTATAAAATATGTAGCATGCAACTACTCACCTGAAAACGAAGTAATATAATCCTCGAATAGAGTATGAAAGTCCAACTATTGCCCTGAACCTAGTATGTAAACTACACGTCACTACTAATTCAAAAATACTAAAAAGAATAATAAACTAAGTACCCCATACTAAAGCGCACTAATACAGCTCAACCCCACTCACCGTTACTCTTAAATAATAACGAAGTTCATGTTCTTCAAGGTCTCAAATTACTCAAGACATGGGTTCAGATCGAAACTTAATTAAAAGTAACTTTAAGATAAAACAGAATTTTAAACAAGTTTTCCCAATTCACTCGCTAAATTTGAAAATTAAAAACCCAGTCTACGCCGTTCGAAAAATTCCAAAACCCTCCAGATATCAACTAATATATCCTAAGTTTCACATCCATATGGTTTTGCTCGATTTCTTATCAAAAGAATTAGGTATATCCAAACAGGTCGCTTTCTGCAGCACTTTAAAGAAATTGACGGTTCTCTTAATATACACTAGCAATCAATGCAAGGCCAAAAATGTAAGTAACTAGACTCGTAACCGGTTCTAATGATGCTGATTTGATAATTTTCAGATTTATACCCATAGAGAAAGAGACTTCTAAAGTTACTGTTTGTACTAATTTTTTGGACAGATTTGAACGCATCGGTTTATGGATTTTGACTCCCAAAAATTATGAAAAAATTCTAATATGAAATTAAATATGTAATAAAGTCACAGTAAAAACTTCAGTTCACAGTTCATTCGTTTGATATGGTTTCTTGATTTTTAAAGTTTGTGATTTTAGGACCAAGAATTTCCATCCACCATTGTAACCCAAAACTTCCCATCACCACCCCTTGCTTCACACCTCCGTCCCTCATCCTCACACAACAATGACTTAAGCAACTCAATGATTACCATGGTCTTATTTAAAGAAAATAACATACATGTTTATATATAAAAATATTTACCTATACAACAGCTCTTATTCCTTCTTTAATTTCCTTCACAAATGACACCCTCTTCTCTCTCTTCTCTCTATCTAACGGCTGCTACTAGGGTAGTTTAGAAAAGAAACGATATCTCACCAATAGGGTTTAATCCTCCTATAATAAATTTTCATAATGACCTTATTACTAACTATTTTATTTGTTTTATACTACTTCGCCTTATTAGTCAAAAATAAAATAACATTATTTGATAAATTATATTTAGTACATTTTTTTACATATATTATTAAAACCTTATATTTTCATTATAGACCTGCATTATAAATTTATTTAAAGCTTAAACTTAATTAAAATACACTCCAATAATATTTAATTGGCACTTTCATATTCACCAGCAAAATATTTGAGGTCGTAAAATTATTAATACTTTTATTATTTATTTATTGGGTTCTCACACTCCCGGTATTAGCTCCTGCCTCTAATCTATCTCAAGCACCCCTGTGCACCCATCTAATCTTTGCAATCTATTTGTCTCGGATCTATCCACATTTTATTTTATTTTTAGTTTTATTTGATGTTTTAGTTTCTCTCTCCAAACTCAAGTTGGTATCCCTACTTGAGTCTGAGGGAGTGTGTAAAATATAGCAACTATATATTCTATCTATCATACGTCCCATATTATATTCATTACCATATTTAGGATTACCATACTTAGGTTTCTCTCCTCATTTATAAAGGAGTCTTTTATGTATTGTTACATAATTATTCAACACAATATTCAATATAGTACAAATCTCTCTCTCTCTCTCTCGTTTAGATATTCTAACACTTACCACCTATTTTGAAGTGTTTGTGATCTTACCTTTTAAGTTAAATTTATTAGGAATGGGAAGAAGAAGAACGAGAGGCAGTGTATGGTAAATGAACAAGAGAATTAGAATTAGGGTTCTCTCCCTTATCCTCTTGTATTTATATTAATTTAGTTCAAAGTACAAATATATCCTATTAAAATAGTATATTATTAGTTGGGTTATTATTATTATTATTAGTTGGGTTATTATTCAATTGTGATTATTCTATGCCTTAGGGCTCCCTTGTAATTATTAATCTTCATCAATATAAAAAGGGGATGATATCACAATCATTCCCTAATCTTGGTATTCTCTAAAATTATCATGTTATCAGAGCCTAACCCTAAAACCTAAACCCATCTACCCACACAGTTCTGTTACCCACCGGAGCCACCAGCTGGAGACAACCCACTTCAGCAGCCGAGAAGGACCCATGTTGTTTCAGCTGGGTTGATGTCATTGTAGGGTTCGAAAATCACCTCGGTTGGTTGAAATCAGTGCCAAAGGCCATCCTGGTCTCTCGTTGGTCTTTGCTGACAGGCCTCTTGGCCTAGTTAACCACTGGTGTAGGCTCTCCTTGCTTGGCCGACTGCCACCAACAGCCCCTATGCCTTCTTTGGCTCCATGCTACACCGCTAATGGTATCATCTCTCTCTCTGCTGTTGTCCTTCTCTTCCTCTACATTTGTTTGTGTGTACCCTATTTTGTGTCTATTGTTATGAGATATTGAACATTCTCGGACTATTTCTTTGAACAATGCCTTGTTTCTTCGTTTCTCTAAAAAAAAAAAACGAAAAAAAAGAAAGGAAACAAAAAAAAAAAAAAAACTCTATGACTTCTTAATTCTTTATGTTGTTTCTCCCTTCCACCACCATCTTTTGGGTTTGGATTGGCATTAGTTTGTTGAGGGTTCGGTAGTATAGTATTCATGGCAGATTCCACTATTGTGTCCACTACTTCTCAGACACCTAGGAGTGAGAGTTCCACTATATCTATACCTATTACTATGACTGATAACCCCAACTCTAGCCTTAAAATCATCAGCTCTCTATTTAATGGTCAGAACTATCTAGCGTGGTCGCAGAGTTTGACTATGTTTTAAGAGCAGAAGGAAGATGGGGTATGTTGATGGCAAGATACAGGCACCCAGCACCACTGACCCCCGGTTACGACCAATGAGAGATTACCAACTTTTTGATTATGGGTTGGCTTATTCATTTGATGGTATCAGAAATTGGTGAGGGCTGCTTATACATAGACTGCCCAGGATGTTTGGGATGCTGTGGCTGCCATCTATTCCCGCAAAGGGAATTTCTCATAGGCATTTGAGTTGCACCGCTCTATTGAGAGCTCGGTTCAAGTGGAGCAGATTGTTCTTCAGTACTTCACCTTCCTTGCCAACGGTTGGAAACGCATTGATCACTTGCAGAACTATAAAGCCTGTTTGCACTGCTGATTCAGTCGGGGACAGGAAGTTCATTGCACAGGAAAGGGTCTTCAAGTTTCTGGCATATCTCAATGTGGAGTATGATCCGGTTCGAAGTCGGGTTCTGAGTATGGACACTCTTCCTTTACTTCAGGAGGCATTTGCTTATGTACAGAATGATGAGAGTCGCCGGTCTGCTATGATGTCACCTGTCTCTACTGACCACTTACCATTATTATCTACCCCTAGAGATGGCCTCAGCCTAACTCCCATCCCTCATTCTGCCACCAAGGAGTCTGTATTCTGTGATTACTGTCGCAAGCCGCAGCATACTTGTGAGACGTGTTGGAAGCTTCGTGGGACTCCATCCAGGGGCCGAGGTGATTGGTTTGATTCTAGAGGAGGTTGGTCAAGCCAGTCTAGAGGACGTGGCTCTCATCTATGAGCTTATCAGTCTAGTGCTGTTGATACACTTGATTCTACTTTCGCTTTCATTGGCCAGGCTTCTGATGGTCTCTCTGGCATGACTACTCATGAGCTTGAGGATGTTCTGGGTCACCTACTGGACCACCGGTCTTCTACTGCTCTCAATACATCTTCCTCGTCGTTTGCCCGCTCAAGTAACTTAGCCTCTTCTCCTCTTGTTTTCCTTTCTCATAAGTCTTTGCCTTGGATATATGTTTGGATCCTCTGACCTTTTCTTTGCCTATAAGCCGTCTTCAGGTCTGGACAAAGTTAGGATTGTAGATGGCATTGTTTTTTCTATTTCTGGGAAAGGTTTAGTCCTTGTCACTCCTACCATCCCTCTATATTCTTTTCTCCATGTTCCCAATTTTTCTGTTAACCTGTTATTCTTGAGTCGTATTACAAAGGATTTGAATTGTAGTGTGACATTTTTCCCTAATCATTGTCTTTTTCAAGACCTTGTCACGAGGAGGATGATTGGCAGTGGTAGTGCAAAAAATGGTCTCTATTTCTTGGATCAACTGGAAAAGCTTGCTCATTCTTCCACCATAAGTCCTACCACCAAAGATGATTTATGGCTGTGGCATCGGCGTCTTGGGCATCCTTCCTTTTATTTACTTAAGCATTTATTTCCATCTGTTTTTGCAAACAATAATGTGTCTAAATTTCTTTGTGAGTCTTGTCAACTTGGAAAAAACCACAGAGCTTCTTTTGCTCCCAGTTTTAATAAAAGTTTAATTCATTTTTCTTTAATCCATTCTGATGTCTGGGGTCCATCTCGTGTTGTGTCTATGAAAGGTCATCGATGGTTTGCTACATTTATTAATGATTTTTCTTGTACTACTTGGGTGTATCTCATGAAAGACAAGAGTGAGGTTTTTTTTTTTTGTTTCGTAATTTTTATAAGATGATTTGTACTTAGTTTGGGGTCACTGTCAAATTCTTTCGTTCTGATAATGGGAGGGAATACATAGATTCTGTCTTAGGGCAATATTTTTCTGCTCATGGCATTATCTATCAGACCTCTTGCTCCAATACCCCTCAACAAAATGGGGTGGCGGAACGCAAGAATCGTCATCTTCTTGACATAGCTCAGTGCATGTGTTTTTCTATGACTGTGCCTCGGTCCTACTAGGGTGATGTTGTTCTCACCGCTGCCCATCTTAATAATCATCTTCCTACCCAAGTCTTTCAAAAAACAGCTCCCCTTCAAGTCCTCCTAGGTTCTGAGCCCTTATTTTCTATTCCTCTCAAAATATTTGACTGTGTCTATTTTGTCCATAATCACTCTCCTACTTGTGGTAAGTTGGACCCTCGCTCCCTCAAATGTGTTTTCCTTGGGTACTCTCCTACTCAAAAGGGGTATAAGTGTTATCACCCTCTTTCTCGTAAGTGGTTTGTGTCCATAAATGTCATCTTTTTTGAGTCCTAGTCCTATTTCTTGTCCTCTTCGGTGTCACAGTCTTCCCTTCAGGGGGAGCCTTGGTGTGAAGTGATTCCTGTGATTCCTATGGTGGAACCAGTTGTTCTTGCACCACCATCTCTTACTGGGACTACCCAACCCAATGTCACCAAGGATAAGGAAGGGCAAGTTTATGTCCGGGACAAAGACGGACATAAAGTTAACTAGATACAAGAGATCACTTCTGCTTACCCACTGCCATCTCCTGCTTCTGATGAGAGTCTAGGTAACTTTGAATCTCTTGAGTCCACTGATCTTGATACTCCTATTGATCTTAATGTTCCTATTGCCAAGAGAAAGGGTATGAGATCTTGTACTCAACATCCTCTCAAATTTTGTGTCTTACTCTCATTTGTCGTCCCCATATAGAGTTTTGTGTCAAATATTTCTTCTGTTAGCATTCCTAACCATTTTCAGGATGCTCTTGCTACCTCTGAGTAGAAACTTGCCATGATTGAGGAAATGAAAAATACTTAGGAAGAATGACACTTGGGAATTGACTGAGTTACCTAAGGGCAAACAACCTGTGGGATGCAAATGGGTGTATACTGTGAAACACAAAGCGGATGGTTCTATCAGTGTTACAAGGCTAGACTTGTGGCAAAAAGATTCACTCAGACATATGGCGTTGACTATCAAGAGACCTTTGCACCCGTGGGTAAGATGAATTCAGTCAAAGTACTTCTCTATCTAGCAGCTAATCTAGATTGGCCACTTCATTAGTTTGATGTAAAGAATGTTTTTCTCCATGGTGACCTAGAAAAAGAGGTATATATCGACATTCTCCTGGTTTTGAGGATCATCAGACAAAGGGTAAAGTATGCCGGTTTCGAAAATCATTATATGGTCTCAAACAGTCTCCAAGGGTTTGGTTTGAGAGATTCATGCAGGCTATGCTTAAATATGGCTTCAAACAGAGTCAAGCAGATCAGACTTTGTTTGTGAAACATTCCTCACGTGCTATGTAGATGACATAGTTCTTACAGGCAATGATAGTGAGGAAATACCTCTGTTGAAGAAATATTTAGCAAGTGAGTTTGAAATCAAAGACTTAGGGAGCTTGTAGTATTTTCTGGGAATTGAAGTTGCTCGCTCCAAGTTTGGGATATTTATCTCACAGAGGAAGTATGTGCTTGGCTTGTTGAAGGAAACTGGGATGCTTGGCTGTAAGGCCTGTGACACTCCATTGGAACCCAATCAAAAACTGGGGGATGATGAAGAAGGAGCAGCTGTTGATAGGGGGAGCTATCAACGATTAGTGGGTAAGCTTATCTATTTATCTCACTCCCATCCTGATATTGCTGTTGTTGTCAGTGTGGTTAGCCAGTTTATGCATGCTCCTCATCAGATTCACTTTGAGGTTGTCATGAGAATTTTGAGGTACTTGAAGTCTGCTCTTGGTAAGGGTCTTTATTTTTCAAAGGATGATCATCTTTGTGTGGAAGCCTATGTAGATGTTGGCTGGGCTGGATTAGTAATTGATAGGAGGTTGATGTCAGGGTATTGCACCTTTGTTGGAGGCAACCTAGTTACTTGGAGAAGTAAGAAACAGAATGTGGTTGCTAGGTCAAGTGCTGAAGCTGAGTTTAGAGTTATGACACAAGGGGTGTGTGAGCTCTTATGGATCAAGTTATTGTTGAGTGATCTAGGTATTGATCAAACGGACTCCATGTGGTTATATTGTGATAATAAAGGAGCTACCATCAACATCGCTCACAATCCGGTTCAACATGACAGGAACAAAGCATGTTAAGATTGATCGTCATTTCATTAAGGAGAAACTCACTAGTGGCACAATCTGTACTCTATTTGTGCAGACTGGTGAACAACTCGCTGATATCCTCACCAAGGGAGTTGGGAGTAAACCATTGCATGACATCCTAGGCAAGCTTAGCATGAAAGATATGTTCGCACCAGCTTGAGGGGGGGTGTTAAAATAGTATATTATTAGTTGGGTTATTATTATTATTATTAGTTTGGTTATTATTCAATTGTAATTATTTTATGCCTTAGAGCTCCCTTGTAATTATTAATCCTCTTTAATATAAAAAGGGGATGATATCACAATCATTCCGTAATCTTGGTATTCTTTAAAATTGTCATATCCCTCTAGATTAATACATTAAGATAACTAGCAATTTCAAGAAGATAGGGAGTTTCTTTTGCAACAACTCCATTAAGAGAGGGCTACTACTTTTTTAGCAACTTTTTATCCAAAATTTTTTGTCTTTAGTTAATTAGTTTTAAAATTATTTTCAAATGTTTTACACATGTTAGGTCCTATAAATTTTTTAAAAACTTGGACCAGTTTTTATGTATATATATATAAAATCACTAAAAACAAAAAGGTTAAAAAAGCCAAGAAATTAGGCTCTCTTTTCTTCTTTTTTTTTGTGTGTGTGTCTATTATGATTTTTCCCCAATTTGGTCTCTTTTTTTTGTTTTTTTTTTTCGAGGGGGAGGACAAATTACGCTGGTAGTCCCTATACTTTGATTATTGTGTCATTTCAATCCTTATAATTTCAATTGGCTCGATTTTGACCCTGAATTTATGATTTTGTCTCAATTTAGTCCAATTGTTTACAACTCTTAGCATTTTTTTTTATGAAAAATACACCCATAAGTGTCTTGTGTCATATTTGTAAGGACAAAATTATAAACTTACTCAACTCAGTGAGTTAACTTCAGCCAATTTAGTGATAATTTTCTTTCAAAAATACTAATGATATTATCAATCGGACCAAATTTACATAAAATTTATAATTAAGGGTCAAAATTGAGTCAATTGAAAGTGTAGGGACCAAAATAATACAAGAAGTAAAATATAGGGACCACCGGTATAATTTGCCCTTCATTTTTTTTTGTAGCGTTATGGTATTCTAGTCTAGTAGGACCTATAAGGTAAATTTTTTTTTTTGACAATTTTCCAAACCTTATAATTTGAGTTAGGCACGAAATTCGCCATTAGTATGTTCAAGCCCACTATCACTGTGATGGATTTAGACTTTGGAATTAAATTGGTTAGCCACCACTTTATAATTTTTTTTGAAATGGAAGAAATCTTCACTTAAATAATTCCAAAGTACCACAGGAGTAACAATCAATAAAGTTGACAAACCAATGAGTTGGATATTGAACCAACATATGAGGGTCCCCCACACATTAGAAAGAATAAGCATAAAATAAATGAGATTCTTTTATTTGTAAGAGAATGAGAACATTTATGCTTGGCAAACTCATAAGAATCGCAATTAAAGCTAGTTTGACTATGCTATTCCACTAGTCTACTATAAAGTTTTTCTAAAATACCGAAAAAGAGATGATGTCCCAAATGCATATGCCATTGATGTGAGAATTGAAGAGCAAACCCACAATATGCTTGAAGAGCCTAACCATAAGATAGCGACTAAGAGAAAGTTCCAACATCTAAAAAGAACAAACCAACATGATCTCTACAACTGTCAATCATTCTCCCCATCACTAAGTCTTGAATGACACAATGGGTATGAAAAATTTCAAAGAACAGTTCATGGAATTGACAAGGTGACTAACAAAAAGTAGATTAATAGAAAAATGTGGAACATAAAGAACATGAGGAAGATATGGACGAAGATCAATTGATGGAATCTTTTCCAAATATAAAGGACAAAAGGCCATTTGCCACTCTTGCTTTATCCCTATCAAAACAAGAAGAGTAAGAGTAGAAAATAATAGAGGGGCCTGACATATGTTTAGTAATATTAAAATATATTATCTAAGTAATATTAAAATATATTATCTAAGGAATATAAGTGAAGATGCACTAAGTGCACTCATTAAGATACTTGTGTGAGCAAAGTTCGGGGATGAACCAAAGCTAAAAGATGTGGTAGATGAAATATCAATCCTGGTTATTAGACAGTCGAGAGTTTACAACTCATCCTGTGAAAGAGTGCCACTATTACTAGGCTAAAAAGGAGCCTTTGAAGTCTCAGATAGGTGAGTCCGAGAACACATAATACCCACTCTAGTCACTATCCTTCAATTTCTAGTACTGCAATCTAGTATGTTGACTTTTTCCACAGTAATCACACTTAGCTGATCAGATCAATCTTGCCACCCTTGTTATTGGACTTAGACTGATGATCTTCAGTCCCATGGAGTAGATATGATAGCTAAAGTAGAGTATTCATGACTAGAAGTATGCACCAGAGCATTGAGCTAAAACTCCTCTTGTGGGGGAAGGATCTTGGCCTTAGGACCTGTACTCGAATTTGATATTGAAACCGGCGAGCAAATCATAAACACGCTTTCTCCACTATTTGCTGAAACATGGTTGCATCAATAGAAAAAGAAGCTTGATAGTCCTAATAGTGGTCAACCTCTTGTCACAAACTACTCAGCTCTGCAAAGTATGTGACCTATCCTTTTGGCCTATCCTGCTAATCTTTTTTGTGAGTTCATAAGCTTGTGCGTCATTACGACTTCGGGAGTATGTCTGAGCTACAACAAAGCAAATTTTATTAGTTGTGTCCACTAACAATAAAATACGACTGATTTTGGGTTGCATCGAATGAAGCAACCGAGACATGATTATTGTATTTTCAGAAATCCATTGATTACATGCATGTCCATCCATGGCTGGCTATTTGGTCGCTCCCATGATATAACTAGTACCGATCACTAAACTACAAGCATGTGACCAAATCAAATAGTTGCCATCCAACTTAACAAGATTAATTTGGGGAGATGGGTTATCACCAAGAGTTCTTGCATGAGTTGATCCACTCACCTTACAACTAGTAGAAATCGGCCTAGCCTTAGACATGTCCACCAACTAGGAATAGAACACAACCAAACACAAAACAACCTATTTAATGAACCCACAAAGACAACAAGGGAGCTACCCGTTCTGACAGTAATAGCACCAATCAGTGTCATAGGACATTGAAGCCTCAACACAGTCTCATAAGTTATGAATTAAAAAATCAAGTATAATAGCATGTCTTATTAATGATATCAATGAAGTACAAATACTTTTTTATCTCCGCGTTGATAAATAACTTTATTACTACAATGGGTATATTGATAAATTCCTCTGCATATGGTATATAATTTGATGGGTTGTACATATTTTTCTAAGGTGAAATACATGCTCATATAGATGATGCCAAGGGACCACTTTGTCATGTGTGTGTGCTCACGCACTTATGTTTCATTACCACATACTCTATCCTGTGGTCTTTTATGTCTTTAATTAATTCACTACTAATTGAGTTGATTAGTTCCTCAACTCAAGTATCTATATTTTGTCTATTGAACCCTTCCATGGTATTGTAGTTGTCCTTGCATTGATTACAAAAGTTTTAATCTTGAACCTCTAGGAATATTATTATTATTCTTATTTTTTGTCTCAGGTTGATACTTTTGTCTCCTTTAATTCACTAGTACATTAAGATTACAACACTCTTTCGGATTAGTAGCAAGCAGAGAAGTAAGATTACACAAAACCACTCTTTCTTTAATTGATTATGTTGCTAGTTTCAGTTTTAAAAATACAGATTTTTCTTAGGATCTTTTCAGGTTTTCATGGTAAATGATAATTATCTATGAATTGAAATGAGGTTTGTAAAATTAGTCTATGTGGTTCAAATCACCATGAATATCCTTGTGTAGTGTTCTTATTTTATTTTTGAAGATCCTGCACAACTGATAATTTTTAGTTTCCCGGTTTCCCCTGCTTTTGTTGTTGGCTGCAGGTTTTCCTGATAAAGTTAGTTTTTGTGTTCAATAAATCATATTAAATATCATAACTTCATTATTTCTTTCTGCTCTTTGGTTTGACATTTCTTGGGGACCTTTGTGCTCTGCTCTTATCTCTGATTGTTGTATATTGGTGCCTTAAATTTGGCATTTATTTTAAATTTTAGATAGCGAGGAACCAGAAGTAATGATTGTGGCTACAATAGCATGGGGACTGTGCAAAAGCTCTCGTGCTATAGTCTTGACATTAATATTTTCAATTGCTCTGAAACCTGGCTTCATTCATGCTGTATATAGTAAGTTGAATTCCTTTTATACCTTTCCTCTCATAGTTTCTATCGGTTATGGTCAATGTACCACCAAAACTTTTTCATACGAAG
Source organism: Camellia granthamiana (assembly GCA_036172215.1). Classification (NCBI taxonomy): domain Eukaryota; kingdom Viridiplantae; phylum Streptophyta; class Magnoliopsida; order Ericales; family Theaceae; genus Camellia; species Camellia granthamiana. The sequence continues at coordinate 87,583,888 of CM069908.1, read as the reverse complement.
ACAAGGATGGAATTGCCTTGAAATGCCAAAAAAAAGATGTGTCTCTGTTTCTATCAAGTTTTTAGAAAGTGACGACATTCTTGATTTATTCACTATTTGAATATATATAAATCTACAGGAATGTACTTACTGCTGTCAATTTCTTATTAATATCACAGTGGTATTCTTTATGATTTATCTATTGAGCCACACCATCAGTAGGAGGATTCGCCAATACCTTATTCTTCTATGCGAGGCACATTTTGTGTTAAAGTACATTCTTCAGCTCAATTTAATCTCCAAGGCCTTAGAGGAGAAAGGTTCTTTAGCTTTGGAAATAATCTCACAATTAGGTAAGCATCTGTAAACAACTTGTTTTACTTGAGCCATTAAATTTCTTCAATATGTTATTATGGGTACTCTCGTCTTTCAAAAGCAACTATTGTATTTTCTGAAGAATGTCTATACTTAATTTTCCCCTTTTTTGCTGGTAATATTGATACTTGTATTTTGTGAATCATTTTAGGTCTTCTCGATCATGCTAGTTCTGGGGATTTTGTGAAGATTGCTGGGCTTGCTTGCTTTTGTTCTGTTTATAATCACGGCTCTGATATGCTTTTTTCATATTCAACCATTGTGCAACACACACCCTTCCCTCCGATTGGATGGAGCATCTTGAAAGCTGGTCTGAATAAATCAGTTCTACTATCAGTTTATACACCATCATCCACAGAAAGGGAGCCCACAAATTCCTTTAATGGTATAATTGTATCCAAGGCTGAATACATCCTGGGTGATTTTTGTGATTCAAATTATTTTCTCAATTGCTACAAACTTGAAATTGTCTCCCTTTTTGTGGTTTACAGAAAGACCTTTAGTTAATATTGTTATGCTTAACTCCATAGTTCACACATTGTGTTATATGTAAACAAAACATATGGCATGTGGCAGAAGAGCGTAGGCACTTGGATGATATTGTTACTTGGATGATATTGTTACGATAGTAAAAGACTTTTACTTCAAATCTCTAAACCATTTTCACTGTCTAGAAACCAGGAATCAAGTTGTTTACCCTATTGGTTAGGTTTTTGCAAGATACTTTATATCAGACAGTTGTCGTTCCCATCACCATCATTGTTGCATTGGTCTTAATTCACAAACAATCCCTCCCTTTTTAATAATTCACTAACCTCTCCTTCGTAGTGACCCCTTTAGAAGATTTTCTCTTGCATTACTTATTTCAATTTGTTAATTCTTGTCTGACTCATAATAATTTCATTCAACACAAACAAAACCTGATATGCCCTTGTTAGAGAAAATAAAATGTGAAATTTGTCTTTACCACCACCATCTTAGCTTTGCAATCAAAGCCTCAACATCAATCATGAAGCACCATTACTAACTTCTTTCCCACCATTCTCTCTCTCCCTTCCAAATTTCTCTCACTACTCCCTCTCTCTCTCTCTCTCTCATTTTATTTTTTCTTCATACACCTAGTTGATGGAAAAATATAATTAGAAATGAATATATTGTGAAATGGTAAGAGTAGCACTAATTGAAGATAAGTTGAGAGAGAACAAACTAAAATGGTTTGGTTATATACAACAAAGACCTATAGATGCAACATTAACAAAGAGTGATATGTTCACCATAAATAGAAATGTTAGGGGGAGGGGAAGCCTAAATTGACATCGATTGTGGTAGTAAAATAATAAATGAATTTATTTAATTTAACTGAGCATATAGCCCTTTACGGAGCAGAATGACGAAAAATGATTCATGTAGCCGATCCTATTTGAGTGGGACATAAGGTTTAGTTTGGTTTGGTTACACCTAGTAGATGGAACTCCACTATTCCGCACATACTGCTCCTTTTTAATCAACTTCTTTTTTTCTTTTTAAACTCTTTCTCTTGCTCAATCCTAGTTTTATACTATATCTCTAGTACAACAATGACCACCCAAAACCACCCAATTAGAGAGGTTTTGGTGATGGAGAAATATAAATAAAGAATAGTGTGCTTTCATGGTAACACACGGAGTTAAATTTGGGCTTCGTGGAGATTATATTGTGGTGGTGGTTTGGTGGGCTAGTGGTGGTATTGTTGGTTTGGAGGTATAGTGGCGAGAGCAGTGGAAAGAACTAATATGGGAGTTAGCAAAGTGGCAATGATTATTTTGGGGCTATTTGATGGTGATAGTGAGGATAAGCTTTCTCATAGTTGTTAAAGAGATTTAGGCAACAACAATTGCTAGGATTTGTGAGTTTTGAGAAAAGAAAAATTAGAGGTATGAGTGATCTCTCACCCTCTTTTATATTAAATCATTGGCATAATTACAGTGAATGAAATAGGAAATATTTCTATATTCTAACATTCTATATTTTAACACTCCCCCTCAAGTTGGGGCCGAAGATATCTCTCATGCCCAGCTTGTTAAGAATGTCACAAAATGATTTATTCCCTAAGCCTTTGGTGAGAACATCAGCCAGTTGGTCCCCAGACCTTACGAAAGGAGTACATATAGTGCCACTAGTGAGCTTTTCCTTGATAAAATGCCTATCAATCTCCACATGCTTGGTCCTGTCATGTTGAACCGGATTGTGAGCTATATTGATAGCTGCCTTGTTGTCACAATATAGCCTCAATGAATCTATCTGATGAATCCCCAAATCCCTCAAAAGTAATCGAATCCATAAAAGCTCACACACACCTTGAGCCATAGCTCTGAATTTAGCCTCTGCACTGGACCGCGCAACGACATTTTGTTTCTTGCTTCTCCAAGTTACTAGATTTCCTCAAACAAAAGTACAATAGCCAGAGGTTGACTGTTTATCAGTGACTGAGCCAGCCCAATCAGGATCTGTATATGCCTCCACACTCAGATGATCATGTTTGGAGAAATAGAGACCTTTTCCCGGAGAAGACTTCAAGTACTGCAGAATCCGCATAACTGCCTCTAAATGACTGGCACGTGGAGCATGCATAAACTGGCTAACCATACTCACGGCAATAGCAATGTCAGGACGCGGATGAGATAAGTAAATAAGCTTACCCGCGAGCCTCTGGTACCTCCCCTTGTCTACAAGCTTGCCTCCTTGATCCTCACTAAGCTTCAGCCCAGGCTCTAGTGGTGTATCACAAGCTTTACTGCCAAGCATTCCAGTTTCTCTTAGCAAATCAAGCACATACTTCCTTTGACATATGAAGATGCCATCTTTGGACCGAGCAACCTCAATACCTAGAAAGTACTTCAAGCTGCCTAAGTCTTTGATTTCAAACTCATTGGCCAAATATTCTTTTAACTTAGGAACCTCCTCAACATCATCTCCTGTGAGTACAATATCATCGACATAGACAATAAGAACTGTCGTCTTAGCATGGGAGGAGTGTTTCACAAACAAAATATGGTCAGCTTGACTCTGTTTGAAACCATATCGCAGCATGGCCTAAGTATATCTCTCAAACCAAGCCCTAGGAGATTGTTTAAGGCCATAAAGCGACTTGCGTAGTCGGCACACTTTTCCTTTGGTTTTAACATTCTCAAAGCCTGGGGGAATGTCCATGTATACTTCTTCTTCCAAATCACCATGGAGGAAAGCATTCTTCACATCAAATTGATGGAGAGGCCAATCGAGATTGGAGGCAAGGGAGAAAAGGACTCTGACAGAGTTCATCTTAGCAATAGGTGCAAATGTCTCCTGGTAGTCTACTCCATAAGTCTGAGTAAAGCCCTTAGCCACCAATGTTGCCTTGTAACATTCAATTGATCCATCGGCTTTGTGCTTCACGGTATATACCCACTTACATCCAACAGGTCTTTTGCCCTTAGGTAACTCAACCAATTCCCAAGTGCCATTTTTTGCAAGAGCTCTCATCTCATCCATCATGTCATGCTTCCACTCAAGAGTAGAAAGAGCATGCTGAAAATTAGAAGGAAGACTCACAGAAGAAACTTTAGATAAGAAAGCTTTATAGGAAGAAGACAGATTAGTATATGAGACAAAATGAGAAATAGGATGTTGAGTACATGACCTAACCCCCTTTCTATTAGCAATGGGAACATCTAGATCAGAAGGAATAGAGTTACCTGGAGTTTCATCAGCAGAAGAGGATTCTGGACACTTATCAGAAGAAGAAGATAGCAGGGGAGACTCCGAAGGCTCTTGTATCCAAGTAACTTGTTTTCTATCTTTGTCCCTGACATAAACTTTGCCATATTTTACGGTTGTGCCAGATTCCGACTCAACAGGCTCAATAGCTGAGTCACCTTGAACATCCTGCTTAATCACGGATACAGGAATCGCTTCACACCAAGGCTTCCCCTGAAGGGATGACTGGGGCACCGGGGAGGACAGGAAGTTGGACTGAGACTCAAAGAAAGACACGTCCATAGAGACAAACCATTTTCGAGAGGGGGGATGATAACACTTGTAGCCCTTTTGGGTGGTAGAGTAACCGATGAAGACACAGTGAAGAGACTGAGGATCCAACTTACCACGGGTAGGAGAATAGTTATGAACAAAACACACACACCCAAAGGTTTTTGGAGGAAGGGAGAAACTAGAAGAGGGGGACCCTAACAAAACCTGAAGAGGAGTGCGTTTGTGAAGAACTTGGGTACGCTGACGATTGATGAGGTAGGCTGCCGTAAGAACAGCTTCCCCCCAATAGGAGCGAGGAACACGCATTTCAAAGGTCAGACAACGCGCAATATCACAATAAGTTTGGTGAATAATACCATGAGTGGCAAAATAGTTGGCAAGACCGGAGTTAATGTATTCCCCCCCATTATCAGAACGCAGAACTTTTACAATGGCCCTAAACTGAGTGCAAATCATTTTATGAAAATTTTGAAACACAGAAAAAACCTCACATTTGTCCTTCATAAGATATACCCAGGTGGCCCTAGAAAAATCATCAATAAAGGTACAAACCATCTTCGACCCTTTAAAGATACAAAACGAGAGGGACCCCATACATTAGAATGAATCAATGAAAAATGAACTAAACTTTTATTAATAGGCGGAGCAAAAGAAGCTTTGTGTTGCTTGCCAAATTGACACGACTCACAATGAAACTCAGAAACATGATGGTTCAAAAAAACTGAAGGAAAAAGATGCTTAAGTAACAAAAAAGATGGCCCAAGACGATAGTGCCACAGCCATAAGTCTTCCTTGGTAGAGGGTAACTGAATGAAGGAATGAGCCCGCTTGTCTACTTGATCCAGGATATAGGGACCATTCTCGTGTCTACCATTGCCAATCATCTTCCTCGTGATAAGGTCCTGAAACAGACAATGATCCGGAAAAAATGTCACACTACAATTTAAGTCCCCGAGTAATACGACTCAAAGATAAAAGATTAACACGAAAATTGAGAACATGTAGGACAGAAGACAAAGGAAGGGAAGCAGTGGCATGAATTAAACCTTTCCCAAACATAGAAGAAATGGTACCATTAGCAATACGAACTTTATCCTAGCCTGAAGAAGGGGTATATGCTGTAAATAAATCAGAAGACCCAGACATATGGTCTGAAGCACCAGAATCGATAATCCAAGGCAATGTTTGATGAGATAGGAAAGCACTTGGAGAAAACGCTAAATTACCTGAAGAAGAACTAGATGCCCGACGGTCTAGCAAGTAGCGAAGAGCAACCTCCAACTCAGAAGTAGAAAAACCAAAGATATCAGCAGAAGAAACATCCGCAGCTAGGGACTGGAGCTCAACTGTATCAGAATGATGGGCTCGAGCATTGGGCCCTTGGCCTTTAGAATGACCCCCACGAGAACTAGAACGAGTTCCATGACCCCCAGATGGTGGCCCATGTAACTTCCAACAAGTCTCACGAGTATGGTGAGGGCGACAACAATAGTCACAAAAGAGTGTATCTTTCTCAGAAGGAGGCCGGGAACCATGATCCCCATCTCTAGAGGGTGCAGAAACTAGGGGAGATCGATCAGTAGAGGTAGCCGGAAGTATAGCAGAACGGCGACTCTCCTCATTTTGCACAAAAGCAAAGGCTTCCTGAAGCGAAGGAAGCACATCCATGCCAAGGACTCTGCTCCGAATCGGATTATACTCTACATTGAGGCCTTCCAAGAACTTGAAGACCCGCTCTTGGGCCACAAACTTTCGGTAACCAACAGAATCAGTGGGACAGACAGGTTTGTAATCCTGAAAGTGATCAAGTCGCTTCCACCCATTGTTAAGGAAGGTAAAATACTGAAGGATAGTCATCTCACCTTATACAGACCTTTCAATGGAGCGACGTAACTCAAACGCCTGGGAGAAGGTTTCCTTTCCGGGAGTAAGTGGTAGCTATTGCCTCCCAAATATCCTGGGTAGTGCCCATAGAGAGATAGCCCTCTCCAATCTCCAGGACCATAGAATGTATCAACCAACCCATAATGAGGGAGTTGGTGATCTCCCACTGATCATAACTTGGGTCCGTAGTGGTGGGTACCTGTATCCTACCATACCCCATCTTCTTTCTGCTCTTCAAGAAAATAGTCAGATTCTGCGACCGCGCTAGATAGTTCTGACCATTGAATAGAGAAGTGGTGATTTTAAAGCCAGGGTTGAGATTATCAGTCATAGTAGAAGGTATAATGGAACTCTCGCCCTTAAGCGGCTGAGAAGCTATTGACTCACTAGGGAAATCGGCCATGAATATTCTACTAAGCAACCCTCAAAACTCAGGACCAATCACAAACTTGGAAGATGGTGGATGAACAAGCACAATAGTAACTAGAAAATCATAAATTTTTATTTATTTATTTTTTTTTTTGAGAAGACAGAGAGAGAGATTAAGAAGATAGAGTTACGAAGACAGAGAGAGAGAGAGAGAGATTAAGAAGACAGATTTACGAAGACACAGAGAGAGATTATGAAGACAGAGTTACATGAGGATGGAGTACAAAGACGAAGAGAGAGAGATGTCAGTGCATACCCTGGGTATCTAAGCCAGTCGACAGACTAGGGCTGGAGAAGGAAGGCTCCGACGAGCCCTAGGGACTGCGCTTGTGGCGGCGACTAGGGCTGTGACGTCGACTGGGGCTGTTGGAGACCTAGGAAGGGGCGCCTGGTGTTGGCGAAGGCCGAAGGGGTTGTGGCTGGGGTGGTGGTGCAGTAGTGGTGTGGTAAGTTTGTGGCTAGGGTTTTTTTTATATTATTATTATTTATTTTTCCTCTTTATTTTAGAGTGGCTCTGATACCATGTGAGTTTTGAGAAGAGAAAAATTAGAGGTATGAGTGATCTCTCACCCTCTTTTATATTAAATCATTGGCATAATTACAGCGAATGAAATAGGAAATATTTCTATATTCTAACATTCTATATTCTAACAGGATTATGACTTTAGAGGTGGTGTAATTTGATTTAGAAGCAAAAAAGAGGGAAACTGAAGTTGTGGAGGTGGTTGTGGTTGAGAGAGAAACTAAAGAGAGAATGTAGACTATTGTAGTGTGTTATGGACATGAAGTGAGGTAGAAACAAATGTATGTATTGGTGGTTTAGGTAATTGTTAAGTTAATGCATTATTTTTATCTATGGGTATTTTTTTACTTTGAAGATTATTAATGTAAATATGATGGATGAGGGAGAGAACCATAAGTTACTCTCTTCTCTTTTGTCTCACACCATTCTCTTTACCTCTTTCAACCACTCAATATTTTCTGGTTTATTTTCATATATCTTTTCTATCTCTAATTTGGTATCAGAGCATAGATCTATTTTCTTCTCTAGTTTGTATTTCAGTTTTTCCTCCTTTTTTGCCTGTTTTGTCAGCATTGGTTATGTAAAAAGCAAAAATAAAATAAAAAAAATGAATGGTTGGCTAAGGAATACTATACCCTAACATTTTTAAAATTTTTTGGTTAGCCTGAGGTCCTCATTTCAATTTTTTTTTGTTTGTTTCTTTTTCGCGATCTGTTAATCAGGGGCTTTTTTGTTCAATTAGATGCTTGAATCCCAACCTAAAGATGCTGATTAGCCTTCTTCTATCATTTTAGAGATTTTGATGAAAAATTGGTTTATCTAACAAATGATTGAGGTATTTTTTTGACCGGGTTTGTGTTTTTTGGATTTTTTTCTTTAATTGATGGGTATCTGAGTTCTGTTTGACTGCTGCAAATCGTTATGTTCTGGGTAATTAGTGCATTGTGAATCTTTCCTCAAAAAAATAATTTTTGGGTGTGTTTTGAGTCCCTTTCATCCTTACATACATGGTGGAAGACGGTAAAACTCCTGTGGGCAGTGATACAAGAGGGTTGGGTCATGTTGAGACGCTTGGATCCTCTCGGGTTATGTCTGTCAAGGCTGATCCTTCTCTATAGATGACATCCATCATGCTGGATGCCACTAATATTTGGTTTGGTTCCGCACCTTTAACTTGGTTATCACTGCTCGAGGCATGGCTGGTTATATTATAAATACTGTAAAGGATCCCAGGTGGATAGAATGAAAAGAAATGTATTAGCTTACCTTTGAATAAGGTAGAGCCATGAATTGAAAAGCCTAACCCACGCTTCTCCTTAAAACCCAGGTATTAAAGAGAGGGAAACTTGAACCTTATAATCAGCACAGATGGGGCAACTCCAGGTGATGTAGGACACATTCCAAAACCATGTACATATAATGAATCCATATTACAAACAAGGAAATAAAACTATTAAGGCACTAAATCCGTGATTCATGTAATCACAGATTTTATACGTACTACTATAAACAAAATATTCTAATTTCCTAATTCAACACTCCCCCTCAAGCTGACTTGAAGACATTCAACAAACGCAGCTTGGCAATGGATGACTCAAACAAAGTTGCTAATTGCTGAGAAGAGACAAAGGATGGACTCACAATACCAGTGCGAATCTTTTCTCTAATAAAATGTATATCAACCTTGATATGCTTGGTACGCTCATGAAGCACAGAATCAGAGTATAACATAATGGTAGATTTGTTGTCACAAAATAAAGAGGAAGCCTTAGAACCCAACTTTTGCCAGAATAGAACAAAGCCGTAGAATCTTACATAGAATCTCACATGTTCCTTGTTCCATAACTCGATACTCAGCCTTTGCAGAAGACCTACAAATAGTTGTCTGCTTCTTACTTTTCCATAACATAAGATGGTCACCATAGAAAGTGCAGAAGCCAGAAGTAGAATGCCGATCGGCCCTAAATCTTGCATAGTCAACATCAGTGAAACAGGAGAGCCCAGATTGAGGACCAGCTATGAAGAACAATCCCAAGCCAGAAGAAGTCTTCAAATACCTCAAAATGTGATGAACTGCGTCAAGGTGTTCTGTACGGGTTGCATGCATAATTGACTCACAACACTAACCGCAAATGTCAAGTCAGGTCTAGTGTTGGTCAAATAAATGAGGTGTTCAACAAGACGCTGATACATGCCTGGATCATCCAGCAACTTACCAGAATCTGGTGTGAGCTTGACATTAGGATCCATAGAAGTAGAAGCAGGTTTGCACCCTAACATACCAGAATTCTTAAGTAAGTCAAGAGTGTACTTCTTTTGAGACAAGGACATCCCCTGTCTTGAGCGAGCTACCTTAATTTCCAGAAAATATTTGAGACATACCAGATCCTTGATATCAAAAGTTTGGCCCAACTCTTTCTTTACTTGACCAATGCCAACAAAGTTATTGCCTGTGAGAATAATGTCATCCACATAAACCAACAAGATAATACATTGACCTGTAGAATTACGGCGGATGAAACAAGTATGGTCTGAGTGGCACTGAACAAAACCCATGGAGATGATGACAGAACTGAAGCGACCAAACCATGCTCGTGGAGACTGTTTCAGACTATACAAAGATTTGCGTAACCGACAAATCTTCCCCGAATACTCCCCCTCAGCCCGAAAACCAGGTGGATGAGCCATGTAAATCATCTCAAGAAAATCCCCATGAAGAAACGCATTCTTGACATCAGGCTAATGAAGAGGCCAAGAATGGGATGCTGCAAGGGAGATAAGGAGACGCACAAAAGTAAGCTTGGCGACAGGGGCAAAAATGGCTCCAAAATCCTTGCCAAGAATTTGTGTGAAACCCTTGGCTACTAGGTAGGCTTTGTAATGGTCAACTAAGCCATCAACGAAGTACTTTATAGTGAACAACCATTTGCAATTGCAACCAACAGTGAGATCTCAAGTGTGATTCTGTTCTAAGGTTGCCATCTCAGTCTGCGTAGCCGCTACCCATTTGGGATGCTGAAGGGCCTCTGACACAGAACGAAGAATGGACTCCGACTCAAGCTTGCCAAGGAAAGAGTGATAAGAATCGGAAACCTTGTCATAGGAAAGATACTGGGAAATGGGATGATTAGTATTACTCAAATAACCCTATCGATTTGGAGGATGCCGATCTCGAGGTGGGTTATGATGAGGAGGTGGAGGAGATGTGGCTAAAGGAGAAGAGTTACTTGACCTAGAGTTCGAAGAGGCGGCAGGGGGCAGCTGAGAGTGTGGCCAATGAAAGTATACTTGCCTTCAAAGTGGGACAACCTCATCCGCAACCTTGTCCAAAATAGGAATCGGGCGAACACTAGAAGTAACGGGAGTAGAAGCTTGCAAGGGAGGGTTAGTACCAAAAAAAGGAAGATCCTCACAAAAAGTAACATCCAAAGTATGGTGAAAGTGACGAGACGCAAGATCAAAACACCTATGCCCTTTGGACATGGAAGAATACCCTAAGAAGACATAACAAATAGACATGCCATCTAACTTAGTGCAAGAGGGACTCTGATCTTGAACAAAACAGGTACATCCAAAGACACGTGGTAGGAGAGGAAACAAAGTGGTGTTGGGCATAAGGACATGAAACAGAGTAAGACCATGCAACACACGACTAGGTGTCCTATTAATAAGATAGACAATTGTGAGGATAACCATATGCCAATAAGACTGGGGAACATGCATACCTCGAAGGAGACATCACACAACAGACATAATATGATGATTTTTACATTCAATAACACCATTTTGCTTAGGGGTCCGATGACATGTAAGTTGTTAAAGAATACTGATCTACTTAAAATGTGAACGAAATTCATTGGAAACATATTCCCCACCATTATTAGAACGGATGTTCCTAACAACTGTACGAAATTGAGTCTTAACCGTTTGCAAAAACTAAACAAAAATGGGAAACATGTCAAACTTATCGCGAAACAAATAAACCCAAATGCATCTAGTGTGATCATCAATAAAGGTCACATAATATCTATGACTAGAAAAAGCAGTGACAGGAGAAGAACATCAAATATCAGAATGTACAAGATCAAAAGTAATAGGAGCATGAGTCATATGAGGGATAACTAGTACGAGTATGTTTAGACAACTCACAAACCACACAATGAAACTTAGAATCTTTGCAAGTTTTATTTAATAAAGGAAAAAGTTGACATAAATATTGAAAGTTGACATGACCCATAAGGGCATGCCATAATTCTAAAGTCTGAACATTAAAAACATAAGATATGGAGGCAGGAAAAATAGATGCCTGAAAACTAGCTAAAGAAAAAGAAGGTCGGTCCGGTGGACCTCCAAAGTAGCCCTTACTAAAAATCCTCTTCGAACTCAGGTCCTGTAAAAGACACGAAGAAGGTAAGAAGATGATAGCACATTAAAAGGATTTAGCAAGCCGACTAACAGATAATAGATTATATGCGAAATTAGGAACATGCAAAACAGAGGGCAGAGTAATATCATGAGATAAAGACACCACACTCTTATGACTAATAGAGGAGGAAGAGCCATCAGCAAGACAAACAACAATAGTAGGGATTGAAGAAGAAAGAAAGGAAAACTCACCTGTCATATGACCATTAGCCCCAGAATCCAGAACCCATAAAGGACTAGTAGACCGAACATGAAAAGCAATAGAAGTACCTGTAGCAAGGGTGACAGCAATGGAAGATGATATGCCATGAGAACTAGTAGTGAGGGATCCAAGCTAAGCCTGAAGCTGACCAATCTGAGTTTATAACTACTGTAAATTAGGGATATTAGGAGACCCAGGAGTTAGAGTAGCCTCCATTAAAGCAGAAGTGCGAGGGGTGCTAGTACCACGAGTGCGAGAAGAACATTGCCTCAACTCAGAATGAAGTTTTAAGCAACGAGCCTTAGCATGTCTAGAAGCACCACAATGATGACAAGTAACTGGACTAGTAGAACCCCGAGAACCAGACTTTGCAGCAAGAGCCATTTGATCAGATAAAACCGGAGACACTGGAGGAGGTCTTGGCTGAACCAAACACTGACGGCACTCATCACTGTCAATGGTGGCAAAGGCCTCATAGAGAGATGGGCATAGGTAATGTGTTTAAAATCTGAATTCGAAGAGACTGAAATTCAGGGTTTAAACCTATTAGAAACTGGTAGTGTACTGTCGAGCAAGTCACTTGGATACAAAAGAGGCGGCTTTGATGGTAATTTAGTCAAGGGGCTCATATTGAGCCAACTCTTCCCGAAGATATTTGAAGATATCCGAAGAACTCCGCCACAGAAAGTCTCAAAGTAGACTGAGAGGCACAAGCAATATCCTAATAATGCTTAAAAGATACGAGCATCATTATGAGCATGAGCATACATCTGTGTCAATGCATGCTATAGGCTTGAAATAGTGTCACAGTAGAGGAACATACAATAAATCCGGTTCTCCAAGGAGTTGAACATCCATCCAAGGATAGTACAGTTATCAATATCCCACTAGCTATAAGTAGGATCCGTGGTTGTCAACTGTGTAGTAGTAGGTAAAAGCCAATGAGCCTTTCCCTTGCCCCTAAAATAGAGTTTAAGGGAATGACTCCAAGCAGCAAAATTTTTCCCGTTCAACACCACACTCGTAATATGATGAATAGGAGTGTCATGAGAAAGAGAAAAATTAGAACTAACTAGAATAGGTTTCATAGAAGCCTCAGTAGACATGGTGGGAGGAGACTCATCAGTCATGGTGAGATAATGAGGGCTAAAAATACACAGCAGCACATCAATATAGTCCGAATAAAACTCAAGACGCTAAAAAAAATTCAACGGCGTATCCAAATAACTGCTACCGAACAAACCTGGTAGCCCACTGAATGAAAAAGAACCAGAAAAAGTGCTTAATACATTCAGCACATCACCCTATGGAAGGGAAAAAGGGGGCCTGGACCACCCTAAAAGGGTTACTAAAGCACCAAAAACCAGGAAAGTGCCTGGTCAGCTCCTACTGAAGCCTCGGCAGGGGTGGGAGAAGACCTGTCGAGGGGGAGAAAAAGGTGGGTGATGGGTTTCGGGTTGGTCTAGAAGGAAAATGGGGCATGTTGGGTGAAGAAAAGGGGATGAGTAGGGCTGTAGAAGGCTTAGGAGGAGTAAAGGGGACTGCCGATGGGGCTAGGGATGACTGGCAGTGCCGACAAAGGAAGAAGGTAAGGAGAAGGCTAGGGTTTCTTCTCTTTGGCTTTGATACCAAATATAATGAAAATAATTATATTGGCTTACCTTTGAATGAGATAGAGCCATATATATAATGAATCCATATTACAAACAAGGAAATAAAACTATTAAGGCACTAAATCCGTGATTCATATAATCACGGATTTTATACAAAGGGGTAATAAGGCACAAGCTTATGCATTGAGGAAGAAGTTCCATGGTTTTGATAAGAAAGATAGGTCCTTTAGTGAGTACTATATTGAGTTGGGTGGTTTGGGCAGGAGCTTGACTATTATCAGAATTTTTAGGCCATTTTCTCTAAGGATGTGGCTACTTTTTATTAGCTGGAAAAGGAAGAAGTCTGTGATTTTCATGTGTATAACTGATGGATATGTGTGTTTCTCTAGTGTCCGTAGCATGTCTACATGTTATTTTACTTTTTTCTTTTTATAATAATAACAGGACATGTTGTTAGAATATTTTTTTTATTTCCTTATTTAGATTAGATTGTGATTGATTGATTGATTGATTCCTTAATCAGTCAATCACTCAATCAATATAGAAGGTGATTCCTTAGTCAATGCCTTAGGGCTTCCTTTTGTAACAATTGATTGATTAATATAAAAGGTGATGATATCATAATCATGACCCAAGCTTTGTATTCTCTTAAATTACATGGTATCAGAGCCAAAACCCCCTAAAAATTGTCACCTACACAGCTGCTCCCATCAACCAGCCATCACCTATTACCACTCATCATCCACCACTAGTCCTTGAGTCTCTGTCGAAACCAACCAAGGTCCCACAAAGTTGTTTTGGCTTCAGCACTTGTTTTGATTAGAGGTTCGTTCTCCCGTATTTGATTTATTTTTTGGGTCCATAGATGACCCATTAATCTTATTGTTATGCTCCCATAGTGGTTTGTATGTGATTTTGCTTGTTCCAGCCCATTCCATTCCTCTTTCTATTCTTGTGATTCGTACAAGGTTTTTGGGTTGAAGTTGTAGAGTTCTTATGGCTGACCTAACTAGTGAATCCACCACTACTTCTCACCCATCTAAAAGGGAGAGTTCTAATCCAGTTATGACTACTACATCTGAGAACTTGAACCCTAGCCTCAAAATCACCACCGCTCTGTTTAACGGTCAGAATTACCTTTCATGGTCTCAGTGTTTGACACTTTTTTTGAAGAGAAGGGGGAAGATGAGATATGTTAATGGGAGAGTTCAAGCACTAGGTATTACGGATCCTGGCTATGACCAATGGGAGATTACCAACTCTTTAATCATGGGGTGGCTCTTTCCCATTCTTCAGGAAAAGATACTGTGTTATGTGATTACTGCCGCAAACCGTGGCATACTCGTGAGACATGTTGAAAGCTTCATGGGGCGTCATTAGGGAGTCGAGGTGATCGATCTAGTACTAGAAGCGGTCGATCAGGCTAGTCCAGAGGACGCGGCTCTAATCCACGAGCCCATCAGTCTAGTGCTATTGACACCCTTGATTCTATTTCCGCTTCAGTTGGTCTGACTTCTGATAGTTTGTCTAGCATGACTTTTCCTGAGCTTGAGGTTGTTCTGTGTCATTTACCGGCCCGCCAATCCTTTACTGCTCGAGTGCATCTTCCTCGTCGTTTGCCTGCTCAGGTAACTTAGCCTCTTCTCCTAGTACTTTTCTTTCCCATAAGTTGTTGCCATAGATTATTGATTCTGGTGCCTCAGATCATATGTTTGGGTCTTCTGACCTTTTCTCAGCAGATAAGCCCTCTTCAGGTCAAGACAAAGTTAGGATTACAAATGGTACTATTTCTTCTATCTCTGGGAAAGGTTTAATTCATGTCACCCCTACCTTACCTTTGTCTTCAATGTTCCACGTTCCCAATTTTTATGTTAATCTTCTATCCATGAGTCGTATTACTAAAGATTTGAACTGTAGTGTGACATTTTTTCCTAGTCATTGTCTTTTTCAGGACCTTGTCACGAGGAGGGCGATTGGTAGAGGTAGTGCAGAAAATGGTCTCTATTTCTTGGATCAGGTGAACAAGCTTGCTCATCATTCCACCTAGTTCCCAACTACCAAGGGGGATTAATGGCTGTGGCATCGGCGTGTTGGACATCCTTCTTTTCATTTACTTAGGCATTTATTTCCATATGTTTTTGCAAATAATAATGTGTCTAAGTTTCTTTGTGAGTCTTGTCAATTTGGCAAATAATACCGAGCTTCTTTTTTTGCTCCAAGTCTCAATAAAAGTTTAGCTTCTTTTTATTTAATATATTTTGATGTGTGGGGTCCATTTCGTGTTGTGTCTTTAAAAGGTCATAGATGGTTTGTTACCTATGTTGATAATTTTTCTCGTACTATTTGGGTGCATCTCACAAAAGAAAAAAGTGAGGTTTTCGCTGTGTTTCAAAATTTTCATAAAATGATTTGTACTCAGTTTGGGGTGAATACATCGATTTGAGGTTAGAGAGTTATTTTTCCACTCATGGCATTATACATCAGACATCTTGCACTAATACACCTCAACAAAATGGGGTTGCAGAGTGTAAGAATCGTCATCTTCTTGATATAACTCGCTGCATGTGTTTTTCTATGAGTGTGCCTCGGTCCTATTGGGGTGGGGCCGTTCTCACCACAGCCTATCTCATTAATCGTCTTCCTACCCAGGTTTTGCAAAAACAAGCTCCACTTCAAGTTCTTCTCAGTTCAGAGTCTTTGTTTTCCATTCCCCTAAAAATATTTGGCTCTCTATTTTGTTCACAATCATTCTCCTACTCGTGGTAAGTTAGACCCTCGCTCTCTCAAATGTGTTTTTCTCGGATACTCGCCTACTCAAAAAGAGTATAAATGTTATCACCCTACTTCTCGTAAGTGGTTTGTGTCCATGGATGTCACCTTCTTTGAGTCCCAGTCTTACTTCTTCTCTTCTCCGGTGTCATAGTCATCCCTTTAGGGCCCTTTAGAGGGAGCCTTGGTGTGAAGAGATTCCTGTTGTCACTGTTGCTCCTATGGTGGAACCAATTGTTCTTGCACCACTTATTACTAGGACTACAAAATCCAATGCCACCAAGGATAGGGAAGGGCAAGTTTATATCAGGGACAAAGACAGACAAAAAGTTACTTGGATACAAGAGACCACTTCTGCTCACCCACTGCCATCTTCTGCTTCTAGTAAGAGTACACGTAACTTTGAACCTTTTGTTTCTCTTAAGTGTACTGATATTGCTATTCCTGACACTACTGATCTTAATATTCTTATTGCCAAGAGAAAGGGTGTGAGATCTTACACTCAACATCCTATCTCAAACTTTGTGTCCTACTCTCATTTGTTTTCCTCTTATAGAGCCTTTATGTCAAACATTTCTTCTGTTAGTATTCCTAACCATTTTTAGGATGCTCTCGCTACTTCTGAATGGAAACTTGCCATAATTGAGGAAATGAAAGCATTTTGTAAGAATGACACTTGGAAATTAACTGAGTTACCTAAGGGCAAACGACCGGTAAGATGCAAATGGGTGTATATTGTGAAATACAAAGCAAATGGTTCTATTAAGCGTTACAAAGCTCGACTTGTGGCAAAAGGCTTTACTCAAACTTATGGGGTAGACTATCAGGAGACTTTTGCATCAGTGGCTAAGATGAATTCAGTCAGAATACTTCTCTCTCTAGCAGGTAATTTAGATTGGCCACTTAGTCAGTTTGATGTAAAGAATGCTTTCTTATATGGTGATCTAGAAAAAGAGGTATATATGGACAGTCCTTCTAGTTTTGAGGATCATCAGACAGGGGGTAAAGTATGTAGGGTTCGGAAGTCGTTATATGGTCTCAAATGGTCTCCAAGAGCTTGGTTTAAGAGATTCACTCAAGCTATGCTTAAATATGGTTTCAAACAGAGTCAGGCAGATCACACTTTGTTTGTGAAATATTCCTCATGTGGTAAGGTTGTAGCTCTCATTGTTTATGTGGATGACATAGTGCTTACAGGCGATGATAGTGAGGAAATACCCCTGTTGAAGAAATATTTAGCTAGTGAGTTTGAAATCAAAGACTTGGGGAATTTGAAGTATTTTCTGGGAATCGAAGTTACTTGCTCCAAGGATGGGATTTTCGTCTCACAAAGGAAATATGTTCTTGACCTTTTGAAGGAAACAGGGATGCTCGGATGTAAGGCCTGTGATACCTGTTGAATGTATAGATGATGAGAAGAAGAAGAAGAAGAAGAAGAAGAAGAACGAGAGAGAGAGAGAGAGAGAGAGAGAGAGAGAGAGAGAGAGAGAGAGCTGCTGTATTTCTCTTAATTCAAAAGCATAGGGTTTCCCCCTTACACACAACTATTTATATTAATAAGAATAATACATAAAGACCAAACTACCCCTAATACTTACCACTCCCCCTCAAGTTGGTGCAAAGATGTTTCTCATGCCCAACTTGCAACAAATAGGGTGAAAGACTTTACTACTAAGACCCTTTGTAAAAATATCAGCCAGTTGATCTTTAGACTTAACAAAAGGCATATATCACGCCCTTATTCAACTGCTCCTTAATGAAATGTCTGTCAATCTCAATATGCTTAGTCCGATCATGTTCAACAGGATTGTGTGCAATACTAATAGCAGCCTTGTTGTCGCAATACGAAGTCATAGGACCACTCCAATCAAGCCCTATATCACTCAACAAAGATTGAAGCCACATTAGTTCACATATTCCATGTGCCATAGCCCTGTATTCAGCTTCAGCACTAGATCTAGAAACTACCGCCTGCTTCTTACTACGCCATGTGACTAGATTTCCCCCTAAAAAAGCACAATAACCGGAGGCCGAGTGTCAGTCATCTATAGAGCCTGCCCAATCTGCATCTGTGAATGCTTCCAACCTCAAGTGACCGTGATTAGAGAACAAAATTCCTTTTCCAGGGGCAGATTTAAGGTACCTCAAAATGCGATAAACTGCATCCAAATGAGCTGCACGAGGATCATGCATAAACTGACTCACTATCCCAACTGCATAGGCAATATCTGGATGAGTATGAGAGTGAAAGATCAGTCTTCCCACAATTCTTTGGTACCTTTCCTTCTCCACAGGCTCACCAACCCCCCTCCAAAGATGATGATTAGTCTCAATTGGTGAATCAGCTAGTTTGCAGCCCAACATGCCCGTTTCCTCAAGAAGATCTAGAATGTACTTCTTTTGAGAAATGAAGATGCCTTTATTAGATTTGGCAACTTCAATCCCAAGAAAGTATCTAAGTGGACTAAGTTCTTTTATCTCAAACTCCTTGGCTAACTGCATCTTGAGATGAGTCACCTCCTCCTCATCATTACCTGTCACAACTATGTCATCCACATATACAATAAGCATTGTTACCTTATGTACATTGCGTTTGACAAACAAGGTGTGATCCGCATTGCTTTGCTGATACCCAAATTCCAGCATTGCCTTTAGGAATCTACCAAACCAGGCTCTAGGAGATTGTTTCAAACCGTACAAAGCCTTCTTCAATCTACAAACCTTTCCAACTGTAGATTGAGATGAGAATCCTGGCGGTACATCCATATATACATCCTCCAAATCCCCATTAAGAAAAGCATTCTTCACATCTAGTTGCTATAGAGGCCATCCCAAATTAGCCGCATATGACAGAATAGCTCGAATGGAATTCATCTTTGCTACCGGGGCAAAAGTTTCTTGATAATCTATTCCATATGTCTGCATAAATCCCTTGGCCACTAGTCTTGCTTTGTATCGTTCAATCGTCCCATCTGCATTGTGCTTAATGGTGAACACCCATTTACATCCGACTGGTTTTTTCCCATTAGGAAGAGACATCAACTCCCATGTGTTATTTTTACTCAAAGCTTGCATCTCTTCTACCATAGCTATCTTCCACTTAGGATCATTGATGGCTTCTTTCCAACCCTGCGGAATACACACAGAAGAAAGAGACGAAACAAAAGCACGATATGGAGAAAACAACGAATCATATGACACGAATTTAGAAATAGGGTGTTGAGTATAGGCTCTAACCCCCTTTCTGAGAGCAATAGGAAGACTCAAATCATTAGCAACAGGACCATCAACAACAGATGAAGAAATGCGTTGCGGATCATTACCTGTAGAATCAGTGGAAACTGGGTGTGGAACTGGCATAGGAGATGATGATTGACTTGGTGGCACAAGAGAAGCCGGCTCTTTTTGACGCCGTGAATAAGTCTTAAGATCAGCTCTGTCTAAATGACCACCGATATCCGACTCCTCATCAACAGAACGGCTAGGCCCCCCCTCACCACAAATAACAGCCCGTTGATTAGGAAGGAAAAAAGACAACTCATGCTGATATGATGCCATCTCATCCGCAATCTCATTGATACCACTCTCCCCCCTGAGGAGATAGCGGAGGACTAGAAAAAAAAAAGGACTCAGATTCACAGAAGGTGACATCCATACTAATATACAGCTTATGAGAGTGAGGGTCATAGCATTTGTAGCCTTTCTGAGTAGCAGAATAACCAAGAAAGACACACCGGACAGCCTTAGGATCAAGCTTCCCACGAGTACGAGGTTGAAGATGAACAAAACAGACACTACCAAAAACCCGAGGTGGAAGGGAAGAAGTGGGATAAGTCACAGGAAGAAGCTCAAGAGGAATTTGGAAGTGGAGGACACTAGAGGGCATATGGTTGATAAGATAAGCCGCGGTAAGAACAACATCCCCCCAAAAGGACTTAGGAACGTTCATGCTAAACAAGAGAGAGCGAGCAACCTCAAGGAGGTGGCCATTCTTGTGTTCAGCAACTCCATTCTGTTCAAGAGTGCCAACACAACTAGCCTAATAAAGAATGCCATGCTCCTCGAGGTATGCTCGAAAAGCGCCATCAACATATTCAGTCCCATTATCACTCCTAAGAATTTTGATAGTAGCATTGAAGAGATTGGATACCATTTTATGAAAACTTTTAAAGCAGGAGAAAACCTCATTTTTAGTACGAAGTAAATAAAGCCAAGTCACACGGGAATAACAATCAATAAATGTGACAAACCAGCGATAACCAGAGGTAGAAACCACAAGGGAAGGACCCCACACGTCGGTATGTATAAGCATAAAAGGAAAAGTACTTATTTTATTAATTGAAGGATAACAAATACGTTTATGCTTAGCAAGCTCACAAGCATCACAAACAAAGTTATTCCTAGGACAATCACGAACTAATAAAGGAAAAAGTTTCTCTAAAATGCTAAAGGAAGGATGCCCCAAACGGCGATGCCATTGATGAAGGAGATGAAGTGAGGAGCCAGAAACGCATTGAAGAGCCTGAGAGGACAAAGGTGAGGCAAGAATGGCATCCAGAAAGTACAGTCCACTTTGTGCTCTACCACTGCCAATCATTTTCCTCGTAGCCATTTCCTGAAAGACAATGAGTCAGAAAAAAGGTTACAGAGTAATTGAGAGCAGTAGTAAGGCTACTAACAGAAAGTAAGCTAGTTGAAAAATTAGGAACATGAAGAACAGATGAAAGCGAAAGTAAATAGGTGCAATGAACAAAACCCTTGCCAGAGATAGAAGATAAAGTGCCATCAGTTACTCTAACCTTATTTCGCCCAAAACTAGGTGAATAAGAACAGAAAAAACTAGAAGTACCCGTCATGTGATCGGTAGCACCGGAATCAATGATCCAAGGAGACGACGAAGAGGCACTAAGTGCACTAGCAAAAATACCTATGTGGGCAAAGTTGGAAGAGGCAGAAGAGGAAGGAGCTAAGGCAGATAAAGAATCAAGTTGAGCCCTCAAACGTCTGAGAGTGTGAAGCTCATCCTGGGAAATAGAACCAGCATCATTCGAGGAACTAGCAGTAGTCTTAAAAACATGTGCTTGAGGACGAACACCACGACCAGGACCACGGCTGCGAGTAGGTCGGTCATGCAACTTCCAACAGTGTTCTTTATCATGTCTATCTTTCCCACAATACTCACACTTCAACCGGTCCCGATCAACTAATGGACCCTTACCACCACCTTGAGGAGGACAAGGCGGAGTATCACGTGACTTGGGGCCGACAACCATCGCTGACCGGTCCAGAACAGAAGCATGCACCATAGCACTACGACGACTCTCCTCCTGCTGAACCAGTGCATAAGCCTCACGCAATGTAGGAAATGGAGAGCGACCCAACACCTGAACCCGTATCTGATCATACTCCAAATTCAGGCCAGCAAGAAAGTCATACACCCGCTCCTCCACAGCCTACTGAAACATAGTGGCATCCATGGAGCAAACTGGCTGGAAACTCTGGTAGAAATCTAGCTCCTACCACAAACCACTCAACTCAGCATAGTAGACTGCCAGAGAGCAATCCTTTTGATCCAAACCCCTAATCTTCTTACGCAATTCATAGGCCTGTGCATCATTCCCCTATTGAGAATACATCTGAGAGGCAGCTACCCAGATCTTGTGAGCAATATCCATCAAGAGAAAAGTCCGACTAATGGTAGGCTCCGTAGAATTGATGAGCCAAGTCATAACTAAAGCATTCTCAGAAATCCATTGAGCAGATAAAGCACTATCCTCAGTAGGTGGCTGGGTACTATCAGTAATATAGCTTGTCAACCGTCAGGCGACAATGGCAAGACTGCAGGAGCGGGACCAAATCAAGTAATTGGTACCATTAAGCTTGACTAGACTAATTTGGAGAGATGGACTATCACCAAGAGTCATACCACGACTCAGTCCACTCTCCTCTTTGCCCTTACCTTCGTTGGCAGCCATGAGATGTGAGAAAGATGGTGCAGAAACACAAGCAGGATATCAAACAAATCCAAAAAACACTGAACTAGCACAGCAACTCATCTTTTAAGGCTAAAAAAGGGCATGATTATCCCAGAACACATTAGCAGATCACCTACAAGCCCAAAAAACTGAAGCAGACCATCCAAAACGCAGAAAAAAGCCAAGGTAGGGCCAAAATACCCCAAACCAAGGACAGTAAACCCTGTAAGGGTTCCTGTCAGCTCCCACAGGTATGAGAAGAAGGGACAAAACCAAGCAAAAAGGGTTCAAACAGCAACTTTCGAAAAATCACCCAAAATTGCCGAAAAATCAAAAAATTAGAAAAAGCAATCAAGAATGACCAAAACATCAAAAGGAGATTACAGGGTTAATACCCATTAAATTTCGAGCATGCTGATAATTTTTTTTAATTTTTACTTATTTTTTTTGCTGCTGCTGCGATAGACGTACCCTAAAGAATGAGAGGAATCATCTTCAAAGAGGAAGATATTGCTCTAATACCATGTTGAATGTATAGATGATGAGAAGAAGAAGAAGAAGAAAAAGAATAACGAGAGAGAGAGAGAGAGAGAGAGAGCTGCTGTATTTCTCTTAATTCAAAAGCATAGGGTTTCCTTCTTACACACAACTATTTATACTAATAAGAATAATACATAAAGACCAAACAACCCCTAACACTTAACAATACCCCACTGGAATCTAATCAGAAACCTGGTGATGATGAAGGAGGAACAGTTGTGGATAGGGGGAGTTATTAACGACTAGTGGGTAAACTCATTTACTTATCTCACTCTCGTCTTGATATTGTTATTGCTATCAGTATGGTTAGCCAGTTTATGCATGCTCCTTATCAAATTCACTTAAAGGCTGTTATGAGTATTCTAAGGTACTTGAAATCTTCCCCTGGAAAGGGCCTTTATTTTTTCAAACATGATCACCTTAGAGTGGAAGCCTATATAGTGCTAATTGGGCAGGGTCAATAACTGATAAGAGATCTACATCAGGATATTGTACCTTTGTGGGCGGCAATCTTGTTACTTGGAGGAGTAAGAAATAGAATGTGGTGGCTTGGACAAGTGCAGAAGTTGAGTTTAGAGCTATGGTATAAGATGTGTGAACTCTTGTGCATCAGACTATTGTTGAGTGATCTGGGGATGGACCAGACAGACTCTACGCGGCTATATTGTGATAATAAGGCTGCCATCAACATAGCTCACAATCCTGTTCAATATGACAGGACAAAGCATGTTAAGATTGATCCCACTTCATTAAGGAGAAACTCATTAGCAGCATGATATGTACTCCTTTTGTGAAGTCAGGCGAACAACTTGTAGACATTCTCACCAAGGGAGTTGGGAGTAAACCATTTCATGACATTCTAGGCAAGCTAGACATGTGAGATATCTTCGCACAAGCTTGAGGGGGGAGTGTTAGAATATTTTCTTATTTCCTTATTTAGATTAGATTGTGATTGATTGATTGATTGATTGATTGATTGATTGATTTCTTAATCAGTCAATCAATCAATCAATATAAAAGGTGATTCCTTAATCAGTGCCTTAGGACTTCCTTTTGTAACAGTTGATTGATTAATATAAAAGGTGATGATATCATAATCATCACCTAAGCTTTGTATTCTCTTAAATTACACATGTTTGGATGTGTCTTAGATGTGTGTCGGGGAGTGTCCAGCAAGTATTGGTATTTAACATGTGTCTGACATAGACATGACACCTTAGAAGTTTTGGTGCTTCATAGAAGCATGGTGTCCCTTATGCTACAATTTAATCTTATAAATGCTTCATTGTAGCTTTTGTCCAATGTTAAGATAAATGATTTGGGCATCAAAAGCATGAACTTTCAACCCCTGCTAATTCTAAATGGTTGTTTTGAACAGTTGCTTATTTTTTTCCCTGCTGTTGAAGCTAATTACATATACTGTCAAATAGATGTTCATGAAATGCTAATAAACTTGAAGAAAGTTCAAAGCAACATTAAGATAAAGTTGAGAAGGTAAAAACAATGGATGAGTACTGCTGAATTTTTTTTCTCAACCAGTTAAGGATGTCCTTTGCATTTCAGCCATTGGTTTATTAGCAGTGTAAGTTAGCACCCAAAATCCTGTAGTACTTGCTCTCCAAAATATCCATGATCAATCAACTAATTCTGAAGCAACTCATTCTCTCATAAATGAAGCCCATTGCAATCCTTTTCATTTATAATAGAACTGCTCTTTTACCCATTGAAACCTGAAAGTAGCAAACTTTTTCATTAAATTGGCCAACTAGAAAGGTACAAACCCAATTGGAGGCAGTGCTTTTCTAAATTTCCAGTGCTGTCTTAGACCAATCCATCTTTGTGGTGGTTCACAGGTTGAATGAAGTAATCGTGGTGGTCATGTTAGTTGAATGTTGTAATAAGGCAATAGTTGAATATGAAGAGATAATAGAGACATGAAAGGAAAAAGAAAGAACACAAAGGTTTAACGATGTTCGGCTAATTTTGGCTTACATGCACACACACAAAGCCCTAGGAGGCTAAATCTTTCATTCACTCAACTTGATACTCTTGTTTACATGATACACTATATATATAGAGTGGGAGATACAATCAAATCCCTTCAGTTAAGGAATTGAAACAAATCAAAGATACAAAAAATCATAATAAGCACAAATCATGGTATCTCCATATGTTCTAATATCTTCTGATATCTTTGACAACATAATCTTATCTCCAACAATGTTCGCCGACACACTCCCACACCCATAGATTGAGAGGGATGGTTGTCTTTATAAGTGGAGGTCATTGCTGAGATAATGCAGGGCAGCAATGAGGTGGCTGTGGTGGCAGTGGTGCACATGGGGGTTTGAGGCAGGGAGAGGGTAGAGAGAGAATTAATTTTATTTAGTAGGTTGACTTTTGTTATAAAAAATAAGCTTTTAGATGGTGTTGATGAGTCTATGATACATGGACTCTTCTAAATATATGAAATACCTATATCGCACGCTTCACACTTGCGTAAGGTATGGGATATGGGCCCGACATGTGTAGTTGGATATTCACCTAGCAAACATCTTTTGTAATTTGAGTGAAACCATAAAACTATGTATAAAACACGATATTATGCATATTACACCTTGTGAGCATACTTTTTTTTAAAGAAAAAAAAAATTCAAGGTTTTTTAATCTAATAAGCATTCAAATGAATCCAAAAGTAAGATAAACAACCACTTAATCGATATCAATATATGAGCCAAATATCAAAATGAATCGTATGCAGAGAAGTTTTCTATACTTCTATTCTACTATATTAAGGGAGAGGACTGCTTGGTGTGTACACAATATGATATGTTCTGTTAGCAAAAATCTTTAGTAATTTGAGTGAAACCATAAAACTATGTATAAAACACGATATTATGCATATTACACCTTGTGAGAATACTTTTTTTTAAAGAAAAAAAAAATTCAAGGTTTTTTAATCTTAAATCCATTGAAAAAATAAGCGTTCAAATGAATCCAAAAGTAAGATAAACGTTCACTTAATCGATATCAATATATGAGCCAAATATCAAAATGAATCATATGCAGAGAAGTTTTCTATACTTCTATTCTACTATATTAAGGGACAGGACTGCTTGGTGTGTGTACACAATATGATATGTTCTCTCAATTTGACCTTGCCAAAATTATCCAAATAAATTTATTTTTTGACAGTGTAAATGACCTTTTTGTGAATATTAGGTGGTGTTCCCGTGTCAGACATAGGTATATAAATCTAGCACTTAGACACATATCCGCACCCGGCATCCATACTTGAGTCCATGTAACATTGGCCAAGGTAATTTCATCTTTGGTCACCATAGCCACAACAGCTTTGATTTGGGATAGTGATTCTTCGGAAGGATGGAGAGGTTTGTGCAATTGAACTCTAATACAAGGAAATTAGTATGATTTACCTTTAGAATCATTAGCAACAACAACAACAATAACAATTATAACAGCCACAACAATGGAAAAAAGTCAATGCACTACAGAGAAGCTGTTGTTTTGACTTTTGATCAATGACTCTGTTTTACTATGTTTACTTTCAAGCTAGAAATTATAACAGTGATGTATCGATGTTCAGACTTCTGCATTTAAACCACATGCCATGGAAACTCTTTGAAGTTCATTTGTAAAATTAATTTATATATTAAATTGAAACCGACTGAGGTTATGAATTGATGAGAACTATATAACTTGTGTTCTTGTTTTTCTTTCAGAAAGCAAGATAGCATTGTATCTGAGTGCAATGGAGCAGAAGTTTCTTTTGGCGTATCGATCATGTGGAACCTACATTGTGTGTCTGACTATTCTTCTCACGGTTTACCTAGTTACACCTAATTATACATCATTCGGTTACCTTTTCTTCCTTCTTCTGTGGATTACTGGAAGACAACTAGTGGAGAAGACTAAAAGGAGGCTCTGGTTCCCTCTGAAAGTGTATGCAGTTGCAATTTTTATTTTCATTTATGGCTTGAGTGCTTTTATCAGCTTTCAGACATGGTTGTCTAGGATGATAGATCTCTACCCTGCCTTTGGTTATAACCCAAATGCCTCAATGTTAAAAAATGTCTGGGATTCCCTGGCTGTTGTAATTGTGATGCAACTATATAGCTATGAACGGAGGCGGAGCAAGTTCCTCAAACCTGTAGATTTTGATGTGCCAGAGTTTGGCTTCTTTTCCTTTATTAAACGTCTTCTGATTTGGCACAGTGAGAAGATACTATTTTTTGCCTTACTGTATGCGTCCTTATCCCCAATCAGTGTGTTTGGTTTCTTATATCTTCTTGGCTTGGTCATTTGTTCAACTTTACCAAAATCTTCTCGACTCCCTTCAAAACTGTTTCTAGTTTATTCAGCATTACTTTTAATGGTTGATTATCTGTTTCAAATATGGGGTGAGCAGGCTGAGATGTTCCCTGGGCAAAAGCATTCTTATTTGTCCTGTTTCCTAGGTTTGCGGCTGTTTAAGCCTGGTTTCTTGGGTTTAGAATCAGGCTTGAGGGGAAAGATTTTGGTTATTGTTGCATGTGTACTTCAGTACAATGTATTCTATTGGCTGGAGATGATGCCATGCAATAATGGAAAAAGGGGAAAGTGGGAGGAGCCCTGTACTTTGTTTGGCTCAGCAAATGGACCGACTGGAATTTCTGTTTGTAATGAGGGATGTGAATCTTGTGATGCTGGTGTTCTGTTGTATAAGGATAAAGGAGCAATGAGCAACTCATGGCCATCTTTTGGCACTGGTATATCTCAACTTGGAGATCACATATCCACTACAACAGGAGGCTTGGAGAGTAATACTGGAAACAATTCATATAGGTGTGTATGGGGAAGCTTCGAAGAGAATCATAAATGGACTAAAAAGTTAAATCATGTATTGAAAAAGGAGAGGCTTGACATGCAGAAGAACACCTTAAAAGTATATATCAAGTTTTGGATAGAGAATATGTTCAATCTATTCGGCCTTGAAATTAACATGCTTGTATTACTTCTTGCTAGCTTTGCTGTTTTAAATGCCATCTCTTTGCTCTATATTGCATCACTTGCTGCTTGTGTGCTTATACCTCGCCATGTCATTAGAAAGCTATGGCCCATGTTTGTCTTCTTATTTGCTTCTATTGTTACCCTTGAGTACTTAGCCATTTGGTTGAATCTGACAACTTCGAAGGAACAGTCTCCCAGTGAGGCAAACATATCTTGCCATGACTGTTGGAGAAGCTCTGATCTTTTCTTCAACTATTGCAAGAAGTGCTGGCTAGGTATCTCTCTTCAGCACTTTCTAAATTTTTTTGTTAATATATGTAGGTTGACTTTTCTTTTGTACAAACTTGATTCAATATAAGCAAGCTCAACTTAATACCCTTGCTGGTCTTTCTTCATCTCACGGACAAAATGAGATTCAAATAAATTTTTGACTCAACTTTGAGAAGAAGGTCCAGAGGGTTGATAGAAAGGCTCAGATACTGTCTCTTCATTTCTATTTGTTTGTGTTATTTATTGAGGAAGAAAAAAGAAGAAAGAAATTTAGGTCTTGTACTTCACTGAAATTTTGGTTTCTATCCAATTAGGATCGATTATTGTAGGACATTTATGGAGTCTACAAAACATTTCTTTAATGGTTAATAAAGACATGAAAATGATAATCTTTTGTTTTAATTGTATGCAAAATGGGTCTATACTACTCTAACCATGACATTCAAAGTAATTCTCTTAATTTCTGTACATCTATTTGAAGTAAGAAAATCTCATGATCAAGTGACCTCATGTTCATTTATCCTACACTGGTAACTGTCATGATGTCTTTTACTTACATGAAATTTGGAATCTTTTCAATTTCAGATGTTTTAGAATACTGATGAATTTTATTTCCATAAAATAAGATTTCTGTCCAGATGTTAACTTTAGCCATTTCCTGATTTTTCTGCAGGAATAACAGTAGATGATCCTCGAATGCTCATTAGCTATTATATGGTTTTTATGTTTGCTTGTTTCAAACTCCGTGCTGATAACCTCTATGGCCTCTCAGAGTTGCATACTTATAAACAAATGAGTTATCAATGTAAGAAACCATCTCTATTAATTGACCTCTCATTTGAAACAAAAAGCATGTGGACATTTCTTGACCACCTGAGGCATTACTGTTACTGTCACTTGCTGGATCTTGTTCTTGCTCTGATTCTGATTACGGGAACCCTCGAGTATGACATTCTTCATCTGGGGTATCTTGGTTTTGCTCTGATTTTCTTTCGACTGAGGCTTGAAGTACTGAAAAAGAAGAATGAAATTTTTAAGTTCTTGAGAATGTATAATTTTGGTTTGATAGTTTTTTCTCTTGCCTACCAGTGTCCTTTTGTTGGGGATGTCAATGAGGGGAAATGCGGAACGGTAGATTACATATATGAAGTGATTGGATTTTATAAGTATGACTATGGGTTTCGGATAACATCAAGATCTGCACTTGTAGAGATCATTATATTTGTGCTAGTGTCACTTCAATCATATATGTTTTCGTCGGAGGAGTTCGATTATGTATCAAAATATCTGGAAGCAGAGCAGATCGAGGCCTTAATACGTCAGCAGGAGAAGCGAGCAGCCTGGAAGACTGCACAGTTGCAACGTATCCGTAAATCTGAAGAACAGAAACGTCTGCGAAATATGCAAGTGGAAAAGATGAAATCAGAGGTGCTTGACCTACAAATTCAGGTTCATAGCATGACCAATAATTTAACATGTGGTACCAACTCTCCTGGAAGTGAAGGTTGCAGAAGGAAAAAGAAGTCTTCCTTAAGTTCATTTAAGGAGAGCAACATCCTAGAGAAAGAGGAAAATGATTCCAAGAAGCATGATCCACATATCAGCTCTGACACTTTATTTCCATTCAACACAAATGAATCTTCAACGAGTGTAAAATCTGGAAGTCTGTTAGCAATGGACTGCATGATGCACTCAACTGATTCTCTTTATGACATTGCCGACTTCAAGGAGAAAACTACTACCAATGAATTTTTGGATTCAGACAGAAGAGATAAGGAAAAATTTGAAGCTTTCAAGGAGAAAACTACTACCAATGAATTTTTGGATTCAGACAGAAGAGATAAGGAAAAATTTGAAGCCAAGGTAAGCCCATTAATTTCAGCTGTACATTTTATTGGTGATGGAGTTACTCAAGTACAATCCCTTGGGAGTCTGGCAGTTACCAACCTTGTGAAACTTTTTAACATAGAAAATGAAGAAGTAGAGTTGTGTGATGACTCTTCAGAGAATGGGGTTTACTATGAAGTAGACAATCAGAACATAGGATGTGAACCTTTGGACCAAACATTTTCTATGCAATCTAGTTTTGAGAGGACGTCTGATGGTGCTTCCTCGAAAATTGGTATGATATTCTGTTACATGTGGGCCCAAATGCGGTCAAACAATGATATTGTCTGTTATTGTTGCTTTGTTTTGATGTTCCTATGGAATTTCAGTTTGTTGTCCATGGTTTACCTTGCTGCTCTCTTCTTGTATGCACTATGTGCAAACGCTGGCCCAAGTTACATGTTCTGGGTTATCATGCTGATTTACACTGAGATCTGTATTTTGCTACAATATGTATATCAAATCATAATCCAACACTCTGGGTTCAGCATTCAGGTGAGCTTTCTTGAGGAATTGGGATTCCCTAATAATAAAATTGCGTCATCCTTTGTTATCAGCAACTTGCCTCTTTTCTCGGTGTATTTATCTACTCTCCTACAGTCCTCAATCACTGCAACAGATGGTGAATGGGCATCAGTTACAGAATTTAGTTCTCTTAGGCGAAGAAATCTTAACCCAGAAGAGATGGTACAGAGTTCTACTTACGGGGAGAGAATAAATAAACTGCTCCTACCAGCCAAAAATCTGACAGAACTGATGATTAGAAGACTGTACAGATATTGGCAATCAGTAACACAGGGAGCAGAAACTCCACCTTACTTTGTGCAGCTGTCAATGGAAGTTAACTTGTGGCCAGATGATGGAATTCAGCCGGAGAGAATTGAGTCAGGAATAAACAAGTTACTGAAAATTGTTTATGATATGAGATGCAAGGAGAAGAGTGAAAATAGTATACATTCAGCGAGCAGGGTTCGAGTACAAAGCATTGAAAGGAGTCCAGAAAACCCTAGTATGGCTTTGGCTGTTCTTGAGGTGGTATATGCATCCCCTTTGTCAGAGCCTATTTCAGTGGAATGGTACCAGTCACTAACTCCAGCAGCTGATGTAGCCAATGAGATTTTGATTGCGCAGCACTCAGGGATTTTGAAAGAATTACGATTCCCATATCCCATTTTATCTGTAATTGGGGGAAGGAAAAGAGAAGTTGATCTGTATGCCTACGTATTTTGTGCAGATTTAACTGTTTTCTTCTTGGTCGCCATTTTCTACCAATCAATCATTAAGAACAACAGTGACTTTCTTGAAGTCTATCAATTAGAAGACCAATTTCCAAAAGAATTTGTTTTTGTGTTAATGGTAAGTCTCCTTGTCTTTAACACATTACTAATGAGAAGACCAATTTCCATAGGAGTTTCTATTTGTTTTAATTGTACACGTTTTGCTCTTTCAAACATTACTGTATTCTACACTGTAAGCTTAGAATTTTATGTCAGCTCATTTGTTGAGTTATTCCTCCATTGTGATTGACATAACATAGGAAATTACAAATCCATCAATGGGATAGGGCTGTCAAAGATCAGTGGAACTGGGGTAAGAACTGATGCCATATATCAGTTTCTTAATCTCACTGTTGGTTTTGATGGTAGTTAAGCACTGATCATGATGACAGATTTATATCAAAGATGAGATGTAAAATGTTAAGAAGAAATTAAGTTCCCATGGGATGTTCAAGAAATCCTTTAACGAACTATTTTCTCCAGAGTTGATGTGACTCTGACTTTACAGTATTTGTGATATGTTTCTGATATGTAATGGACTGTCCCAATCTCATTTCTATGAGACAAATTCTACAAGTGTCCATGTTGATTTGACAAAGACAACTGTCAATGGCAGGATGAGTCAGTTACAAGATTTTGCTATTGTCAGTGAATCTAGGATATTGATATATTTTTTTGAAGTGGCTAAATTTTCTTTTTTTTTTCTTTTGTTTTTCCCCTTTTGCAGGTAATCTTTTTCCTGATTGTGCTTGATCGTGTGATATACCTTTGTTCATTTGCCACAGGAAAGGTTATCTTCTATCTTTTCACCCTTGTCCTCTTTACATATTCAGCCACAAAATATGCTTGGCACATGGAGCCTTCACATAATCATGGGGGACGATTATCACTCCGTGCCATTTATCTTATGAAGGCAATTTCCCTGGCACTTCAAGCCATACAAATACGCTATGGGATTCCCCATAAAAGTACTTTGTATCGGCAGTTTTTGACAAGTAGTGTTTCAAAAGTCAATTTTATGGGTTTCCGGGTTTACCGTGCTCTGCCTTTCCTATATGAATTGCGATGTGTACTTGATTGGTCTTGCACAACAACAGCATTGACTATGTATGACTGGTTAAAGGTAAGTGATTACACTCTTTAAAAGATGTCTTGGTAGAAGTTCTTATTTAATTGATCATGCTTGTTTTTCTCTCTTGGTATTCTTAAATCTTCAGTTACTATTGTTATCATTGTTAGTAAAAATCTTATTTGAGTCAAATCGACAGAGAATATATCGACAGACAAAACATATCTTTACAAAACAATAATAGATCAAGCAATGTGGTTGAGTTCTATGCCTTGAAAATGTCAAGGACTTCTTTGGAGGAAATAAACAAAGAAGAATGAAAAGAAACAAACTGAATTGATATTAATCAAATGAATTTGACACTTGTTACAACAAGAACAAAACACTTAGAAAAACACCAATCTACAAAAGATAAGTATCACTGAACTACTCCTGGCAATGGCTAATGGCTACTTCTAACTGTTGTAAGCTACTCCTAGAATATCACAGATTTGTGAATGAGGTTGAAGGTCCTTTACTCTTTGAAGTCCCAGCTTTTATACTCCTTGGCCATCACCTGCCGTAGCCACAGGTGTCATCTCCAAGTTGATCCATGATCTTCCTTGATCTTATCGTACAAATGGACCCCCAAAACTATTGGTGTGCTTCACTTTGACTCCTTCCGTTAGGGGGCCCAATTTGTACACTTCTATAATTTGGAGGGCAAAGCGATACTTCTCAATAATTTAGGGGGTCTTCGTGTAAATAACCCTAAATGTTAAAAGAACAGGAAGGTAACCCTAGTTCTCATTCTCTCTTTTCCACATTGTTGCCTCTCTTCTCTCATCTTTTCTCTCCTCTCCTCTCCTCTCTTCTTTCATTAATTCTTCAATAATAAAATAATGCATATGCTTAACATGAATGTGCAAATGCAAAGGTAATACCTAGGGTATTACATAACCAGTCCCAAAATTTTAAGCTACGAGGAAATGGATCAAACAATGTGTATATAGACCTAACACTAATCCCAGGCCATTTTTTCTACCCATCAAGGTAATGTCTCAGTGGGTGTTGGTTGCAAAAACTTTGGTCAACTTTCCTTATTCTCTATTGTGTATGAATTTTCAATTTTCTCTTTTTGAGTTGAAATGGGAGGCATGTGACATTTTTAACATCACCTAGAATTTTCGATCAAGTAGATTGGGATTTTAGGCTAGTAGACAAAGGGACCAAAAATGGGATATCATGGCTATTTATTGAGCACCTAATTGATTAGATATAACATATATTTTGTTGTGAAAAATACAAGTTCCTTACACTTTAAAACCATGCATTGTCCTATTTCTGTGCTAAAAACTATATCCCAAGAGCAAGTTCTTTTGTTTCTGGACATCATTGGGAATCTTAACAATTTTAAATGAATAATTAGATCTTTGAAGATTATTAATCATTAGTGGTTTGATTGTTGTTCCACCTGTATAGATATTCCTCGAGTTGCTCCTTGGAGTATTTTAATTTCTCTTTCCCTTTGCAACCATTTAAATCCACTTCTTTTTTGTTATTTTATTTATATTTTCATTTCTCTTTTTTCTTTCTTTCCTCTGGATAACTATAGTTAAATCCACCCTCTTAAGCAATTTATTAGCTAGAATTGTTGTGTGTTTTCAGATTTTATAGTTATTTTATCTTTATTTATTTATTTTTTTAAATCTATTATTCTCGGGATTTAAGAATAACCAAGCCAAACAAAAGCAAGCTTGGCTACATGAATCAATTTTCGCCATTTTGTTCTGCATGCTTAATTTAATTTGTGGATTTCAGAATATAGATATAAAAGCCAAGTTGGAAACACTAAAGCTTCTATCTGTTGGTGTTAGCTTCACAGATGAAGAAGAAGAGGAAGAAGAATGAACCGAGAGAGAAAAAGAGAAGTAGCTGCTGTAATATTATTCCAATGATAATAACTTAAGCATATGTATTTAAGCTAATAAACATAAACATAAGCTAAAGTACTAAACTACCCTTAGATAACAATAACACTTAACACTCCCCCTCAAGTTGGTGCAAATATATCTCTCATGCCTAACTTGCAACAAATGGGATGGAAGACCTTATTGCTAAGACCTTTAGTAAATATGTTAGACAATTGATCTTCCGACTTCACATAAGGCATACATATCAAACCTTTAGTTAGTTTCTCCTTAATAAAATGTCTGTTGATTTCAATGTACTTAGTCCTATCATGTTGAACAAGATTGTGAGCAATACTGATAGCAGCTTTGTTGTCACAATACAAAGTCACGGGTCCATCACAATGATTCCTATATCGCCCAACAAGGATTGAAGCCACATAAGTTCACATGTACCATGTGCCATATCTCTATATTCTGCTTCTGCACTAGACCTGGACAACATTGTTTGCTTCCTACTATGCCAGGTAACCAAATTTCACCCCACAAAAGTGCAGTAACCAAAAGTAGATCGCCTGTCATCTATAGAACCAGCCTAATCTGCATCCGTGAAGACCTCTAACCTCAAGTGGCTATGATTTGAAAACAGAATCCCTTTTCCCAAATCTGATTTGAGGTACCTCAAAATGCGATATGCTACGTCTAAATGTGTTGCACGAGGATCATGCATGAACTGACTCACTATCCCGACTGCATAAGCAATATCGGGACGAGTATAGGATAGATATAGAAGTCTTCCCACAAGTATTTGGTACCTATCCTTATCCGCAAGATCACCAACACCACTACAGAGACGATGGTTAGCTTCAATGGGCGAATCAGAAGGTTTGCAACCCAACATGTCAGTTTTCCCAAGAAGATCTAGAACATACTTCCTTTGAGAAATAAAGATGCCTTTGTCAGATCTAACAACTTCAATTCCGAGAAAGTATCTCAAAGAGCCAAGATCTTTGATCTCAAATTCCTTGGCCAATTGCCTCTTGAGATGCGTCACTTCCTCCTTATCATTTCCTGTCACTACTATGTCATCTACATATACAGTAAGCATAACAACCTTATTTGCATTGTGTTTGACAAACATGGTGTGATCTACATTGCTCTGCTTATACTCGAATCTCAACAGAGCCTTTAGAAATCGGTTAAACCAAGCTCGGGGATTGTTTCAAACCATATAGAGCCTTCTTCAACCTGCAAACTTTGCCAACTGTAGACTGAGATGAGAATCCCGGTGGTACATCCATA
Organism: Camellia granthamiana; assembly: GCA_036172215.1. Lineage (NCBI taxonomy): Eukaryota > Viridiplantae > Streptophyta > Magnoliopsida > Ericales > Theaceae > Camellia > Camellia granthamiana. The sequence goes on along the minus strand of CM069908.1, from coordinate 87,548,462 downwards.
AACACGTCCTCCTCCAAGTCACAATGGAGAAAGGCATTCTTCACATCCAATTGTTGTAAAGACCATCCCTAGTTAGTAGCACGTGAAAAAAGAGCTCGAATGGAATTCATCTTCGCAACAAGAGCAAAAAGTTCTTGATAATCAATTCCATATGTCTGGGTGAACCCCTTGGCCACTAATCTTGCTTTGTACCGTTCAATTGTCCCATCTGTTTTTTGCTTATGGTGAACACCCACTTACACCCTACTGGTTTTTTTCCACTTGGAAGAGGAACCAACTCCCAAGTGTTATTCTTGCTCAGAGCTTGCATTTCTTCTACCATAGCTACTTTTCACTTAGGATCATTGATAGCTTCTTTCCAACCCTGTGGGATACACACAAAAGATAGAGATGAAACATAAGCACGATATGTAGTAGATAATGAATCATATGACACAAATTTAGAAATGGGGTGTTGAGTACAAACCCTAACCCCCTTTCTAAGAGCGATAAGAAGACTCCAATCATCAACAATAGAACTATTAACTACTGGTGGAGAAGTAGACGGAGGGTCATTACCTGGAGAATAAGCCGAAACAGGATGTAGAGCTAGCAAAAGGGATGATGATTGACCTAGTGGCACAAGAGGAGTCTGTTCTTTTCTGACACCGTGAGTAAGTCTTAAGATCAGCTCTGTCCAAACGACCACCAATGTCAAGCTCCACGTCAAGAGAACTATTAGGCTCCCCCTCGCCACAAATAATAAACCGCTGACTTGGAAGGAAAAAAGATAACTCATGTTGATATGACTCATCCACAATCTCATCCGTAACACGCTCTCCCTGAGGAGATAGAGGAGAAGAAGTAAAAAAGGACTCAGATTCACGGAAGGTGACATCCATACTAACATACACTTTACGAGTGTGTGGATCATAGCATTTGTAATCCTTCTGAGTAACAGAATAGCCAATAAAGACACAACGTACAGCCTTAGGATCAAGTTTCCCATGAGCACGAGGTTGGAGATGAACAAAACAGACACACCCAAAAACCTGAGGAAGATAAGGGGTGGGATAAGTGGCAGGTAGAAGTTCGAGAGGAATTTGAAATTGGAGGACACTGGAAGGTGTACGGTTAATAAGGTAAATAGCGGTAAGAACAGCGTCACCCCAAAAAGACTAAGGGACATTCGTGGTAAACAAGAGATGGCGAACAACTTCAAGGAGATGGCCATTCTTGTGTTCAGCAACTCCATTTTGTTGAGTGCCAACACAACTAGTCTGATGAAGGATGCCATGCTCCTCTAGGTATGCCTGAAAAGCTCCATCAACATACTCAGTCCTATTGTCACTCCGAAGAACTTTGATTTGAGCATTAAAAAGATTTGTCACCGTTTTATGAAAAATTTGAAATCAAGAAAACACTTCACTTTTAGTTCGAAGAAATAAATCCAAGTCACATGGAAATAACAATCAATAAAAGTAACCAACCACCGATACTCAAAAGTAGAAACCACAGGGAAGGGGCCCCACACATCGATATGAACAAGTATAAAAGAAAAAGTACTTCTTTTATTAATGGAAGGATAACAAGTATGTTTATGCTTTTTGTTAGATGTTAGATTCACATATGAAAAGAAGAACAGTAAGAAGAAGAGAAGAACAGAGAGATTGCTGTGTTTATTGTGTTTATTATCTTACTCTTAAACATATTAGGATTACACATATTTATGATGAAAGACTAAAGAAACAAATGACATAACTACCCTTACACACAAATATTTAACACTCCCCCTCAAGTTGATGCAAAGATATCTCTCATGCTAACTTGCAACAAATGGGGTGAAAAACCTTACTACTAAGACCCTTAGTAAAGACATCAGCCAATTGATCTTCAGACTTCACAAAAGGCATACCTATTAAACCCTTATTCAACTTCTCCTTGATGAAATGTCTATCGATCTCAATATGCTTTGTTCTATCATGTTGAACAGGATTGTGAGCAATACTAATGGCAGCTTTGTTGTCACAATACAGTGTCAATGCTTCGCTGCAAACAAACCCAATATCATTCAACAAAGACTGGAGCCACATCAGTTCACGTATACCATGTGCCATAGCCCTGTATTCTACCTCTGCACTAGATCTGGACACCATTGTTTGTTTCTTACTACGCCATGTGACTAAATTCCCCCCCCCCCTCCCCCCCCCCCACAAATGCACAGTATCCGGAGGTAGATTGCCTGTCATCTATAAAACCAGCCCAATCAGCATCTGTGAACGCCTCTAACCTCAAGTGACCATGATTGGAAAATAAAATCCCTTTTCCAGGAGTAGATTTAAGGTACCTCAAAATGCGATACACTGCATCCAAATGAAGTGCACGAGGTTCATGTATAAATTGACTCACAATCCCAACTGTATAGGCAATATCTGGACGACTGTGAGATAAATATATATGCCTTCCCACAAGTCGCTGGTACCGTTCCTTCTCCACAAGATCACCAACATCACTACAAAAATGGTGATTAGTCTCAATTGGCGAATTAGCAGGTCGGCAGCCTAACATGCCAGTTTCCTCAAGAAGATTTAGGATATACTTCCATTGAGAAATGAAGATGCCTTTGTCAGATCTGACAACTTCAATCCCAAGAAAGTACTTCAACAGACGAAGGTCTTTGATCTCAAATTCCTTGGCCAACAGCATCTTAAGATGTGTCAATTCTTTCTCATCGTTATCTGTTACAACTATGTCATCCACATATACTCAAAGTTTTTAAAGGCGAATGCGTACCTTGAGGCGTTTTACCCCTCATGAGGCGAGACGTAAGTCTTACGGCGTTGAGGCGTAAGCATTTCAAATTTCAAATTTCAAATTTTAATATTTACTGAATAAATTAAATATTTTTAAATAGTTAAAAAAATAAAAACAAAATTAAATATAAATGTGTAAATACTTTTCCCTTTAATGCGTTGAACATTTTACTGCATAGAAGGAAGTTTTCCTTCACTGAAAGAGAAATCAATATTCTTAACTTCAGTGATTGAGCTTTTCACTTGACTTGTTTTTCTTGATTAATCATTTACTTAATTTTTTCTGTAGAATATAGTTGTAAAAATGGATTCTTTTTAATTTTTTATGTTTAACAATCTAATAGACTAAGTTTAACAAATGCCCAAGGCAACTTCTGCATGTGCATACTCCTCACATGCTTATGCGCAAAAGGCGTAAAAAGCGCACTTAAGAAGCATGTCTCAAACTATGATGCGCAAGCCTTTGGGGAGTAATGCCTAAAAATCAAAGCCTTGATGCGTTTTACCTTAGCCTCAAGGCGAGGCGAGCGTCGAGGCGAGCCTCGAGAACGCCTTTTAAAACTCTGCATATACTATAAGCACAATTACCTTATCTGCATGGCGTTTGACGAACATTGTGTGATCTGCATTGCTTTGCTTATTCCCGAATCTCAACATAACCTTCAAGAATTTGTCAAACCAAGCTCGAGGAGACTGTTTCAAACCATATAACGCCTTTTTCAACCTACAAAATTTCCAAACTGTAGATTGAGATGAGAATCCTGGTAGTACATCCATATATACCTCCTCCTCCAAATCACCATGGAGAAATGCATTCTTCACATCTAACTGTTGTAAAGGCCATCCCAAATTAGCTGCACACGAGAGAATAGCTCGAATGGAATTCATCTTTGCTGTAGGAGCAAAGGTTTCTTGGTAATCAATTCCATATGTCTGAGTAAACCCCTTGGCCACTAGTCGTGCTTTGTACCGTTCAATTGTTCCATCTTCTTTCTGCTTAATGGTGAACACCCACTTACACCCTATAGGCTTTTTTTCACTAAGAAGAAGAACCAAGTCCCAAGTATTATTCTTGCTTAGAGCTTGCATCTCTTCTACCATAGCTACTTTCTACTTAGGATCATTGATAGCTTCCTTCCAATCCTGGGGAATACACGCAGAAGACAAAGACTAAACAAAAGCACGATATGTAGAAGACAATGAATCATATGACAAAAATTTAGAAATGGGGTGTTAAGTACAAGCCCTAAGCTCTTTTCTAAGAGCAATAGGAAGACTCGAATCATCGATAACGGGACTATCAACTATAGATAGAGGAATAAACTGAGGTGCATTACCTGGAACTGGCATGAGGGATGATGATGGGTCTGGTGGCACAAGGGAAGCTTGCTCTTTTGGACGCTGAGAATAAGTCTTAAGATCAGCCTTGTCCAAACGACCACCAATGTCAGGCTCTACATCAAGAGAACTATTAGGCTTCCCCTCACCACAAATAACAGTCCGTTGACTAGGAAGAAAAAAAGATAACTCGTGTTGATAGGTCATCTCCTCATCTGCAATCTCATCCATAACACTACTCTCCCGCGGAGGAGATGGCAGAGAAGAAGGAAAGAAGGCCGCAGATTCACGGAAAGTGACATCCATACAAACATACACTTTGTGAGTGTGAGGATCATAGCATTTGTAACCCTTCTGAGTAGCAGAAAAACCAATAAAGACACAATGCACAACCTTAGGATCGAGTTTCCCACGAGTACGAGGTTACACATGAACAAAACAAGCACACCCAAACACCCGAGAAGGAAGAGAAGAGGTGGGATATGCGACAGGAAGTAGTTGAAGAGGAATCTGGAATTGAAGGACACTGGAAGGCATACAGTTAATAAGGTAAGCAGCTGTAAGAATAGCATAACCCCAAAAAGACTTAGGGATATTCATGATAAACAAGAGAGAGCGAGCAATTTCAAGAAGATGGCCATTCTTGCGTTCGGCAACTCCATTCTGTTGAGAAGTACCAACACAACTAATCTGATAAAGGATGCCATGCTCCTCTAGGTATGCTCGAAAAACTCCATTAACATACTCAGTCCCATTATCAATTCGAAGAATTTTGATTTGAGTATTAAAAAGATTGGTCACCATTTTATGCAAAGTTTGGAAACAAGAAAAAACTTCACTCTTAGTTCGAAGCAAGTAAATCCAAGTCACACGGGAATAACAATCAATAATGTAACAAACCATCGATACCCAGAAGTAGAAATCACAGGGGAAGGGCCCCACACATCAGTATGAATAAGCATAAAAGAAAATGTACTTCTTTGATTAATTGAAGGGTAACAAGTACGTTTGTGCTTTGCAAGTTCACAAGCATCACAACCAAAAATACTCCTATGACAATCACGAATTAAAGAAGGAAAAAGTTTCTCTAAAACACTAAAGGAAGGATGACCCAAGCGGCGATGCCAGTGATAAAGGAGATGAAGAGGGGAGCCATTAGTGCACTTAAGAGCCTGAGATGGAACAACAGGAGGAACGACATCCAGAAAGTACAGTCAACCTTGTGTTCTACCATTGCCAATCGTTTTCCTTGTAGCCAGTTCCTGAAAGACACAATGAGTAAGAAAAAAGGTCACTGAGCAATTTAGAGAAGTAGTAAAACTACTAACATAAAGCAGGTTAGTGGAAAAATTAGGAACATGAAGTACAGATGAAAGAGAAAGTGAAGAGGAACAATGAACCGAACCCTTGCCGAAGACAGAGGATAAAGTGCCATCAGCCACTTGAACCCTGTCTCAGCTGGAGCAAGGACAATAAGAATATAAAATACTAGAGGCACCTGTCATGTGGTCGGTGGCACTTGAATCAATAATCCAAGAAGGCGATGGGGATGTACTAAGAGCACTAGCAGGAATACCTGTGTGGGCAAAATTGGAAGAAGCTGGAGTGGAAGAAGTTGTGGTAGAAGGAGAATCAAGTCGAGCCATTAAACGCCTGAGAGTGTATAACTCATCCTGGGAAAGAGTGCGAGTCTCAGAAGGACTCGCAGCAATCTCAGACACGTGCTTGGGGACGAGCTGTACTACCACGACCTCGACCCCAAGTAGGGCGACCATTCAGTTTCCAACAATGTTCTCGATCATGTCTGTCTTTCCCATAATAATCACACTTCAATCGATCTCGATCAACCAGTGTACCCTGAGTACTAGACTGAACCGGACTAGGCCGAGGAGCTCGAGTTGGAGGAGCAACAACCAAAACAGAACGATCTTGAATAAAAGAATGAACCATAGCACTACGTCGACTCTCCTTTTGTTGGACAAGGGCATAAGCCTCGCGGAGGGTGGGAAAAGGTGAACGACCCAACACCTGGACGCGAATCTGATCATGCTCCAAGTTTAAGCCAGCAAGAAAGTCATACACACACTCCTTCTCCACAGTTTGCTGAAGCAAAGTGGCATCCCGAGAACAAATAGCCTGGAAGCTTTGGTAATAGTCTAGTTCCTACCACAAATTATTCAACTCAGCATAGTATATTGCGAGTGATCTATCCTTTTGATCTAAGCTCCGAAGCTTCTTCCTCAACTCATACGCCTGTGCATCATTACCCTGTTGGGAGTACATCTGGGCTGCAACTGTCCAAATCTTATGAGCAGTATCTAAGAGAAGAAAGGACCAACTGATGGTGGGCCGCATAGAGTTAATGAGCCAAGTGTTAGCAGGCTAGGGAAGGTCACTGCTAATGTAGCTAGTCAAACGGCGAGCAGCAATAGCAAGGCTACAAGAACGGGACTAAATCAGATAATTGGAGCCATCAAGTTTCACAGGACTGATTTGAAGAGAGAGACTATCATTAAAAGTCATAACACGATGCACGCCACCCTCTTCACTAACCCTAGGGTCTTTATTTTGGCCATTAAAAATCAATCCCCACAATAAATAATAGTTCAGGAAGCCAACAACAGTGCCAAAACCTCAACAAAGGACTAGGAAGATACCTTACAGAGCCAAAACGAGCTAGAAAGTAAAAAAGGAACAAAAACTGAGAGAATCCTCACCAATCCTTCAAAATAGTGACCCTAGCCTCCTCTAATAGTCCAGTCGGCTCCCAAGGAAAGGGAAGGAGGAGAAGAAACAGCCCTAAAAGGGCTCTAGCAGTGGCTTTCGAAAAATAGCCATTTTTTTTTCCAAAAAATCAACAAAAATTGGAAAAACCACCAAATAATTACCAAAAAATTAAAAGAAAATCATGGAGAAGAAGCCCATGAAATTTCAAACATGGAAGTGTTTTGTTTTGTTTTGTTTTTTTTTTTTTTTTGCGCATGCGCGCGCGCGCAAAAAAATGAAGAAAAAGAGGAACAAGGAAAGACCAGAATCTTTGAGGAGGAAGATGTGGCTCTGATATCATGTAAGATGTTAGATTCACATATGAAAAGAAGAAGAACAATAAAAAGAAGAGAAGAACGGAGAGACTGCTGTGTTTATTGTGTTTATCATCTTGCTCTTAAACATATTAGGGTTATACATATTTATAATGAAAGGCTAAAGAAACAAATGATATAACTACCCTTACACACTAATATTTTACACTTTTCAAGTTCACAAGCATCATAACCAAAATTATGCCTAGGACAATCACGAACTAAAGAAGGAAAAAGTTTCTCTAAAACACTAAAGGACGGATGACCCAAACGACGATGCCACTGATGGAGGAGATGAAGAGAGGAGCTAGTAGTGCACTTGCGAGCCTAAGATGACAAAGGTAAGGCAGAAGGAACAACATCCATAAAGTACAGTCCACCTTGTGCTCTACCACTGCAAATCATTTTCCCTATAGCCAGTTCCTGAAAGACACAATGAGTAGGAAAAAAGGTCACGGAGCAATTTAGAGAAGTAGTAAGACTACTAACATAGTCAGTTAGTGGAAAAATTAGGAACATGAAGCATAAATAAAAGAGACAATAAAGAGGAATAAAGAACCGAACCCTTGCCAGAGACAGAGGATAAAGTGCCATCTGCCACTCTAACTTTATCTCGCCCAGAACAAAGAGATAAAAAAACTTGAGGCACCTGTTATGTGGTCGGTAGCACCGGAATCAATAATCTAAGGAGATGATGAGGATGTACTGAGTGCACTAGCAGGAATACCTGTGTGAGCAAAGTTGGAAAAAGCAGAAGAAGAAGAGGCTGTGGTAGAATCCAGCCGAGCCATTAAACGCCTGAGCGTGTGTAGCTCATCCTATGAAATAGTACCAGTGTCAGTAGGGGTGCTTGCAGTAATCTCGGACACATATGCTTGAGGACGAACTCCACCACCACGACCACGGCCTCAGCCTCGAGAAGGACGATTATTCAACTTCTAACAATGTGCCTGGTCATGCCTGTCCTTCCCACAATAATCACACTTCAAGCAATCCCGATCAGCCGATAGAACCTTGTTACCAAACTGAGACGGACTAGGCATGGTATCTCGCAAAGAAGGAGCAACAACCAAAGCAGAGTGATCTAGTGGAGAGGAGTGCACCATAGCACTACGTCTATTCTTCTCTTGCTAGACAAGCTCATAAGCCTCTCGTAAGGTGGGAAACGGAGAACGACCCAATACTTGAATGCGAATCTGATCATACTCCAGATTAAGACCAGTAAGGAAATCATAAATACGTTCTTCTCGACAGCCTGCTGAAACAAAGAGGCATCCTAAGAACAAACCGCCTGAAAGATCTGGCAATAATCCAATTCCTGCCACAAGCCACTCAACTCAACATAATACACCACAAGTGAGCGATCCTTTTGATCTAAGCCCCGAACCTTTTTCCATAACTCATAGGCCTGTGCATCATTACCCTTTTGAGAATACATCTGTGCCACAGTTGTCCAAATCTTATGAGCAATGTCCAACAAAAGGAAAGTCCGACTAAGTGTAGGCTGCATGGAATTGATCAACCAAGTCATAACCAAAGCATTCTCAGAAATCCATTGAGTATGCAAATCACCATCATCAGCTGGTTGCTTGAGGGTACCATCAATATATCCAATCAAACGACGGGCAACGATAGCAAGACTACAGGAGTGGGACCAAATCAAGTAGTTGGTACCATCAAACTTAACAAGACTAATTTGAAGAAAAGGACTATCACCAAGAGTCACGCAACGACTCAATCCCTTCTCCTCAAGGCCCTTAGAAGTCTGGCTCTCGAACCCAGCCATAGGAAAATAGAGCAAGGTATCAAACAAATCAGAAAACAATCAACTGGAGACAGTAACTCACCGATATAGGTGAAAACAGAGCAAACCCACACCAAAACAAGCCAGACAGAGCAAGCAAAAGACTAATCAACTAAAGAAACCTCAAGAAATCATCAAAACAGGACTCCTAACCTACCACATTGTTCCAGTCGGCTCCTAAGGATAAGAGAGGAAGGGAAAAATCAGCCCTAAAAAGGCTGGAGCAAGGAGTTTTGAAAATTAGTCGTTTTTCTAGAAAATCAACCAAAAATCGAAAAACAACCAAACAATGGACAAAAAATTAAAATAAAATCATAGGGAGGAAGCCTATCAAATTTCGAGCATGGGGAATTTTTTATTTTTTTTTGAAACTATACACAAAAAAATGAAAAAACAAGAGAGTAAAGAAAGACCAGGAAAAATTCTTCAAGGAGGAAGAGGAGGCTCTGATACCATGTTAGCTTCACAGATGAAGAAGAAGAGGAAGCAGAATGAACCGAGAGAGAAAGAGAGAAGCAGTTGTTGTAATATTATTTCAATGATAATAGGGTTACAACCTAAGCATACGTATTTAAGCTAATAAACATAAACATAAGCTAAAGTACTAAACTACCCTTATATAACAATAACACTTAACAGTTGGATAGCTTGGTATACGTTGTTGGGCCCATTTCTTAACAACTTAAGCTTCTGAGACAATTGGTTATCTAACAATGTATTAGAGCACAGGTTGGGAAAGGTCTTGAGTTCAAGTCTCTCTATTTGCATTTATTTCCCATTTGCATTATGTTTTTGGATCTTTGCATCTCCATGTGCAAGATGGGGTTGCACGGAAGAGCAGGTGTTGGATAGGTTGGTGTAATCAAGTGTCTAATATGGTATCAGAGCTAAGGTTGTGCCTTCACAGAGGTGGGGATATTGGCATCCCATATTGGTTATGGACGATGTCTAGGATGGACTTATAAGACAGCATAGGACACTTCTAACTTGGAGCCTTTTGGGCTTTGCCCTCAAAGGGACAAACTCATGATGCCGGCTGTTAGACAGGGCCATAACAAACAATAATTTTATGTGGAGGCTGGGCTGTGCATCTAACACTATCAAATGTGCTATTGTTATGGATTTTGTACAAGGTCCTTGAGCATTAGCGGGCAAAATTTAGGAAATCCACGCCAAAAATGTCTCCATGAGGAGCTTTGGTATTGGAAAATCTTTTCTTGTCATTTTCCTACTCACAAGAGATGACTAGATGCTCTAACCACATTTTAATTGTTGATTGCTTTTCCAGTTCAATAAATCTGCTTTAAGCCAGCAAATGTTACTCGTATTTTATGTTCAATTTTTTGTAAGTATATCTTACTTTTAGCAAAAATTTTACAAAATTACTTGAAGCGTGTGTGGAACCTTTAAAAACAGTTTAGTCATTCAAGGTTATAACTTTGCTTGCAATTAGAGTTTAGTGTACCAACAAATTTTAACCTTAGGTTTGGAGAGAATATTTGATTACTTTGAGTTTTGGTAGCTACAGATCCCCCCATACCTAGAATTTGACAAATTCGGGATTGGGTATCAATATAACATATTTCTCAATGTCATAGAAGCAACAAAATTGGTTGGCAATTCCAAGGTGGTAATATCCTTAGTTTTCCTTTACAAACTATTTTAATTGTAAAGGAATATAGTTGCAAAATAGGTTTTATTTTATTTTGCTTTTTTATGTTTAAACAATCTACATGACTAAGTTTAACAAAAACTCAAGGCAACCTCTTCATATGCATACTCTCATATTCTTATGCGCAAAAGGCATACAAGTTGCACCTAAGGCGTGTGTCTCAAATTGTTATGCATAAGCCTTTGGGGAGTAAAGCTTAAAAATCAAAGCCTTGATGCGTTTTACCTTAGTCTCGAGGCGAGCCCCAATAAAGCCTTTTAAAAGTTTGCCTAGGGATGGGTAGGTTGCATGTCCTTGGCCTGTAGGGTGCACATGGCAAGTGCTACTGAGTAAGCACGTTGCACGTGAGGGAGGGTGTAAAGCAAAATCCCACACTGTCTAGGTACTAATCCTTTCCATTTGAACAAGAGCCTCAAACCAAACAATGTTCTTTTCTTATTCATTGTATTCAGAAATTGGAGCCCTATACAGTTGCCTGAATTATGATCATTGATCTTTTACACTGAAGCACGATGTCTAAATTCCTTTCTAATTTTTTGTTTTTTTTTTCTTCTTATTTCTGTTTTATGTCACTGAGAATTTTTTTGTAAATGGGAGGCATGCTTTTTTTCTGGATCTTATGTTTGCTTTTTCTGTAGCTGGAAGACATTCATGGAAGCTTGTTTCTTGTCAAATGTGATGCGGATTTGAATAGAGTTAGACAACGACCAGGACAAAAGCAAACCAAAATGACCAAATTCTGCAATGGGATATGCTTATTCCTTGTTTTGTTGTGTGTTATATGGGCCCCTATGCTGGTAAGATTTCATTGAACTAAATTTATTGACATTGCATATTAGTAACTGTAGTCTCCGAAGTGATTCTTACAAAGTTAAATAATGTAAAATATGTAAATTATGTAACCAAGGCTGACTACATCTGAAAATAAAATAAAATAAAATAATAATAATGGAAATATGCCATGAGTATTGCCAGTGGATGTGTAACATGAATAAATTTTTTTTTCCCAAAAAATATTTCTTATAATTGTAAAGAGGAGCTTTGATTTAATTGTTCTCACTATCAGGAGTGGGTTGCTTTTTGTATGTGCAGTGCATGTGAGCCTAATGACTTACTCATAAACATATACTTGGTAATACATTCATAAACATATACTTGATTGTATATTCATTTACTCTGAATCACAGGCTCATCCCATCTATCTGTGGTCGGCCAATGGTCAATAATTATTCGTTATGCATGACCAAATGCTCAAGAAAATATCTTCTGATGTTGTTATTAGTGCTATTGTTGAAAGGAAGCATTTCTTTCACCTTATTTATATGAGTAGAGCATCCTCTTTAGTTTCTCCTCCCTGTACATGATCAAATGTGGAAAACAGGTGGTGTTTCCATCATATATAGGGCAGAGCCACATGTACTGTGAAGGGGCTATCACCCTTCTAGAAATTCAATGTTTCTCTTATTCTTCTCCAATTCTATAACCAAATCTTGAAGCCACTAGACTAATATTGATTCCGAGTTTGGCTCCTCCAGTTTGAATGAATTTTGATATTCAAATTAACTCTTAGCCTCTTAGGTCCATATCCAGATCCAGTCTCACCCTCCCAGCACTCTCAATTAACAGGGACCAAGACCAGGAAATCTTCCTCTACACTTACTTCGCATCTACAGTGAATTACTTCTAATGCGTATCAGATTCTGAAAATTGGCTACAAAGAAAGTATCCGGATATACACTGTCATGTGCGGCATGTATCCTACACCTGCGTCGATATGTCTTGTTGTGTCAACACAACACCCCTCCAAAATTGGCAAGTCCGTGTAGCATAAATTGTGAACAACTTTAGACAATAAACGTAAGTAATCTACAAGGCATAAATTGTGGTTAATTGATTGAAGCTATACAATGTTGTCTCCTTTACCAACTTATGTAAAAGAATGCTTTTCTTTATGTGGCATTCAAGAAGTTTATGTGGAGCAACCTCCTTGGTATGTTACTCAGTGGGAGTTAGAGGAAGTGTGCAAATTAAAGAAGACTATTTATGATCTTAAACAGTCTCCTAAGACTTGGTTCGACGAGTTTACCGTTCTACTCGTTGCATATGGATTGCAAAGTTAGTGTTATATCATTCTATTTTTGTTTGTCATGGGGCAAAACCAAATTCTTCCCAGTCTACTGGGAACATATTCTCTCTCTCTCTCTCTCTCTCTCTCTCTCTCTCTCTCATCTGTCTTTATGTTTTATACATTCATAAAATCCCATTGATGTGTTTTCTGAATTTTTTTTTCACACTTCATATTGTGTAAGAGTGAGCAAAAATTTATTTCATAGTTAACCTCTATTGTTTTAAATGGATTAATTTTTATGGCATTAGATAAAACGGTATTATTGATACGACTCCGAGCGATAAGTTATACCATAAGATTAGATGGGACAAAGGATTGGATATATGATATAAGATTGTGAATAAGACTATGGGGGATAAGTTAGACCATAGGATAAAGGTTTTGATAGAGGGAGTATGGTATTATGTTTTCATAGGATGGGTTAAAAAAATATAATTATTTTTTACTGTTGGATGAAGGTGAAAAATAATCGAGAGAGGCCTAATACCACAATTCCTACTTAATCTCCCATATTTTCCCATTTAATACCCCATACATGTATTAAAATTATTCAAAGTTTCAATACTGAGTTAAACAAACAACAGATTAAAATGCTTGTGGGCCTAGATGTTCCCTCATTTTCTTATCTGGTAACCAAACACCGGATTAACAATCCAGTGGGCCCCTTATGTTCTCCGCACTTTAAATCCCTCTTTAAATACTACTAACAAACATGCCCCTTGTTGTTCAAAGTATTCATACTTTCATCCCTTTCTCAAAATTTATGTCATTGTTAACCTCTATTGTCTATTTTTGTTTTTAGATGACCATTTAAGTCCGTCATGTAAAACATTTACTTCTTCCTCGGGAAATCATCCAATTAGTATGTTCACACTACCTTGTTAATGATCTCCTCTTGGAACAAAGTCTTTTGTTAAGTTACATTTTTTTTTTTGTTTTTGCTTTAATGACATATTTTCTCAATGATTTATGACATTTGACTCTTTTTTAATTTTCTATTGCACTGGATCCATTCTTTCTCAATGTGTCATATAAAGCCTTAGTTGCAGGAATTGCCTATTCAAGGTGATGTTTCCACTCCAGAATTGCGACTCCACAGTTCAGAGAAAGAATCAAGTTAGAACCACATTCCCATCGAGATAGAATCACAGTTCCAACTGATATAGAACTGCTCGAACATATGAATCCTAAATAAACAAAAGAAATATTGAGAAAATATGTATAGTATGTGTAGTAAACAAGGATGAACATGTCAATGTACGTCATAATGATATAAGCTCAAAAAATGAAGAACAAATCAAAATAGGGACATTAATATATGCTTGACATTGCAATGAGAATTTACTATGCTTATCTTTATTAGTGTACCACACCAAACTAGATATTGATTTAGTACACAGAAGGTCTCAAATCCATGAGAAAGAAAACCTTGACTCAACTAAGAAGATATTAAAATTCTGAAATATTATTAAGAATGAATTCCTGTGATAGAGCTTTACAACTTTATTTATAGTAGATAAATCCTAATTATTGTAAAACACAAAATAACTAAGAAGGAAAAGTTACTAAAAATAGTAATTTTGAGTTATGCCCAAATTGAAATACTACTTACTAGGTTTAGGAAACTTGCCAAAATGAGTAACAATGAAAACAAAAGCTCCTAAAGAAAGTTATAACTAAAAAAACTTTTCTAAAATAGATAGAATTCTAATTTGGAAGTATAAAAGTTAGAATTTGACCAAAATCACACGTGCGTCATCATCGAAGGTATGAGTTGTGTTTGGCACATCTCATCTGATCATACTATTAAATTTGAAGTAATTCCCAGCTCGTTAGTCTGGCGTCACTAGATCAGTCCCCTGAATTCTTCGGAAATAGTCTTAGGTCGTCCTCTCTTTCTTAACCTCCTCATGAGCTTCTTCTGATCCAATAGTTCAAAAAACTCATCGGCTACTCGTCCTACATCAATATGTATATATACATTACAATTAGGAAAGAAGTATATTTTCCTACGATATTTATAAGTGCTTCCAACCTTAAACTCTTCTATGTGCGCTCACTCTGCTGCTCTTGCTCCCACAACTAATTGTAAAACATCATCTTTTCAATTTATTTCTGTCTTCACATAATATTATTAGTATAAAAATAAATAAAATTCTGATTATATCCGGATATACTCATGATTTTATTTTAAGGTATACACTATCTACCCATTGCTCATTTTACAACCATACCGAGGTAAGATTGTATCAAATAATGTCAATGGAATTCCATCATAGTTCTTACTGAGCATTTCAAAATTCATGCATTGAAATTTCCTGTCTCTTTATGGATGTGAAGTTTCTTTGAAAGGCCGAAAACTATAAAGCATAGAGCAATACTAAGAAAGATCGTCTTTTTATCTTTTAAATGTCTATCTATCATGATATGCCATCATTATGTGCATTTTGATCTTGTATGAAGTTTAAAATTTCTCTTTGGACAGATGTACAGCAGTGGTAATCCAACTAACATTGCAAACCCAATTAAAGATGCCAGTGTTCGAATTGATTTAAAGACGATTGACGGTAGGCTGACATTGTTTGAAACAACTCTTTGCAAAAAGCTCTCACTGGTTGAGCTTGATGAACATATTGATCTGGATCCTCAAGGTTATCTAACTGCTTACAACAAGGATGACATTCAACTAATATGCTGCCAAGCTGATGGAAGCATCTCGTGGCTTGTCCCACCCATTGTTCAGGCCAGATTTGTTCAATCTCTTAAGTGGAGCATGAACATTATATTTTCTTGGCAATTCAATAGGGCTAGGCCCAAAGGCAAGGAAGTTGTGAAGTATGAGCTAATTCTTCAAGATCAGGACCTTCAGAGACCAATGGAAGTGATGGAAGTGCTGAACGGAACTTCCAACAGTTTCAGGATTTATAATGTTTATCCAAGATACTTCCGGGTGACTGGCTCTGGTGATGTGAGATTTCTTGAACAGGCGGTATGTTGCATTCAAATATCTATTGTTCTAGACTCAATTATGTAGATTATTGTAGACTAGAATGTTATCGATTTATTTCAATACATATGATCAATTAATGACCATACACCAAAAATATTGTGCATACAGGTGCGTCTGGTTACTGGTGATCTTGTGCTTAATCATGGTACTCTGGAGTGGTGGTCTTTCCATGATATAGATCCTTCAAATGTAAGTGTTTGTGGAGAATTGGCTGGACCAATGGCTATCATTGTATCTGAGGAAACACCACGTAAGTTTTTAATAAATGTGATTGTAAGCGCTGTTGTTTGTATTTGCCATTCTGTAAATATCCTGATACATGTTATTGATTTTCATTTTCGTGCATTGAAATTCATCTTCTGTTTTCCTCCAGAGGGTATTCTTGGTGAAACACTCAGCAAGTTCAGCATTTGGGGTCTCTACATTACCTTTGTGCTTGCAGTTGGTCGTTTCATTAGACTTCAATGTGCTGACCTAAGAATGAGAATACCATTTGAAAACCTTCCTTCTTGTGACAGGTAAACAAATGCATATCCATTTCTTCTTCGTGAGGTTTCTTTGAGTTTCGTGATGGGATTGCTCGCTTTTTAGATCTAAACTTGTCTTTCTCAAGAAAGAAACTAGATACTAAATTGCAGCTGGCATGAACCAGCACCTAAAATAATGATTTAATTGAAGGCAGAGGAAATTCTGAGTTCCAATTTCCTGATTATATTTTCAAGTTTTAGCCAAATCAGATTTCATGTTACTTGATACAGGTTGCTGGCAATCTGCGAGGACATTTATGCTGCAAGAGCTGAGGGTGAACTCGAAGTTGAAGAGGTTCTCTATTGGATACTGGTGAAGATTTACCGATCACCACACATGTTGCTTGAGTACACTAAAGGTGACTAGATCATCAACAAGAATTGTTCTCTGGTCAACAGGAGCTTCAATTTTCATGGAGCTAAAAGATGTTGAATGCTAACTCTAACTACAGATCTATGTTACTTAGAATGTGAATTGTTTTAGTACGTGAAACTGGAACAGAAACGGAAACGAGAACGCTGTACGCCACACACTTTAAAATGTGGTATGAGAAGGGTAGATTGGTATAGATTACACTAAGAATTTAAGATAACTATTGAGCATCCAATAAAATGTAGTTTTTTCTATTGTCATTGTGACCCATTTTTTACACCATGTCCTGTCAAAACTACATTCACCGTAAATTTTAGTTCAATATATCTTTTTTTTTCTCTAAAGAAATATTTGAAAAAAATATATTTTTGAGATTGCTTTGGATTACTAAACTTACTATTCTGAAATGAAAGTATACAATATTTTGCAAAGTGCGTTCCAAAACGTGATTTGCTGGGGTATTACCATTTCTGGTAACACTGCTACATATTCAAACAAAGGAAGAATATTGTACTTGGAAAATTATCGATGGACTGTTTCCGGTGGCAGTAGCATCAATCCTTCCATTTATCAGCTGAAATCTCCTCTTGGTGTAGCATATACTCTCCCCTTTCTGCATAGGATTTTCCTGCTTCAAGTGTAGGTTTTGTCAGGGCATAAGAATATTTTTTTGTCACTGCAATTATTCATTGCTCACCATGTATGAATGTAGATGGCTGCTGCCAATAGAAAATTGAAAAGCTGAACATTTGGCTAAAAGCTTTATTTTTGTTAGTTACTATAGCTGGATTTAATGAATTGTTTACCTAAACTATGGCATGATAGATGATTTGTGCTACATTTGAACGGCTCGGATTCATATACCAAAGCCAAAAATTTGACAAAAATACTCTACAAACCGTCTCTAGCGATCTGTCATTTTTGCATGCTACACACTGGTGCATCTCTCCATCTATCTCTTGTATGATGTGACTCACAAATAACATTTTTATTTGACATTTATTCAAAGAAATGGCCGAGCATTCAAATAAAATAAAATAAAATAAAATAATTGAATTTGAATTTTTGAAATAGTTGGATAATCTGGGAAAATTTAATTAGCTGAAAAATAAATTAAAGTGACAATAATAGAAGAAAAAAAAAGTTCTAAGGCATTAAGGATGTTCCACGAATGCTTTTTTTTTATAAAAATATTTCATATTCAATTTGTATAACTCAATTAAGATATACATAAATGATATTCTCGATTGGAAAATAAAACCGATTATTCCATATAAAAAATAATTTCATAAGATTGATTACACCATAAAAATTTAATTATTTGATTTACAGAGAATATCAAGCTTCTATGGTGTCCGGAGTCTACAATAGAAACAAGAGATTATATAAAATATTTTTTTTTCAAATAATTAAATTAATCAATCAAAATAATTTGACATTGAAAACCATAAATTGAATCATAATAATATTTAGGGGGAATAAAAAAATTTAAAAAGAAGAAGAAGAAGAAGAAAAAGTGGAGGGTAAAAAAAAAAAATTTTTAAAATGAAGATAGTACAAGTCTTTGTTGCATAAATTTATGCATGAACCACTTATACTTTCATCATTTTGAAATTATTTTTTCTGCATTACATTTTTTTTTTTTAAATTCTTCCTAATATTTATAAATAAGTCATTGGGGGATTTCACCCTAGGCTTAGCAAAGAAATTAGAATGCCATTGAAACAAAGAAACAATTTGTTACAATATTTTCTGAATGAGTTTCATCTCTGTTTTTTATTTTTATTTTTTTTTATTATTTATGGGAAGCACAAGACTTAATATATTGCACATTCGGCAATAAGTTGTCAATTAAACTACATCGAAGTATGAAATAGATCCTAAAAGGGATAAAGAAAACCTCTACACAGGGAGGATACAAGTCTCTATATAAGGAGAAAAAATAAACATCTAAGCAAGGAGAAGAAAACTTTCATAAAAGGAGGAGAAAGCCTCTATGTAGCTACCCTAATTTTCTTGAGTCATTATTTATTATTATTATTATTATTATTATTATTATTATTATCTTATTTTATTTGTGACTTTATTAATTGTGTGGTCACATGAGAAGTTAATATGGTATTTAATTAATTTAATGTGTTATTTAATTATGGGTAATTAATTCGAATATTGATATATTTATATTGTTTATAAAAAAAAAGAGTGTTTATATATATTAATAAAATATATATCATATTTATATTTATATATAGGGGTTTTTTTTTTTAAGGTCCCTGGTATTATGATTTTATAGCATAAAGGATACTCAATATTTTTATAATGTTTAAGGTCCCTCAACATCAATCCAGAGAAAATTCAACCTAGAGAAAATTCAATTCAGTGAAATTCTTTGGTCCAAACCCAGAGAAAATTCAATTTAATCCAGAGAAATTCTCTGATCCAAACCAGAGAAAATTCAAGAATTTTTGTAGTGTGTAAATAGAAGCTGGACCAGAGAAAATTCAAGAATTTTTGTAGTGTGCAAATAGAAGCTCTCAAACTTGAGCTTGCTTCTAACTGGTTTTTCAAGAGCTTGTTCTCTGGCCTGAACAAGATGAGATCCTGCTAATGCTCCAAATGTTGCTTGATTTGTAATATTAGGCTCGACTTGCCAAGGCTCATCAACTGTAATAGGTGCTATGTAGCATTAACTGTTGTGTTGTGATGCTTTTTAGCTTTCTAGATTGATAATTTTCTCTGGATTACTCTTGATTTTTCTGTAGATTACTTTTGAATTTTCTCTGGATTTGGCAATTTTCTCTAGATTATCTCTGAATTTTCTCTGAATTTGGTAATTTTCTCTGGATTACCCTTGAATTTTCTCTGGTTTCAATTTTCTTTGATTTTCTCTGGTTTCAATTTTCTCTGGTAAAGGATTTGAATTTCTCTGATAAGGACATAGAGTTTGAATTTTCTCTGTTCATGATGGCATTTGTTAAGGACATAGAGTTTCATAGAATTTCTCTAGACTTCCCACTTAGAAATTCTCTTCAAATTTCTTTGGTTTGCAAATTTCTTTAGTTTTCTCCCAGAGAAATTTCTAGAAATTTCTCTAGACTCCAAACCAGAGAAAAACACCATATTCCAAACAAAGAAGAGAAACATAGTTTTTTTTTTTTTTTTTTTTTTTTTTAAACAGAGGATTTCTTGAGCTTCTTCATCTAACAATGGCTGAAAACTCTTCTTCTCTCAGGTAACTCTGCTGCCTCGCAATAAAATCCTCCACCGTCCTCCGGAACTCCTCTCCACTCATCTAACAAAAACAGCCTCAGCCTCTGATTCCCTATCCCTGGCACCGGACGGCAATGAGTAGCGTCAATCCCACCACCTCCGCCACCAAATCAAAGTAAAAAAAGTGTTAGCAACCCCATGTCAGCTATTAGAGATCACCGTCATCTCCGCCCAAGACCTTCCACCCGTCGCCAAATCCATGAAAACATACGCCATCGTATGGCTTACCTCCGACCACAAACAAGCAACCCGAGTCGATAGCAACGACAATGCAAACCCAACCTGGAACGACAAGTTCATCTTCAAAGTCGACGACAATCTTCTCACCTCCGATACAACTGCTGTCATTGTAGAAATCTATACAATCTCTTGGATCAGAGACAACCTCGTCGGAACGGTTCACGTTCTCATCACCAACCTACTCTCTTCCAATTATCGAACCGTAAACGATTCCGTCACCCGCTTCGTCGCTCTCCAGGTCCGCCGCGCTTCCGGGCCTCTGTGTGTGTGTATCTGGATAGGTCTGAGAATAGAGAAGTTTAGAGAGAGAGAGAGATGAGTTTTGATTTGGTAAGGTCAAATTTCTCTGTGATATGTTTAGGGACCTTAGACATCAAAAAATAATTTTGTGGATTTCTTCCATTACAAAAAGTATGAGAGGGACCCTAGACTAATTTTTCCTTATATATATTGTATTTAGATTGTGTTTTTATAATATAAATATAATATAATGTTAATAGGTTATCATATATATTAAACCTAGGTTATAATAATCATAAAGTGTGTGAAGTTTTCCAAGAAGGTTACAGTACCCGCAAGCCCCAGGGAGGAAGGGAGGGAGAGAGAGAGAGAGAGAGAGTCCCAGGGAGGAAGGAATGGAGGGAGGGAGGGAAAGAGAGAGAGAGAGAGAGAGAGAGAGAGAGAGAGAGAGAGAGAGAGATTGATCATCCCAGATCTAATTGGTTGATTCCAGATCTAAAGAGAGATTGATCATCAAAGAGAAAGAGAAGAAAATGAAGAGTGCAAGCCGAGAGAGACGGCGAGAGAGAGAGGAAAAGGCAAAAAAGATTAGGATTTTGTTTTGGTGATTTCATTAAATCTTTTAAATATTTCTTTAATTTTCAAAAAATATTATGAGTATAAAATCCACTTCCCTTGTTTTATGTTTAATTCGTTGTTTTTATTTATTTATTTGATGTTAGTTTGATTTTGTTTTCACATAAAGCTGATAGATTGATTTTAATTATTTTGATTAGTTGTGTATGTAAGGTTTAGAATTTTTAGATGATTGATTGATTTTAATTATTTTGATTAGTTGTGTATGCAAGGCTTAGGGTTTTCATATGGATTTATTTTATGATTGTAATCACACTCATAGATATATGAAATTAAAATAAATTAAGAACCCATAGATAAATTCCTTACACTCCACCATGACTCCATAAATTGTTGTTTTATTTGAGTGTTGGTGAGAAAAAGTGTATATAAAAAAGTGAAGATTATGAGATTTATTTGAATGCCTTAGACTTGGCATTATTATATTTATTCTCATGAATGAGATGTTGTGTATATATATATTGTTGTCTCGTTCTCATGAGTAGACGAGTACTTTGATTTACGCGCGTACGTATATGCTAACCATCCGGGGAGTGTGAGTCAAACTCGGGACGATATCCCCGTGCAAGTTTGGCTTCGGAGCGGTGTTAGGTATATGGGAGGCACATGGGATATATGTGTAGGCCGGAAGTGGAGGCCGAAGTGGTGGAGTTAAGATGCAAAGAATTTAATCATGAGTTTATTAGTATAGTGTAAATTGCATTGATTTGTACATCTTGAAAAATAGTAAACGACCTTGATAAATTATGAAATTTGAGAAGATGCATGTATACGTGATTCTAGACAACTTTTGTGTTTAAATTTTTTATTAAAAAGATTAATTATAACTTATAATCGGATGATCTTGATTATAGTAGTTTTGATTCATTTTGACAATGCAAATTTTAGAGGTTGTTTTAACCCACGAAACGAATTCATTTTTATTGGTTTCGCGTATACTGAAGTAAAACATTATTCTGCATACTTTTCATGTTTTGAACTTTTCCAAAAAAAATCATCTTAGGACAGTTTCTGTTCGTTTTCAGTTTTAGATTTTTCGGTTGAAATCTATCTAGGTTCTTCTATCAAGTTTTTCTCTCAACCTGTTCAGTTTATACTAATTTCGTCCGCTATATATTTTAGGAAATTTGATTCTGTACAACTTTTGTTCTTTGAGTTTTGATCAATTCGAATTATTTAAACATGAAACGGTGCATTTTTATACTTCTTCAACAAGTAACTTATGATTAAATTATACTAACTTTATTTTGTTACAGGATGGTGGGTTTTACTAACTTTTTATACAGGGCTGGCCCACCATATTTTTATTTCTATTTTGTTTATTTTATAATCAATGTATATTTCGTTGTGTACGGACAAGAAACTAAACGCTACCGTATTTCGGGAAACTACCCATTCGTCTCGGTGCGGTTGAAACTACTTGTCTTGTCCCGTAACAAGAATTAAATGTATTTTTGTTTGAGTCTGGTAGACACGTGGGTGTTAAATCTTGTACTCATACCAGTATACCTGTATACTTACCCGTTTTGTCTCATGGCAACTTGGGTGCGTTCTGTTTGAGCGCAGTCGAGCTTCCTTTACAGGATTAGTAGAGGCTATGGTGGTGACAAGAAATAACTATGATCGTAGGACATGTCGTTTGGACTTCTTTTGTTTTCTTGAGCTTAGGGTTGATATTAGTTTATGTATTTATTATTTTTTTTATGACTTTAGTATTGAGATAATTTGACATGGTTTGTAACCGTACATTGTTTAAGTTATTTTGACTATTTATTTTTAATTGAATGTTGGAGGTATTGATTAGTTATGAAATTATGATGGATGGTTTGGTTGGTGTTTAGTTTTTGATTTGGATGATGGAATATTGATTGGGGTTTAGCCCTAATTTAATATTTAATTGTCCAAATTTTGAAGTGTGACACTCTACATATAGACAAGTACTATTGCAAAAAAAATAAAAATAAAAATTCACTACCAAATAAGCATTACCACTTCACGATCCGTTCATCGTCACAACTAATAACTATGGTACCTTAATCTTTACCTTTACATTTCAAAGTAAAGTATTATAGATCTGATGTGGTCGCTTAGCGTTTAAAAGCGCATTTAGCAATGTTAGATCTATGTTAAGAATCAGATCTGAATAATGATCTGAAAACTTTCTCAATGATAAGTTAATGATAGAACAATAATGACTAGTATGGTGATGACAAGAAAGAAAATAAGACAACTTGCAAGAAAAGAAACGAAAGATAGATAATGGATAGAAGCACCATCCTCTATCTGAGAGGTCAGATTTTATCATAGGGAGAGAAAATTCAAAAGATGTTGAAAAAAATAAAAAACATGAATGATGTATTGAGATTGACTGGGGCGGTAAAGTGAGCCAAATTCGCCGAAATGTGGCGTAGTGAATCATTATGGTGAAAAGCGAGACACTTTCTGGTATAAGATTTTTTTTCCTCTTGGTGCAGCTTGCATATGTTCCCGTTGAAATATTTTTCTTTTATTGCATCATCGACGTGGCAAGCAAGTCTCATAGCCTAAGGTTTTGTTTGAAAACTTAAAAATCTACACTACAAGAAAACTGGGTATATGAGACGGAACTATTTGCGACGGCGCTCTTGCCGTCTCAAAAAGCCACTTTTTGCGACGGCAGAAAATGCCGTCTCAAAAAAGCAGAGTATTTGCGACGGCAGAAAATGCCGTCTCAAAAAAGCGAGTATTTGCGACGGCAGAAAATTGCCGTCTCAAAAAAGCAGAGCATTTGTGACGGCACAATTTGCCGTCTCAAAAAATGAGAGTATTTGCGACGGTATTTGTCTGCCGTCGCAAATACGCTCATTTTTTGAGACGGCAACTAGTGCTGTCGCAAATGCTCTGCTTTTTTGAGACGGCAAATGGTGCCGTCGCAAATACTCTGCTTTTTTGAGACGGCATTTTCTGCCGTCGCAAAAAGTGGCTTTCGTATTTTTTTGTTTTTAGTGGATATTTTTTAAATTTTAAATATTTTTTTTAGATGTATCTTACTTAGATGTATCTAAAAAATAAAAAATTTATGAAAAAATATTTTTAAAAATTAATAAATACATAAAAATACAAAAAAATGTATTGAATTATTGTATTTTTGGTATTTAGTGAATTTTTAAAATATTTTTTTTACAATTTTTTTAATTTTTAGGTGTATTTATGTTAGGTGTGTCTAAAAATTTTAAAAAATACTTAAAATATTAAAAAAAATTCAATAAAAACAATATAACACGGAAAACAAGAAAGTATAATTTTCTCAAAAGAGTTTTTGGAAACTCTAACCTAGCATAGTGATTGTGGTTTTGAGATAGCTTCATATATATACAGTCACAAAATGGTTTGAATAAATTCAACGGTATTTTTCTGTCGCAAAAAAAAATAAAAAAAACAATGTCGTCTTACTCTTTTGATATAACATTTCTCTTTTCATTCATTTTTTCATCTTCCTGTCTCTCTGTCTCTGTCTCTATTTCTCTCTCTTCTCTTTATCTCTTTCACTTATCACTCTTCTTTCTATATCTGCCTGTTTCTCTCTCTTATTTTCTCTCTGTGTCTCTCGCCTATCTCTCTTCTCTCTATCTCTCTCATCTGTTTTCTCTCTCTGTCTCTCTCGCTCATCTCTCTTATCTCTATCTCTCTCATTTCTTTTTGTTCCCTCTCTCTCTCTATATCTCTCGCTCATTTCTCTTCTCTTTCTGTCTCTTTCTTTTTCTGTGTCTCTCTCTCGCTCATCTCTTTTCGTTCTATTTCTCTCTCTTTTTGTCTATCTCTCGCTCATCTCTTGTTTCTCTCTCTTTTTCTATCTCTCCATCTCTTTCTCTCTCTATCTCTTTTTCTGTCTATCTGTCTCTCCATGTCTCTCTCTCACTCATCACTCTTCTCTCTCTCTCTGTCTACTTGTCTATTTGTCTATTTCTCTCTCACTATGTTCGCCTTGCTCACTCTCTTACTCTCATTTTCTCTATTTATCGAGCTCCTTCTCGATTTATCGATCCACTATAAGAAAATACACTTTTAGCAACCACTTTGTCTATCTCTCTCTCTCGCTCATCACTCTATCTATGTCTCTCTCTCTGTCTCTCACATCTTTATCTGTCTCTCACAAAATTAAAATATTTTTAAAATATTTAAATATTTAAAAAATTGATTTGAATTAAGTTTTGAAAAGAGTTTTGAATTATCTGTCTTCTTTATTTATTGAGCTCCCTTTTGATTTATCGATCCACTACAAGAAAATGCACTTTTAGCGACCACTTTGTCTCTTTCTCGCTCATCACTCTATCTCTTTCTCTGTCTCTCTATCTCTTTTCTCTATTCGTCTCTCACTCATCTCTCTCTCACCACCAATCTTCTCTACCACATTTACCACTACTGCAAATGCCATTCAACTACCACCATTGTTCTCGTTCTCTCTTTCACTCATCACTCTTCTTTCTCTGTCTGTTTGTCTATCTGTCTATCTGTCTGTCTGTCTGTGTGTCTTTCGTTCATCTTTCTTCTCTCTATCTCTCATTTGTCTTCTCTCTATGTCTCTCTCGCTCATCTCTCTTCTCTCTCTCTCTGTCTCTCCATTTACACTACCACTACCACAACTTCACCACTAATCTCTTTCGCCATCACCATCACCACCACCACCACCACCACCACCACCACCACCATCATCTCTTATCCACCACCTTCACTACTGCTGCCGCTCCTTTTCTTCTACCACAAAAAATTAGTTCATGATTTTTAGTAATAAAAAAAAATAGGCCGCAGAAAAATATTTTTCATTGACTACAGAAAATTAACTTTTATTTTAGTGAAAAATATTTTTCATTAAAATATATATTACCCCTACTTCTACAAAATAAAAAAATAAAAATATTTTTTTTCATTAAAATAAAAATGAAACAAATAAATTTTCAATCTTAGTAACTAAAAAAAAAAAAAAATTTTAAAAAATTCATTAACTACAAAAAAAAAATATATATATATATATTTTAACAAAAAATAAATTTATTTACTTATTATTATTATTATTATTTTTAATTTTAATTTTATTTTTATTTTTCATTCCCCGCCCCTTTATTTTTTTCCACTCCCGCTCCCCCCTTTATTTTTTTCCCATTCCCGATTCCACACAAAAAACCCTAATCTCAAACCCAAAAAATCCCTAATCTCAAACCCAAACTCTCACCCTAGGGTTCATTTTCGTGCGGCGGGAGAGAGAGAGCTCGAAGGAAGGCGAAAATGGTGAAGTTTCTGAAACCAAACAAGGCCGTAATCGTCCTCCAAGGCCGCTACGCCGGCCGGAAAGCCGTGATCATCAGATCCTTCGACGATGGCACTCGCGATCGCCCCTACGGCCACTGTCTCGTGGCCGGAATCTCCAAGTACCCGAAGAAGGTGATTCGCAAGGATTCCGCCAAGAAAACCGCTGGTGCTAGAGGTATCAGTGAACCCAGTATCACTCTCCTAGTGGGTTGCTTAACTTGCTTTACTGAATAATGATTCACAACTTCCTCTGTTTCCTCAACATCTGTTCTTTACCGATAGTGTGTCGGTCACTTGTTTTTGTGCATGTCTACCAATTGTTTGTTGATATGCCCAAGTGTGGTGGGCCATATAAGATTGCTTTTCTTCTGCATTTAAGATTAGTGGCACTAGCTGAAGAAGTCCTATTTTCAATTCGGTGCCTTTATTTATTTAATTTGGAGTTATTACAGGCCCCCAAATTGTTCAAATGCAGAGGAACCCAGTTATGTTTGATAATGTTTAGCTCATTGTTTTTTTGTAAATTTATATTTAAAATTTCAAACTATTATGTATTATAATTTTAAAATTTTGATATTGATATTCATTTGTAAATGACAGGTGTTTGGAGGAAGTGGCAGAGGATTTTATAGTGAAACCTGTTAAATGATCGGACGTGAAACGTTTGAAAGATAAGTCTACGATGATGATGATGTTCATGTTCTTGTAAAGGTATTAAGCAAATTCATATTTTTTGGCATCCATTTTCATGCACATCAAGTGTTTGATTAAATGTGTCAATGGGTTTGTTTTGACTGTGTTGATAGTTGGATTAATTTGATAGAGACAAATTAATAGGTAAATTTGTTGCATTTGAAACTATAGTGATCAAATTAATTGACAGCTATAAAGAATCATTTGGGGGATTGTGAATCATTTGGGGGATTGTGAACCACATTTATATAAATCTCGACTTTGTGCATATCTGGGACATGGTTCTTCTTTGCTTCTCTTTGGTGGTATGCCCTGTTTTCTCATTTATTTTGTTTTATTTCTTCTTTTATTTTTATAAATGTTTAAAAATTT
Source organism: Camellia granthamiana (assembly GCA_036172215.1). Classification (NCBI taxonomy): domain Eukaryota; kingdom Viridiplantae; phylum Streptophyta; class Magnoliopsida; order Ericales; family Theaceae; genus Camellia; species Camellia granthamiana. The sequence continues at coordinate 87,521,001 of CM069908.1, read as the reverse complement.
ATGCTAAAAATAAAAATTTATTTTGGTGGTATGCCCTGTTTTCTTCTTTTATTAGGACATAAGAATACCTAATACAACATGTAAGAGATCACAATATCCGGTGCGGTATATTTGCTAGATTTGATTAAAATTTAGAAAATTTGGCTGGTATATTACCTTGATACAAAAGATGAATATTATTATGAATTGTGTATCCTAACTTCCATTTCTGTTCTAATTATACACATAACTGAATTTTTTATAATAAACTTTTATCAGTATATACATTTGTACAATAACTAGCAAGCCATATGTGAGATCTCTTGCCATTTCAAAATCCTCATTGGATCCTTTGGGAAGTTTGTAACCATAATATCACTAAATAACCTGAACTCTATGCCATGACAAAATCCTCATTGGTTTCGTGCTTGTCAAATGTCAAATTAATGACCTCCCATGAGACATTGCAGTGGCTTGTTTTTCATGTAGGCTTATGCAGATGGGTGAAGCACTCATTTCTATAATTTTTTGTGTGGAGAGTGCATTTTGTTGATAAATTAGTACTGTTGCTGTAGCCCTATGTTGGCAAAAGACAGAAGGGAGAAAAACTTGCAATTCAGTGGCTACCAATTCATTTTGAAATATTCAAACAAATAGTTAAAATTGTAAGTCGCCTATTTCAAACAAATTGAGTGTGATACTAACAATAGTCATTGTAGATCCGCGAAGGATGACAAAAAAGAAGATGCTAACAGTAGTCATTGTAAGTCTCTATGTTGAGCTGTTTTCTCATTATATGTCTGCAGGCTTTGGAAGAGGTTGAGAAGAACTTTGTGACAATGAGACTCATGCTTTGGTGGTATGCCCTATTTTCTCATTTATTTTGTTTTATTTCTTCTTTTATTTTTTTGCTTTCTGTGCGTATGTCTTTTGATTTGCAATTGAAGTAGCAAAACAAAGAAAAGGGTGTCTGGGCCATTTACATGGATAGTAATTTTCTTTAAAAACCCATTCTATCAAATTAAAGAGGCACAACATGACTTATTCGAGGACATAAAATTTTTAAATACAAGATAGCGAATCAGAAATGTCACTAAGTAATGAGAGTATTAGTAGCATGGACACTTCTAGGGAGGACCTGTTTCCATTTTGACAACAGTTTTCAGAGTCTCTAATAAGACCTATGTGGTGAATCTCTTAGCATGACTAAGGTTTGACTTTCTTGGGAATGCAACCCACCACCCCAAATATATTTTGAAACATTTCTAAGAGGCGTACATTATATATGGCATTTGTGGGATTTCGTCTTGTGGGAGAAGACGGGGCTCGAATCGGGCTCTAATTATATAGTAGTCAATTTTTTTTTTAATATTTTTCTGTAATTAAAATATTAACACCATTATATGGTTTTTAATTATTTTTATCTTGTTTTTTTCAGATATTTCCTGAGTAGCAGTTGGCTTCTTCTGGAATGCGGGCGTATAAAGATTATGACCAATTTTTGTTTTTGTAACCCATGAACGAATCAAGATGAAAACTTTTGGTTTTGATTTTGATTTATGTTATTTAAATTTGTGAGCAACATTATGTATTTATTATGCGACGTTATGTAGTGGCATAATTTTTATTGTTATGAATTTTTATTTATGTATTGTTATGAATGGAACAATATTATTAATTTTTATTATTTGTCAACTTTTGTTTATGTATGGATTTATATTATTCTGTAATTTTTGGATTTTTTTATAGTTATTTTTTATTTTATACAGGTTATTTTAATTTTTTTAATAATTTCTCAACAGTTTTTTTTTTTTTTTTTTTTTTTTGAGACGGCATAAGAACCCGTCGCAAAAAAGAGTAATAGGCTTTTGCGACGGCACCAATACAGTCGCAAAAGCTGTGAAATTGTAATTGACAAGAAACCTTTAGCGACGGTAGACGTTGCCGTCGCCAATAGTTATAAGTTGCCAGAGTTTTAGCGACGGTAATTCTGCCGTCTCAAAAACCCACTTTTAGCGACGGGAATTATGTGCCGTCGCGAAAACTGATATATTCTTCCATTATTGGCGACAGAAAAAGTGCCGTCGCAAAAAAGGCACCCTCCCGTCGCAGAAAGTAATGGCGACGGCACTTACCGTCGCTAAAGCTCTTTTGCAACCCCCTTTGTCGCGACCCTCCCTTCCCGTCGCAAAAAGCCAATTTACCGTCGCAAAAAGTATTAGCGACGGGATCCAGGGCATTTGCGACGGCCGCCTACCGTCGCAAAAAACACTTTTTTTGGTAGTGCTAGTTAAAAAATCAAAAAATATTATAAATTGTTATTATTTTTTCTAATTCTTTTTTGTATATTTTTTATAAAAAAATTAAAAAAAAAAAAAACGATTAAAATAATCAATTCTCAAAGTGGCTTAAAACACCATACCATATCACTTTGTCGGGTTGCTAGATTAAGGATCCACCAATTAAATGCACTCTTCTGTTTTTCACTCCCTTTTCAATAATTGTAAACTAGCCCCAATCCTATTACAAGTAGTTCTGTAAAAAGTAAAATTATATCATTAAATTTACAATTAAAAGTAAAATGAGAGAATTAATATATAACAGATATGTATTAATATTTAAAAATAATAGAACACACTTTTTAATATTCATCAGTTGGTTTTGTGGTTCCTTGTAGAATTCAAGTAGGCCAATTTAAGAACTACGATCAAGCCTATTAAGCGATGGAAACGGTGTACAAAGTAAATTTTAATGGAGTTTGTTTAAAAAATTATTTCATGGGGTGGGGATCATTGTTCGAGATTTCAGGGGAATGGTATCGATTCATATTAGCGTGACAGTACCGAAGAATTGAGTACGTGGAATGCAGTGTTGTTTCTCTTGAAGGTTGATTTTTTGACAATGGCGAAAGCTATTACCTTATGATTTTGGTTATTTTGTGAAAGGCATTCAACAAAGTACCACATGGATTTAGGTGTTTTAGTTGCTCTCATGTTCAATGCAATTGTAATCGGGAAGCAAATTGGCATCCTCGTCTAGATGTGAAGTTGGACGGTTTAAGGGTTTGAACGGAAGAGGTGTGACAAAGGTGATCAAAAATAAATCTAAGTAAAATTGTCATTCACCACAAATATGATCCCTCCACATTTTGGCAAAATTGGGTTGATGGATTTTATTAATAAAAATGACCTTGAGTAATTATTCAAGTGGTCATGAAGAGGCCATTTAGGTGCTAAAGTGTGGTCATGAAGGGAATTTAGGTGCCAAAGTAAGTGATGTTTCAGGTTTGAGTTTATGGAAAAACGTTGGTATGCGTCTGTGATTTAACTACTAACCTATAATTAACCGCTATCTTGTGGGGGGACAAAATATATTTATTTAAAGGCTATATTTCACTTTACTTCATGGTCATGTGCGGATAACTTTCAGTCATTTAGAAATAAACACATAATCTCCTATGGTCTATAAATTAATAAAACGAACTGTTAAATCCAATAACGGTAAGTCAATATACTAAAATACTTTAATAAATTATTATCACAAAGGCACACATGTTCACTGTTTCTTTCCCTAATGTTCATATTTGCTTAGACACATTTTGCTTTCCTCCCCAATCCCCCAAAAACAAATTTTGGGTTCTTTGATAGATGTCATCAATCACTACAAGAATTTACACTTTTGGCAACAAAAAAATTGGTCGCTAAAAGCCCATTTTTGATCGGCAAAAGTTATCCGCGACCAATTTTTTTGGTCGCTACTTTGGTCGCCAATTGAGGGTCGGCAAAAGTAATTCGCGACCAAAATTATGATTGGTCGGCAAAAGTTGGATTTCGCGACTAAATTTTTGGTCGCTAAATATTTAATTACTGCGACTAATTTATTTTGTCGCCAAAACACTTTGGTTGCGAAAAGTGATATTTTCCCGCCAATTATCACATTCAACGACCAAAAAGTTTGGTCGCTAATGGTGACATTCCGCGACCAAAAATTTTGGTCGCCAATCGTGACATTCCGCGACCAAAATTTATTTGGTCGCCAATTGTGACATTTCGCGACCAAAAATTTTGGTCGCCAATTGTGACATTCTGCGACCAAAATTTGTTTGGTCGCCAATTGTGACATTTTGTGACCAAAAATTTTGGTCGCCAATTGTAACATTCTGCGACCAAAATTTTTTTAGTCGCCAATTGTGACATTTCGCGACTAATCAATTGGTCGCCAAAACTATAAAAACAAAACCAAATTTTAGTCGCCAACATCCAACAAAATAAACCTGTAATTTATAATAATCCATCCAATTTATTCAATATAATCTGTAAAAAGAAGAAATCATTCAAACCAACAAATAAATTGAATCATCAACATTCAACAAAATACATATATGAACCATTTCTGAACCTGTTTAATTAAAGTCAGCAACTATTATAAGTTTACATCCACAAATAATTCGAAACTACATATTTCATCTAGCATAAAAATTTAAAACATAACAAGTACTTGTTATTATGTTTTAAATTTTTAAAATGTACATCAACCCAAAAATATAACTACAAGTCTACCAAATATTTTCTATACACACCCATCCAAAACTATAACTACTAGTCTACCCTAATATTTTCCATATACATCTATACAAAAATATATAATCCTTCCAAAAATACAAAAAGTGCCAATTTGTCCTGTACAATTTAGCTTTGTGCACGAGTTCATCCATCTGTACCAAAGAAAAAGAGAAATAATGTCAGTTAAGATTGGACAAATAATGAAAAATGTCCATGAAAAGTAAAGGTCACGTTGGCAAATTTAATGACTACCATTATCAAATTGTAAATAAAACAATAGCATTCTTATGTCTATAGAATAAATTGGACCAGCCACCATTCCAGATCCAATATAGTGACACACAGCAAAAACCAAACACGGCAACTGAAATTGATCCATATTGTCAATAACTCCTATCTTCCTCAATGAACCTTTCATGTGAACTAAATTAAACTCCTATTTTGGCAACCTATATATCTAGATTGATAAATAATGAATGAATGGATGATGAATAGGTTTCATTACATGGCAATATCGGAGCAGATGCAAACGGAGATGCCAATGCCGGAAGATCGGATAAGGGCTGTGGCACTTGACTACCCAGAGGTTGTTCGATTGATTAACCCAACCAATTCACTCCTCAAAGGGAAGGTAGGTAGTCTACTTGTAAAATGGAACTTTTTATACCTGGAAAAAAGTTAAGTTTGTGACTATTGGGTAGTTTTATTTCTAATCGTTTTTATTTAGAGATAAGTATTAGAAAAAGCAAATACTAATATATTACTTTATATTTATCATGCATGTATTGATCAGTGATATAAAAAAATGTTTAAAACAAAAAATAATATATAGCAGCTCTCTAATAAATTTGATACATCGATGATTTAATAGTTTGTATTTATAGTTGACTATCACTTATAAATACAAACTATGAATTGGTGTTGATAGTCACCACCATATATAGTTGACTATTAATTTGTATTCTTTCTTCTGTAACGATGTCATTTGACATCACCACCTGAAGATCATATTCCATCAAAATAAATACAAACACTAATTTTTTCATACAACAGAATGTATGGTGTTCTCAGTACTATATTATCTTGAATAAGGCCCACAATCCATAATGATGATTTGTGCACTTTTTTTTGGGAGAGTTTCTAATGTGTAGCATTTGAAATTTATAAATTTCACAATATTTAAAAATCAAGAAGTTTCTCAATTTCTATACAGAAAGTGTGCACTTTTGCAGTTTCTTAAACATTGTAATTTTTTTAGTTTCTCAATTTGAGAAATTGTGAAATTCGACATTTTTTCTTACAAAAATTGTGAAAAATTCTAATTTCACAATATAGACCACCAGTTTACTCCAAAAACAAGCATCCAGACTGATCAGGATGACCATCCAGACAGATGAGGATGATTGACAGATCAGAAAAAAGCAAGACAGATCTGGAGCACACCACCAGAATTGATCTGCTGCAGACCACCACAAGCATCACAGATCTGGAGCAGACCACCACAGATCTGGAGCACACCACCAGAATTGATCTGGAATAAACCACCATAGTAAATATGCAAATTAAGTGCCATGAGTAAGGTGTAAGCTATGCCAAGATGAGAATTCTGGCACATGAAAATGTAATGCTGTAATAATATGAACTTGATATCCATCTTATCATAATTTCCAAGGCATAAAGTAACACTTGTAACACATCTATCATCATTATGTTATCAGTTAAAAAGTTCACTGGGATGGACAATAGATGTATCAAGCATTCACCTCAATGGCTCAACCTCTAGTTTTCCCATTCTCAGTGTATGGCTTTTATATGCAGTAAAGGGTATTAAACAGGAGTTTGGCTTTTAAGACAAGAACACATTGTATAAGAGATATCCACAAATTGCTTTATTATTTAGTAGAAGAAAAAGAACATGTGATTCTTCTCTATAGGTGTAGACATGTAAGTGCAAGTCTGCACATTCAACTCACTTTGAATTTCAAAGTGAGTTGAATGTGGAGACTACCAAGGGCTCAAAGTTTCAGCTTGGTTTCAAAGCTGAAACTTTACTTCCTAAATCAACATCAATCCTCAACATAAAAAACATCAGAGTTAAAGGAAATCCTCAGCAGTTCTTGTTAATGAAATTAGATTTTTTTGACAATCTTGTTAATTAATGAGACTTTTTTGACAATCTAAAATATCCAAGAAGTTTGTTGACATAACCAACCTTCTATAAATCTAAGGCAGTACCCTTAGATCACAAGCTTTTATAGGCATCATCTCTTGAGAGGTCATTCCTAAGCACTGGATTGAGAGCCTTGTGCTTACATACTGGTGCTCCATTGCCCCTCACTTCTTTCTCTGTTGGGCCACTCTGTCTCTCACCTAAACATTCCCCTTTGTCCCTGGTAATTGTGAGTCTCCAATGAACCCCTGACCTCCTGCCAGTACTTCCTGTCCTACACTCTCCTTGGCCCCAGTTTGCAGCCTAGCCTCTATTAGTTTGATGCATGTGATTGTAAATTCAATAAACATCTTGACGTCAACCATTCTTTTGATGAAGATCCTTGTCAACATCAATAATATTTCATTTTTTGTTATTGATACTCAACAAAAAGAGGTGAATTACAAAAAGGTGAAAACTCCTCAAAATAATTGCAACTTTCATGGAGGTACATGTGAATGTGTTTGATGCAAGTGAAAGTTATGGAACGGTATAAAACCCTCACTTGCACCCACATTTACTTCCATAAAATTGCTATTATTTTGAGTTGTTTCCACTCTTTTTACAATTCCTTGCAAAAGATATGCAATTTTAGATTCTTTCAAGGTGCATCTAGCTACAGAATTCAGAGTTGGCTTTAAGGGAAGGATCTTTGTGCCTTTAAATTCAAATTTTTAATTTGGGTGCAATCCTTTAAATTGATTTGGCAATCCACCCAAAATCCAATATATTTATGTTGGTTATGAAGAGGAATGAGTTTTAATCACAAATCTCAAAACTAAAATTGGAGCACGAGTTCAAAAGGTCCATGACAGCTATCATCCATGAAAGGTTATCAAGTGCACATATGAAACATTGAAATTCATAAGCTAAAATGATCATAAATGCTTAATCAAATCTTGTCAGAACCATAAGCAATGGTTTGAGACTAGGACAACAAAGCATTAGGGAATAGGATGTTAAAGGAATTTTCAAATCTTTGGTTAAACAAACTGCAGATATCCACAATTTTCTTTATTTATTTTTTAAATTAAAAATAAAAGGGATGAGTAGTTTTATAGAAGGCAATTCAGCAAGGCACTACCAAAGCAGCGTCAACAAGAAAGTAAGTGGACCGAGTTTAGAATTAGAAAGCCAAAAATATGAATACTTCTGGACAGACATTTTTTCCATGTCACACAAAAGTGGACCGAGTTTAGAATTAGAAAGCCAAAAATATGAAGCACATAAATAAACAACATCACTAACATGTAAAATATGTTTCGTTTCAGAATACAGACCAAACACCTGTAATAAAATCTATTAAAAGAACCTACTATTCTCACATAGTATTCCCAAAGAAAAAAGAAAAGGCAGAGGTTAACTACAAACTACTCCCACCCTAATAGCCAATACATGAGCATTAAAACTTCTTAATGCTAATGAATCAGGTACTTTTGCATCTCACTTGTATTATGTAGTAAAAAATGTAACAGGATATTTTTCCGATTCAGCAACTATTACAGAAAAAAACCTCAGCAACCTTGGAGATATAATTAATGAGACTTTTTTGACAATCTAGTTATGTGACTCAAATACTTTTAAAAGGTGGTCAAATACTTTTTTGAGGTGTCTCACTCATGCAAAAAAGCAAAGCACTGATGCATAGCTCTTTACCTTTTTTATCCCATTATTAAAACTACAAGAGAGGAGATGCCAATTGTTGTACTTCCATCTCTAAAGCACTGATGCATAGCACTGATGAAAGTCATGGCTGAGGAGATGCAGTAGTATATATATATATATGGAAAAGAGATAGAAACGCCTACACAACAACTTTCAAAAAAATAAAAAAAAGACCAAGGCACGACATGAAAGCGACATGACAACAAATCACACAGTTTAAAAAAAAAAAATACATGGTGTTCGAGTTTACTTTGGGAACAATCACACATTTCATCAGGACCAACATACCCTCCTATTTGATTAGACTAAATACTTTCAAGTACAACATTTGAAAATTGAAAACTGAACAATAAATTTGTCTATCAAGATTATAAGTGAAAATCATGTTCCTCCAAGATAATTGAACATTCAGTGACAAATCAAGTCTAACTAAAATTTTAGGACCTTTTTAACAGAATTTCCAATTGTGGCTGCTGAATAGAAGCCTTAGAAGTACACAAACTTGAGTGCTTAGTCGTGTTAACAAAAAAACCTGTTACTTTCATCATTGTAAAATTCAAAAAAAAATTTGGAAACTCTGCATCAGGGTGAGCAACAAACATGAATTTGGAGACCCAATGCCTAATCCATCTATGCTTGATGTTTTGGCCTTAGGCTCTAGTGCCCCAAATTTGTGCTAGTAGTTACATTTGTGTCTAAAAACTTAATCCTACGTCAGTTTGTGTCTAAAAACTTAATCCTACGTCAGCTAACTATTGCCCTATAAGGGAAAAAAATTCCATAAAATTGAAAACAAAAAATATTGCCAAGGCCATATAATTATTAACAAAACCTTAGACATCAACCATGGATTCACACCACTCACAGTTGTAGTATAACACAACCACTACAAAGCAACCAACAACACAACCACTACATGCAGCCACTGATGAGCTTAGCAAAAACAACATTAACAGCTTCCTCTAGATCAGCAAGCTACCCACAGATTAGATCGGCAACTATCAGATTAGTTCAACTTCTTAGCCACTAACAGCAGACTACTAACAGATTAGTTCAGCAATCACACCCTCTTAATAGTCACCATAACCTACCAGACTAGCACCAAGATATTAGCACAAGGACTGATAGCAGACGAACAGATTAGCAAGCCAAATAGACTAAAAGATAGTTCAATCAAGACTAAGCAGCCACAAAACACCAGATCAGCAGATAGTTCAACAACAGATCATCAGACCTTTCACTAGCAAACAGAACAATACCTAAAAACTGTAGCATAACAGAGCTGCTCTGCCTCCAGCTCAATGGGCTCATCACAACTCATTGCATCAGTGCTCCTCCACAGCACAATCTGATCTGGCTTATATTACAGATGAAATAAAGGATTGAGAAATTAAAATCCTTTAGGTGTGGATTCGACCACAGTGTATCCTAGTCTAAATCTCATACTTTATATACTAAGGGTAGAGCAGCCCAGAAAAGTTATTTTCTTGAACGCTAAATCGATTAAAGAGCACAGATAACACAGACCTTCTAATCAGTCACAAGAAGTTGAGTTTTGTATACGTGTACAAGCGCTAAATTGTTTGGACATTATATTCATATGCCATTTTCTCCTTCTTTGGATTTATTTTCTTGAATATAATCATTAGACCAATTATGTCTGAATCAGGAGATTTAAGCTCGTGAACAAGCCTAGGTCGAAAATAAGTTAGGCCCAGCTACACTGATAGACATATTCATATGAACCTGTCAACTGATGTGTAACACGATTCATTGTTAGTATATGGTGATTCATTCTTATTCTTATTCATTCTTACACATCAACTGATGTGCTGTAGTGCCTAATTTATTATTTTAAATAAAGTACTCAGTAAGATAACTTTTAAAATATTATTATCATATGATTCTTCTAGAGTATCAATGAAACCCTCTTCAATAATAATTATAATCCCCTCTTCCCCTTTGATATACATAACATTTTTTTTAATTTAGTATAAATCTATATCATTCTATACGAAATTACAAAATTAAATAAATCTATACCATTCTACATATATATATATATAACATTTAATAACTATAGGTATTCCAAACATTGAATCTAACTATCTTCCTAAACATTGAATCTAACTTGTCTTCCCAAACATTGAATCTAAACTATAGTAATATTAATTGGGACATTAATGTCAAAAAAAGCAAAGAACCTATAAATAGAAATACCTGCACAATATTTCAACCTCTACCAGTACATACATGAAAAATGATCAAAAGTGCACTATGCATGAAACGAAAGTGCACTATGCATGATCAAAACTGTTGTGAAACGAGATATGCAGAGTTTTACTATGCAGGACAAGCTTTCATAACCAACAAAGAAAACAAATTCAAGCTCAGATAATAGGAACTCAAGGAAACCACAGAATTCAGAGTGTTTTGCAGCTATATAATGTCGAAATGTAGTACCTCATTATGCCCTAAAGCCTCTTCAAACAGAATAAAACTATTGGTTGAATCATAAGATCCCAATTTGACACAAGTTTCTCCATCCTCAGATTACTTTCGCCAGACCTGAATTTCAGGTTGCTTTTCCCATTTGAATTTTGGATTTGGCAACATCTCATACATTGATGGGCACTCAACCACCTACATATTGAGGAAAATTGAAGTAATATCAAATGAATCAAGGGAAATGAAGAATGCTGAAACATAGAACATAATTTGACCCAGTAACATGCTAAACTGACAAATTGTTTTTGCATAGCATGCAAAGCAGTCAAGCAAAGAATACAAGTTATATAACCCAACTTTTTTCCCCGGTTGAGTAATACAGCCAACTTTTCCAACCATTTAAATAATAAACTGATAAGATTCATAAGAATATGTGATCATGCATTCTAAAGCTTCTTTTTTACTAACCTCAAGGAGCTTCCATTTAAGTGAACTAAATTCCAACATGACCTGAGTCAATGCGTTCTGAGATGTATGCCATTGCATTCCTAACATATTTCATCAGATTATCCAAGAAGTACTTTAAATCCCTAATACATTTCTCTAACCATTTGACACTAAACCCTCCGCTTTATTTATTTATTTATTTTTCATGGTCAATCATGATATTTATTCTTTATATATTCAAATTATTATTATGATATCTTACTCATTTACAGCATGACAACAAGGTTAGACTTAACACACGTGCATACAGACATGAGCATGCACGTGCACTATGCAGGTTAGTGTTACATTAACGAAACATTATTTCAGAGAATGATAAGCAGCACGACCAGTGTTGGTAAAAGTGGGCTTCAAGTGCAATAGCAGAAAAGCTTATAGTAGTTAAAGTAAAGCGCATTTACAAAATACGCTTAAAGCGCGGTTTTTGAATTAAGCATGGCTTTTTGCCCTTTTTTATTTTATGTTAAAAAAATAAAATGTTCTCAACTCTTACGACGAGTAATTATGACATTATTAATTAATGCACATCAAACATAGCATGAGGTGGATTCAATTTATCAAATGATCACATGTAGGATAGGGAACCCTTTAAAGGTATCTATCTGCCTTTGAAATATGATCCTTCTTGACAATAAAAATACATAACTTAGTTTCATAGCAAGAAACTTCCTTAGAACATGAAAGTTACCAGCTGATGCATTGTCCACCTCTTCACAAAGAAAAAGCTTTCAAACCCTTCAACAAATTGCAGTCCAGTTAAGAGAGAATCATTGATGCATCCTGGTGCACCTGTTAAGCATATAACAGACTTGCTATTGAAACATGCTTGCAAAACACATTAAGAAAAATCAAAAGAAACACAAAAACAGCTTAAACTGTGTAAAAACAATGCTCTAAGTTGTATTTCAAAGAGCATGGAACCACTTTTTCTATTCAAAGAGAAGATAATTGTATAAACTTATTCCCGCTTTATTTGTGTTCCCCTTCTTGTTCATTATCATCAACATCAACTAAATTTTGCTCTATTTATGTGTCTGCTTTTGTTCTTTACTAGTTATATATTTCTGAGACAAAAACAATAAATATATTTATGTGTTACAAATACCATATATAGAGACAAAGGAGATTGTCCTATTCTTCAATCAACATTTTTACCAAACTGGTTACATCTAATTAAATAAGAAGAAACCCTAATTACTCAAAGATGACTAAAGTACCTTTATATTAAATAAATGAAACAACAAAGGAAAACTACCAAATAGACATCAAGCCAACCAAACAGATCCAAAATCTAGTCAAACACTTCCAATTGCTACTGCTCTGCTTTGCTCTGCCTCAATTGATTCAAACAAAAACAAAAAATTTAAAAATCTCCTTTTTATTCAACTGTTTTCTCAGCAACCAAACAGCAATCAAAGAAATTTATCAAAAAAAGAAAAAAGAAACCCATCTCTGAAATAGGACTGTGAGATGGATCAGACAAATGCGGAGGCAGAGAACCCGAATGCACCGATCTCGGCACCCCCATTCTCTCTCTAACTCTCATCTCTCTCTTGATCGCTTTCTTCTCTTCCAAATTGTCCCCAACCCTAGGCGACGGAACCTCATTCATCTTCCACAACGTCGCCGCCAGCTTCCTCGCAGACACTGGCCTCGACCTTCCACCACCGCTCTGTTTTCGATCAGATGGTTTCCTTTGGGAACCTAATCACTGATTTACAAGAAGAAGAAGACAATGTTATGATTGATGATAATGTGGGTTTTACTGTTGTGTTTGACGAGGAAGAAGAACAGGAGGAAGAGAATGGGTTTTACTGTTGTGTTTGACGAGGAAGAAGAACATAATGGTTTTGATGATGATGATCTTAAAGTTGAGACCAAGCTTTTGGGTCATCTCCAATTCGATAATTTCAGCCTTGTTAAGTGTTTGTTGCAGAACCGATTGAAGATTGTGTGGTGTACTCGTCTAGCCAGGGCCGAGGATCAGGAGACGAGAGAGAAGATTGAGGAAGAAATGTTGGATTCTGGACTACAATTGGCTGCAATTCTTGAGCAGTTGCAAGCCGATTGAGAGAGAGAACACAGAGACAGTGAGAGTTGGAGACAAAGAGGAGATCATGGCCTTTTTTTAATTTTTTTTTTTGTTTTCCAGTTACAAAACGACGTCGTTTTTACTTTGGCGACCAAATTTTTTTTGTCGCCAAAAAATTTCATTTCCCCCCTCCCTGTTTGAAATTTCCCTCCCAAACACTTTTGGCGACCAAAACACTATATTAGTTGCAAAAAAGGTACTTTCGGCAACAAATTTTTTTAGTCGCTAAATCTCAATCAACGGCGACTAAAATATTAGTCGCTGAAAGTACATATTTGGCGACTAAATTTTTTTGGTCGCCAAAATGTAACCTTCCGCAACCAAATTTGTAATTGGTCGCGAAAAGCATACCAATTTCTGCGACTAACTCATTTTTGGTCGCCAAAATGTGACCTTTTGCGACCAACTCATATTTGGTCGCCAAAAATATTGATCAGTTGCGACTAATTAATATTTGGTCGCCAAATGTCATTTTTTTGCGACCAAAATTTTTTTGATCGGTAAAAGTGATCGCCAAATGTGTAAATTCTTGTAGTGAATGTCTACTTCACAAAAAAGTATTTTTTTTTCTTTTGAAGTCAATTTTAGTTCCCACACCAGCTCATCAGCATGTGAAAACTCAGAGATTGTTATAATGTCAAAGTTCAACGACCTCTGAAAATTGAATTGGATATGTGAAAAAGCTTTTCCTCTTCCCCTTGACTTTTCCTATTCTCATCCAATAAATCCTCCACACTTGTTTATTTTTAACAAGAAACTCATGAGACCTCAACCTCCCATCCCATCCATAGAACTTTCAACACGCAAATGGCATGTAAGCTTCAACTAGAATTCTTTGCAATAATTATTTTTGTAACAATTTTATAATGGTTATTTAAATAGATTTTTTTTAAAATACAATTAGGATTATTTAGAAAAAATAATTGACTTTTTTATAATAATTTTTTAATTTTTTAACTAAAATGTGGCCTCCCAAAAACAACCCTTAATAAAATTTTAAGTAAATGGTTTAACATTAAGACACAATCATTCTCCCAATAATCAAGATTATTGTAAGAATGATTATTGTATAGAAATATATTGTTATAACTTTTGGAATTGCTATTTGCCACACCTGAATTTAATAACATTTATGTTTATAATTTTTAATAAATGTTTATAAAATTTTAAATTTTGAAATAAAAGCTTCTTTGTTGTCTTTTAATAAATAAAATAAAAAAAACTAATTTCTTTTACTAAATTCTACGAAAAGAAAAAAGAAAAATATGAGTTTTCTCTTGTTTTGTAAGTAATTTTTTGATTCATTTCTCACTCTACCGTTAGCAACTACTTAATTTTTTGATTCATTTCTCACTCTACCATCAGCAACTACTTATGACAATACCCAAAATGCATTTAAGTCAAAGGTCCATTTCAAATTGGTGGGCCAATACACTCAACTTAAATATTTTTGGGCGAAAAGTACATTATTTATCCAAAAGGACACATATCTATTCAAAGTTTAGTTATATATCTATTTGTTTAAATGTCGCCTATTTGTTCAAAATCTGTCACCTATATGTCCAAATGTACATATATTTGTACATCTGTTGTCTATTTGTTTAAATATCTAACTATTTGTTCAAATATACACTTATCGGTACATGTGCCATTTATCTATTTACCTATATGTTACCTATCTGTCCACTTCACTATTACCAACCGTCACTATTGGCTACCGCAGACCACCACTTGCCGATAACTTTCCGGTGAATATTCTTCTGTCTTGTTTAGCCAATTTTTTAATGAATATTTCGTCACGAATAACTTTTTTGATGACTTTTTAACGTGTATTCTTATCACCAAAAAGGATTAAATCTTGAACTAAATAACATATGACCCCATAGGTAGGGACGATGGCAGCTTAATGCTGATGGGGCCCCATCCCCCATCAAGCAAACAAAAACTCTTGAATTTTTTATTTGTATTGTTGATATTTTATTTTATATAATTTAATTCTTTTAAAAAATTAAAAAATCCCATCAAATAAGAAAAAAAAAAATACTCAATATAATAGTGATATATCATATCATTAGAATCACCATCCAATTACATCTTGCCATTGTCCTCCTGGCAAGGTAGTTAGTTATATTATGAAAGCGGGGTTCGCTCCCCATATATAGGTTTGTTGTTGGTAGGTTATCCTCTAGGTCAATGGTCACATGCTATCACTGTGACACTAAATTGTTAGTGACACTGACACTGAATTTTTAATCTCATTTGATGTATGTTTTTATTATTAATAAAGATTTTTTTTTTGTTGATAAAAATAAATAAATAAATTGAAGATCTACTATTTGAAAATTTTAATTCACTCTATTTAGTAAATAGTTTTCAAAAATAATTTTTGAGTTTTTTATTTTCCTGTGTTGATTGTCTTTGGTGAGTTTTTTAAATATTCTAATTTTTTTTTACTTTTTAAATTCAATTAATCTAAATACACGTAAAGAGTAAAATATTTGTGTTTTTAAAATTTACTAAATATAAAAAATACAAAAATTCATTATATATTTTTTAAATATTTTATTTTTAAATGCATCTAAAACAATCACTAAAATATAAATTATTTTTACTAAAGAGAACAAAACGCAAAAAATAAAAATAAAAAAGTCAAACTATTTTTAAAAATTCAAAACCAAACAAAATAAATGTTGTTTAGATTAAAAAAAAAATATTTTTAACATTCGTAGAACTTAAGCTTGTAAGGTGATTCCATCAGTAAAAATTCCTGGAGTTGCCACTCTCTATAGGAATGGACTTTTCATCAATTAACCCATACCCAAACCTCCAGTTGCCAGCAATCACTTTCGGCCACCTCTCTCATTTGCTTTCAAAATAAATTATTTGTAAACAAATGTATATATCAAACATGTTTTCTAGTTTTCATTTTTACAAAAAATTAAATATAAACAACAAATTCATATTTTGTTTTAAAGAGAGATCACAAAATTGTAAACTGTAAAATTTATTAAATGTCTAGTATTCCAATCAAAATTACTATTAAGTTTTTGTAATTGGTAATTCCGTTTGACAAAATGTCTTTCAGTTGTAATTTTATTTACTCTTTTGTTTCAGCAAGATTGTGAGTGTTTAGATGTTAATCCAACCCGAATTATGCATATGCAGAGGAGTTTGTGTTGATATTTCGTATCTCGAGAGTGGTCATTTGTGCGCTCGAGTGGTGAAGTGGATCGTCCAGTATTTTAGCCTGCATTCAAAACTTCTAGAAAATTTATTTTACTGCTCGAGTGGTGAAGCATATGCTCGAGCGGTTGGCCATTATGTTTTGCACCACCTTTACTCACACCGCTCAAGCGGTAAAATATGCACTCGAGCAGTCTTCGCGATTCTATTTTCTATAAAGTGTGTCATTCTCTTTTTTTTAGGGATTAACACATCCAGATTTTCAGAGAGGAGAAAAATACAAAGTGTTTTACATTGAAGGGTGTTTTTATATGACTTTCCTTAACGTATAAAAGGTGATCGATTGATCAACGAACAACAAAGTGTCAAACATCAATAGTTGATTTTGTTTGTTTATTCACATAAAGAGAGGTGTTTCTTCGGTGGGTTTCAAAAAATTTGGGTCTGAAACTTTGGTGAATTTTGGAATGGCTCATTGTCATGAATTTGACATTGGTGTTGTGGATTTAATATGGGGCATGACAATTCTAAGGTGAATACGGTGGTAGAAGAGGTACATCGAGTTTGATTTAATTCAGACTTGGATTCGCTTGGTAATTTAGAGTACTTTTTCCTACTTTTGTCTTCTTAGTAGATTATTTTATTATTTTTGTCCGTGATTTTTTTTATCACAATTAGAGATACTGCAATTATGATTTTTTCCATATTAAATAGTTGTGCCAATTTATCTTAATTATTTGATTAAAATTATTATTCACTATTTTAAATTAAAATATAATTACAAATCGAGTAAGGATCCTCTAGAGTGAAATTTCCCTAAAGTTTCCTAGAGTACCACATTGTGTGGTTGAGATTTACTGGCAAGTCACATCAGAAAAATTGATGTGACTTGCCAATAAATCTCAACCACACAATGTAGCACTCTAGGAAACTTTAGGAAAAAATCACTCTAGAGGATCCCAATTCTTACAAATCAATATATCTGAGTTTTTTAGATTTTCACATACAAACCGTAGTTTTGGAATATAAACTTCTACTTTTAGTAACATGAGAAAACAATTTTTTTTTTTTTCAAAAATTAAATCTTGCGTAACAAATTAACATTGATTGTTGTAAAAGCTTCCAAATTCTCTCTCTCTCTCTCTCTCTCTCTCTCTCTCTAATCTGATGTATTGCTCTGTGGATTCCTTTCCTATGCTATCATTCCAAAGACTTGAAAAAGACAGAATCCACCATGTATGTATCTTTCTTTCCACTATTGCCAATTCACCACCCTTGCCAGCTCTGCTAAAGCTCTGCTAAATTTAGCAACAAAAATGCATTCAAATTCTGTATATATCATCCATATTCACAGCCACGTCATCTGACCCCCTTATTAATCTCATCTTATCGTCACACTGTGCCGGCCCCACCCATGCAGATTATGGTGGTGGTGGTGGTGGTGAACCAGCTCATGACACCTTCGAAAACCATCTCCACCGCCACTTTTCACCGGAAATACCCACTTCCCACTCATCTCTTCTTCTTCTTCTTCTTCTTCTTCTTCTTCTTCTTCTTCTTCTTCAATAGTTTCTTCAATCTCCTCCTCCTCCTCCTCCTCCTCCTCTACTTGTTCTTGTTCTTGTTCTTCAATAACTTCTTCAATCTTTTCCTCTTCCTCTACTTGTTCTTCTTCTTGAACATCTACATCTCTAATGAGATGTAATCTCAACCGTCCATCTTCGCGGGAGGCACGTAAAACCTCAAGCCGTTCAATCTTCACCTCCATGAGCTCTAACCTCCCGTCTCTCCTCACCGGCCGGAGATAGAAAATCGGCTTTCCGTTCTGATTCATCGACGATAATGGCGGCGGAAAATTCTTCACCTCACTCCTCCATCCCATTCTATTCCTTTTTGGCCGAATCGTCGTCGTGGTCATCGAATTCACCACATCGTCGCTAATATTCTCAATCTTATCATCAACCCTCCACTCATCGGAGCTTTCAAACCCTAAACTCTCGGTACACAACATCAGCCCGTCCACGCTTCCTCCCACCTCATCAAGAAACCCTATCTTCACCGCAGCGGCGGTGGTAGCAGTGGAAGAGGAAGGTGGTGATGGTGGTGATTTGACGGCGGAGGACTCAACGACGTTGGTGGGTCGGTGGATGTTGTCGGCGGAGAGAGTGACGAAACTGAGGCCGCCGGCGACCGGAGATGCAAGATTCTGGCAGTGGTGGTTAGGGGGCGTTTCAACTATTGTTCCATTGTTGTTGTCCTTGGAGTTAGCGAAATTGAGCAAAGAGTGTACGCTTTTGACGCAAAAGTTGATCATGATTGTAATTGTTGTGAGTAGAAAAGTTATAGAAAGTGAGGGAAGAAAGGACATCTGGGTTGGGGTGAGTTGGGGTTAAAGGGATGATAGTAGGGGATGAGGGTATTAATAACATACTCAAACCAAAGATAGATATAGATGGATAGATGGATAGGGGAGAGGAGAGAGAAAGAGTGGGTAGAGAGAGAGAGAGAGAGAGAGAGATATGGTGGACTAGGGGTGTACACGGTCCGGATTGGTTCGGTTCTGAGAAAATCCAAGAACCGAACCGATCCTAACGGTTCTGTGATTTTGAGAAACAGACCAGACCGTTACACTTGTAGAACCGGACCAGAACCAAACCGAAAAAACGGTTCGGTTTCGGTTTGGTTTACGGTTCCAAAAATTTCTATTTACAAAAATAAATTATTAATATTAGCAAAATAATTACTCAAACTAATTACATTTAACTCATGATAAAAACTAATAATATTAAGGCATTACTTAATATTATATATTTATACCATCCTAATATTATTAAAATTATAAAAAAACCAATTAATAAAAATAAAACTTGATATTATATATAAATATATCTATCTTTTAAAATTCGGTTCGGTTCGGTTCGAACCGCGGTTTTTTCATAAAATCCATTAACCGAACCGTTTTTAAGGTTCTCATATTTCTTAATCCAAAACCGAACCAATTCTTAATAGAACCGAACCAAACCGTATGATTCGGTCTGGTTCGGTCCGAATTACCGATTTGAACGAATTTTTTGAACAGCCCTATGGTGGACAGAGTGCCAACGTGCCGAATAGAGCTGGAGAGTGATGAGGAGAGGAATCGGTGCCGGGTCCCACGTAAAGATGGCAGACTATGACCTCGCAACACCCAAGATCTACCTGCTCCCTACCTCTACTCTTCCACTCTCTTTTCCCGTCCTCTTCTTTTTTTAATTTTAATTTTAATTTTTTATTTATTTGTATTTGTTTTTGTTTTTGTGTTTTGGTTGGGAGGAGATAACTAACTTGTGGAAGTACGATAATACATGATGCATTTTGCAAGACACACATGAATCGAATCTATACGTGGAAAGATTAGCATCGAATTGTTAGGCCACATGTTAGTTAGACTTGGACAAGGTTTGAAGTTGATTTATATTGGGTAATATTACTCTAATTTAAAAGTTCAATTTTCTTTTTTAAATTTCATGATATGATCATATATTAAAATATTTACAGCAATTCATTTTTTTTAATTTATTTTCTAATTATCAGTTAATTATATCATTTTACATATGATTAAGTTTAAAAAAAATTAGATTCTCTCAGGTTGATTATCTAATTTAATAAGAAATTATTCAATACTCTTGAAGCATTGCTAAGTGGTGTTCTAAAGTAATAATTATTGGTTTAAAGTAAGGAACCTGCCACTTTTGTATTAGAATTATAAGAGACAACTGATGATACATCTAACATGTAAGTGGAAGGGAGCAATGCTCTAGGAGTATTGAATAATTTCTGAGTGTTTGAACTTGGTGGACCCATTTTGGAGCCAACCTTATGATCCGAACTATTCATTTTTTATGTTTAAATTACATTTATTTAAAAAAAAGATGGACAACAATTATAATTCCAATAATAGTTATTCATTTTTTGTAATACAAATATGTTTGATTTCAATTTTCTGAATTTAATTTTCTACAAATTAAGTTTTTTATTTTGAATAATGTTATATGCACCAATTAGTATACTAACTAGTGTACTAATTGATGATTTGATATACTTTAAGATGTTTTTAATATTTATAATTTGTATAATGAGTAAAATCAATAATAATGTCTTGTTTTTTATATTTGTAATTTGTATAATAAGTGGGGTAAATAATAATGTCATAATTAGTGTTGGTACACTAATTAGTACACTAATTGGTGCATGTAGAACCACCATTCTATTTTTCGTGTTTTTTTGAATTATTTTTAGTGAATATTTTTAAAATTTTAAGTAATTTTTTAACTTTTTTAGATACACCTTACTTAGATGTATCTAAAAAGAAAAATATTTATAAAAAATCAATAAATACACAAGAATATAAAAAATGTATTGAATTCTTGTATATATATATATTTTTTATATTTTTGGTATTTGAATTTTCTATAAAAAAAAAATCCACAAATATTATACTTTTTAAGTGTATTTATGTTAGGTGTAAAAAAAAAAAAAAAAAAAAAAAAAACTTAGAACATTTAAAAAAAATTCAGTGAAAACAAAAAAAAATGAAAAAAAAAATTAATTTTCTAAAAAGTAAATCCTGAAAAACCAAACCAAACAAGATTTAAACATATGTTTATCGATATCTAATCGATCATCTTAATTTTTTGGATGAATATTTTATCCAACGAATACTAAAAAATAAGCAATTTAGATTACTGAGATCAGACCCAAAATGGGCTTAGCAAGCCCAAAGACTCTCTCAAATTGAGATGGTCTACTTAAAAGAATCCAAATCTTTTTTAAAAACAATTCTAAAAAGTTAACTTTTATATCATTTTTCTAACCATTTATATTTTGTAAAAGTGTTGGAATATTATTTGTCCACGTCATTGTGGAGGTGAAATATACAAAATAATATTTTGAAAAGTTTAGCTATTTAATTTTGTAAATGATTGCCCGTCCAAATATATTTTCAAAAAATTTCCAAACAAATTTAACAAATCAAAGTTTGTTTGTTTGTTTGTTCGTTTTTTTTTTTTTTTTTCCAGATGGAGATATATCAAAGTTAAAGTGAGGTTTTTAGGAATAATACATCTAGACAAATACTATAGAGTAGTAACTATGAATATTTCGAAAAAAATGGTTTAAGTATTGTTGGGACTCATGGGACTCATAAGATGTCCTATTCCGAGCATTAGACTTGTTTATTTTCTAAAATAATGTGTAAATTCAAGGGGTTTATAAAGAAATAAAAATTTTAAAATAAAATTTAGTGTTTCGAGTTTGAATCACGCAAGAGGCGATGGAAAGTTTGTCTAATCCTTAATTTTAGGGTTTTGGGCTTGATTATCACCGGAAAACAAAAAGAAGAATACGATCATGTGTAAGTCATTTATTAAAAAAATAAAAATAGATTAATATGTTGAATAAAATTATGTAATTATAAATATTAGATCACTTTTTCATACTTCTTTTTTATTTAATTCATATATTTTTTATTCATGTAAAATAATAAATGAAATTTAATGAATTACAATTATAATGATGAAGATCAAATACAACGTCAATAAGTCTAAGGTTTGAGAAAAGAAGACCAAATTCTAAACAAAAAATCTGCTATGTGGTTGAGATTAAAATGATAGGCATAGATAAATCTTAACTATACATCGATTTTTTTGACAAAATTCTAGATAAAAATTTTGAATTTATATCATTATTTACAACATACAATCAAGAAACTCTCAAAAAGGGAGATATCCCAATAAACACACCAGAATAAAACCCACATTTAAATATAAAAAATTTGAAGAGATGCAAGAATTTTAACCAATCAAACCAGTCCATTGCTTTAGGAATCCACATTGAACTGGGAAAAACATACTCCCTGTTAAATTACAAAATAATTACCTGTATATGAAAAATTTTATGATTTTAATAATTAAAATTTATAGACTTTATCATCATTTTGATTTTTTTTTTTTTTCCCAACCCTTACACTGATATGCTATTTTTCCTTTAATTTTTAAGGATCAGTGGATTGGACCGTACTGTTCGGACCTGGAAGGGGTTCTGTCTTGATAATCCAAATTGTTCATTTTTTAAACCACAAAATGTAGATTATCCATAAAAAAAGAATAAGTCGATCCGATAACTATGTAACCACGTTAGTTTATTACATTTGTCTCCCAAAAAATGAATGGTCTGGTTGTCAAATAATATTTGTCGTTCATATTTTGCAAATAAATGTCATAGACTAACGTAGCTATGGTTATCAGATCGACATGATTATTTTCAAGAATAATTTATACATTGTGGTCTAAAAAATGAACGGTTCGCACAATCCAGTTCACAAAGTGGGTTGGAGACGATCTACTGCCTAATTTTTAAAAGGGGAAATTTCAAAAAAGTGGAGGGTAGAAAAAATAATTTCAAAATGTTTATTGCATAAATTTATGTATGAACCACTTGTACTTCTATCATTTTAAAATTATTTTGTCTATCCTTCACTTTTTCGAAATTCTCCCTTTTTAAAATACAAAAATATGACTATGCATGATTGTATACTGCACTTACGGGTGTAAATTTGGAATTGTCGGGTTGTGCAGGCTCCTGCCAAAATTCGATTAAGACTAGCCCACATGGAAATAATTTAGGCCCAAGCCCAAGCATGCTCAAAATAGGGCCGCGCGCCTAGGCTCGAGCTCGGGTCGCAAGTCGGGCCTGGTGGGCTTCTTTTTTTTTGCAAAAAGTAATTTATAGATATATTATATATATAAATTATTTATGAGGGATAAAAAATAAAAGAAAATTTGTACTATAGTATTTTAGTTAAGATTAATGAAATGTTTGATTATAATTCTTTTTATTTTTTTTTTTTTGATCAGCAAACAAAACTTTATTGATGAAAGAGGCATAATACATGCAAAATTACATCAACAAAGCAGGGGAGTGCAGAAAGTATCATAGCTAAACTTAACAATCCCAACTAAGTTGGCACCGCAAAGAAAGCGCAATCATATGCTAAGCACTCGCCCCAGGATTGGTGAGGAACCAATCAAAAACACCCAAAGAAAAGAACAACCAAAGCTAATAATCAAAAGAAATACACCCAAAGAGGAGAACAACCAAAGGCTAATACAAAAGATTCACCCTATTGTTGGACTAATGAACCAAAGAGCTCATATGGATAGGCAGAGAACTAGCAACAGAGCATTCAGCTCCATTACTAGTAGACAGCATACAGCAGCAGAGGCAAAAACATACTCCAGCAGACAACGTGCACCAGACAACAGCATAAGCATACTCTAGCAGCCAGCAGCAGAAGCATAAGGATAGGCAGGGTACTTGCTCCAGATCATTCAACCTCCATTTCTAGTACAGAGCTTCACCAACAGACAACAGCAGAAACATACTCCAACAGCATACACACTAGCAGATGTAGCAGAAGCATATTCCAGCAACATACACACTTTACAGTGACAGTCCCAACAGCCAAAAACAAAACACCCCATGCATTATGGATTCACCCAGCAAGCGGCAGCAACAGCATATACAAGAGCAGCATAATGTATTCAACACTACAACCCTGCTGACATAACCAGCCAAATAGCCACCTTCACTTTAATCAAATTAGCATCATCAATCAATTCTATAACTACTAGTACTCAAAAAACTGTAGCATCATCAAACTTTCAACAAAAAAAAAAACCCAGCAGCAGCACCAGTAGACCCAGCAGCAGTACCTAACTTTCAACAAACTTTTAGTAGCTTCTTTTCACTTGTTAAATATTGGAGACAATATCATTAATAGAATAAAAGCATCCGGGATCATATGATTTCAACCAAAAAAGCTAACCTTGTTTTTAGGAGATCGCATAATTCCCCCAGACATGGTTGTAAACCAGAAAAAATGCATTCATTCCTGCATCTTCAGATTGACCAGATCACAGCTGAAGGGATAGCTTTCCAGATTTGTTTTTCCTTCTTTTTAAACTTCCAGCTCAGCCACCATTGGAGCAGACCCTGGAGGTACCCACTGCAGCCCCCACCATTGAATCATACATGATCAGACTTGCCACACAAACGGACTGAACAATAAAATGTGGTTTAGAGCATCCACTACCTCTTTACAGAACACACAATACAAACCTGCACTACCCCTTAACACACCAATTCTATTAAAAAACTCAGCTATCTTTAATCCGCCTTTCCATGCTAGCCAGGTGATACACTTGGCCTTAGGAGGAGAAAAATTATTCCAAATGAGGCCAGTTGAATTGGATGTTTGGCCATTCACCAATTCACACCATTTATATGCAACACTCACCTTGTATACACCTATATTCCCAGCCTTTCATCTCACAGAATCCCCTTTCTCCAACTGTAATCTTGGCCTATTACCTAACACAGCATTAAGCCTTAGAACCTCATTTTCTTCTCAAGCATAAAGAGTTCTTCTGAAATTGAAAAACCACTTATTTGACAAATCTCTTCTTGCCAGAATTTCACTCAATGAGCTTCCTTTCTTTGTGCATAATTGATAGAGTCTAGGGAATTGAGTCCTAAGACTAGATTTCGAAAACCAATTGTCATCCCAGAACCTGATCCTCCTCCCATCACCAATTGTGATTTCCACATTCTCCACGAAGAAATTAAACAAGTTTGGACTAGACTGGGCTATATCAACAATGTCCCTCTAGATTTTTGAAACAAGACTTAAATCTGTTGCTGAGGGCCACCACTTCCCTCCCGAGTAACCATATTTGCTACACACCACTGTTTTCCATAATAAACCCTCTTCGATCGCAAACCTCTACCACCATTTG
Organism: Camellia granthamiana; assembly: GCA_036172215.1. Classification (NCBI taxonomy): domain Eukaryota; kingdom Viridiplantae; phylum Streptophyta; class Magnoliopsida; order Ericales; family Theaceae; genus Camellia; species Camellia granthamiana. The sequence goes on along the minus strand of CM069908.1, from coordinate 87,495,522 downwards.
AGTGGCATACATTGGTTTACAAGTCTTAAATCTCTGATCCCCCATCCCCCTTTATTCTTGTCCATTGATTATAGTTCATATGGTAGTATTTAATTATGTATGGCTTATTTTTTTTAGTTATGACTAAAAAAGTTAGAAGTTATGTAATTTTCTTCTTTTGTTATGACATTATTTTAGTTATTATAATTCAAGAGCTATTTGGTTATGACTCGTGTGGTGTTTAGTTATGCATTTTTTTTAAAATTTTTTTTTTTTTTTTATAGTTATGACTAAACACCAAGTTATGTCATTTTGTACTTTAGTTATAACTAATTTTCTTCTTAAATTATGATATTATTTTAGTTATGATTAATGAGATATTAGGTTATGCTATGTTTTGTAGTTATGACTCAAAAATTATAAAGTTATGCCATTTTCTTATTTAGTTATAAGGTGCGTACATAGTCTTTCTCTAAAAAAAAATGAAATGAAATGAATAATTATATATATATCAAAATGAAATGAAATATTACAATCATTACACTAAATAGATAACATTTAATGAATAAATTTTATTTCAAAATCAAATAAAATATTTAAAAAATTTATATCATTAAATAAAATAGATGTAGTTTATTGATGATGGTAGAGAAATTACATCACGATAGGTCGAGTACATCCTAACTAGGTTGGTACCTACTAGCCTATCAATCATTTATATTATATTCCACTTCAATAACCTAATAAAAACATTATGAAATTAAATAGTGAAAAAAAAAATAGTTAATCTATCATTGGAAGAACAGGACAATTTACTTGCGGTGCCCAATGATATATCATTTAAATCGCCTTGAATGCTCTCATTTTCACTGCAATCTTGTCTTCTTATAAGCGCAAGCATATGATCTCTCGATATCATAAGTGCTCCAATCATTTGGGATGAAAATTTGTTGCAGTACTCGCTCAACACCCATCCACTTATACTAAAAGCTATTTCAGAAGCCACTATAGAAATAGAAACAGTTAGTATATCACGGGCCATTTGTGAAAGCACAAATCATATAGTTTTATTTTGTTTATACCAATCTAAAATATCAAAATTGATGGGGCAAGGCCCAGGATGGCCCAATCCATGATTGCTATAGGTTTCCCAAACAATTATTTGATTAGTTATCATCATAAAGCCGATTAGAATATGCCCAACGCCAAGCCCAACAGAGAACTCACAACAGTCAAGCCCAAGCACTAGCTGGACATGTGTCAAGCAAAAGCCTAGCCATGTGGCTGACAAGGATTCTACCAAGATGCTGAAGCCACGCGCTAAGCATTAAATGCAATTGTCAAGGCATTAAATGTAATAAGACCTCTCACTTTGAAGCATAGTAAAATAGCCATGGCCGACAGCAAGCAAGTGGCAGACTTTCAGCCAATGGGACAGCATGAATAGACAAGGAAATGATTAATAAGAAATATAAGAAAGTTTCTAAGGAACGTTTAGTAAATAACTTGGTCGTCGGAGGGTCTGTAAGAAGGAACCACCCTCATTTTGGAATCTTCCTACTAGACTTGTTGTAGGTGCGAGTGCTTGGATCAGTCCGACCCATCTCTTGTCGACAAAACTGCAGTATCAAAAATAAAGATTCAATTTTTATATTTCATAAATAGCAAATATATTTACTAAATAAAAGTCATTTTTTTAACACACAAAACAAAAAAATCATAACTTTATTTTCTTAAAGAGTGTTGGCGGATTGGGTTGGATCAGTTGGCCTTTCATCCACCATCTATCCAAACTTAGGCAGATTGAAAAAAATACATCCGCATTCTTCTGCTCAGACCATTAAACTATCCATTCTATAGCATATTGATTTGGGCCATTCAATTTTAACAAATCCAATGGATTCTTGTCAACTGCTAACTTAAAGTATAACTAAAAATTTCTTTAATAATAATAACAAGCAAAGTATTTGGATGTGTAAGGTGTATACTACATGCACTTGCGTAAATTCTCATAAATATACATAAATTACCTCACAAAATTATGTAAATTCTCACAAATATATATAAGTTGTAATTTCTCAAATTTTTATAAGTTAACTTATGTATATTTATGAAAACTTACTCAATTTTGTAAAGTAATTTACGTATAATTGTGAGGTAATTTACGTATATTTATGAGAACTTATGCAAATACATATGGTATGCACTTGCATACTTAAGAATTGTCCCAATAATAATCACAATAAGTTATAATTAAATTATAACTAGCATCATAACAAATTACAATTAAAAATCATAAAATTGTAACTGTCACATATATAGTACTCCCTCCGTTTCAAAATAATAGTCTATTTTGGCGAATTCGCTTTTTTTTTTATAATACAATTATTACACTTTAAAAATATTATTTTTTCAAAATTATCCTTTGATAGTACATTTTTTAGAGAATATCAATTGTTATAATTGTACTTTTTGTATTATTAGTGAATTTGAAAGAAGGGTAAAATAAAAAAATTCATATTATTTTAATTCTTAAATTTTGAAAATAAATTAATATTTTGAAATAATAAAAAATAAAATAAAAAATTAATATTTTAAAACGAACAGAGTAGATCTTTTTTAAATCTGTTGTCTCTATTGTTTTCTCTTTAAAAAAGCAGAAGTGATTGAGACCTCACAGGGGGTCATCCTTACGACCTCCACAGGCCTGTGATTGGCTTTTTTTTTTTTTTTTTTTTCTATTTTTCCAATCATTAACTCCCACGTATATATGGAGTGGTGGGTGTGGGAGAGAGAGGGATACAGATCATTTTTCTTTAAAAAAATGTGCATATAGAAAAATGAAATAAAATAGAGATGGGGCGGTTTTGATTTGATGTGGGCGTGACGTGGGAAGTATATTCCTGGATGCTGGGGGAGGTTCAAAAATTTAGAGAAGGAATCTGTCTTGATATTTTTTTTCCGCTTAGGCGGGGGAGGTGGGGTTGTCTTATCTTAATCTGTACATATCAATGCAATCCCATCCCTAATTTGGTACATATCACTCCTACAGCTGCACCCCTTATCTTTGGGTCGGATGTGTCCACCTGTGTCAATGGTCTTGTTTGGTAGAGCTGTGAAAAAGTACTTATACTTTATGTCTAAACAGCTTATAATTTATAACTATAAATATAAGTTGATTTCTGACTTATAAATTAAGCATCTCCTACCCTACTCAAAGAATAAATTGATTTCTGACTTCCAAAAAGTTATAAGCTATAAGCTAAACCAAACACATCAAAATAGCTTAAATTAAAAGTTGAAATAAGTAACTTTTAAGCTGCACCAAACAGGCACAATGTCCTCTCTATGTTGACCTACCTATGTTTATTTAACAAAAAAAATTCATTATTGATTTTTTTATTTACAAATAATAATCAAACATAATTAATAATATCTGGGTAAATTACGTTAATTTTTTTAAAATTTAGAGAAAATATAAGCTGCCTTACATTTTTACATTTTTTTGTATAATTATATTGCCCCTTTTAAGATTTTAATATACATAATATTTACCTCATTTTTAGTCAGTAATTTGTTAATCATATGGATATAAAAATTATATATTTATTTAATAAAAAAATATTCATTATTGATTTTTTTTATTTACAAATAATAATCAAACATAATTAATAATATCTGGGTAAATTACGTTAATTTTTTTAAAATTTAGAGAAAATATAAGCTGCCTCACATTTTTTTGTATAATTATATTGCCCCTTTTAAGATTTTAATATACATAATATTTACCTCATTTTTAGTCAGTAATTTGTTAATCATATGGATATAAAAATTATGTTGTTATCTATTTTATACTAAAATGTTTATCTTATCTTTTTGTTTTTTTAAATTTTTTTTTATTTATGTTATTTTCATTCATTTCAATCCTTTTAGTTTTAAGATAAATTACAAATATACCCCCTGAGATTTGCTTAAAATACAGATTACTCTCTGTAATTTGAAAAATTACAAATATCCCTATGTTAGATTTTTTTATTTAATAGAATTAACTAAAAAAATAAAATTCATAATTGTTTTCCTATACAATAATAAAATTACCTAAATTATTAATTGAAACATATTTCTAATATCATTAAAAACTGTTAATTGACTTGATGATTTATTAATAAAAGGGACGATTTATTATGAAATTAGAAATCTCAAGGGGTGAAACGTAATTTTCAAAATCACATAAGGTGATTCATATTTTAATTAAATCTAAGGAATGTATTTGTAATTTACCCTTAGTTTTATTAAAAAGAGAGTCAATTTAATTTGTTAAGACTATGAGACTTGTTATATATTTTTCAAGCTTAAGGGGTGGTTAGTATAATTTTCCCTACCTTTATCTTTATCTTTATCATGTATTTGATCAATATTATTCCCATTTATTGTATTATATGAAAGAAATACTTGACTTGAATTTGATGTTTTGGACTCAACGATAAGTTAAAAATTAATATGCATAGACCTAACCTAATCCTTCCAAGAGGATGAATAGTCCCTCTACAATTTGCGAATTGACATATTAAGAGCAACATTTGATCAAAAATTTACACCACTAATTTAACTCTTTACACTTTTAATATTTAATTTTTTTTTACTTCTATAATTCCTTTATTACCCTCATCCCTAACCTTTCACCTTCTTCTTACACCTAAAACCTAAAAAAAACCTAATCTTAATTGTCCATCACCATCACCTCTAACCACCATCTTCATCGCAATAGCCACCAATGGCGTCGAACAACCATCTAATGTTTTCATCTAATGTAGCAGTTGGGTTTGATCTAATTCTTCCTTCTTGATATTATGTTTTGTTAAATTACGAGTTTTGATTAAAATTGATGAATGGGTCATCTAATGTAGTAGTTGGGTTTGATCTAATTCTTCCTTCTTGATATTATGTTTTGTTTAATTACGAGTTTTGATTGATATTGAGAATGGGTCGAATTACATCTTTTATACAAACATGAGAATGTGATGACAATCATGGTAAATAAGAGGTGTCGTGAACTACTGGTTTTGCAATCCACGCAAGACAACAATGAAGAAATATGGCCAATTTGTTCTCTAATTTTGATTAATGAGGCATCTGCACTCCATTAGAAATACAAAAATGTTAAAGGTTCTAAAAATTCTACCAAAAGTTTTACTAAATGTCCCGCATGGGTGTGGAACCTACATGGGATTGTGGGTTCCACACCTATGTGAGACATTTGATAAAACTTTTGGTAGAATATTTAGAGTCTCTAGCATTACTCTTAGAAATATGACCAATTTGTTCTCTGGTTTTGATTAATGAGCCATCTACACTCCATTTGGAGTTCGTTTCCTTTTCTGGGAAGGGAGTGGTGGCTGCGGCAGTGAAAATGGTGATTGGAGGTGATGGTGAAGGAGAATTAGGGTTTTTTTGGTTTTGGGTGTAAGGAGAAGGAGAAAGAGAAAGGTTAGGGACGAGGGTAATAAAAAAATTATAGAAATAAAAAATAATAATAATAATAATTAAATATTAAAGGTGTAAGGAGTTAAATTAGTATTGTAAGTAGAATTTCCTTTTTTGGACTAGTAGGAAGCTATTATATTGATTAATAAGATTAATAGGGAGAAATTAATAATTTATAAAATTACATTATGATTTGAGATAAATAATTTTTTCATGGTTACATCTATTATGCAATAAATATGAAAACATATGATCTTAATTATATGTTTGTTTTGCATTTTTAGTTATAGAATTAAAAATTTTATCAATTTTATTGGATAGAATTCTATCGAAATATAATCCTAATAACAAAAATTATAACAAATAATGAAATGTTAATTTCATAGATTAATATAATTTCAATCATATGATATATGCTTGGGATACAATTGGTCATTCCTTCCATCCTAAAATGTAATTATCTCATAAAAAATCAGAATGATTATGGAAGAAGTTTAAACGAGTACCCAGAGATCAAACGGAGCTTGTCTACCACCAGAATATTAGCAATACTATTATGCAATTCTTTTGTATTGTGTTTTTATTGATGTATTAAATCTTCCGAATATTTATTATTATCAAAAAAAAGAATCTTCCAAATATTTAAATGGATCTCATTTTAATAATTTAAATTATTCGTTTTGTAAGATCATTTATGTATATCATTCATAAAAATAAAAAAAAAAATTTATTCAACTATCATAGCATATTCAATTTATTGTATTTGTCAAAAAAAAATGTTGATCTATTTTAAAAAATACACTTGCAGGCTATTTTTTTGGAGACAAATATTATAAATTAGGAGAAGGATCCCCTCTAGTTCAAATCTTGACTGGAGGGCGCTGTTTGGACTAGTGAGGCCTATCATGAGTTCCGTTTTGATTATCCGAACCATTTATGTCAGACAATTCATGTATTTCGTCCATAAAAAAAAATTAGGTCGATCCGATAATTATAACTTGTTTAATTTATTGCATTCATCACTAAAAAAAATGTGTGGTTTATTTTTAAAAAGACAATTGTTATCTATTTTTTTAGTAAAAATTTGAACAAGTTATAATTATTGAATCAATCTATTTTTTGTATAGATAAAATATACAAAATACCCGATAAAATGAATAGTTCGGATCATCGAAATGGGGCCCATGGTGAACCCCACGTGCCCAAATAGCTCCCTCAAGTCCAAAATCTAGACTCGAGAGAATGCTTATCCTATAAATTAAATATACTTTCCAGTATTAGATTTCGATGGACATTAAAAAATACACTTGCTAATCGCCTTAATTTTTTGTGCAAAAAATATATACAAAGTGTCTTACAAAATGAATAATTTAAATTATCAAAATATAATCGGTGATGGCCCCATAATCCTAAACAACACCAGCCCAACCCTTTTTATAATATATTATTTTTACCATTTTATTTATCAACACAATACTATTGTAATGAGTCCCACCACTAAATTATATCTTCAATATAGCGTTCACAATTCAATTGGCACATCAATTGATAAAGATAAAATGATAAAAATAGATTCTTATATAGACACAATACTATTATAATGAGTCCCACCACTAAATTATGTGGTTGTCTGGGATGACCTAAATAAGTGCACTTTTTATCTTTTTATGAAAAGATGTGCAGAAAAGTAGAGAGGTGATGTGATGAAAAAAAGATAAAAAGATAAAAAGATGAATTATTTTAAATATGTCAAACTTGGCCTATATCTTCGATATAGCGTTGACAATTCAATTGGCACATCAACTGATAACGGTAAAATGATAAAAATAGATTCTTATAACATTACTCGTAGTGGTTGGGCTAAAAATAAAAATTAGGAAACATTATAACAATAAAAAAAATTAAGATTTAACTATTATAATAAAATAAATTTTTAATTTTTAATTTAAATCCTAAATTTTTGATTTATTTTTAATCTAATAATACAAATTTTTCCATCAATATTAGTTAACAAAAAATAAGCAGATGGTTTAGATTTAAAAAAAAAAAAATTAAAAGTTTATGATTTAAATTGACAAAGTAAAAAATTTAAGGTTTATTTTGTTAAAGGATCAAATTTTGATAATTTTTTTTTAATTTTTTTTTCTAAAATTTATCAAAATCAAAATTGGCACATCTCATTATGGTGTTTGGTTTGATTAAAGTAGTGTTATTTATAATTCATTGTGATGATTTTAATTATAATTAAAATGTCTATCTAAAAAAAATTATAATTATAATGATTTTTAGTTATTATATAAAATAATATTAATTACAACAACAGTACAAATCTATCTTTATCAATCTAAAATTTATTTAGAAAAAAAATTTAATTATTCAAATTTATTTTACTCATAGACTATACTTTATTAATTTAATTTTTACTGTATAAATACATTCGAAATAAACAATGAATTTATAAGGATACATTCCTAACATTTTTCTATTCTATTAATTATGATCGAATATGACCCAACGACCATGATCAATCACTCACATTTACTTTTTCAGATCCAAAGGTTGAAAGTGACCTGTGTGTAGGTTGAAACTTGAAGGAAAAATGTTTGAGGGCCCGAAATCAGTGGCTCGAATTTGGCTCGAAATCCAAAATGACGTCGTTTTGAGTTTCAAATTTTTTTTTTTTTTTTTCTTTTTCTTCTTCTTCATTTTCTTTCTTTTCTTCTTCTTCTTCTTTTTCGTTTTGAACACAGGAGAAGAGAAACAGAGGAGAGAGAGAGAAACAGAGGCAAGAGGCGAGAGAGAGTCGTCGTAGCTTGTCGTCGTTGCAGCTCGTCGCTCGTCGGCCGATCGTCGCAGCTCGTCGCTCGTCGCAACTTGTCGGCCGATCATCGCATCGCAGCCCCGCCTTCGCCTCTGCCTCCGCCTCCGCCTCCAGCCCGATTTTGATAGCCCCTCCAGTTCTGCTTCTCCTTCTTCTTCTTCCTCCTCCTTCTCTTCTTCTTCTTCTTCTTCCTCCTTCTTCCTTCTCAAATTCGAGCCAAATTCGAGTCGGGGCTTTCGGGCTCTGTAACAGAGCTGAACTTGAAGACAATCTCTGTCTTTTTTTTATTTATTATTAGGAAAATGTTTTTTTTAAGATCATGATATTAAAATTTTATAAAATAAAAGATTTATAATATTTTTATAGCTATTGAGATCTCTTAATATTTTCATAGAGAAATTTCACAAAGAGAAATTTCACTCTGACACGGAGAAATTTCAAAATTTCTCTGGTATGATTACAGAGAAATTTTATCAAGAGATCTTAGGTAATGAAAAAAAAAACATATTAGACATCTTCTACTATCCAAAATTAGAGAGGGATGTTTCACTATTTCTTTCTTACTATTATTCTAAGAGGATGTTCAACCATTCACTATTTTTTTTTATTTAATTTAATCTTGAAATTGAATAAAAAATTTATTTGATATGAATTACTCTAATCTTTTAATCAATTTTTATTAAAATATTTTAAAATATTTTTCTTTTTTCCTAAATTTCTTTTCATCAAATTTGATTAAAAGAAAATCATCTCTAATATTTTGGCCATCTTTGGTTTGTATTTGTGAAACAATTTTAAAAAATAATTTTTTTGGAAGGAGTTTATAAAATTTGAAAATTTGTTTGGTTGTATGTTTTGAAAATAGTTTTGGAGTTTGGAATTATTTATTTATTTAGTTGAATAGATGGGCGTGAGAGAAAAAATAATTGATTGATATGTAAAATATGAGAAAATAAGAGAGAAAAAGTAATTAATTGACATATAGTAGAAAAAAAAGTGATTTTGAATGTTTTTTTTACTAAAATTTTTAATAAAACAAAATTTTGAAATTTTTTTCAAAAATTATCTCTCAAGAGACAAATCAAATAAGGCCTTTGCCTTTTTAAATTTCATCAAATTTAAATTTAATAAATGATTTGTTGAATTCTTAATTTAGTGGGAAAAAAAATATTTTCCCTGTGATTTGATAGACATTAAAGGATTAGAAACGATTTTTAAATATTTTTTTATCAAATTTAAATTTGATGAAAAAAAAAAAACCCATGTTGACGATTGTAGGAACCCTTGAGTCGCAGTTGGGAAGTACATAGGAAAATTACTTATTTGGCTGGTTTTTTTGGTGAAAAATTTTACTTACACAACATTTTTAGCTTATTACACTTTCATTTTAATTTTTTTTTATTACATTTTTATCTCTTTATAAAATTATTATTCAGAACTAAAAATTCCAAACTTTTCATCACCCACCACCACCACCACCAACTACGGCCACCCTTTGTCACTTCTCTCAATCGCTCCATCCATCTACAAATTCAAATGCAACTACCTTGAAGAATATATAACAAACAACAAACACTTCCCATTTACTTACCAATTACCATACCAAAAATAAAAAAAATGAAACCAAAAATAAAAAGTAAGAAAACAAAAGAAAAAGAAGGTTAATATATCATTTTTGGGTAAAATGGGAATCATTGAACCGAGTCCACAAGGGGAAATTATTTAATAATTCCAAAACATTACGTAGTCATATTTCAATTCAATCATTAATTACTTAACTTCCATGTTGTTTCCTATCCCTAATATAAATCGTAAGTCCCTACCCTTCTCTACTAATTAAAATCTTATGAAATATAAATCGTAAGTCCCTACCCTTCTCTACTAATTAAAATCTTATGAAATATCACGTGTTCATACTTTGAAAATACTGAATAATCACCCGTCCACAAGAATATTCTATACAGAGGTAAAGAAGTACTCAACCATGGGATGAAGGGTCCACCTGGTGGTTAGCGAGCCTGTGGTGTACAAGTCCAATATCTGGTAGACTTCCATTCATAACTTATCTTCCTTGGACGCTTACAATTTTCTAGTCTAACACATGGCTCAACCCATGACACTTGCATGCTGAAAATATCATCATTTTTATCAATATTTTTTTGAGTACCTAATATTGTACTACTCCTTCGGTTCCAAAATAATAGTTCCTTTTAAAGAATTTAACTTTTTTTTATAGTACAATTATTACATTTTTAAAATATTAACTCTTCAAAATTATACTTTAATAGTATATTTTTTTATGAATATCAATTGTCATAATTGCACTTTTTGTATTATTAATGAATTTGAAAGAATGACAACATAGTATATTCATATTATTTTATTTCTTAATTTTTAAAAATAAACTAATATTTTGGAATAATAAAAAATAGCATAAGAAAGTATATTTGGAGACAGAGAAAGTACAAATTTTTTACTTAGTCATTTCACACATCTTCTTCTTCTTCATTTTTTATATTTTTTTATCAATGAAAAAAATCTTTATTAATGGAGCCCACCCAACAAGAAATCACAACTACATCATAGCAAATCTAATTCACCCCAACTAAATTGGCACAACAAGAATCGCAAAATCATGGCATAAGAAGAATTGCAAGAAGGAATCACAATCATTGAATACTGAAGTGAGTCTTATTTCAGTTTTCAAATTTCAAAAGTTTCATTATTGCATAATGCATTAGTTTGTAAGAAAAAATTATTTGTGCAGTATTTTTAAGTTTTGTTTTGGAAAATTTACTCAGAAGTCCCTTATTAGGAAAGTATATACTAGAAAGTCTTATGATTTTTTTTTTTAGACTATTAAGTCCTATTGAATTTAAAAAAGTATACCGTGAAGTCCTTTCAGTATATGTTTTAGAGATAACAAATGTGGGGAATGCTTCATTTGTGCACTATTTGTCTTTAACTTTTTCTAAATGTGTCATTCTTAAAATGTGACAATGTGATATCATTCTAATGTGTGTATTATTCTCTGAGTAAACTTTTGTCAAATGTGAAATGGGACATCATTCCAATGTTTATACTAATGTCTTATTAAACTTTTGCTAAGTATTTTATTTTTCATAAAATGTGACAATGAGACATTTATGCACTATAGTCTTGTTACGTTTTCAAATGTGAGTATATTTCATTTGAGAGATTTTAATGTGAAATAAGACTTATGAGTTCATAAAATTATTTATGAGACTAAATAGTTCATAAATCATGAATCTAATATCCTTTCTTTTTATTTTCTTTTTTACTTTTTTTTAACATAAACATATGGATTAATTGGTATAAAGTCAAACTTATAAAATAATGGGCCTCAACATTCATTAACATATGGAATCCCACCAACATTACTGTTTACGCCTTTTTTGTATTGCTATGTTTTTTTCATGATCCTTTGAATTAGAAGAGTCCTATGAGTTGCAATAAACCTTTAAACTTCAAAATATCATAATTTTAAGTGTACATGTTGAAAAATACTCTGTTTGGTTTTAATTTTCGAAATTCATTTTTCCAAAAATTTTACTTTTTCTTTCCGTATTTTTTTATTTTTACTGAATTTTTTAATTTTTTAAGTAATTTTTTTAATTTTTAGACATACCTAATATAAATACACTTAAAAAGTATAATATTTGTGAAAAAAATCTTTAAAAATTTTACCAAATACCAGAAAAAAAAAAAAACAAGAAACAAAAATTTAGTACATTTTTCGTATTTTTGCGTATTTATTAATTTTTTAAAATATTTTTCACAAATATTTTATTTTTTAGATACATCTAAGTAAAATGCATATAAAAAAGTAAAAAAAAAAAAACTTAAAATTTTTAAGATATTCACTAAAGACAAAAAACATGAAAAATAAAAAAACTCAATTTTTAGAAAATTAAAACCAAACACACTGATAGTTTTTCGGCAACTTTAATTTGAAATTAAAGTAGGTCCAACCATCGGTTGAAGTGGATTCGAGTGGGCTTATACTCTCTTAAGTGAGAAGATTACAATATAAAAATAATGAGCTGAACCATTGAGTTGTGAATAAGAATTGTCACATAAAGTAAACATCAATAAAAGTTTAGCTTAGAATTGGACTTAGTTTTGGTTTGAACTGGACCTAGGCTTGTGCTTGTGCATATCCTGGGTTTGGTCTTGGACTTGGAGTTAATCTTGAACGTAGGCTAGGCTGTGCTAAGGTGTGTTGGGCTTAATTTGTGCATGTGTTTGAAATTAGGTTTGGATTGAGTTGTGACCCACACCTGTATCCATTTTGTGACCTATCTAACTTAATTCTCAAAACTTATGCATTACATACAAATTATGATTTATATAATATTTTTTGAATTTTGAACATTTGTAACTCTAACCTTAATGGTTAGAGTTGATGACATTTGATGGCCTTGGTTAATGGTAATGGATGCCAAGCCTTCATGGCTATGCACTCCCCCTACTTGTATAAATAGAGACATTTTCCTTTCAACTTGATAGGATGATTTTGAAGAGATTTTTAATATGAAAAATGGAGATGTTTTGAGATAATAAAGTTGGAGATAGTTTTTACATCAAAGAGATTTTTCCTATCGTCTTTTTGCTAACAATTTCTTCGGTTCTCATTATAAAGAGAGTGTTGTCATTGTCAAGTTCGCTGAAACTATTCAGAAGATACTTCTGCATTAGCTGGTTTCAACCGTCGTATTTTGGAAAACAGACGCCGGCATTCCTTCAACACCCATTGGCAAGGCGGCGAATCTATTTTAAGGAAACTGTGTATACCACAGATTTCCGTTCGCTTCTTTTCTTGTCATTTGTTCTTTAATTTTTGAAAATTTATTTTATCTCGACGAGTTCTAATGTTTAGTTATCTATGTTAATAATTTGTTCTATTAGTGATTTTGTAATCTAATTTATTCCTGTATTTTTAGTTTTGTAATTTATTCTGTATTTCATTCTTTAATAATAAAAAATTATTTTATCATTTTTATTTAATTTTATTTTATATATTTTCGAGTATTATTATGGAAAAATACCAATAATACATATCTATGTTTTATAAAATTTATATTTTTGAAATATATTGTTCAAGATCTATAATACAAGTTCCCATATTTGATATGAAATTATGTGAAAAGAATAACAATTCGATAAATTTCTCAGTTTTTAGAAACCGTGAAAATTTTCAAAGTTAAGAAATTTCCTAACATTTCAAATTACGAAAAACTGTGAATTTCTTAGTTTCAATTTGAGATTTTTCTCAGTTTTCAAAATCCCAAATGCTAATCCCAGTAACTTGAAATAGAGATATTTTTCACTTTTGAAAATGAAATTGTGAAATCCCTCAATTAACACGTGAAGTCCCACACCCAATAAAATGCCCAAAATACCCAACAACAATGAAAACGAAAGAACCCTAATTGAATTGCTTTTATGGCACTGGTTTAACCTTTTTGAGCCCTCACTAAATCTTGTTGATCTGAAACCACAGCAGATATCTCTTTGATTTCTTTGTTTCAAAACCAAGGAATTTCACAGTTTTAAGAAAATTATCAATTTTGAAATTTTTTGAAGGGTTGAAATTTTTTCATAATTTAGGAAATTAAGAAATATCTCTCTCTCTCTCTCTCTCTCTCTCTCTCTCTCTCTCTCACACACACACACACACACACACACACACACACACACACACACACACGCACACACATAAATTCATGTTCAATACAAATTTCATTTGATAGATTTCAAATATATAAATTTAATAAACAAATAAATATGTAAAACAAGAGTCATAATATTTTAAAAGTTGAAAAACTAAGGTTAACTTATCAGTAGGTCCTAATAATTAGACTTAATTTCCAATAAGTCCTATCAATTTGTCACTAAAAGTTAGTTCTATTAGAATCATCGCTAAAAAAGACTTTTTGTGACAATTTTCTAAAGTTGTCGTTAAAAACTAACAATTGATGATGTTTTGTGTGACGATCTTCTAAATTTGTCGCTAAAAACTGACTTTTTGTGATGAATTTTTCAAACTATTGCTAAAAACTAATAATTAGTAACATTTTTTTTATAAGGACATCGCTAATTATCACAGGACTTATTAGACGATAGAAAAATGATTGATCCATCGAATTTGAACTCGCCTGAATTGCCCAAATTACATAAGCCGGACGACTTCTCGAACAACCGCTAGGATGACCGGCGTCATTCTTGTCAACAACGGTTGTCACCCTTGTTAACTGGCATGTCAACTAGCATCCGCCCAGATGACCGACCAGACATTCTCTTAGATGACTAGTGTGTCAACCAGCATGTACAAATTCGAGCAATTCAAGCGAGCCCAAAGTCGGAGGATGTAGTATTGCTGTAAACAATAAATCTATCTATCGGGACCTGCACATAAATCCTCCAAAAACTAACAATGTGACACATTGTTAAGTGTCACACGCCCTTGGGGGTAGGATTTAATGGGTTTAAAAACATTAGGTGGAACTTAATGTGTTAATGTGTTATAAATATATAGAATGAGACCCAAGCAAATCTTCATAAATAATAATGTTATTTTTTTTTTGGAACATCAAAAAGTAAAGCAGTACAAGAACAAACTAAAGTGGATGAGGCGTTAGAGGATAGATCCTTCGATACGCCGTACCCACCACATCTGCTACAGTCAAGCTTCTAACTTCCAAAGGAGGTTCCTCCATAACAAACAGGTTTTCAACTTGATCTGCATCCATATTGGTGAGCTTCTCTGCGCATTGGTTGGCTTCATGCATAATGTGTTGGATGGAACAATTGCACTGTTGAAGTAGGTGGCGTGTACCTTCCACAATGGCTTTATACAGGCAGTTTAGGGGTGGCCTGTTGGTGATCAACTCTTGGGCTATGATGGAGTCAGTTTCAATGACAACTTCGGCGAGTCCTTTCTCAAGCACTATGGTAAGGCCTCTGTAGATGCCCTACATTTCCATTTCCAGGCTATAACATGTCTCTGGCTTCCCAAAAAATTGCACAACCAGATGCCAGCCTCATCTCGAAAAAGGCCTCCGAACCCTCCTTTTCCTGGATCTCCCCGAGTACAACCGTCTATGTTTAATTTGATTTTACCTGCAAGATGAGGGTTCTATTTAATCTCATTAGTAAGCTGTTGAACATAGGCAATAAAAGATAAGAAAGCTTGTTGTATCTCTCTAACATAATTAAAAATACAGTTACAAGCATTAAATAAAGTAGAGTCAATATTA
Source organism: Camellia granthamiana (assembly GCA_036172215.1). Taxonomy (NCBI): domain Eukaryota; kingdom Viridiplantae; phylum Streptophyta; class Magnoliopsida; order Ericales; family Theaceae; genus Camellia; species Camellia granthamiana. The sequence continues at coordinate 87,479,958 of CM069908.1, read as the reverse complement.
TCGAAAACTTTTTTATTCCTATCTTTCCAGATTTGCCAAAGGGTCACAACAAAAACAAGGCACCAATGAGGATCACTCCTCTTATGTGACTTCAAGTTCTTCTTAATCCAATCAACCATGTTAAGATGGTTAATCGTTGACACCCATTGCATTCCAGCAATATTATTCCAAATGTTTCTAAAGACAAAGCATCCTCATAGAAGGTGTTCCATATCCTCAGTGTGACAATTGCATTTGGGACAGTTAGCATTCAAAGCCATGTCATATTTTTTCTCATAGCATTGGTTAGAAGTCTCCCATGACAAATCAGCCAAAGGAACCTTTCAGTTTGTGAGGGATTTTAAGTTTCCACACCCACTCTAGATCCAAATTACTCTCAAGCTGCCCAAAGGCAACTTTATAAGCTGCTGCAGCAGAAAACCCTCCTAAAGCACCCTTCCAGTGAGGGCTGTCAAGGAAGGTAACAAATTGAGAAAGTTTAACTTTTAACACACTGTCCAAGGCGTTACTAGCACTACAAGAAAAAGCGCTTTTCGCGACTAAAAGTTGCATTTTCGTCGCTGAAACTCGTAGAAATGGCGACTAAAATTGAATTGGTCGCCAAAATTGACAACTTTCCCCGACTAAAACAGTTTAGTCGCCAAATGTACGGCTTTTGGCGACTAAGAGGCAGTTTAGTCGCCAAATGTGGGCTTTTTAGCGACTACAGATTGTTTAGTAGCCAAAACTCGCAGTTTTTCGCGACTAAAATTATTTAGTAGCCAAATGTTCCGGATTTGGCGACTAAATCTGAATTTCGTCGCCGATTCCAGGAGTTTTGCCGACTAAAAACTCTTTCGTCGCTGAAAGCAAAGTTTTTTGGCTACAAAAAAAAAATTAGTAGCTAAAAATCAAGAATTGGCGACTAAAATATAGTTTCGTCGCCCAAAGTAGAGGTTTTGGCGACTAAAATTTAGTTTAGTCGCCAAAGGTGCTATCCTTAGGCGGAATTCAATTCTTTTAGCGACAGAAAATAAATTAGTAGCCAAACAATGAAGAATTGGCGACTAAAATTCACATTTAGTCGCCGAAAGTACTAAAATACTTTTTTTAATAAATAATTTATTTTTAACATAAATAATATTAAATAAAAATAATTATTTTTATATATATAATTTTCTATTCATACCAGTAAAAAGTAGTATATAAATAATATATGTTGCAACAATAATCATGTGATATAGTGCTGGCGTAGTGGGGGGCGAAGTGTTGGGCTGGGACGTTGTGTTGCGAGTGGGACGTTGTGGGTTCAAACCTTGGGAGCGCAGAGGCAATTCTTTTTTTTTTTTTTTTTTCAAAAAGGGTTTTGGCGACTAAACTCTTTAGTCGCCGAAAGGTATGCGTTTGGCGACGAAAGTTTAGTCGCGGAAAGGTGTCAATAATTAAAAAAAAAAATACTATTGGCGACTAAAAGTTTAGTCGCCAAATGTAAAGTTTCCAAAAATGAAATTGCATTTGGCGACAAAAATTTTCGTCGCTGAAGACACAGCATTTGGCGACTAACAGTTTTTTAGTCGCCAAAGGCATCCGCGACCATGTTTTGGCGACAAGATGGGCGACTAAAACTTTTAGTCGGGGAAAGTCGAATTTTGACATTTGGCGACTAAAATGGGACCTTTGGCGACTAAAAATTTAGTCGCCAAAGGTGTTTTTTTTTGTAGTGTAGGAAGATGTGTCCGGATGTGATTCACATCTCATTTGCCCTCTTTATCCACAAAAACATCCATAGTATCAAGGTTTATAAGCTAGTGGTTTGGAAATTTTGTTACAAGAGTTTCCTCTCCACACCACTAGTCAATCAAGACAGAAATGGTAGTGCCATTGCCCACTCCCCATTGAGTACATTTCCTCAGGATATCTCTAGTTTTGTAAATACCTCTCCAAGTGTGAGAAGATCTTTTCTTTGAAGAATAATTCAGTTAAGTCTTCTTTCAGAGATATTTCTCCTTCAGAACTTGCCCCTAAAGGCTAGTATCATTACATAACAATCTCCATCCCATTTTTGATAAGAGGGCCAGGTTTTCGCGTTTTGGCTTTTTTCAGGCCAAGCCCTCCCATCTTCTTGCTTGTATAGACCATAACCTAATTCATGAGATGAACTTCTTTGCCATGATCACTATCACCCCAAAGAAAATTGCGATTTAGTTTGTCAATGTCCCTGCATATATCATAGGGATAACAAGAGTTTGCATGGTATAGGAAGGGAGGGCAGGTGACAAATTGGATTAAGGTGGCCCTTCCAGCCAAGGAAAGCATATTTGCTTTCTACCTAGACAATTTGTTCTGAATCCTCTTAGTTATATGCCTAAAATGATCATGGTTATATCTATTATGTAGCAGAGGGATGACCAAGTACTTACACAAATCTTGAGTAAAGGAGATACCACAACAATTACTCAAAACTCTAGCTTTCTGGAGCCCCACATTAGGCGAGACAAAAAGTTTAGATTTATGAAGGCTCACCTTAAGGCCCAAGAGGTTACTGAACTCCTTCAACACCCCCATAACAGTGTTGCACGTCTTTTCATCAGCTCTCCCAAACAACAAAAGATCATCAGCAAAAAAAAGATGGGAACACATAGGGACTCCGCCAAAGGCTTTAACCCTTTTCCAAACTTTATTGTGGACTTTCTGAAGGATCATATTTGAGTCTTTCCATGCATAACACAAAGAGATAAGAAGATAAGGGATCCCCTTGTCTCAATCCCTTCTCTAAACAAAATTCCTCAAGTTTTTCCCCATTCCACAAAATGGAGGTAGAAATATTTGCGACACAATTCATGATGAGATCAACCCAATGGTCATTAAGGTCAAGATTTATTAAAGTTTGATAAAGAAAATTCCAAGACACATTGTTATAAGCTTTTTCTAGATCAATTTTCAAAATCATGTCACCTTTACTACCTTTCTTGCCTCTAAGAGTGTGAAGGATCTCCTGGGCAATGATAACATTATCACTAGTGGGACGCCCAGGAATGAAGGTGCTTTGGAAAGTCCAACAATATCGGTCAACAAGGATCTAAGTCTACTAACAAGTACTTTGGTGAGGGTTTTGTAGAGAACATTACAAAGGCTAATAGGGCGGAATTGGGTTATAGATTCAGGGTTACTAATTTTTGGTATAAGGGTGAGAAGAGTTTTGTTCATGCTGTCAGGGATGTATTTATTAGCAAAGCAATTTTGATTAAACTTACAAACAGAAGTCCAATGATGTCCCAGTGCTAACGATAGAAGAGAGATGGAATATCGTCACTACCAAGGGCTTTAAAGACTTTAACACTTTTGATAGCTTCCCACACTTCCTTACCAGAAATAGGGGTATTGAGGGCCCTATTATCTTCCAAACTAATTTTAGGTTGCAAAGGATCATGGCCAAAACTCATAGAAACTCATAGAGTCACTGGTACCTCTCTTGAATATATTACAAAAATAATCGTGGACATGATTTTTAAGGTCAATGGGGTCAAAGATCCAACCACCATCACTACTGTGGAGTCGGTAACAAAGCTTTTAGAAGAACCATGAAGGAGCTTGAGAAAAATCATAAACCTTACATTATTATTCTGATGGAAACCAAAATTGATCTAAGCTTGAGAAAAATCATAAACCTTCAATGGGTTTATTTTTTAATGAATTGGGGTTCACTACCTCTTCCCATGTGGACCCTGTTAGTAGGAGTAGGGGCATTTGGGTGCTTTGGGACCCTTTCGAGGCTACAGTGAAAGCCCTTGAAGTAAATGCCCAAGTTATATGTGTCAAAATTCAACGTGACAACCATGCTGATTGGATTTTGTCAACGGTTTATGCAAGCCCGAACCCTAGGAACCGTGACCTTTTGTGGGACAACCTTGAATCAGTTGCTGACAACATGAACCTTCCCTGGGTTGTGGTTGGGGATTTTAATGACGTAGCTTCTCAAGGGGATAAATAATAATGTTATGATGACTAAATTTAAATACTAAAAGTTTGCCTAATATGACATCAATAAATTGATTTAATGTCTATAGTCATCAATAGATTGGTTTAACGCTTTCTATTTTTCATGTCTTTTATCAAGAGAAGCCAAACCCTTTTATCAATACAAATGGTGTCCAATTTTTGGCTGGTACGCATATTTGATCACCAATTGCATTAATGCAATAAAAATGATTTCATGTAATTCATTAAGAATTTGTCCAAATCAAAATTGGGTTCAGAGATTTCAAGGGCTTCAACATGGCTTATCTAGCCAAACAAGGTTGGAGGTTACTTTTATGAATCCATTCCTCTTCTTTTTTTTCTTTTTTCTTTTTTTGACAAAACAAGGAAATGCATTGTAATTTTTCCAATTTAGCTCTCTCTTTATTTCAGCCCAAATATCTTTTAATAAAAATTTTAAAAAAAATTCTATAAATATTTTGGGGGAATTAGGGTTCAGTAGCTATTGAGAAAGTTAATTATGAGACAATGGAAAATTTTCTAAAATTACATGAGAAGATTGGTTTAATAATTCATATAACTAAATTATATATAAATATATTATGAAAATGTTTCAACGATTGCCCACCATTTTCAAATATATAAAAATAATAAATTAGATAGATTAGGAAATTTATGCAAAAATAATGAAGGTATCTTACGATTTAAACCATTCATTTAGTGAAAACACATCAAAGTTAATTAAGATGACATAGTAGACTTATCTTTGAACTAGCTATCTTATACGACTAACCAGACACGTCTCACACATAAATTTTCTTCTTCTTAGTAATTCAAAAGGCTGACATGTGGATTGGTCTTGTATATATTCTATTTCATAAGCACTCTAGAGTCAAGCCCTTGAGCTCATAAGAAACGACACCACCTCATACAGTCACATAAATAAGTTTACTGAGAGTACCCCTCTAACTATAATACCCTAACTAACACCGATGGTTATAAAAATAAAATTCAAATGCATGCAATTATGACATATAATGTACTTGGGCTCATTGAACTCAAGGACTAGATGTTTCAAGCATTGAGTCGAGTTTTCATCATGAGTGATTATGTTACTTGGACTTAAGACTCATCCCCTTTGATGATCTCACATCAAATTCCTTACAAGTATTTTTGATAATTTTACAATCACGTGAACAATATTTTTACATATATATGTGTTACTATAGTTTATAACGTGATCAACATGTCCAAACTATCAATCACTATCATAACTATCAACTCATACTGATGATGGGTTTGTATCTTGAAAAAATTAAGAAAAACTTGTGACAAAAATAACATGTCACTCAATCTCTTTTCTTACAAGAGACTAACAAATTGAAAAAATTATCCCTTCAATTCTAAGAGATAAACCCCCACAAAGAGTAATTTTTATTTACTCTTAAGCCATAATTTTCATGCCAAGTGTTCAAACAGGCACTTTTTTGTCTTTTCAAATAACTGGATACCCACTTTAACAAATAAACTAACCATTTCATTAATTTTAAGAAATTAAATTGTAAGACTTAAACAATCAAATACTCAAGATATGAAGAACTAATTCTTGCTTATATCTTACGTTTTATGATTTGTGCTTGTATTTGTCTTGAGTCATAAACTGTGCTTGTATTTGTCTTGAGTCATAAACTGACCAACCAATATGAAACTTTCATTCAAATACAAGTTACATAAAATAGAAATTCTAATTTAATTACATTCAAAAAATATACCAAATATTATATATATATACACTCTATCCTTTCTCGAGCTTCAAGAAATCACAATCCAAAAATCAAACTCAGATTTTAATAATTAAAATCATAACTTGATACATTCTTGAAATTTTCACAATACTTGTTGGTTTTTCCATAAATCCAAAACAAGAATTTAAAGCTCCTCATTCAGAATAGTATTTGGGCTATATAAATAAGTCCAATGAAGTGAAGTCTTATTACAAACTATCTGTTTTGATATTTGGATCATTGGATGACCCAAATTTAATTCAACACTTAAGGGCCCAACTTTAAGTTTCAAACAGTTTCGGCCATGGCCATTGTTAGATGAAGCAACACCTTTGTACGGAACACATAATGATGCTGGTAGTTTTTTCTGGCCCAAGGATCTCCTGTTCTCAAATATCCTTATCCCCTATCCCAAATCACTCACAATCATTGGATATATCTTGAGATTTTCAAATCTTGAAATTTTCATATGATCAAATGATTATGAGTAATTTAGAACAGGGGACATAAATATTTGGCGACAGGAGATCCTTACTCTTTTTTCTGATTCCAACAACCGTATCAACTGCATCAGCACATCACTGGCCAAACGGTGCATCATTTTCATTAGATACACTGACCCCCTTGAAAATTTATTTGGATCCTTACAAAAAATTAGTTCTGCCCTTGTTTGTGAAGAAATCAAATTCAAACGAATCAATCAAACAATATCCTAAAATTCTTAAGAAAAAGTTTTATGTAAATTGAGAATATATTCAAACAAAATCATGTGTTTTGCAAATAACATGCAATAATGTTCAATTATATGTTCTGTTCATGGACTTATATTTAGAAGTCAATGAATTCTTCATAAAAGGGTCCTACCAAAATGCAGACAGCATTCTCTAAGCAAAGGGAAGGATTTGATGTGGCAAAAATGTTGGGTATATCTCCTTATTAGAGTGTGGGACCTAATTGGTTTTGGAAAAAGAGTTTAATTTGGTTTAGTATTAATTATAATATATTTTTATATATTATATTTAATTTGTGGAGACCCAATCCAATTTGGAAACAACTAAGGTTTGATAATAAATCCTAGATTCACAATATTTTAGGGTTTGTTTTTGCTCATCCCGAGGTGAAGAGAACGGCTGCTACACATACTCCACTTTGGTGAAATCAATTATTTTGGGTGTGTGAACAGTAGAATTAATTTGGGTGGTTCTTTACTTCGTTTTCGGTGTTGATTTGGTTCGTTATTTTGGATCTTCTACAACTCTGGTTCTGAAAATTTTTGTTCATCTATTTAGTGAGATTTTTCCTCTTGTTTATTTGTGATTATTTGGAATTCACCTAAGGGTGGTTTGTGAGACCATTAGTGTCTCGTTTGTAATCGTTTGGAAACTTATTTGGTTGATAGTGGAATCGGATTTCGATCCCGTGGACGTACCTCACATTGAGGGAATCGCGTAAAATTCTTGTATTGCGTTTGATTTAATTTTTCTGCATTAGTTTTTATTCCCATTGATTGATTTACTTGTGGAGAATCACATATTTTCCCTAACAACTGGTATCAGAGCTTACGGTTTATTTGGGTTTCTTTATTTGTGTAAATCAATGGAGGGGAATGTAGGTCACATGTCTAGCTCCAATGGAAGCAATTGGGTAACTTGGAAAACTAAAATGGAGGACCTATTATTTTGTAAAGATTTGTATGGGCCTATTGAGGGTGTTAGTGGCAAACCTGATGATATAAAAGATGATGAAGGGAAGAGGCTTAATCGAAAAGCCGTTGGTGTTATCCGTCAATGGATTGATGACAGTGTGTTTCATCATGTTGCTACTGAAACTTCAGCACATGATTTATGGAAAAAAATTAGAGGGTTGTTAGGGAAAATATGTGATTCCCCCACAAGTAAATCAATCAATGGGAATAAAAACTAATACTGAAAAATTAAATCAGAAGCAACACAAGAATTTTTACGTGGTTCCCTCAATGTGAGGTACGTCCACGGGATCGAAATCCGGTTCCACTATCAACCAAATAAGTTTCAAACGATTACAAACGAGACACTAGTGGTCTCACAAAACCACCCTGAGGTGAATTCCAAATAATCACAAATAAACAAAAGGAAAGACCTCACCAAATAGATGAACCAAAATCTTCAGAACCAGAGTTGTAGAAGATCCAAAATAACGAACTAAATCAACACCGAAAACGAAGCAAAGAACCAC
>CM069908.1:87349803-87471803 GCA_036172215.1 Camellia granthamiana | reverse complement strand
TTCACCTCGGGATGAGCAAAAACAAACCCTAAAATATTGTGAATCTAGGGTTTATTATCAAACCTTAGTTGTTTCCAAATTGGATTGGGTCTCCACAAATTAAATATAATATATAAAAATATATTATAATTAATACTAAACCAAATTAAACTCTTTTTCCAAAACCAATTGGGTCCCACACTCCAATAAGGAGGTATACCCAACAATTCTCCCCCTACCGACTTAGGTGGAGAAATCAACCATACCCGCCAAAGTTCGACACTTTAAATGTTTGTCCCTCGACAAAGTCTTTGTTAACATATCTGAAATATTATCATTTGTGTGAACCTTTTCAAGTTGTAACAATTTCGAATCTAACACTTCACGAATCCAATGGTATCTCACATCAATGTGTTTCGATCTCGAATGAAAAGTAGAATTTTTACTCAAATGAATAGCACTTTGACTATCACAATAAAGTACATACTTTTCTTGCTTTAAACCCAACTCTTGCAAAAATTTCTTTAACCATAACTCTTCTTTGCAAACTTCTGTAATGGCAATAAATTTAGCTTCGGTAGTTGAGAGAGCAATACATTTTTGTAATTTAGATTGCCATGCCACAGCTCCCCTTGCAAAAGTCATCAAATACCCCGAAGTAGATTTCCTAGAATCAACATCACCGGCCACGTCAGAATCTGTGAACCATCAAGTATCGGCTTACCATCCCCAAAACACAAACACACCTTCGAAGTCCCTCGAAGATAACTTAGAATCCATTTTACCGCTGCCCAATGTTCTTTACCCAGATTAGAGAGAAAACAACTCACCACACCAACGGCGTGAGCAATATCCGACCTTGTACAAACCATGGCGTGCATCAAAGAACCAACTGCTGAAGCATAAGGAACTTTCAACATCTCTTCCTTGTCTTTCTCATTTGTAGGACATTAATTCGAACTAAGCTTGAAGTGACCCGCAAGTGGACAACCAACCGGCTTTGCTTTATTCATGTTGAACCTTTTAAGAACTTTCTCAATGTAGCTTTCTTGAGGCAACCAAATCAGCCCCTCTTTGCGATCACGAACAATTTTCATACCAAAAATTTGCTTTGCCGGCCCCAAATCTTTCATAGCAAAAGACTTGCTCAACTCCAATTTCAACCTGTTTATCATGGTAGAATCTTGACCCACAATTAACATGTCATCAACATAAAGCAAAAGAATAATAAATTTGCCATCCCGGAAATTTTTCACAAACACACAATGGTCCGAAGTGGTTCTAGAAAAACCATTATTCATCATGAAAGAGTCAAATTTTTTGTACGATTGCCGCGGGGCTTGCTTGAGACCATACAAACTTTTCTTCAATTTGCAAACAAATTTCTCTTTTCCTTTTTCCACAAAACCTTCCGGTTGCTCCATGTAAATTTCTTCTTCAAGATCACCATGAAGAAATGCGGTCTTCACATCAAGTTGCTCAACTTCAAGGTTCATACTTGCAACCATGCCAAATACAACCCGAGTAGAAGACATCTTTACAACCGGTGAGAAAATCTCGTCAAAGTCAATACATTTCTTTTGCCCAAAGCCTTTCACAACAAGACGTGCCTTGTACCTCAGATTCTTACCATCATTCTTCAATTTGAAAACCCACTTATTTTTCAAAATTTTCCTCCCTTTAGGCAACTTCACTAAATCGTAAGTCTGGTTTTCAAGTAAGGAATTCATCTCCTCGTCCATGACCTTTTTCCAATCATTTTTCTTTGCATGCTCGATTGCTTCTTGGTAGCTCTCAGGCTCCCCTTGATCGGAAATCAATACAAATTCATTGGGAGGATACTTTCTTGAAGGTTGTCGGTCCCTTGTAGATTTCCTCAACTCAAGTTGTGGTGGCGATTCTTGAGTTGGATGCTCTTCCTCAATTTCTGGCTCAACTTCATTAGAATTAGCATCATCCTCTACATCTTCAATAGGTGGTTGCACATCTCCCCCGTTTTCATCATCAACTGAAGATGAAGGAGAAGGATCCATGTCAATAAGGTCATTAGTTTTTGGCTCCGGTTGATCACCTTTGCCAAAATCTTCAATTGTTTGGTCTTCAAAAAACACAACATCACGGCTTCGAATGACTTTCTTGTCGACCGGATCCCACAATCTATACCCGAATTCATCACGCCCAAGAAAAATACATTGTTTTGACTTACTATCAAGCTTGGACCTCTCATCCTTTGGAATGTGAACAAAAGCTTGGCAACCAAACACTCTCAAGTGCTCATAAGACACATCTTTGTCAGTCCAAACTCTTTCAGGTACATCACCATTCAAAGGATAGTAAGGAGACAAATTGATCACGTCAACCGCTGTACTCATTGCCTCACCCCAAAAGGATCTTGGCAATTTAGCTTGTGAAAACAAACACCTTGTTCTTTCCACAATAGTGCGGTTCATTCTCTCAGCAACGCCATTTTGTTAAGGAGTCTTCTTAACTGTCTTTTGATGTCGAATACCTTGGCTGCGACAATACTCATCAAATGGCCAAATGTATTCACCACCATTGTCTGATCGGATGCACTTCAATTTCTGCCATGTTTCTCTTTCAACCATGGCCTGAAAATGCTTAAATATTTCTAGAACTTGATCTTTAGTTTTTAGTAGAAAAGTCCAAACTTTCCTTGAATAATCATCAATGAAAGTAACAAAATAAAGTGCATCACCATGTGTTTTAACTTTTAAAGGACCACAAACATCCGAATGAATCAACTCCAAAACATTTTCTTTTCTAGAAGCAACATTTTTATGAAAAGAAATTCTATGTTGTTTACCCGCCAAACAATGAACACAAGTTTTAAGATGTGTACCTTTCAAACTGAGTAGAAGCTCTTTCTTGAACAAAACTTGCAGCCCCTTTTCACTCATGTGCCCAAGTCGCCTGTGCCATAATTCAGTAGAAATATCATCTTCAAGTGCATTGACAACACCTTTACAAATTTTTCCTTGCATCGAATAAAGTATATGAGTCTTCTTGCACTTAGCCACCACCAAAGAACCCTTTGTGAACTTCCATATTCCATTACCAAATTTGTTGTTGAAGCCTTCATCATCTAGCTTCCCAGTAGAGATCAAATTGAGGCGAATGTCGGGAACATGCCTCACATCTTTAAGCAACAATTTGTAGCCCAAATTTGTTTCCAAGCAAACATCACCCATGCCAATAATCTTGGACAAACCTTCATTACCCATTCGAACAAAACCATAATCTCCTTCGGTGTAGGTAGTGTAGAAATCAACTCGAGAAGTCACATGAAAAGAAGCACCGGAATCAATCACCCAATTGCTCTCTTGGCCCACAAAATTGATACAATCATCTTCACAAACGACCATGAGATCATCGGTAGTAACTGCCGTTGTATCTTCTTGCTTTTTATTTACACTTTTGTCATGCCTTTTCTCCTTATTCTTGAGCTTTCGACATTCCCGTTTCATGTGCCCTTTCTCATGGCAATAATAACAACCAATGTCTTTCTTTGAAAAAGAACCATCTTTTGATTTGTCGCTATCATCCTCAATGGGTCCATACAAATCTTTACAAAATAATAGGTCCTCTATTTTAGTTTTCCAAGTTACCCAATTACTTCTATTGAAACTAGACATGCGACCCACATTCCCCTCCATTGATTTACACGAATAAATAAACCCAAATAAATCGTAGGCTCTAATACCAGTTGTTAGGAAAAATATGTGATTCCCCACAAGTAAATCAATCAATGGGAATAAAAACTAATGCGGAAAAATTAAATCAGAAGCAACACAAGAATTTTTACGTGGTTCCCTCAATGTGAGGTACGTCCACGGGATCGAAATCCGATTTCACTAATAACCAAATAAGTTCCAAACGATTACAAATGAGACACTAATGGTCTCACGAAACCACCCTTAGGTGAATTCCAAATAATCACAAATAAATAAGAGGAAAGACCTCACCAAATAGATGAACAAGAATCTTCAGAACCAGAGTTGTAGAAGATCCAAAATAACGAACTAAATCAACACCAAAAACGAAACAAAGGACCACCCAAATTATTTCCACTGTTCACACACCCAAATAATTGATTTCACCAAAGTGGAGTATGTGTAGCAGCCGTTCTCTTCACCTCGGGATGAGCAAAAACAAACCCTAAAATATTGTGAATCTAGGGTTTATTATCAAACCTTAGTTGTTTCCAAATTGGATTGGGTCTCCACAAATTAAATATAATATATAAAAATATATTATAATTAATACTAAACCAAATTAAACTCTTTTTCCAAAACCAATTGGGTCCCACACTCTAATAAGGAGGTATACCCAACACCTTTATGATAGGAAATCAGCTACAAATAAAGTTTTTCTGTTTCGTAAGTTGGTTAATTTAAAATATAAAGACGGCAACCCTATTCCGGAACATCTGAATGAAATAAAGAGTATTGTTAACCAACTTGCTTCTATGAAAATTGTTTTTGATGATGAGTTGTAGGCTTTGATGCTACTTAGTTCTTTGTCTAAAAGTTGGGAGACTTTGGTTGTGACGGTTAGTAAGTCACAATGGGCCAAGTCACTAGTAGCTTGTTGAATGAAGAAACTAGAAGAAAATCAGCGGGTTCCTCTCATACGGAAGCATTTGTTGTGAGAGGCCGAAGCAAAACAAGGGGGAGGAGTAAGACTCCTCATGGTCGTGATCAAAGCCGTGACAAATCAAAAGATGGTTCTTTTTCAAAGAAAGACATTGAGTGCTATTATTGCCATGAGAAAGGGCACATGAAGCCGAAATGCCGAAAGCTCAAGAACAAAGAGAAAAGGCGCGACAAAAGCGTGGATAAGAAGCAAGAAGATACAACGGCAGTTACTACCGATGATCTCATGGTCGTTTGTGAAGATAATTGTATCAATTTTGTGGGCCAAGAGAGCAATTGGGTGATTGATTTCGGTGCTTCTTTTCATGTGACTTCTCGAGTTGATTTCTTCACTACCTACACCAAAGGAGATTATGGTTCTGTTCGAATGGGTAATGAAGATTTGTCCAAGATTATTGGCATGGGTAATGTTTGCTTGGAAACAAATTTGGGCTGCAAGTTGTTGCTTAAAGATGTGAGGCATGTTCCCGACGTTCGCCTCAATGTGATCTCTACTAGGAAGCTAGATGATGAAAGCTTCAACAATAAATTTGGTGATGGAATATGGAAGCTCACAAAGGGTTTTTTGGTGGTGGCTAAGTGCAAGAAGACTCATACACTTTATTCGATGTAAGGAAAAATTTGTAAAGTGTTGTCAATGCACTTGAAGATGATACTTCTACCGAATTGTGGCACAAGCGGCTTGGCCACATGAGTGAAAAGGGGCTGCAAGTATTGTTCAACAAAGAGCTTCTACCCGATTTGAAAGGTACACATCTCAAAACTTGTGTTCATTGTTTAGCGGGTAAACAACATAGAGTTTCTTTTCATAAAAATGTTGCTTCTAGAAAAGAAAATGTTTTGGAGTTGATTCATTCGGATATTTGTGGTCCTTTAAAAGTTAGAACACATGGTGGTGCACTTTATTTTGTTACTTTCATTGATGATTATTCAAGGAAAGTTTGGGCTTTTCTACTAAAAACTAAAGATCAAGTTCTAGAAGTATTTAAGCATTTTCAGGCCATGGTTGAAAGAGAAATAGGGCATAAATTGAAGTGCATCCGATCAGACAATGGTGGTGAATACATTGGGCCATTTGATGAGTATTGTCGCAGCCAAGGTATTCGGCATCAAAAGACAATTAAGAAGACTCCTCAACAAAATGGAGTTGCCGAGAGGATGAACCACACCATTGTGAAAAGAACAAGGTGTTTGCTTTCACAAGCTAAATTGCCAAGATCCTTTTGGGGTAAGACATTGAAGACAGCGGTTGACATAATCAATTTGTCTCATTCCTATCCTTTGAATGGTGATGTTCCAGAAAGAGTTTGGACCGGCAAAGATGTGTCTTATGAGCATTTGAAAGTGTTTGGTTGCCGAGCTTTTGTTTACATTCCAAAGGATGAGAGGTCCAAGCTTGATAGTAAGTCAAGACAATGTATTTTTCTTAGCTATGGGCGTGATGAATTCGGGTATAGATTGTGGGATCCGGTCGACAAGAAAATCATTCAAAGCCGTGATGTTGTGTTTCTTGAAGACCAAACAATTGAAGACTTTGGCAAAGGTGATTAACCGGAGCTAAAAACTAGTGATCTCATTGACATGGATCCATTTCCTTCATCTTCGGTGGATTATGAAAATGGGAGAGATGTGCAACCACCTATTGAAGATGTAGAGAATGATGCTAATCCTAATGAAGTTGAGCCAGAAATTGAGGAAGAGCATCCAACTCAAGAACCGCTACCACAACTTGAGTTGAGGAAATCTACAAGGGATCGACAACCTTCAAGAAAATATCTTCCCAATGAATTTGTGTTGATTTCGATCAAGGGGAGCCTGAGAGCTACCAAAAAGCAGTTGAGCATGCAAAGAAAGATGATTAGAAAAAGGCCATGGAAGAGGAGATGAATTCCTTATTTGAAAATTACACTTGTGATTTAGTGAAGTTGCCTAAAGGGAGGAAAATTTTGAAAAATAAGTGGGTTTTCAAATTAAAGAATGATGGCAAGAATCTGAGGTACAAGGCACGTCTTGTTATGAAAGGCTTTGGGCAAGAGAAAGGTATTGACTTTGATGAGATTTTCTCGCCGGTTGTGAAGATGTCTTCTATTCGGGTTGTATTTGGCATGGCTGCAAGTATGAACCTTGAAGTTGAGCAACTTGATGTGAAGACTGCATTTCTTCATGGTGACCTTGAAGAAGAAATTTACATGGAGCAACCGGAAGGTTTTGTGGAGAAAGGGAAAGAGAAACTTGTTTGCAAATTGAAGAAAAGTTTGTATAGCCTCAAGCAAGCCTCGCGGCAATGGTACAAAAAATTTGACTCTTTCATGATGAATAATGGTTTTTCTAAAACCACTTTGGACCATTGTGTGTTTGTGAAAAATTTCCCGAATGGCAAATTTATTATTCTTTTGCTTTATGTTGATGACATGTTAATTGTGGGTCAAGATTCTACCATGATAAACAGGTTGAAATTGGAGTTGAGCAAGTCTTTTGCTATGAAAGATTTGGGACCGGCAAAGCAAATACTTGGTATGAAAATTGGTCGTGATCGCAAAGAGGGGCTGATTTGGTTGTCTCAAGAAAGCTACATTGAGAAAGTTCTTGAGAGGTTCAATATGGATAAAACAAAGCCAGTTGGTTGTCCACTTGCGGGTCACTTCAAGCTTAGTTCGAATCAATGTCCTACAAGTGAGAAAGACAAAGAAGAGATGTTGAAAATTCCTTATGCTTCAGCAGTTGGTTCTTTGATGTACGCCATGGTTTGTACAAGGCCGGATATTGCTCACGCTGTTGGTGTGGTGAGTCGTTTTCTCTCTAATCCGGGTAAAGAACATAGGGCAGTGGTAAAATAGATTCTAAGGTATCTTCGAGGGACTTCGAAGGTGTGCTTGTGTTTTGGGGATGGTAAGCCGATACTTGATGGGTTCATAGATTCTGACATGGCCGGTGATATTGATTCTAGGAAATCTACTTCGGGGTATTTGATGACTTTTGCAGGGGGAGCTGTGGCATGGCAATCTAAATTACAAAAATGTGTTGCTCTCTCAACTACCGAAGCTGAATTTATTGCCATTACGGAAGCTTGCAAAGAAGAGTTATGGTTGAAGAAATTTTTGCAAGAGTTGGGTTTAAAGCAAGAAAAGTATGTGCTTTATTGTGATAGTCAAAGTGCTATTCACTTGAGTAAAAATTCTACTTTTCATTCGAAATCGAAACACATTGATGTGAGATACCATTGGATTCGTGAAGTGTTAGATTCGAAATTGTTACAACTCGAAAAGGTTCACACAAATGATAATATTTCAGATATGTTGACTAAGACTTTGTCGAGGGACAAACATTTAAAGTGTCGAACTTTGGCGGGTATAGTTGATTTCTCCACCTAAGTCGGTAGGGGGAGAATTGTTGGGTATACCTCCTTATTGGAGTGTGGGACCCAATTGGTTTTGGAAAAATAGTTTAACTTGGTTTAGTATTAATTATAATATATTTTTATATATTATATTTAATTTGTGGAGACCCAATCCAATTTGGAAACAACTGAGGTTTGATAATAAACCCTAGATTCACAATATTTTAGGGTTTGATTTTGCTCATCCCGAGGTGAAGAGAACGGCTGCTACACATACTCCACTTTGGTGAAATCAATTATTTTGGGTATGTGAACAGTGAAATTAATTTGGGTGGTTCTTTGCTTCGTTTTCGGTGTTGATTTGGTTCGTTATTTTAGATCTTCTACAACTCTGGTTCTGAAGATTTTTTTTCGTCTATTAGGTGAGATCTTTCCTCTTATTTATTTGTGATTATTTGGAATTCACCTAAGGGTGGTTTGTGAGACCATTAGTGTCTCGTTTGTAATCGTTTGAAAATTTATTTGGTTGATAGTGGAATCGGATTTCGATCCCATGGACGTACTTCACATTGAGAGAACCACGTAAAATTCTTGTGTTGCGTTTGATTTAATTTTTCCGCATTAGTTTTTATTCCCATTGATTGATTTACTTTTGGGGAATCACATATTTTTCCTAACAAAAAATTATAGTTAGACCCGTGTTTTGGTCATTGAACACTAATGTCTCGTTTGGGAACAAGTTATTTTAGTAATTTTTTAATTTTTTAGCTAAAATATGAGATAAAAAAATTAGTAAGAATATTTTTTTATTATTTACGAAAAGATTTGCAAAATGCAAAGAAATTTTTTTTTTTTTTGACTTTTTGATATAAGTTATAGACTTTTTAATTTTTTTTAATAATTTTTTGACTTTTAGATTAAAACAAGTACCTGCCAAACGAGGCTTAAATGCCACAAAGATTCTACTTTCTAAATTACACCTCATTGTAAACACATACCAAGAAAAGGCTATATTCATGATGCTATAGAGAAAGCAAAACTTGAAATAATAATCAATGTAACAATTATAATTAAACAAGACAGAATCTGTTCACAACAGTTTCTTTCACGGCATACAAGTAAAAAAATTTCCCTGAAGGTTACGTGTGTCAACTATAGTGTGACACACTTTCTTATCCAAGAAACAATAGATATAGTCATAAATTCAAAGTTGATCCGTA
Organism: Camellia granthamiana; assembly: GCA_036172215.1. Classification (NCBI taxonomy): domain Eukaryota; kingdom Viridiplantae; phylum Streptophyta; class Magnoliopsida; order Ericales; family Theaceae; genus Camellia; species Camellia granthamiana. The sequence goes on along the minus strand of CM069908.1, from coordinate 87,462,594 downwards.
TCATACTAATTTCAAAATAGAATATAAAAGACTCATACCTTGCAATTTGACTTTCAACAAATGCATTGTAACGCCCCACTGCTTGCTGGTCCAAGTAACCTACAGGTTGACCAACAATACCTAAAAATTTAAGTCCAAATTATTTAGTAGTAAGATAATAATGCTTTATATGTCCAAGATCACCTATGCAAACTTTCGATGTGGGACAAGGTGTTACATGCATATATATAAAAAATGCATATCTCGTTCTATGTTGATCAGATTTTAATAATTTTATATTAAAACATCGATCAATCACCATAGGCATTTCAAAATTGCCCAATGTGCAAATCAAATTCCTTTCTCCATGATAAATTATATTTCTCATGAATTGGAATAAATACATATATAAACTTCAACAAATATGACTTTGATAACAACAGTGAAGTATATATATTGTGTCAAGCATCACAAGAATATTAACTATATGAACAAAGAAGTTATGACATACCTTTCTGCATAATTATAATTTATAAACAATCAAATTTAATCACCTTTGACAGTTTATGCAGCCTCATTCAAAGACGTTCAACTGGTAAACGAATCAACTTTTGATTACTTCATTAGGACCACTGTTCATCAAATGGGAATTGAATTCCTCCCTTCATTATTTTGTATTTTATCTTCTATTAATCTGCTTCTATCTCTTGTAATATCGTCTTAAAATTGTTGATGCAAAATTGGTAAAAGTAATGGGAAAAGATAAAATATAAAATAATTAGGATTGTTTCAAGGAGTGTTGTAACGCCATTTTCCTTAAGACGATATTTGTCATCACCAATCCTATTGTATATAGTGTGTACCGGATTATTCGCGAATTCACCTCCAGAATACAATGAAGCCTAGTCTGAAGACACCGATGTCTGATTGTATTGTATATAAACGAAATCAGATCCTGAATACTTTTTAATTTTCTAATCTACCAAGTAGAAGAGGAAAATAACAGTATGAATCCTTAGAGAGAAAATTCATGAAAATTATGATCAGCAAAAATGAATAAATCACAACTTTGAAAAATGTACAATTCATTACTAGAAAAGACAGAATCAAAACATAGATTGAAAACTTGGATTGAAGCAAAAATAAATATCAATTAAAGCAATGGTATGGCATGGCATGGCAGTCAAAACCTACAAGCAAAAATAAAAAAACTCTATTTCTATATACAAAGCACTATTTTTATGAATTTAAATATTAATTTTAAATTCTTAAAAAATAAGACTGAAACCCCTCCCTAATTCTTCATTATTAGGCCTTTTACTTAATCATTTTCTGTTTGTTTTTTAAGGGAAGGGGAGGGGATCGTGGGCCATTGTTTGTCCCATTGTCATATGCTCTGATGGTCCTACGGAGAACAAGAGAAAACTAGAAGAAAAAAAATTAGAAAAACATATTGATAAACCTATGTCAAGTAAAAGATAGTTCTAGGAGTGAGATGTGATTGATTTAGTTTGATTAGTTTAAGGGATTAAATACGACCATTTTCAATCTGTTTATCAATTCCTACCCATTTTCCAAACAAGTAACTAAAAGCCAAGAAGCTAAATTAGAAATCAAAACCAATTAACACCCATAAATTAAGTTCCTAAATACATAAAACAAGGTATGAAATTTATATTAACAATTCCACCATCAAATGTACAAAACCCAAACCTTCTAGATACCTAAATCCCACCAATCTTCCCATCTTGTGTACATGATTGATGGCCATAACAAATTAGGTAAGTGAACAAACTTCAAATAATTTAAATTTATTTGCCAAAATTTAAGGAAATTAGAGAAGAAAAAAATTCATATATAAGCCAAGTTCAAGAGTTGCAAGAAAGCTTAAAAGAGTTCTAGAACTTCAATTTTGACTAAAATCTATTTGTTTATTATTAAGGGAATCTCTTTTGCTAAGTTCATTTCTGCCCTGTTTGTTTACTGAGAAAAAAAAAATTTAAAAAGCAAATAAATCAGTTTTTGTCACATAATTTCCCATTACTTTGGAACCCAAAAACTTATTATACTCAACTTAATAAAAGTATTTGCTTAGTGGATTTTTTTTTCCAGATTTTCTTGGTTTTTCACTTTTTCTTAGGACACCATAAAGCATAAGATCCAGATTCCAAAGTTATATTCCCTCATCTTTTCCGCCATTTTTCTAGCTACCAAACAGATTTTAATCACTTCAACACCACAAATTTCAAGTACCATTGACTAGATTCGATAAAAACTTCAAAATTACGAACAAATTTCCTGAGAAACACAGTTTTCTTGGATCCCAAACAAGAAATATCATCAACCATAAGAATTTGATAAAATTCAAAATCAAGCAATAACAAATCCCAATCAAACCGCAACTGAATTCACAAAATAAAATATAAGTTGAAATAACAGTTCGTACACAGCTGAAAAAACATATTTAAGGTGGGTTTGGGGCTAAAATAGCCACAAAGAATAAAATAGATTTTTTAGTCCAATAAGACAAAATATCTCATCCAACCCATAATCATTACATTCTTTCACTCACAAAAAAACAAAAAAATAAAAAGTCCTTCCCAAACCAAACTTTTTAGTCCCAAGCTAAAAAAGTAAAAAAAAAACTAAAAAACCAACTCAATTCCCAAACCAAGCCTTAAGACTCAAAAGTTAGAAAGAATAGAAAAGAAAAGGAAAAAAAAAAACATTTCACTCAAAAAACAAACTAATAAAACAACAATCAAAACGTATTTCAAAGCCCAAACAGAGTTTCGGGATCAACTTGGTGAGATTCATTGTGTGTCACTCTCATGAAGGCTTGATTGTTGTATTTCATAATATACTCATCATCTTTATAGCCCAAAAGATTACCGTTCAATCCACAATCATTCCTCAACCAACCCAAATGCATATATGGCAAAACAAACAACACCCAACAATCAAAATAAATCAAAATAAAGAGATGTATTGCACATTTTGGGGAAAATAAAAGGGAGAGCAGATAAGAGAAGAGACTGTAGAAAGCGATCAAATATATATATATATATAGAGAGAGAGAGAGAGAAGAGAAGAGAAGAGAAGAGGGCAGCGACCATTGCCAGTGCAGTCGCGATCAGTGTTAATCAGAGCATCAAAGCTATAGCTAAAACCACACAAATGAATACAGAAATCTCACATATACTAATTCATGAAAAGAGTGACTTTGAAGAATCAAAATCAAACCTTGGAAGATGATAATGATCATCATCATCGACAACCTTCAAGAGAACTTCAACAGTTCAGTCGAAGAACAGAAAAGAGGGAGATGAATGGGCAACGCCACTGCCAGTGCAATCAGCCACAGGAGAGAGAGAGAAGAAGAAGAAGAAGAAGTAGAAGAAGAAGAGGAGAAGACATACCTGTGCCATTTGAGGTCGCGAGAGTGAGAGAATGAGAGAATGGAGCTTCAACCATGCTACTTGCAATGCAATGGTAGGAAAGGACCGTTTTACTATTTTTATTATGGAATTATGATGGTGTTATGGAATTATGATAGAGAAACTTGAGACAAAGGGGAAAGCAAAAAGATTGAGAGAATTTATATGCTTCATTACGTTGACATAAAGGTCAATATATAGACTACAAGATGGTGAATACAAACAACAATACAATTTAATGCATACCTAACTTGGCAAGACTTTTACGGCCAAGATTTTAAAATTTTCTAATACCCTAGGCAAGCCTAGTCATAGGCTTTATAAAAAGTCTTCATAAAAGTAAATACAAAGAGACAAAAATGGTTAAAGGAAAAACTATAATTATTTGCTCTTTGCTATAGTTTTTACAATTATATACACTGATACATTGTCTACCCTCCCCAGTTTTCAAAGAGATAGACTGTTGTAGATAAGCTTTGGCTGAGCTACTTTGTCGTGTAGCGTCGGCTGAAAGGATGTGGCTGATCACTTTCCGCCTAATAATGCAGGTTGCTCCACGTGTCCTGGATAAGGTTGGAGTCAATCAGGAGACAACTGCATTTGATAGTGGGGTCCACTATGCTTCCATCCTGTTGATGGGATTGTGATATTCTTCATTAGTCTCTGATGGAGGGGAATCCGGATCTTGGCTGTATTACTCATTCCGAAAATGTTCTACATCATCCGCGGCCATGGCTAGTTCCAACGGAAGATCCAAATTATTTCTCTTTTTGAGATTTATTAACATGTCAAGAGCCTTATTAATTTATGTAGGAGACCTTTGATATGTTATGGAAAAATGGGTTACAAATAATATTCTACCATCTGTAACCATGAATGACAATTTTGCTAACCCATGGATGTTGGACGCTGCTTGTGAAACAGATATTAGACTGTCTATCTAATATTCTGTCAAAGAAAGTTTTTGGATATTTTCCAATCGCTTTCTCCGGTGATCTTCATCTAAATAATCATCTTCAAATTCAAAATCTTCAGTTTCTTTAAGATACCAAATCTGGTATGATTGGAAAAAAATGTTCTCATTCTCGCCAACCAACAGTGCTGGAGATCCAGAAAGTAAAATATTTGCTCCATCGAAAGCCTTTTACTATCCATGAGAGCATTGATTTGATGATCATTGGATAATCTATCCATTGGATTGGATCTAAAATTTAGAAAATAACTTGATTAGTTATTCCCCAATCTATATCCTAAAAAAACCATATGTCATGGTTTGCCATGATAGTTATTTTGGGAATTCCATCTTTCAAATTTAATTTATCATAAGATCGTTCTAAGATTTGTCTAATCTTATCATGATGATCTTCAACTCTATTTTTGATTAACATAAAAATTTCTTTTGAAAGCAAAGTTCTTGTTTTTTCAAAAAGAAATTTTTTTTTATTTGTTCAAAAACTGAATCAGAAAACTTATCTGATATGAGGTCTGATAGTTGAAGAAAATTGTTTATTTTTTTAAAATTAAAATCTTCATTCCAATTCATTTGTTTAAGAATATTGAAACAAAGATTTTACAAATCTTTTATTTTAGCTATTTGCTTAGCTAATTTGTTGGCCAGAACTCCCATGTGTTTTCGAAATTTCACTTTGTTGTCTACGATGTGAGTTTTCCAAACTCCATTGAGTTATGTATAAATTTCTCTGGATATACCAGGATTGAAAAAATCTTTTATTTCAGATTCATCTGGTCTAGATGTCTGAATATTAGTTGGAATTAGGTTAGTTCTCATTTGACAAAAATTCTTTTGATAAACTGGCATAGCTGGTGCACTGTAAAAAGCTTTTTTAGCTTCAGTCATGCTATCGTATGCTTTATAGCTCGCTCCTGAATATCCACGAACTTGCAGATTGGCTTCATTCCAGTCTGTGTAAATTCCAGGTTGTCTTCCTGCAAGCACAACATAAACTTTTTCTTCTCTGAGGATTACTTTTTTAGCAATTGTCACCCAATCTCCTTGAACGGGTTGTTTACCCTTATCCATTGTTTCCTCTTGGTCTAGAGGCCTTCTGCAAAAATTAAATTTACTTGTTTAGCAATTTAATTTTCTGAAACAATTTCTACTAAGAAAATTTATAAGAAAATTGTTAGTACCTTTAAGATGTTCTACTTCAAAAGTATATTTAGAAATTTTATTATATCAGGCTAATCGTCTTCCTTGCTCAATAGGTTTTTTTATTGATCAAGAAATCGCTTACTGCCTTATTATCAGTGCGTACAATAAAATTTTCTAGGGCTAAATAAATATGAAAACTCTTTATTGCTAATTTTATTGCAAGTAATTCTTTTTCGAAAATAATATATTTCTGTTCATTTGGTTTAAATGTTCCAGAATTATATCCGCAAATTAATTCTACTTTTTGTAATTTTATGAGTATTGGATTTTTTCTTAGTCTAATCCCATTTTCTCATAAAGGTATCTCTTTATCATGCCATAAATTACTGGGTATAGCTTTAAGAACACATTCCCAACATGCTTTTGAGGCGTCTATTTCTAAAATTAATTTATCACCTGTTTTAGGAAGATAAACATCTGGTAAAGTTTTAACATTTTCTTTAATTTGTTTAATTAAAGCAACATCTTCTGCTGTCCATTCAAAAATAACATTTTTCCTTAATTTGGTTATCCAAGGAATTTCTATTTTTGAAAGATTTTTGATAAAATTTCGTCCATAATTTAAAATGCCTAATAAACTTTGTAATTGTGTTATATTTTCAAGAGTATCAAGAAAATTAAACATTTCTGGTCTAAAATTATTCCCAAAAGTTCAATTGATTCTTTTTCTAGTTCAATCTTTTTTGGAGACAAAATAATTCCATGTTTTTGGAATTTTTCACAAAGTAATTTTAAATGTTTCTTATGCTCCTCCTTGGTTTTAGAGAAGATAAGTATACCATCAATATAAACTACACAACAATCTTTAAGGTTTTTAAAAATTGTATCCATCCACCGTTGAAATACCTGTGGTGCAATATTTAACCCAAAAGACATAACATTCTAGTGGTAATGTCCTCTAAGTGTACTGAAAGTTGTCAATTTTTTTGACTCTTCAGTCAATTGAATTTGCCAAAATCCACTTTTACAATCAAATTTGCTAAAGATTTTTGATCTTTTGGTTAAGTTAATCAAAACATCTTTTCGTGGAATAAAATATCCATCAAATTCTAAATTTTCATTTAGCCGTTCATAGTTGACTATCATTCGGGCTTTTTCTCTTTTAATTTTAGGATGGTTTCTTACCATAAAAACTGGACTAGAGTGAGGGCTTCTAGTTTCTTCAATTAACTTTTTGTTCAAAAGTTCCTGGAGTTGAATATCAAATTCATCTATATCTTGTCTAGTATAGATCATTGGTCTTACTCTAATGATAACATTAGGGTCTTTCAATTTTAAACTACAATAGCGTGGACTACGTTGCCATAGTTTTAATGGATGTTCACTAAAATTTTCTTCTAAAATTTTATAAATCGGATGTGATTCATCAATAGTTTTGATAATGGGAGTTAAATCACTACGCGGCACGGGCGCAAACTCTTTATCACAAATATATTTATGTTATTCTAACAAAGGAATATGAATTAAGACATTGTTTATATTTAATGAAATGGTTTTTTCTTGTATTTGCATTGGAAGATATTTATATATAAAATTATTTCCAAGAAGGAAATCTCCATGCATATACGGAAAACATAAAATTTTTGGTATAATGAATTTGTTATCATTTAACCAAATAGCTATATTTTTAGCCTTGAATTGTATGGAAGTATGGTTGCCATCAATTCCAATAACCAAAATTGGATGTTTCATTAATGTCTATTTTTCCTTTAGTATGGCATTCCATTTACATGAGCTAACTATAGCTCCTATGTCTATGAGAACACTGAGGTTATAGGGTTTATAACCTGCAAAATTAAATGTTCCCAATACATATGTATATCTTCTTTTTCCCTGGCTAGGAGAAAAAATAATGTCATCATTTTTTGTTTGAAAATTATACATATATGCAAACTTAATATGTTCAAGTTTTCTTGTTCCTGGAAAAATGGGAATTTGAACATTGCTTGAAGTAATAGATTCTTGATTAGAATTATTACTTGATTCTCCAATGCTTAACTTTGAAAATGATTTGTTAGGAAAATCTTTTTCAAATACAAAAGTTGATCTTTTAATTTTTGGAACTGTATTTTCAATATATAAATTTTTTCCTAATGCCTGCATTTGTAATTGTGCAAGTTTTTTTGTTTTAGAAGATTCTCGTTGTCCCACTAGGTCTTGGATTAACCATTGTCGAGGAACTTCTAAATCACTCCAATTCATTAGATGAGGTTGTATTACCGTGTCCAATGGTCTTGGTTCAAAGATTTCAACGATTTTATTATCGTTTGATCTTGTTTTTGTTTCAGGAAATTTGGTTAATTCATGAATTGTTTTCCAACGAATAGTCAAATCATGAGAATTTGATTTCATTCCTAATCCTTGTGTTTTAATTCTTATTCTGACTGTATCTTCAAGATTAAGATCATTTATGGAAATAAAGAAATTTGGTCTGACATTAAACCAAACTACTCCATTAGCCAAATTAGACTGAATTCCTCCAATAATTGCTTTCATTGGGTCGGAAAATCTTTTATCAAAAATTACTGCCAAAATAGGAGTATCTATCCCTTGGCGAAATAAGGCTGTTATGGTTACTTGAATTAATCCAATATGAATATATTGAATTTCAAAATATTTCTTTTTCCATCTTGCAACCTTTTTCTTATCAAAAAAAGGAATATCAATATTTCCTTCTTCTGACCATTTTGCTTAAGTGTTACCACTGTATTGTTCAAACACTCTTGCTAAAAAGAAATTGAATTTTGAAAGTTTGTAAATTTCTGGAACAGCAACTTCTTGCATTTTTTCAAATTTTGCTAGTTCTTCGTCGGTAAAAGTTTTTTCTTCTCCGATTACATCTGTCACGACCCAAACCCGCCCCTATGGGTTTAGCACCGTAACTAGCCAGTAATTCGTGATTACCGAAGGCCTGCTTAACAGTAAAGACAGTAATACAGAGTAAAGGGGCTGGCGGAAGCCAAAACAGTAAATAAAAGATGTCCAATGAGTTGTGACAATCAGAATGCAAAAAGACTTTTCTGCACATAATCACATTCAAAACCAAAACAGTATATACATACATCATATACAGACATTCAGGTTAGGGACCAAATCCCTACCATAACAGTACAGTGCAAGTCTTAACATTTATTACAGAACAAAGGCAAAAGGGGAAATCTAAAACATCCCAAAACAGCCTTGGCTTTGACGCACTCGGAACCTTGAAATGAGGCACAATGGTTGGCTTTGACAAAACAGGAGCTTAGCCTGACGCTCCTAGCATCGGCCCGGTGCCTGGACACCTACATATATATATATAAACAGTGAGCTAAAGTCCAGTGAATAACAGTTGTGTAAAGAGGTTAAGAATGAATGTCCTTTCAGTAAATAAACAGTCATATCAGTCACTTAGAAATCATAGCAGTCACATATGGTGCATCCCATAGCAAAACAGTACAGTAGGTCTTAACAGACCGAACAGTCAGTTGATGGCCATCATAACAGTAAACAATAGTGGTTCCAAACATGGAAACCGACAGAGATCTCTATAACAGTAACAGTAGATTGCTATGGATGCCACGAATTCAGTGCACAAATAGGACAAACATTCATTCAGTAAGAAATATCATTTCAGAAAGCAGTACAGTAAATTATTCAGAAAATATTCATGATTGAACATATCTTTATAACATTGTTACTCACAGAGCACTGGGCTATAAGCAGCTAATGAGCGTCCTCGGATGCCAACCCTACACAGTTACAGAATGAACACACACTAAGTTGCACACTTGGGAATCAACAACTTAGTCTCTATCTTGACTTGGTGTGGTTCTACATCAATATCCTCATTAAGATGCCTTAAACATGGCCTAGGAATGCCTAGGATAGAATGAGGATGCAAAGATGCACTTTAAAACACTTTTCAAAATTTTCAGAAAATAAGGGTCTTGCTCGAGCGTGGCTTTCTACGCTCGAGCGAACATGCAGACAAAGGATCTCCGCTCGAGCGTGACTTCCTTCGCTCGAGCGGACTGTAAATTTCATGAAAAGTACTGGATGCATGCAATTTACGCTCGACGGACGCTCGACCTCCGCTCGAGCGTGAGACTCAGGTCCTCGCTCGAGCGTGAACTCTCTCGCTCGAGCGGACTATAAAACGTAAGAACTTCTGGGTACATGCATTTCACGCTCGAGCGCAACTTTCCATGCTCGAGCAGAAGTGCACGACTCAGAGGGTACGCTCGAACGTGAAGTCCTACGCTCGAGCGTGGGTCCAAAATCTGAAATTTTCGGATTCATCCCCAAGCACAAAACTCAAGCATTTAAGCCTCAAACTCGATCCTTTTGGGCTAATTTTTCTGGAAAACACTTAAAAACCCATAATACAATATGTTTCAAAGATCAATTTTGTAAAATCAAGCCCAAAGGTAAACCAATTGAACACCAATTTCAAATAAACTTCAAGAACAAGATGTACATTTAACATGCATTTGTTCAATTGAATTCAAAGCTACTAACACATGAGCAAATGCAAGTTTTAGCTCAAGAACATGATAAATTCATGGACTATAACAAAAATGTGGACATACATGTGGAAATTCATGAAGAACAACTCCAAAATCCAAGAATATGTGCATGCATGCAAGAATTCACTCTCAAATTCAACTCTTTAAACCAATTCTTGACTTTAAACTCTAAATTACCATGAACCATGCAAGATACAACTCAAATTCACAAATGTGAGGATGAAATCTCTACCTTAGGTCTTGAATTTCAAGTAAGGAGGCTCAAATATGCAATCTCTCTTCAAGTCTTCTAATTTTCCAAGCCAATCTAGGTGAACTCAATTCCTTCCAACTCTCTAGCTCTCTCTCACATTTTTGGTCTCTAGAGGAAATGAAGATGATGCATAAAAAATGTATAAGGCATAATAAGGGTGGGTTTTTGAGTCAATCCACTCAATGTCAATTTCGTAAATAACTTGAACTAATGCGATTTAGCTTTATTTAATCTAATTTAACCACACCAAATCAAATTTCAATTAAATTTACCATTAAATCACATAAATCCTAATTAGCATAAAATACCAATCAATTTCAAATTCGGCCGCCGATAAGGCCTTCAATTTGCAGTTCAAAACTTAAAACATGAACAGATCAATCAATTGATAAACAGATAGAAATGCAATCAAGCAACATACTCATGTAATCAGTTTAGGATTTTATCCCAATCAGTTACTTATCATATTCAGTCACAGTTTAGCAGTAATCAGAGGTGAGGGTTGTCACAACATCTCCAAGTCAAATTGCCTGTAATTCTTCTTGAGATATACTAGCTGCTTCTTGAGATATTTCTTGACTATTATTAGTCATCATGAAGATTAGTTCTTCATCTGAACTTTCTTCATCACTAGAAATTTCATATAAGATTTCTTCTTCATCAGAAATTTCTTCTCCATATATTATTTCAAAATCTTATTCTTCAAGGACTTTGATCATTTTCTTTGCACTTTTTCCCCTTTTTGGGCATTCGGGTGCATAGTGACTTTCTTCATTACAAATGTAACATTTACAAGTTTTCTTTTTTGAAACACTTGTTGGTTTCTTTTTTCAAATTTACTTTTTCTTTTTTGAAAAAGTTTTATTCTTTTTCCAAGGTTTCCATTTATATTTTCTACGTTTTTTGGAAAATCCTTTCCTTTTAGGAAATGTATTACAACCAATTTTCCAATTTTCTTTTAAAATTTTATCACAACATTTTTGACCGTATTGTGAGTTGGAAATTTGATTTTTTATTTGTTTTTTCGCCTTTGCTTCTAGACACCGATCTGCTATTAGTCTTAGAACATAATTAATGCGAAAACCAAGATTATCATATTCTTCCTTTCCCATTTTTTTGAGAAAATCAGGATATGTTTTAATACATAACTCATCCCATGGATTAGGGAGTTTATGAAAAAATTGATCTAACCAGGGTTGATTTGCTGGTGGATCTATAAGATAATAATATTTTTTAAAAGTTTGAACATAATCTTCAAAAAGACAAATATTACATAATTCTAATTTAGTCAAAATATAATTTGCATCTGCTTGCAAATTAGTATCTCCAGCAAAACCACATAAATTTTCTTTTATGATTTTTGCAAATTCAGCTAAAATTGTGTCAAGTGTGAGAAAATTTGTTAACAAAGCTGTTTTTTGACTTTTTCCAATTTCAGATTTTTCCCACTGTCTTAACCATTGCAACACATCTCCCTAGAGAGTTGCTGCAATATAATCAAGGAATTTTTCCTTTGACCAGTTATTTTTATAATTGGTAATAATGATGGACAATGATTGTGCCCAATCATCAATTGCTTGTTTTTGATCCTTAAATGGAACATAAGACAAGTCTAAATAAGTACCATTTTAAGCTATTGGATACTTATGATTATTATCTTTTCTAGATATTACTGGCTCAGGTGTAGGATTGGAGGTACTTCCAATGTTAGTATCATTTTTAATTTCATTTGTTTGAATAAAGTCAAAATTTTCTCCATCTCTCCATGTGCCAAATAATTCGGGATCAATTGGCTCTTCTGCCTTTCTTTTCCCTTTATTTATTTCTGATGAAATATCTTGATCTATTGTTTCTTCAGATGAGGATGATTGGCTGTCATCATCATTGGTTGACAAATTAATATCATAATTAAAATGTTGTAAAAGGGCTTCATTTTCTAGATAAGTTTCTCTTATTTGATCTAGTAGCCTATTTCTTTCATCAATACCTAAGTCTGGGTCTTTATATAATTTTCTCCAATAATCTAATATTTCAACAATATTTTCATATTCAGTTCTATTATAGGTATTGGTTTGAAGTACCATAATATCTTTTGTACCATAAAATAGCCTAGGGATGTAACTATCTCCTGGACTATTCATTCCATCATTGTTTATGAATGATATAGTTTCTAATTTTGTCACCAAATTGTTTATTTGGTTTTTTGCTTCTTTTTTTAAGTCAGTATTTATTATAGAACCCAAATTGTCTATTTTAGATTCTATAGACTCAACTTTGGTCTCTAGATAAGTTTGATTTATTTTTTGATTTTTATCTAATTTAGAAAACTAAGAACACATAATATCAGTAATATTATTTAAACTAGAACACACACTATTTATATTTGCAGACTCTTTAGTAATATGCAAACTATGATCATATTTATTATTAACATTATTTTTTGTATTTCTAAAGCATATTATATCGTCAGAATTAATTACCATTTTAGATTGTTGTTGGTACCTAAGACCCTCTTAGTGTATTATCTGGTGCCTAAAACCTCTCTTTATGATCTTAAAGACTTAATTATGGCCAATAGTCAAAAGATCTTAATGAGTATATGGGCTTTGACATACACTAAGCATGTAGGTTTTACAACAACTATAAATGAAACAAATAATTATGAAGATATAAAATACAAGGGATACACAAAAAACTTAGACGGAATTTTTAATTAAAATTTTTTTTTTTTTTTATAACATAAAACACACCATACAAACTTATATATATATATCAAAAATTTACACATAGATAGACATACTTACATAACTTGATCTTGCTTTCAAAAGCTCTTCACCAAGTTCTGATACCAATTACAAAACAAAAAAGGAAGGATTGTATCTTGAGTTAATCGAACGGTTTAGATTTGGGTGGAAAAAGAAATTTTGAATTTGTTTTTATTATTTTTAAATAGTTAAATATGAATTGTTGGATCAATTCAAAGTATATCTCTACCATTACAAGTAAAGAGCACACGGAGAGAATCTCAATTCTTCTTAGAGAGTCAAATCATGAAGATAACATGACTACGGGAGATTCTTATAATCCATTAATGGAAAAAATTTAAAAAAACAACTCATTTGTCAATGAATAGTGAAAATTATTCAGCCAAAAAACCTATTCTAAAATCAAACAATTCAGAATGCACTAATATTTTTGGCGACTATTTTTGGCAATAGAATATAAATTGGTCACCAAATGTACATAATTGGCGACCATATATTGATTGGTCTCCAAAAAGTAACCAATTGGCGACTAGTTAACATGGTTGATTGCGACTGGATTTGGTGTGAGCCTAAATTTCTGCGTGAGAGCGAGGAAAAAGTTTCTGCAACAAAATTAATACATGGTGACTAAAATTTGTCACCAAATATAACTTTTTGGAGACAACAATTACTTAGGGAAAATGTGGGCTATATTTATGGCAACCTAATTAATTTAGTCGCTAATAATTTATTTGTCAATACTACACCATTTTGAATGAAGCCCTAATTTTTTATTGCCCAGAAATAGTTGACCTACGCATGACTTAGAGTTGAGATTCTCTCCTTGTGTTCTCTCATTGTCTCCCTACTTGCAACGGTGGAGATGTACTTTGAGTTAATCTAACGGTTCGGATTTAGCTATTTTAAAATATAAAAAAAATAAGAAAACAAATTCAAATTTGCTTTTCCCGTCCAAATCTGGACTGTTAGATCAACTCAAGGTGCATCTCCACCATTGCAAGTAGGGAGGGAATGAGAGAGCTAAAGGAGAGGATTCCAACTCCTCTAAGAATGGATTTTTCGACCCCCTAAGCCATATGAAGGAGGATTCCCTCCAGTCCAAAATCTGAATTGGAGGGGATTGTTTGAGCCTGTAGGGCCTACCATGGGTCGCATTTTGATGATTCGAATCATTCATTTTATTGGGTATTTCATGCATTTCATCCTTAAAAAAACTTAGGTCGATCCGATAGTTTGTTCAATTTACCGTGTTTTTTACTAAAAAAAAGACGATATATGTGTTTTTAAAAAATAATCCATACAGTTTTTTTATGACAAAAATAATAATTTGAACAAATTGCAATTATCGAACCAGCTCAATTTTTTTGGGATGAAATACATGAAGTGCTTGACAAAATGAACGGTTTAGCTCATCGAAACGGGACCCGTGGTGGGCCTACGAGCCCAAACAGCCCCTTCCAGTCCATATGGAATATCATGGAAGGAATCCTCCTCCTATATGGAATGTCATTCCTAACCATGTTTGGCTCCACAACATTCTCTTTGGTCATGTTATTTTTGTAACTTGGCTTCTTAAGAATATATTTTTCGACTCCGAACCATTGATAAAATCAACTCTTTGCCAATTTCAACATTAATGACTTGAAATTTTTTTGAAAAATTCCACCAATTTTAGTCTTTAAAGACTTGGTAGTGAGAGTGAATCCCCCCATTGGCGAATTTCTATTTTAAATTGATGAATTACTCCAATTAAATGGTGTCTTTTTTTTCAACCAAATAATATGGTAGTGAAGAATCAACTTGAACGTTTTTTTCATAAAGAAAATAGATCTCTTATTGAAGATCTAAAATTTTTCGTTCACACCAATATATTTCATATTGACTAATTTGAATGAAAAAAATCCAATTTGTTTTTCATTTCTTACACTTGACGTCCTACTAAGCATGCCACAAAACTGTTTGGCTTGTTTTTTCTACGAAAGAAAATATCATAAGTACGAGCGTGCTGGTAAAGATTAAAAAATCCATACAGATTAAATTCAAGTTAGTAGTCAAGCAAATATGAAAGGTTCTTTTCCCTCAATGAAGAGAACTTCCAAAATTACCAAGTGTAGAGAAAATAAAACTAAAAGAAAAATCTAAGGAAATGAAGAAGATGAAGTGAATAATCAAAGTAACCATTAATTTGCCTCTACTCCTATACTTTGAAAAAGAAGTGCAAAAAATAAAACTAAGTTGGCTTTACTCCTAAGATAAGAGAAATGACAAAAAAAATATAAAGAATAATGCTATACAAACAAAAGATTCATACATAATTTTCATATTTAATGATGTGGAGTTTTTTTGTATAAATTTTATGTAAAAATAGAATTTTCCAAATATAAATCAATGTCTTTGATTTTTTTTTGGAAAGCTTACATTATAGCCATGAATGACTATTTATAGAAAAACAAAGTGTAGGAAATAATCTATCTATACTATTATATTAAGTGAACCTCTATCTTGATTTCCTGAAACTTTTGTCATGTGACATTTACATAATTAAAAAATATAAAAATAAGAACAAATATAATAACTATTCTACAATAACTTCCCACTCAACCACATTCACCAAATAAATACTCTACAATAACTTTTTCTCTTCTCCAATAAGTCACTTTTATCTACACACAAAAAAAATTAACTTTTTGCTTTCTTCCTCTATTTTTACAATGTTTTTCTCTTTTAAAGAAAGTACAAAAGTGTTTGATTCAATCATGACAAAGGAAGTACAAACCAATAGAAGACTATCTTTTGTTTCTCTTTTATGGTAAGTGATTTACGAGTCAATTTTTATATTTTCAATGACTTTTGTTTATTTGTTTTGTTTTGTTTATTTCTTTTCTTCTTCCCCTTTTACAATCGTTCTATTACATGATTTTATTTTTAGTTTTAACTTTTTGATTTTTCAGAAAATGTGATTGAGTCTATTGAAGATGTCCAAATGGATCCAAAAAAAATGAGAAATTGAGGAAGAACGAGATATAATACAAGAAGAACAATTATTAAGTTTAGAAATTGAGAGAAAGGTCTTTTGGGGCCAAAATTCAAAGGTTTTGATTGGGTTTGCAAAGGAAGTACAAAAGTAAAGTGCAGACCCATATAAGAGTTGGCCATTTGATGAGTCATTATGCAAAATTTATATTTATAGAATTCGTATTCCTATTTTTTTTTCCAAGTTGTTTTACACAAATTTATACATTTTTTTTTTCAAAGGTTATTTTTCAACTTATATACAAAATTTTGTGTTGTCTTACAACTTATATACAATTTTTTTTTTCCCCCCCAGATTGTGTTTACGACTTTGTATTGTTCAAAAGAAATAACTTTTCAAATAATTACTTATCAATATTTATCTTTTGCTTCTCTTTCACTGTAAGTGATCTAAAAGTGTTGGACCTTTTTTTTTTTTTTTTGTATAAATTCTGCAATTCTTTAATAGTTTTTATTGCTTCATTACGTTCATTGCAAAAATAAATAAATAAAAAAACTTCATTTTCATTTTCTTTATTATGTTGATTGAAAAAAATACAAAAAAATAAAAATAACTGTACATATTTTGTGTATATATTATCTTTGTGAGCATATTTTTATTTTATTTGTTTATAGATTTTGTGCAAATATACCTTCAATGCTTTATACATAGCATAGATAGATGTGAATTTTATAATACAAATTATTTAAATTATATAGATTATCATTCTAAATATATATATATATATTTTTTTTTTTTTTGCACATTGTTTTAAGAAAAATTTACTTATAAATCCTATCTTGAGGAATGATGATCCGATTAGTTCCAAGAGTTTTTTTTTATAGACCAATTGGTCTAATTAATTTTAGAAAGGTAGAATTAATATATAATTTAAAAATTAGATTTACAGCTATACCCTTATTTCTATTTTTTTTCCCCCCCTTTTGTACTAGAAAGGTAAGATACATAACTTATGGAAATCAAATTTGAGATGAATTTATATATGGGCCGTGATTGGTAGCTCAAAAATAGCCAGCTCGAATCCCCCGAAAATGAAAAACGACGTCGTTTTTTTGTTTAATCAGAAAAGAAGCAGACGAAGACAGAAGAAAGAAGAAAGAAGAAGAGAAGAAGAAGAAAGGGAAGAAGAAGGAAATGAAGAAGAAGGACTGGAGGGGGCATTAACTAGAGGCAGGGGGCGAGGGCGGGGGCGGAGGCGGGGCTGTGAGGTAGGGGGCAGAGGCTGCGAGGCAGAGGCGGAGGGACGGGGCTGCGACGAGCTACTGTGACGAGGCGACAGCGGAGGGCGACGGCGGAGGAGGGCTGTCCATCTCCTCCTTTTCCTTTTCCCTCTTCTCTTTCTCTCCTCTTCCCTTTCTCTCTTCTGTTTCTCTCTTTCAGGGGATTCGAGCTGGAGCTTTCTCGAGCTCTCAAGCATTTCTCTTTATATATAAGAATCTTTTTTATTTGGAATGATTTGAAATGTAAGATTTTTCAAATATTTCAAAAAGAGTATAAAAATTATTAGAAATATGAGATTCTTCAAACATTCCAAAAATATGTGGGATTCTTCAAGGGCCAGGCTTCTCTCCAATCTGAGATCAGACTGAAGTGTACTGTTGGGCCTGTGTAGGCCCACCATAGGTTATATTTTGATGATCTGAACCGTTCAATATATAGAACTCATTGAGTACTTTATCCATGTAAGAAAATCACGTTCATCGGATATCAATAATTAGTTGATCGGATCGGATTTCTGTCAACGACAAATATAATTTTCAAAATAAATTGTTGACAAAAATCTATCCGATCAACGTGGTTTTTTCAAGAATAAAGTATTCGATGAGATCTTCACATTGAACGATTTGAATTATCGAAATAGGATCTGTGGTGGGCTCCACAGGCCCAATAGTACCGTCTAGTCCACAAAATGGACTGGAGACAAGCTTGACCCATTCTTCAAATATTTCAAAAGGAGTACAAAAACTCCTTAGTAAGTTTTGAGCAAATGTATAATTTCAATCTATAACCCTCCAATATAACACTCAAAGGTAACACTCCAATGTAATACTTAGAAAAAATCTTTATTATATTTTTTTTAAACGTAGCACTCCAATATAACACTTGAAAAAAGCTTTTTATTATACTTTTTCCAAATGTAACACTCCAATAAAAACTCCACACTCCAAAAAAATTTCTTAGCGTAACACTCTAATGTAACACAAAAAAATTCATTCGTATACTTTTTCCAAACATAATATTCCAATGTAACAATCCAAAAAAATGATGTGACATTCTTCAAACCATTTTAGAAGGGTGTGGAATTCTTCAAACCATTCCAAAAAGAGTATAAAAATTCCTTAGTAAATTTTGGATAAATGTATAATTTCAAACTGTGAATATTACGTTTGAAAATAGTACACTAAGTAATTTTTTAGTATTTTTATGTGTGTTATATTGGAGTGTTATGTTTGAGATTACATTGATTGGAATGTTATGTTTGAGATTACATTGATTGGAGTATTATGTTTGAAAAATGTATTGGAGTTTGGAGTGTTATGTTTGAGAAATGTATTGGAGTGCGTTACGTTTGGAATATTACATTTGAAAAAAGTTTAGAGTGTTTTTTAGTGTGTTATATTAGAGTGTTACGTTTTTATTTGTAATGTGGAATTTATTCTAAGAGGGGAAATCAAAAACCTTTATAGTGTAGATTGTCTAAATGTGTAATTTCACATTTGGAGAAACTTACTTTTATCTCTCAAAAATTAAACCCAAACGTATAAATGACTATCATTTTATGTAATCTTCATTTTAATAGAACTTTTGAGTTCATAAGAAGAAAAAAATGACTAAATAGTCCACAATACCATATTTTGATATTTATTGGTGCTTCACCTTTTCATTTTTTCTTTTGAGTTTTTAATTAATTAATTAATTAATTTTTTCATGTTTATTAAATCTCTTTGATTGCAAATGTTAAATTTGTGTTTAATTATTTATATATTCAATTTTTAAAAAAAAAATTATATTTAGTTAGGAGTATTGAGTTCAAGCAAAATTATTTTTATATTCAATCTGTTTTTTTTTTTTTTTAATTTATATACTTAATTTTTAATGCACTACTTCAAACTTATATTTATTTTATTGTTGACATGTGTCTTTCCATTTTCTCTATTTTATATTCCATGTTCTTCCAATTCATATTTTCCGCACGTGCTCTTAACTTCAATCACCAAAGCGCTGTGTGTAATTATATAAGTAATAAATAAACATTACCTGCAAGAATGAAACTTAACAATCCTTCATAATCTAGGGAATTTTTTTTTTAAAAAAAAGGCAGTTCATTTCAGTTCAGATAATAATCAACATGTTACTTGTCACTTTCGATCATTTGATGAACACGGTAGAATCAGTCCACAAGAGAAACTTGAAATGAACTCAGTTAACAAAAACATACATATAGTTACTAAATGAAAATAAAGATGGAATCAAATTTTAAATTCAGCAACTCAAGGTGCTGCATCTGTTTTCAATTTTCACGCCATGTGCTTCGGCGGGCACTACCAAGACCCTTCAGCACCCACAGTTGGATTCTGAAAAGCAGCGAAACTCCAGAAAGTCTTCAATGCATAGGGCTGAGAAATCGTCACGCCCTCTTCAGTGATTTTTGCTATCTGCAATTTCCAAATATCAATTCTGTTTAGATATAATGTTCAAAAACTGCCACATCTATAGCTCATTTTCCTGTCAAAAAAAAATTTCTAGCAGTATAAAAGTAAGAATTAATGCTTGCAATAAAAAAACCTTGTCGTGGAAAAGAACATTCTTCCAATAGATTGAGCACAGTAATTCACATAAATATGAAAAGGGAACTAATAACTAAGTTGGCTCGGGTGAACTACTTCCAAGTACAACCAATTCTGCAAGGAAAAGCCTTTATATAGATCCTCATTATAGCAAGGAAACAAATTTCACAGTCCCATCTCTAGATTAGACCAAAGTAACCGGCTTTTCCTTGTATTATTAGAACATCAGAAAAGATGCATGAAACTCTAGGAGGATTTGGCACTACATAACACAAATCAAATTTGGCATTATCTAATCTCAATGATATCAGAGAATTGGAAAAAAAAAATTACCACAATGAGCACATAGAAACATTCAAATGATCCGTTTAATTTCATTAATTCATGATAGTCACCTGATAAGTTCCTAAACTACAGCATATGCTACTGCAGGTCCAGTTGTCATGCACCAACATAAAAGTCGCCACAAATAACTGAGGGGCCTAATAACCCAAGGCCTCTATGTCACATGGACTCTTCAAAACAGTTCAAAATACCCAGGCTACGAGGGATGATGTGCCTGACACTTACCATTGGATATTGGTTCAACAACCATATCCATCAATTCAATTTTCCATATGCCTGTACTGAAATGTCATTACATATATTTTTTGTTGCATAATTGCTACAAAAGTTCAGTATCTTTTTTGACACTCTATATGTTACATGAAATATCATTTCAAAATATTTTTTTTTCCCCTTTCTTTGCGGAGTCCACATATCCTTCAGTTAGAAGTTTGATGGATCCAACCCTTAGATACACAATACTATAGCCACTGATACCTATACCCAAGTTCACGTAATATGACCCATGACGTAGCTTAGTGCTCAAGGCTTTAGAAGCAATTCATCCCATGCCAAAAAGAGAATCTATTCCCATAGCAGGCTAAATTAGAATAGCAACATGAAGTTCAAAACTCGAATTTAGGCCAGAGAGACATTAAGAAAGAAAGTATCACTGAGACCCAGTGTTCACAAAATTTCCTCAATGTTTCTTGAAGATTTACACATATCTAGAAGAAAAAAAGTGTGTATATGTTTTTAAACTAGAACACAATAGTTGGATCAAACTTTCATAGGAACTAGATGGGGAAAAAACAATTATATGTTTCTTCAATGCACAACTCCCTCAGATCTTCATGAATGCGATAAAATTTAAAGATTTTGACATAATTAGAATAAACGAAAAAACATACTGTAACTTATCCCGATTATAACAATGGTATAAATAGATAAGACAAATAGCAGTTAATACAAAATAAAAATTTCTGAAGTTCAGCAAGACAAGAAATGCAATCTGAAAATCTTCTTTAAGTCAACATCTCAAAAGTCTATCACGGCTCAAGCATATAATTGCAAAAAAAAAAAAAAAAAAAGAACATGATAAATGGCACCATAAGAAGAAGCCATCAATTAAATTTCATGAGTTAAAAATATACCTGAAGTTTGTTCACCGCAGACCTATCACGATAGAGAAGTACACGCATGCATTTCTCCAGTAACTTAACACCATCTTCAAAACTCAAGTCCGCATGCCATTCATCACGGAGAATAGGCCTTGCAAGGTGATTTCCAAATCCAGTTGCCACATGATCATCTTCGAAATGAACACCAATCATATTAACCTGGATCACATTTACTAAAACAAATTATTCATGTTCCAGATTACTGAAAGCTTATCCTTGAGCATCAAGAAAATGAACTAAGTTACTGACAGGATTACCGTTCCAAGATACTTCTGACCATTTTTCACTCCTCCAAGTACAAGTGAATTCCATAGTGGGTTGAACTTGTTGCGACGATTGTACATCATCCTAGTCAAATAGTTGTGCACTTCCTTAGGCCCCAGTGAGTTCCCATCATCCCACATATTGTCATACAAACTGCCCAAATTAAGCACTCACGAAAAAAAGAGTCACGAATCTACAATGAACACTAGGAGCACCACCATCCTCCATATAGTGATAGTAACAATAGAAAACAAATAAAAATTAATAAATACAAAAGGGTCAGCATTTTATCACTTGCCAAGCCTTTCTACAGGATTAGATGCTTACATGAGCTTGTCAAGGTTGCACAAAATCTCCTGGAAATCACTTATTTCACCACTTGCACCAAGGAGAGAGTGTTTCCCAACAGACTTCAATCGCTCCACACTCTTGTAACGCAGGGTAGACCCATAGGAACCTGTGAATGAAAGCATCAATCACTTGAAGTAGACATAATTTTAGAATTTTGTAACAAGTACCCAGATAGAAGCATATGTGTAACATGAGGAATAAAGAAGTATCAATGCTATCTCTACTAGTATGAAAAACTAAAAAGTGCAAATAGCCAAATCTTCGGTGTTGACTTCCAGTAGATTATCCACTGTCTGCATCTAAACAATCATACTCTTCAAACAGATGTTGGTACCAAAGAATTGGATATTGAAAAAAAAACAAAACAAAACAAAACAAATCAAGTAAATCAATAAATAAGTATATGTCATGCGAATTCAAGTAAGACAAGTTAAGGAGCTACCTCCCATATCAGCAGCCATGAGAATACCATCCTTGAACTTGATGCCAATTACTGATGTACCGGTCACATATGGATAACTGTACCAAAATTCATCAAGTAATGATTTCATACTCAACTCACACACACACACACACACAAAGAAAGAAAAAAAGAAGAAGAAGAGAAGCTAATCCATTACATACTTCATACTCGTGAATGGGACCAATGTGCATATGCATGCATGATGCATCTATATACGTATATACACGTTTTTATTGATATATATGCGTAGACATTCAGGTTCAGCGATTCAACCCTCGTTCAGAGTTTCAACTCCTAACTAAAGCCATGAGATATGAACATGACTAGTGACCCTCCAATAATCTACCACTCGATACATTCTTGTATTTCAGTAATGAGTACCCATCATGGAAAGGCCACATTTGGTTGAACAGATTCAACCATTCCATTTAGAATTTAATAATTCCAATGAGCAATCCTAAATTAGTTAATTCAAAAACTGGTATAGCCATAAGAGGATATATATATATATATTAAATCTCCCAATTATAGATTAGGTAATTCTTTAGTTTATAACAAATGATTGATTTTAAATTTTTATTACAAAAGCAAAATATAGTAGATTTGGTAATTATTTTACAACCAAACACATCTAATTATCCAATTCATAAATGGGGGAATGACACGCAAAATCCAATCACTTTACCTACTTTATTGCACCCAACTGTTTCTTGTTCCTCCATTGAAACATAATGGTTTCATGTTCTTTCATCAGTTGGTTATTCCCTCCAATTGTATCTCTTTCTCCAATTCTAATCTCATTTGATTCACAAGATTGAATGGCCAGTTCTTGTCCGGACCTTTGATTCAATTGTTTACCAAGAATTTTGAGCCTGGTGCATAAGCATAATTCTCGGACGAACTTAAAAGGACTTTCGGTTCTTTGCACCCTGTTCTGGTTTGCAGCTTCTAAAATGGTCCAATTAACATTTCGAGACCACCAAACAGGTCCTGATGGAATACTTGTGCTTGTAGGGGAATAATAAAGGAGTGCCCTTGGCGCTTTTTTAGATATATCTTATTCCTCTCCTTGTTGACTTATGTTTGTCACCAGATGCTTAGCCCTTGATTACTTAAAGCACTACAAGACCCTCCTTACCTGTTGAATGGTGAGTTTATGGGATCTATGGGATCAAGATAGGTCTCTTCTATTGAACCTAGTATTCAATAACTATCATGCAGAATGAAAGTAGCTGCAGGCACATAGGCAATTTGACAAAGGTTTATCTCCCTCAATGGGTATAGCTCACCTTATTGGCAACTAGCCAAATGAAATACGTCTCCAGCTTGCTCTATCCACTCTTTCTCCTTGAGGTTTTCAATCTAAACATGAGATAGCCTAAATCAACTTGAAAGTGTCTCTCCCAGTTGTAGAATCATATCATAACATCCCTCAACTTGGAGCCATGAATAGATTGGTTTTCATCTAAGTAGCACAAACACATGACACGAAATAGTGACATGGCAATTTTCAAAAAAATGAGGACACAATAAGCTAGAGACACATTAAAATTTTATATTTTTATAAATTTATTATATGTCCAACATATGAATAGTTTATTCAAATGTACTGAAGAAGGAAAAAAAAAAGAAAAAAAAAAAGAAAAAGAAACATAACACTAACTAAAATTAAAAAGTCATATATACCATAACTTAACATTAAGATATCATTCACATAACAATTACTTTTAAAGAAAGCAAAACAATTGTAGAACATTAAATTACACATAATGTATTTATCTGATAAATGTTTCGAAACATACTTAGTGCACATTGCTACTATGGAGAGATTCATCACATAAGTTGAGTTTGGAGGGTTCAAGAAGTGTTTATGAAGTGTCCGATATTATGAATTTAAATTTCAATTAAGACAGGTTGAAGAAGCATCAAACACGCTCTTGGGAGTGCCCACAGAGTGTCGTGTCCGACATGGCACACCTCCTGCGTAGTGTCCATGCTTTTTAGGTTTTCATCAGTCTCTAACAACCACACACACACACACACAAAAGAGGGAGGAAAAAGCATGAAGAAGGAAAAAGAAAAAAGAAAAAAATAGTACACCATTGTTCATTTCTCGAACCTTAAAAAACCAGTCTACCCTGTTTACAACAAAACTATAAACACTAAATTGCGCACAAGTAATGGTACCTACACCTGCACTTACCTGCCCAAGTCCATGCACACAGCTCCATGTAACATATGTCATTTAAAAAAATATGTTGTCAAGATTTTTTAAAATTTTCTTTTTTGTTATTATCATTTTTTTGGATCTTTGACTCATGAAGATCGAACAACTGAAACCTCAATATCAACGATCATATAAGTACATGAATTGAATTCATTTGATGAGTTGGGACATCGGAAAAAATCTCCGGCAGATTCACATTCACATATGCATATAGGCCAATTAAACGACTAAAAGATTTTCAAACAACATATTGCAGATCAGATAAAAATATTATGGTAAAATTTTCTTTTGCCAACATGCACAAAGAACACAACAAAATAAAACTTGAATTGAATAATGCTATAACAAAGCTCAACCTATTCATATTTCCATCACAGCAATGAGTTGCAACAAGGAAACATATATTGAAAAAACCACATATTAGGACTACATTAAATTCATCTTCTAAAAGCTAATTCCAAATGTTTGAACTCTCTAGATTAAAACTCTTAACAAGTCATGGAATTGATTATGTGTCGATATCAAAATACAGGTATCATACATATGTCATCATCAATATTTCAAACTTCAACACATGCTTTCTGCTTTTGTATGTATTAAAGTCATTGTGTATGCCATTCTATTACTAAATTTCACCACTTCTAGAATGTTAATATCACTACTAAAGTTAACTACCACTCTCCTGCAATAATCAACATCAACAAAGTCCCTATATTTTTGAAACCTTGATATCACTATACTCATATTTTACTCCCAGAAACAGAAAGGGGCCCTAAATGAACGGAGGCATAACTTAAGTAGATTGGAACTTGGAAGTAACGACTACACTGCTATCCATTAGGAAATCTTGGCAGCATAACTCAAAGGGCTATGACGCAATATTCAAGGATGCTCTTTGGGCAGTTAGGACGACCCATAAATATTGGCAGCACTGTTGAAAAGGTGAAAAGAAAGGCATCTAAGTCATTCCAAAAGTTTGACATGCACAAGTGTGGTTAAAAAATTCCCTATGCTTTCACGGTAAACATCCCAACAAGAGTCCAAATTTTCTAGTGGAACCATGGCAAAGGCACTCAATAAGCTTCATTAGTTGGATTTTGGAAAAATCGACAAGAAGATAATCCTTGCCACATGAACCCAAAGCTAGAATTGCATAACTCCAGGTAATACATGGAATTTTACAACAACAGGGCATGAAACAAAATAAAATAAAGTAAACCAACACACAAATAATATAACCATCGGGAATCGCTTGCATGCTTTGGAAAATGTCTCAAATTATTTGACATTTCCCCAAAATTAGTGCAGTCAGGTGTTGTCAAAGAAAGAATTTCCTGATTAATGATAGCTCATTTTATTTTATTTTTTTGGGCACGAATTTTGTAAATACCCACTGTCCAAAATTGTGATAATTCCCTAAAAAATAAACCAATTCTTTAATCATCTTCTCACGGAAAAGAGATTTACAAAAAAATAAAAATAAAAATAACACTTATGATTTATGTTAATTTCAAGCTAGCCATCTTACAAAAATCACTCCTAGGGCTGCAAATTTTCAATCCAAAACAAGTGAACTTATGGATACCCCTCTAGAGAAAAAGTTTCAAATCTCACTCCTGAGTATATACACACACACATTGCCATGCTGTGTAACATCATAGAAACTACAATGTAATTAGGGTTAAAACTAATACCTATTGACAATCCTCAAAAACAATAAGAAACCAAAATTCATATATATATAGCAGGTTATTTCTGCCCATCAATAATTGAATTTGTTTCTATATGTGTGTGTGTATATATATATAGAGAGAGAGAGAGAGAAGACATACAGAGTTCTCTCTGATGCTGCTTGAGAGACCATGAAGTTGTTTTGAGGTTGATTAGAGTCCACCAACTGCATATATAACAGACAATAATACATCAGTAACAATATTTTCTGAGGGATGATTACCAAAATCACAACAAAAACAAAAAACGACTTACATTCATTTTGAGATTTTGATTTTGATTTTGATGGGTACTTTTTGCAGCAAAATGCAGAGCAAATTTGGTTTCGATCTTAAAGCTATATAATGAATGAACTTGGGGTGCCCCTTCTTGCAAGAAAGCCAGGGTTAACTTGGACCGACTCCAAACCGCTCAGCCCATTAACTTTTGAGAGTATTGGGCTCGACTTGACTTGGGACCCAAAGATACTCAATAATGGCCATCCAAATAAAGGCAACAGCACCTGATACACCAAAAAGTCGACTTATTTGTGCACTCATCTTTCTAATAAGATTTTAGAGAATTTACCGAAAAGTCTTGTATATAAAATTCAAAATTTATTTAATTTTAAAATAAAATATTTATACTAATTAGTCCTACATATTTATAATTATTACCAAAAAATTCATTTTTTTTAAATTTTAAATTTACAGATGTTGCTACATCCTACCACCGTCGGACTTTCATTAGACAGTTATCAGAGACTCGCCGAAATGTTCAACATCATCGGGCATTTGCTAGAGTATCACTGGAAGTTCACCGGAGTATCGTCGGAGAATTCTGAACATCACTGAAAGTCACCGGAATATCCAGAACATTCATTGGACGTTAAGAATATCATCAAAGACTCACCAAAATGTCCAGAATATTGCCAAAAAAATAGAGAAATTAAAGTGAAAAAAATAGCAAAATGTGCTAAATATTGATAAATTGAAATGAGAAAAAAAAAACGTGACAGTAACAATGAGAAAAAAAACATATGTTATTTTCAATTTTTTGAGGGATTAAACGAATAATCTTCAATATTGATCAAATTGAAAAGCAAATTCTAAAACTATAAAATCAATTTCAAAAAAAAAATCTATTAAGCATTTATCTTTATTAATCAAACTGAAAAATATGTTATGAAACTCCAAAATTTTATAGTTCTAAAACATATTATGAAACTACAAAATTTTACAGTTCTAAAAAATGTTATGAAATTGTAAAATTTTTCAATTTTAAAGCATGATTCATTTCAACATCAAAAAATTTGAAACTGTAAAATTTTACAGTTTTCATCGCTTATAACTAAAACTCGAAAATAGCTTGTTTAGAAATTGAAAATTTTATCCATTAAAATAGGAAAAGAGAAGTGTGTAACAAAGAAAATATAGAAAAATTAAGAGATCGAATAAGAGAAACAAATATAGAGAGAGGATTATACTTCGACAACTATTTTTTATTTAGATCTAGCCGGATCTGATGTAGATCTACTCAGATTTAATGTAGATCTTCTTCACCGGAAACTCATCTCCTTTGCTGTCGGTGAGGGTGAAGCAAGAAGTCGGTAGTTGTGGTCAGTAGTTGTCGGTGAACTCTAATCGATGGTGGTCGTCGATCGTTGGTTGCCGGTGATTATATATCAGAAAGAGAAAGATAAGAAGCAAGACGTGGTCACCGGACACTGATTGCTGGAAATTAAGAAGAGAAAGAGACTAAGAAGAATGAAAACAGAGAAGAAGAAAAACGTTACAGGACTTTTGAATATAAACAAAAGATTATAAAACTAAATAGGTCACACCTCTTTCAAAGAGGACTTGTTTGTAATTTGCCTTAGAATCTTTTAGTCAGTTCCCCTAAGTGGGTAGTTACATAAAATATGTACTTCAATTCTCAACTACAAATAGGCACGGCTGACTTTGGCCTAAAGCAGGCAAAGCCAGCGCTTTGGGACTCCAAAAAATGAGTAAAAAAATGGCCCTCAAATTTTTTTTAGCTATTATCTAGTCCATTAAAAAAACCTATCTGAATTTGAAAGCCCCTGTATAAGGCCCGATAAAATTCTGTAAAAATTCAAAACTAATATAAGGTTGATGTGGTGAATTATTTTGATTTTTACCCAAAAAAATCAAAAAGTCATTGTGAGTTATTTGAAATTAATGGGGGGTTATTTTTTAAGTACATTGATTGTATATATAACACAATTAATTATACCATGTAAAGTTATTTATGGAAAAATAATTGAACTTAAATTTGATTAAATATTACTTTCAATCAATTATTTCACAAGAAATATTGAATGAATTAGAAATTTTATCCATTAAAAGTGATTTTGTTGATAAGTGGGATTACGCAAGTTTGATTAGCAATGTTGTAGTTAAAAATGTGAAAATGGTGATATTTTATTATAATTTATTCACTTTTTATTTATTTCTTATGCTTAGATGATTTGATCATTTTTTTAATCATAAACTTTGTTATATATATGGAAGTAACCTTTTTGTAAACATTGTCAAATAAAAAAAATGGATACTGAATAGGTTTTTTTTTTTTTAAATGCAAGAAATCCATTTTACGTTTCGAAAATGTCAAAGCCGACCCTGCAAAAAGTTAATTCTATAACACAAAAAGTCAATACCAACTAGGCTTTTTCATATAGAATAGACTAGTGGGTGCACCGATGAATGTGTTGTTAAATCTATACAATATAAATTTAGATTTTGATTAAGTTGATCATATATGTTGTATACTGCTCAAGTAATAAAGATGTTATTTCCTAAACCACAAGTCTTGAGTTCAAGCCCCATTTACCTCCCCATGTAGTTTTATTTTTGTAAATAGGCTATAAAGATATTTTTGAAACAATACCATGGAATGCCTTCACTTTAATATAGAAGAAAGATAGATAGATTTTGATTTAAAAGAATATATGTTGTGTACCTCTCAAGTTAGGGTTAAGCAAGGAATTTGTGAAATTTGTAATCTGATCCGGTCCAGTTCAATTCGGTAGGTTTGGATTGATTTTTTGAATCCGTGATTCGGTTCCGGATTGAACCCCATAGTTCTAAATTGAAACCGATCTGGACCGTATACAAATAACTTATATTTATATTATATACCCTCCCATATAGTATCTTCTATTATTCCATATAAAACTTAAACCCAAATCTAAACCCACATAGTATCTTATTTTATTGCTTTTGTTTGTTGGTTTTTAGTTTTAATTTGTAATGATCTAAATACTTATGGTGAAATCAGTTTTCTTATGATTGTTTAAATTCTAAAACAGTATGTCGCTATTATGGAAAGACATGTTACTATTGTTGAACTAATATGATGCTATATTTATGTTTTTATGAAATTAAAATGTTATATATATACATATTATTTAATTATGTGAATCCGTGATCCTAAATCGATCCAATCTGTGTTGAAATGGATTGATTCGGATTGGTTCCACGATTTAAACAGATTGAATTGGTTCCAATTTTTCAAGAACCGTAAATAACGAATTGGTCCTGATTTTATCCTAATCTGAACCAATCCAGTCTATGCTCACCCCTATCTCAAGTGGTAGAAATGTTGTTTCCTAAACTATAAATTTTTGAGTTCAAGCCTTATCCACCTCACTATATATTTTGTTTTTTAAATAGGCTATAATGGTATTCTTGCAAAAATCAAAGCGCCATATTATGTCAACATCATGGGAAACCTTCGGGTGGCTCTATTTGCATCCCAAAAGATTGCTTGGACACCCCCATTTTAAAATTTAAAATTTATTTTATTATTTTGGATAGCCTAAATGATACCTATTATATCTTCAAAAACACTAGGGGGATACTTAACACATGTCCATAAACTAAATTTGTCTCAATTATCTCCAACTCAACTTCTCACACAGAGCAACACAACAAATCAAGCCCCTCCCATTAGAGCCTACCCTCATCGAAGCCCGTCGTCGCTTACCTTGTCGGAGCCATCAGAGCCCATGAACAATGTTGAACATCACTCTAAAACATAGTAGGAGAAGTTAGAAAATTTAAAGGTATGGAAACATAGAGCCAAATATTTTTATTTTTTTCGGATACTCAATACTAAACAAAATTAAATTTATTTGGAAACAAGTTTCCAAGCATATGTAATTTGTTTGGAGATATAAACCTGGCTAGTTCTTTTTGTTCAAAATTGAAATAAGAAGAAGTTATAAAATTAAGAGCCAAACATAGACTATTTGTTCGGATATTAAATACTAAACAATGTCAAATAATTCAGAAACATAGTGCCGAATAAAAGTTATTTGTTCGGTATTGAATTTCCGAACAAATTTCAAAAATCCACCGACTAAAAACAATGAAGATAAACAAAAAAACCTATCTTCTCTATAAAAAATAGAAAAAAAAAATAGCTTGGGAAAATTTTCTTCATTGTTCATTATTGACTTCAATATGAAATAGAATGCAAAAATGATAGATTCAAGTGAAATATGGTTGCGTATGAAGAAGAGAATATAGAAGAGATAAAAGAAGATTAAGACTGATTATGAATGAGGCGTCCAAAGCACTATAATTTACACTTTTTTAAATATCAAGTACTTTTTGTCACTTTAAATAAAGATATTTTTAGGGTGTCAAACTAATTTTTTTTGGGTGCAAATAGAGCCACCCAAGTAATACTTGTCAACAAAGAATACTTTTTGGTGACAAGCACAATCCTTGCTATATATTAAACATATTTGGTGACAACATCCTCACCACCATAGGTAGTCTTTCGAATTTGGAGAATATACTTTTAGCGAGGAAATGATCATTTTTAGTGGCAAAATATTTTACACTTTGGCTTCCAACAATGTTTGTCGCAAAACACTTTACATTTTGGAGTCAAGATTGGTTCTTCACTAAAAGGTTGCTTTTGGCGTGGAATTGAAATTTCCTCGCAAATGAGTATCGGAGGCTACCCATTTGCAACAAATGTATGACGAGTCAAATTTCCTTGCAAAAAAGTTTTTGGTGAGAAATTTTCAAACTTTGTGACAAATATTTTCCCACGGTTAATATCAAAATGCTTGTAGTGACATTCATTCTCATCACCCTCGCCACTTCCCCACCCACCTACACTACCCACACCCAACCCAATACCTAGTTAATCCAACCCTAGCTACAATAATCATAGGATGCAACTCTAAACTATGCATTTTGTAACATTGAATGGAAGGGGTGTGTGGTGGCAACGGGGAAGAGGAGGAGGTCGAGGGGTTTGGGTGGTACTATTAGCTAGGTTTTGGGTCAACTAGGGTGTTGGGTTGGGTGGTGTAGATTGTTTTTCGTGCTTCTTTCGGTATGATAGCCCTACAGTTCGAACTCATGTGGTTTTGAATCTGATTTCACAAGTGTAATGTGAAATAGATAAACACAAATGAGTCCAAATTCGGTAAATCTTTTGGAAAATCAATTTTGAATCAAAATGTCAAAAATGGACTACTTTGCCAGATTACAGAGTCACCACCTAAATGTTTTTGAAAAATTTAGGAAACCCGGGACTCGTGCCAAAGGTCACTTATCCGTCATCACTAAAGTGTCTCGGCTTAGGAACTTAGGTATGAGAGGAAAAGGTCATAAATTGAGCACCTCACTCGTTCGATCAAAGATTGGTCTCTACTAATCATGATGTGATTCTTATTTACCTTATATACTCTTGTTCCGATTATTCAGGCTAGCATGACTATGTGACGCACACAATTATAGACTAATTTGTAAAAGTTGAAACACTTTGATTTCATGTTTGTTTGTTTGAAAATTGTTTCGAATATGTACCACTTGAAAAAGTGATCTCATATGCACATTACTCAAATTATCTCAATTTAAGCAATTAGCCTTCATCCGTATACATTCAAACAGATATAGCATTTAAGCACTTAGCATCATGGTAATTATGCTCGACATGGCAACAATCACACTCATGCGATATCCTAAAGCAGTGAAGCTTACCCCAATTCCCGAGGCGTGCCAAAAGAGAGAAAATAGTTAGAAAAATGCATAATCCTAACTAATGAAATATTCCTAATGCAACACATGCAATATGTAATTAGAAGTCCGGCAACTAGCATAGCATATGAATCAATTTGATAGCATGCAGTTTTAAACACGTTTTCAAATAAGTATTTAAACGACAATATTTGTTAGAATAAGGAGCTGAACCTTATGCATGCAAGACACATGGATGCAAATCATAGAAAATGCTAAATGAAATGTGACGCTTTAAACTATCCATCATAAGCGGGTAAATAAAAGGGAGAAAGACGTAAGGTTGGAAGACATACACGCATTATTACATATTTGCCCTCGCGTAGGAGGGTCTGAATGAATGAATTAGCTAAGCTAGCTAACCACCTCGAATTTAACTATCTATTCTAGCTAATTAAATAATTACAATACATTCTAATTAATTAATACAAATTAACTAATTAATTACATTACGAAATTAATTAACTAAATAATTAATTACAAGTTCACTAACAACATACTACTATTAACAAAAATCTAATGGGTCCTGAGGAGAAAGGAAATGGCTTATGCATGCACACGAATTTCTCCTCCGAGAATGCCTTTGCACTGTTTTGCACTTCAGTCTCTGCTATGCTTTGTGAAAAAATAAATTAAAAAAGTAAAAATAAAGTGGTACTGCCTAGTTGAAAAGGGTAGCCGACAGGTCAGAAGTGGTGGTGGCCGCCCACTAATAGTGGCATGTCGTACGGTAAAAGTGGTTTGCCGACCACTAATGTTAGGTTTCTCCTACTGCAACAGAAAACAAACAGAGCACAAACAAAGCAGTCTCATGGGATGTTTGTCCACCTTGCCTCTCATTATCATCAGATAACTCAAAGGAACTCACGAACCTCCTCTCTATCATGATATTGATCAAAGGAAGTGGTTGACATCGACTCTTGAATCATTTTCATCACTAACAAGTATGAAATGACTTAAGACTCAATGGGTTCAATCAACGTCCGATTAAACCCAAACCATTTTATTATCTTGCTCCATTTTAAGCCATTAATTACCCATTTTAATTATCTTTCCATTCATTAGTCATTTTAGTCCAAAATGAGCATTAAGTCCACTAAAGGAGGGAAGTGTCAAACAAAGGGTTGTTTTGTGCATAAGAGAGATGTCATGCCGTTGGTAATGAACCACTAAGCACGACGATCTCTATCTCAAGCTTAAACAAACAATCGGTTGAAATGACTCTCAAAGCAAGGAAGAAGCCAAGAAATGAGAGAAGTATAGGGATGATTAGAGATAATCACAAGTATGGAAAGCTTGAAATAAATGTTATCAACTCAAATAGGCTGGTGTTTAATGCCTAAAATACCAAACCTATGAGGACTATTACACTACAAGCATGTAATATAAAGCATAAATGACATGAACAACTTAAAATAGGCTAAAATAGCACTAAAATTAAGGTAAAAAATCTACAAAAGCAACCTAAAATAATGGGGCAATTAGGCTAGTAAACAAGCCAAAGGAGGGGAGGTTAACCCCTCCATTTTTAGAACTTCAAAACATTTTAACCTCTGAAAATCAGTGGTAAAAAGTTCAAAAAAAAGATAATGAAAATATGGGAAACACAAGGGTAAAAGTCTAGAAGACAAGGTTCAAAGAAGGGTGGTCAAACCCTCTACCTTTAATGGCCTTAAACCATAAGTTTCAACCCACAAATATAGGCGAAAAAAATAGTCCAAAAATAGTAAGGAAATATGGAAAAGAAGTAATGCAAAAGAGTTAGGATGTATACCTCTTGAAGAGGAATGATCATTTTGTTCACAAACCATTAATTTCACAACCTCAAGAGCTAAAATGCAAGCTCAAACACCTCAGCAAAGAACCCTCAAGGTTTGGTTTAGAGTGTCTAAGCAAAGGGTATAGAAGTTGCAAGGGAGAGAGAGAAATGTAGAGAGAAATATTTTTCAAGACTTTGCTCGACAAATTTTTCTAACCTAATTTTTTAGAGAGAGTCATCAATATATAGAAATATATGAGACTACCTCAAAAATATCCATACAGACACAGCTGGTGCAGTGCATGCATCTGTAGAGACAGTTGGCACAGCTGGCAAAAAGATTTGAATTTTTACACAAATGATCGACAGGCCACTAAAAGTGGGCGGTAGGCCACTGGTGGGTCCTGCAGGTCTCTGGATGGTTAGGCTTGAAAAACTACTGTTTTGGTCCAAAAAACAAGGCACAAGGTTTGTAGGTTTCTGAGGCTCAAAACTGAGGTTTCCTGCTGAGGACATCAGGCATTTGGACAAGCTAAATTCATCATTAGGTGATTAATCGGTAGCACCCAAGTCTTAAGGACAGTAAAAAATTGGGATGTCTACAGGTGGGTACAGTTGGGTGTGGCAGAAGTTGGTAGGGGAAGTTTTGGGGTTCAATAGAATGGGTAGAAGTGCAATGGAGGTGGTTAGAAAATGTACGGGGGTCATTGGAATCTGTGGGAGGAAGTAGAGAATGAATGAAAGTCAGGGTGACGAGGGAGGGTGGAGGAAGTGGCTGCATTGGCAGAGGAGGGCAAATAAGGAACAAAAAGAGATGAGAGCAATTTCTTAATCTTGCCGATAGATTCCATGCTTTGATAATTATTTTTTGTCCTTTCACTACTACAATAATTGCCAAAAACTTTTTCACTAACTAGTAATGAAAAAAGCTTCATTTCTCACTAGAATATCATTCCTCTAAATAATAATGACTCATATGTATTGAGTTAAGTTAACAAATTTGTAATTTAATAATTTTTAGAAGTGAACTTGGATGATTAGGTTAGGCCTAATGTCGGCCAGCCTCAAACCTGAGAATAATCAATCTTGAAGATTATTCAATTCTCATTTTTATTCATGTGTATCTCTTTTAAATTGACAAGATTATATTTTATAGGCCTTCAATTACAATAAGGATTAAATGTGACATTTATAACCAATTAGTGGTGCAAATGGAGAGGTAGAAATGTAAAGAAAGTGGGGATTTATGAAAAGTAAGGCCTCGTTTGGGAACAGGCTAATTTAGTAATTTTTTGACTATTTGATTAAAATATGAGTTAAAAAAAATTAGTATGTTTGGGATGACTTTTTAACTTTTTACGAAACGATGTGTAAAAAGTAGAGAGAAAAGAGAATATTTGACTTTTTGGTATGGATTGTTGGCTTTTTGACTTTTTTAGTAATTTTTTGACTTTTTGACTAAACCGGTCGCTTCCCAAACGAGGCCTAAGTAGGTATTTGACATGCACTAAATGAGTGCATTTTATTCTTTTTTTTTTTTGCATACATGCACTTATTTGAATCACATCAGTTAACATCTCTTTTTTACTTTTTACTTATTTTCTCTATTTTTTTATATTTTTTTTATAAAAAATCAAAAGATACACTTATTTAAAACATTATAAACCGCCTAAAAGTGACGATCATAGTGATTTATGATAAGGGAGTAGTACTGGTGATCGCGGTGCGGTGGTTATCCACTAACTCACTTATTTATACACATACAAAAATAAAAATTAAAAAAAGGTGAAAGTAAAGGTAAAGGTAAAGATAAAGAAAACGCATTTGAACTCCATAGGTTTGGTTCTACAAAATTGAATTCATTTTTAAGAAAATTGAGTTTTTTGTTTTTTTTATATTTTTAGTGAGCTTTTTAATATTTTACAATTTTCTAGATAAACCTAATCTAAATACGTTTAAAAAGTATAATATTTATGCTTTTTTTTTTAAAAAAAACCATCAAATACAAAAAATATATAAAAAATATGAAAATTTAATATATTTTTATATTTTGTTGTATTCAATGAATTATTTAAAATGTTTATTTTTTAAATATATTATGATTAAGTGGATCTAAAAAATTTAAAAAAAATTGACTAAAATATTTTTTAAAAATTATTAAAAATATAAAAATACGAATTGAAACTTAAAAACCTATTTTTTGGAAAATTCAAATAAAAGCATTTCCAATGTATATGCGCTACCAAAACAAATAATGGGTTTACAATTTAACCCTTGAAATTTAGAAGAAAAAAAATATAATTTTACAATTTTGATATAATTATATTGATTTTTCTTTTAATAAGATTAAAAAAAATCAAAACTAATGCAAATTGTATGAAATGCAAAGATATCCAAATAAAAACATAATTTCAATATAATAGAAAAGAAAATATCATTTTTTAATATATTTTCCAAAAAAATATTGATGAAAATAAAATTAAATGTTGTGTAAATTAAAAAAAAATACTAATAAGTTCTATTTTGCTATTAATATTACTATTGAGTTCTATTAAGATTGAATATGGACAACTAAGTCCTATTTGTCATAAAATATTCCTAAAAAGTTCATTACTCTATAATGGTGTATTTTATTTCAATTTTACCCTTCTCATTTAATATAAACAATAATTATATATATAAATTTGACTTAATTAAAATTAAAAATTTTAATTGAATAAAATATTAATATTACATTAAAAATATAAGTAACAAAAACAACTTTAGTATAAAATGTGCTGTTATTTCCAATTATGATTTTTTTTAGTATAAACAATTTAAAAAGGCTAAATTCTATTATACTTCTAAAGAGTTATGAAAAAATAATACAATGATAAATTTATTTATTTCTCAATGAGATAATATTATAAGCTTTTGTTTATGAAAATTCATTTAATTTTAACAATTAAAAATATTTATAATTTTTTTCGTTCATATTTTAATGACAAAAATAAAAATAAAATAAAATATACTATTATGAATAATTGATTTTTTTTATAAATTTATAAAATAAAAAAATAGTAATTTTTAAAATAAAATAAAATTCATCGGTAATTTTTTTTATTGTGTTTATTAATATTTTAATATAATATCATAATTTTTACAATTAAAAAATGTAATTTTGCTTAGATTAAAAAAATTGATAATTATTATTCATAATAAATGAGAAGTAAAATTAAGCTAACATACACTATTATGGAGAAATGAACTTGTTGGAAATATTTTATAAAAAATATAACTTAGTTGTTCACATTGAAAATTGGTAGGATTAAAAAGTAATCTAAAGGTAAAATAAGACTTATTAATAATTTTTTCTAAATTAAAATTTTAAATTTATTATAATTATGTCAAAATTATAAAAATTAAGAAGATCAATGTAATTTACCGACAAACAAAAATAAAATAAAAAAAAGAAAAAGAGGACGACCTCAAGTCAAGAGCGTGCAGTACGGAGGATGAAAAGTCCCCTGAGGGGTCCAACTTACGTACGGAGTTTTCATGTACCATATAAAAAAGTAACATTTTAATAAAATAAAAAATAAAAAAGTTGTCTCACTGGAAGTTAAAGGTTTTAGTGGTGATGCCACGTAACTTGATTATATATATATATATATTAGTAAATGACACACAGTGAATGTGCAATTTAGATGAATAAACAAAAAAATAAATAATAAAAAAATTAATATTATAATATGTATATTGTTTAAATGATAAATGTATTTGAGAGGGTAATTTATATGAAGATTGGGCCGAGCTGGATAAATTGGGCCAAGCTAAAGTGATGGGCCAGTTTGGGCCGCACTGCGAAGGGCTGAGTAAAAAGGCCGTCTAAGTTACTCCGGTCTGAAGAAGTAGCCTTGGTGTTAGACCGGTCACAACCGTGGTAATTAGTTCGGTTAGATAAGGCTTATTTCTACTTCAGTTGAGGGATGCGTTGTTCGGTCTTCAGTAATTAGTTCGGTCGTAGCGTATGGAAACCGAGGTGTGCTAAGTCCTTAAGAGGACTTGGCTCTGAAGTTAGTTCGGCTCAACTCTCTTATGGTTAGCTCGGTCTTAGCATGGGAAAGCCGAGGTAAGAGAATGGAAAGTAAGGGTCGAACTAACGTTTACTTCAGTCATATTGGAGTTTGGCCATGGTAAAACCATCTCACTTGGTTCAAGCAGTGAGGAGGGTGTTGAGAGAAGCATTATCTCTCAGGAGTATGAATTCTAGGAGGACTCTACGTGGAGGAATAAGAGTCCTACTAGGATTGTGCCACACGGAACCTATAAAAAGCTCACCTACATCACCTATGGAGAGGTAACACAACTTGGTTTTCTGAATACGCAGAGCTTTTGTCTATTTGTCAAGCTTACTGACTTAGGCATCGGAGAGGTTTCCGGCATACACCCGCTGGCTAGCTCACGTTCGTGTTTTCAGGTGATAAAGCGACGTCGTACGGAGGAGCGCAGACTTGATCAACAGGATTATACGAGAAGGTGTATTTCTTTCCCGTACAATTGGCGCCGTCTGTGGGAACTCAGACAAGAACAACCTTTTGATCAAGCTTTTCCTCAGAAAGAATCAATGGCGCACAACGAAGATATGTCACAGTCCGCCATCGACGGACAAACACCACAGGGAGGTACGAGACGCGAAGGACTACCTTTGATCCCTCCTATGGCGGACTTGGAGCAACGACAGAATCCCAGGAGGGATACAAGGGAGAGAAGGCGGACTGACAGCCCTCACCACTCCCGTTCACAGAGTCCAGAAAGACAAAGGCGGAGGGTTGATCAAACCTTGGAAGAACGCGTCAAGGAGCAAGACGAGTTGATACGACAGATGGCGGCGGATATGGAATCCCTAAAGCGCCAGATGAAGGGAAAAGAAGTGGCGACAGGAGCGAGGCGCACAACCAAGACGCCTCCTCGTCACTCGGAAGGTCGTAGTAGGAACACCACACCTTCACAAGCAGAGAATAAAAGCCTCAGGACAGGCGATACTCAACCCAGATCTTCCAGAACTCGTCACCCCAAGTCTGAAAGGACGAGATCCGAGAGGTCATACACGGAAGGGAGCACATATTGGCCTTCACATACGCACCAAACAAGATCTAGACAGACAGAGTTGCCCAGATCGTTCGACCTACGAACCATGCTAGAAGAAAAGGCACGATGCAGGGAAGACGCCAGGGCACATGATCCACATAGAGTTTCTTCCTTACAGCGGTTGGCTCCTCGGACGCATGGAAGCGTCGAGGTTGGAATGCCAATACCGCGCCCTGCCTACGAACCAACGAACTAGGAATTGGCGAGGCTGCAGACCTCGCCGTTTGTTCCAGCAATTGAGAACGCGCCCCTACCATCAGGCTTCCTTCAGCCCAAATTCACTACATACGAGGGGAAGACGGACCCCTACTCACACTTGAGCCACTTTCGCCAGGTCATGGCTGTATATCGGCGAAACGAGGCTTTGATGTGCATCCTCTTCCCGTCAAGCCTTGGAGACCTAGGCCTGACTTGGTTTGAGAAACTCCCAGAAGGCAGCATAGCCTCCTGGGCGCAATTGGCGGAGGCGTTCGTCACACGATTCAGAACAAACACCAAAACCCCGGTGGAGATCGACCAGTTACTCTCCATCGACATGGGCGACAAGGAGACCCTAAGATCTTACAACAGTCGTTACTGGGAGACCTTCAACCAGATTGGGGACTGCCCCACCAATCTCGCCATTGCCCAGTATAAAAGAGGACTTCCAGTTGGGAACAGACTAAGGGACTCAATCACCATGACGCCGCCTCTCACCATGGAAGCCTTGATGGAAAGAGTGCATCAGCACATCAGGGTGGAGGAGGATGGCGCCCGTGCTAAAACAAAGTCTAACACAACTGCAACGCCAGAGAAAAAGGCCTCAGCAAAAGTCAATGCGGTAAACCGTCCGAGCAAGAACGGGCGGGGCAGGCGAGACAACGAAGAAGACCAAGATAAGAGATGGCTGAGAGTCCGCACTGCCATAACCACGGTCTTCAAGAAACCGATCTACCCAATTCTGAGTGAAATAAGAGACGAGCCTTTCGTCAAGTGGCCAGCCAAGCTAGGCGAGGCTCAGAAGGATTACGACGACAGATCACGGTGCACCTTCCATAAAGAAAAGGGGCACCGCACTGAGAACTGCACACCATTGAGACAGCACTTGGAAGAATTGGTGGCAGCAGGTCACTTGGACAAATACATTGAAGGAAGGACGCAACCAGCCCCCCAAGATCATAATAACCCCAATGGGATGCCGATCGACGCCCCACCTCAAGGCATTATCAACGTGATACATGGAGTCTTTGAACCTGAGCGTATATGCGAGCTCAGAGGATTAATCAAAAAGGCTGAACACTTAAGAGAGGTACTAAGTGCCCAACCTACAGTTAAGAGGGGGAAGACCGAGGCTACAAACGTCATGTCTTTTTCAAACAAAGACTTGGACAGGATCTATTGCCCTCACAATGACGCTCTGGTTGTCACTCTCCGAGTCAAGGATTTTGACGTCAAGCGGATTCTGATCGACCAGGGTAGTTCATGTGAAATAATGTACTACGAAACATTTAAACAATTGAAGTTGCAAGATAAAGACTTGGCACCTGCCGTATCTCCCCTGATTGGATTCAACTCCATGCCAGAATGGCCCGTCGGCAAAATAATCCTCCCAGTTAGAGCAGGGAGTGTGACGAAACAAGTGGAGTTCTGGGTGTTGAAGGTCCCCTCCACTTACAACATCATCTTGGGCAGAACGTGGCTGCATGCCATGCGATCGGTGGCGTCATCCTACCACCAAGTAATGCGGTTCCCCAACGACACCGGAGTAATAGAAGAAGTCTATGGAGACCAGATCATGTCGAAGCAGTGCTTTGTCACGGTGAATGGCAGCCGCGCTGCCAAAGGATATGTTCATTCGGTGGAAGAGCCTGAGAGTAATGATATTCGCAGAGGTTGGCAAAGCGGCTAGCCAGAAAGCGGTGGAGGACTTGGTAGAGGTAAGAATAGATGAAAATAACCCGGATAAGTTCTTTTTGCTCGGTTCGTCGTTGTCCAGCACTGAGAGATTAGAGGTCTTGGAATTTTTGACCTCTAACATCGAAGTATTCGCCTGGACACCTTATGACATGCCAGGCGTTGATCCCAACTTCATCTGTCACCAACTCAATGTCCACCCATCCGCCAGACCAATCATTCAGCGCACGCGCAGATCGGCACTCCACCACGCCGAAATAGTGGCAGAAGAAGTAGGAAACCTGCTGGAGGCAAGAGCAATCAGAGAGGTACACTACCCAAGATAGATCTCCAACACAGTCATAGTACCAAAGAAGAATGGCAAGTGGCGAGTCTGCGTCGACTACAAAACAGTCAATAAGGTGTGCCCAAAAGACAGCTTTCCTCTACCACGGATAGATCAGCTGGTAGACTTGACGGCAGGGCACAACCGGCTTAGCTTTCTGGATGCTTACAGAGGCTACCACCAGATCGCCATGCATGAACCAGACCAGGAGGTCACATCCTTCACAACTCCAAGAGGATTATACTACTACAAGGTCATGCCCTTTGGCCTAAAGAACGCAGGGGCGACATTCCAGAGAATGGTCACCAAGATGTTTGAGCCATTGTTAGGCAGAACAATGGAGGCTTACATCGATGATATGGTGGTCAAGAGCAAGGATGAGAATGACCATCTCAAGGACCTAGGAGAGATGTTTGAGATCCTAAAGAAGCATAAGTTACGCCTCAACGCGTCGAAGTGTGCATTCGGAGTAGGATCTGGCAAATTCCTGGGCTTCCTGGTGACCAACCGGGGTATAGAGGCAGACCCCTCCCAGATCAAAGCAATTCAGGATCTGGAGAGACCAAACTCAGTAAAAGAAGTGCAACATCTCACCGGCATGGCCGCTGCGCTCAATCGGTTCATAAGTCGGTCGTCAGACAGACTACGACCATTCTTCCATGCTCTAAAGGCGAAGTTTGAGTGGGACAACGAATGTGACCGAGCTCTGGAAAGCTTGAAGGAGTACATGTCTTCTCCACCACTACTTGTAACCCCAATCCCTGGAGAAGAACTCTTCTTGTACCTGGCAGTTTCACAGCACGCAATTAGCGCAGTGTTGGTCCGCGCAGAAGGAATCCAACACCTGCCCATCTACTATGTCAGCAAGACATTGCTGGGAGCCGAAACAAGGTACTTGCCACTGGAGAAACTGGCATTGGCCCTGATGATGGCCTCAAGGAAGTTGTCGCATTACTTTCACGCCCACACCATAGTTGTTCTCACAGCCTTCCCATTAAAGGCTTTATTTGAAAGGACGAACTTTTCTGGGCGAATTCTGAAGTGGGCAGTAGAGTTGGGACAATACGACATCAAGTTCCAACCCAGGACCGCAATAAAAGCTCAAGCATTGGCAGATTTTGTCGCAGAATTCACACCAGGCAGTCATCACATCTGCCCAGTCGACCTGACTGAAACAACTGGACTAGGGAGGGAAGTTGACGCCGGAATAGCGTAACCCCTAGTACAGGATACTCAGCCAGACGCCAAGGCAGACCAAAGCGAGGCAAGGAACTCAGAGGCAGACCATGCTACACCAAGTCAAGACTCACCAACAAGTAAAGACTTGGTACAAACAGAAAACAAGGGGCAGACAGCAAACCTAGACCTTGTAGAAGACACCAGCAACATGGAAGATCCCAAGGCATCATCTGACCCCTCCACTTGCTGGAAGTTGTTCGTCGGAGAGATGTGGAAGCTCTTCGTGGATGGAGCATCCAACCGGCATGGAGCAGGACTTGGCATAGTCCTCATCTCTCCAGACGGCCTAGTAGTGGAGCAGGTAATCAACCTTGGCTTCCCAGCATCAAACAACGAGGCGGAGTATGAAGCGCTTCTTGCAGGACTTAAGTCAGCACTCTACATGAAGGCCACCGAGCTAATGGTTTACAGCGACTCACAGCTGGTGGTAAACCAAATATCTGGCGACTACGAAGCAAAGGATGACAGGATGGCTAAATACCAAGAACTGGTCAGAACAGAGATAAAGAAATTTGAAGTGGTAAGGATAGAACAGATCGGCAGGGAGGAAAACAGCAGAGCGGATAAACTCGCAGGCTTCGCCTCAATGGCAGATACCTCCATCCCTCATCCACTACTGATTGACTACCTGCCAAGACCAAGCATCGAAGACCCAGAAGTAGAAGAGGTATGCTGCGCCGATCTAAGCCCCTCTCGGATGGATCCCATCATATTGTTCCTAAAAGATGGCACCCTACCAGAAGAGAAGAAAGAAGCCAACAGAATAAGAGCGAAGTCGCAGCGATTTTGGCTTTCTCCATCCTTGGCATTATACAAGAAGTCGTTCTCAGGACCTTACTTAAAGTGTGTTCATCCCAACAAAGTAGAGGCGTTCTTATACGAAATACATGAGGGTGTATGCGGCAGCCATCAAGGAGGAAGATCATTGGCATACCGAGCAATTTCACAAGGATATTGGTGGCCATACATGCAGGCAGACTCTGAGAAGTACGTCAAAAAGTGCAAAAAGTGTCAAAAATTCGCACACCAAATACATCAACCCGCCAGAGAACTTCTACCTCTAACTAGTCCATGGCCCTTCACAATGTGGGGATTAGACATAGTAGGTCCACTTCCAACAGCACCAGGCAACAGGAAGTTCTTTCTCGCCGCAACCGACTACTTCACAAAATGGGTGGAAGCAGAAGCCTTGGCGTCAATCAAGGAAAAAGATGTGAAGAAGTTTGTCTGGCAGAATATCATCACTCGATTTGGCATACCAAAGGCATTAATCTCAGACAACGGCACTCAATTCGATGGCAGAATTTTCAGAGGCTTTTGTGAAGAATACAAGATAAAGTTCTACAATTCTACACCGGCGTATCCCCAAGCAAATGGCCAGGCAGAAGCATCAAATAAAGTCGTCCTGGATGGATTGAAGAAAAGGTTAGAGAAAGCCAAAGGCAAGTGGGCAGAGGAACTCCCTCATATTTTATGGGCTTACCGCACCACACCTCGGCGATCGACAGGAGAAACACCATTCTCCTTAGCTTATGGCATGGAGGCAGTAATCCCACTGGAAGTCGGCCTCCCCACAATTCGGAGCGAGAACTTTGATCCAGACTTAAATGGCGAAGCCATAGCATTAGAGCTTGACCTTGCGGAAGAAAGAAGAGACAGAGCATTGGTTCACAT
This sequence comes from Camellia granthamiana, assembly GCA_036172215.1. Taxonomy (NCBI): domain Eukaryota; kingdom Viridiplantae; phylum Streptophyta; class Magnoliopsida; order Ericales; family Theaceae; genus Camellia; species Camellia granthamiana. The sequence goes on along the minus strand of CM069908.1, from coordinate 87,418,055 downwards.
CGCCGCCTAACAACAAGAATTGTCCAGAAAGTATAACAAAACAGTGCATCCAAGGCAGTTCAAGATCGGAGATTGGGTACTACGCAAAGTGATGGGAAACACCTTGGTTCCAGGAGACGGCAAGTTGGGGCCTAATTGGGAAGGACCTTACAAAGTGGTCGGATTAGCAGGTAAAGGGGCATACCACTTGGAAGATAAGGACGACAAAGCAATTCCTAGGCCGTGGAACACTGCCAATCTTAAGTTGTTTTATTTTTAAGCATGTGTAATTTTTTACTTTCTCAATAAAACAAGTCGATTATTTTCAACATAATTATTTTCAGTAGAAGGTAACTTTAGTAAGTTAGGAGCATTGTAAACATAGTTGGCCGGAATAACCAACTATGAACCTTCCTAAGCTCAGGATAAGGATCCAGGCTGCATGACGTTTGGTCGGAATAACCAAACACTTTATTCTAAGTTGGCTGGAAAAACCAACTTAGAGGTTGGCTGGATTAAACCAACTCTTATTACTCTTCAGCCGAAGTAAGTTTATGGCTGAAGAGTGGTTGGCTGGATTAAACCAACTCTTGTACTCTTCAGCCAAAGTAAGTTTATGGCTGAAGAGTGGTTGGCTGGATTAAACCAACTCTTGTACTCTTCAGTCGAAGTAAGTTTATGGTAGAAGAGTGGTTGGCTGGATTAAACCAACTCTTTGTTACTCTTCAGCCGAAGTAAATTTATGGCTGAAGAGTGGTTGGCTGGATTAAACCAACTCTTGTTACTCTTCAGCCAAAGTAAGTTTATGGCTGAAGAGTGGTTGGCTGGATTAAACCAACTTCTTGTAAACGAACTCTTTGTACTCTTCAGCCGAAGTAAGTTTATGGCTGAAGAGTGGTTGGCCGGATTAAACCAACTCTTGTTACTCTTCAGCCGAAGTAAGTTTATGGCTGAAGAGTGGTTGGCTGGATAAAACCAACTTTTGTTACTCTTCAGCCGAAGTAAGTTTATGGCTGAAGAGTGGCTGGCTGGATAAAACCAGCTCTTCGTACTCTTCGGCCGAAATAAGTATATCGGCTGAAGAGTGGTTGGCAGGTATACATTATAAGCTAGGACCGAGATGGTTATCCCGGCAAGAAAATATGGCAAGTAGAAACTGTAGAAAAACAGAGAGCAAACCGAAATAGCAGTTGGAGCAAATTGAATACATTACAAGTACAAGCAGATCAAAACCGGAATAAGAGTTGGCACAGAAGAAGATTTTTTTCATTAAAATGAAAAGCAAATACAACTGAGGGGCCGCAGCCCGGTTACAAGCTCAAGAACAAAACAAAAAGAAAGAAGACATTCAGTTAAAGAGATCGTCAAGTTCGGCATCGAATTCTGCATCAGCAGTTGCCCGAAGTCCGGTTTCAGGCTGGAGCACGGTTTCAGGTGGGAGCTCGGTTTCAGCGTGAACCTCGATACCAATGGGCTGCGTGTTGTCAGTCTGCAGCTTATCAGTCAGATCTTCAACAACCGGCTCCAACCGAACCGTCTGATCGTTGGGTTGCTCATTGATCGCCGAAGTAATAGTTGGTTCATCCTCATTATCATCATCATCATCATCATCATCATCATCATCATTTTCATCACCAGACCTTTCAAGGAATTGCTTCTGGAGATCGGCAGCATACTGCGACAGTGAAGCCGGAATGGTATACGGTGGAGCATTGTAGACCTCGGTGTCGGGCAGACAACCGAGCTGCTCCACCGCACTCCTCCAGCCACATTTGAAGAAGAGGTCCTTAGCTGCGTCGCATTGAAGGGTGTATGCGTCTTCGGCCTTCTTAAAGCCTTGCTTTTCGGCTTTCTTCAGGCCCCCCTTCAGTTGGGCTATTTCGGCGTCTTTCTTCTTTTCAATCTTGGCCAAAAGGCGCAGGTACTTGTCCTTTGCCTCGAGAGCAACCTTCTTCTTTTCGGCTTCGGCCGAATTAACCACTTCGGTCAATCGACCGTTCTCAGCACGTAGCTCGGCCAGCTGCTTCCTTACTTGGTCTAGCTCGGCCGTTTTTGCTTCGGCCTTTGCCATGGCCTCCCTGGTATTTCTCCTGAGCTCCATCACTCGCCTATGTGTAACTTGGTTTTTCTGGATGGCCTGCAAAGGAGAAGTAACTTTAGCCGGACTGAAAGTTGGAAAAAATTACATAGAAAGAAGAAAGCTATTTACCTAGATCATGGACTTGGTTGAAGACCGAATGGACTTCAATTCGGTGTTAAGTTGCTTGTAGTGGTGCTCCATATCTTTTGGAAGGCACACACTTTTGGCTAGATTAAAAGCCATCAGGTGGTCCTTCTCTGTGACAACCGAATCAGAAGTGGTGATATCTCGGTTGTTGAGGGTCAGTTCGGGAACCCATTTGGAGGAGGAGGCAGTTCGGTCTGATTGCTCCGGTTGGGGGCTTGGTTGAATGTTTGGGGGAGGACTTGGTGGCAGGATGGTCTCGTCTTCATCAGCAAGACGTGGCTCAGCTTGGTTAGTCCGGGCACGCTTGTTTCGACGAGATGAGGATGGCTGTTGGGAGGGAAGAGCTACCACGGTTTCAGTGGTCCGACCGGTCTGTGGTACCTCGGCTTGTGTTGTTACGGTCAGCAGTGCCTTCAGCCTGTTCCTTTTTGCCATTTCTTGTTCGGCTGTGAGAGGTATTAGGTTGATTTCGAGCAAGGAGGGGTCCGGTTGCGGTGCTTCCTCAAGAAGAAAGTCAGTCACCCTCGCTTTTCGGCGACCGCTGTATCGGTATGTCGGTTCGAAGTTTAGCAATTTAGCCCAACTTCTTTCCTTAACCCGTAGTGCGGCGCGCAGAATACTTAGGTTGGGTTAGCCGTAATTCGATAGAAGATGGGCCTTATCTGCAAAAGAAGACAACTGTTAGTCCGGTTCAGAATGAAAACCGAATTAAAAGAAAAGGATGAATTGAAACCAAAGTATGTATACCGGGTTCTCCTTTTTTCCAATTTATTCTTCGGCCAGGAATCTGGGCTTGATGGTCCTCAAAGTTCCCAGACACCCAGAAGAAATCATCATCATTTAGGTCTTTGTCCGGTGTATCCTTAATTATTTTCTCTCGGCCACGGTGTATTCTCAAATAATAGCACCAGCCGTCGTCTTTGGATCCTATGGAGTATTGGTGAAATATTTCGGCTAAGCCTAGGTTGAGACCGGCTTGGCGGTTCAGTTTGGCTATTCCCATTATGATTCGGTAAGTGTTGGTGGAGAGTTGGGTTGGGCATAGTGTGGTTTGCCTAAGAAACTCACAGATTAGTGGTTGGACTGGAAATCGTAGTCCGGTTTCTATTATTGACTGAATGGTAAAGGGGACAAAGCCTTCGTTGCCCCATGGGTCAACGTCTTGTTCGGCTAGGGTAAGGTTGACATCGGTAGGAATATTGTAATCCGTGCGGAATTCGGCTAAGCCTCCTGGGGTTTCTACCAAAAACCTATACTTCCCCATTTATTGTATAAATTAAGAATAAGTTACTTCGGTTGAAGAAGTTGTGCTCAGAAGCTTGGTCGAGCCTTCAAAGAGAATGGCCTGGGCAACCTAAAGTCTGCAAAGTGGAAGAACAAAGGGGTTAAGCACAGATCATTGACCGTGCTACAAAAACAAAGCAAGAAAAGGAAGCCTAACTTCGGTTACATAGGGTGCTAACAGGATCTACCTCGGTTTCAACAAGGTGCTTGTTATCTCAGCTCGGCAAGACGTTTTGGTTATCTCGGTTCTACCTATGGGTTTTGTTACTCCGGTTGGGCATCAAAGGGCAGCTTTTTGAGTTAGGTGTAGAAACTGAAAAAGCTGGTTTAGCCCCGAAGGCTTAGCTCGATCGAGGGCCGAGATTTCTGGTTCGGTACGTTTTTATTTCGGCTAATGTGAATTAGTTGGTGACCTATTAAAACTAGTGTTATATGCACAAGTTCTAGTTCGGTTTTAGTCTGCCTGAATCTACATACAGCACAAACCGTGTCCTATTTCGGTTGAGGCGTGTTTAAAGATCGAAATGGTGTTCAACTAGCTATTTCTTGAAAATCATGAGGTTCTTGTAAAGTTTTTTTTCCAGAAAGTGCAAGAAAGAAGCAACAATATGTTTTGCAAAAACACCAAACAAACTACAACAGATTAAACGAACGCAGAAAAAGGAAAAATAGAAACAAATTCATGATGCTTACCTGGTAGAGAGAAAGAAGAACAAGATTGAAGCAAATGGGAGCAACACACAAGTTTCACAGTTGCAAACGTTGAAAAGCAGTGGAACAGAGAGTGAATAGTAGAGTGTATGATTCAAAGTGAAGTGAAAGGTTTTTGTTTTGGTAGAAAGGAAAAAGGCGGGAACTGTTCAAAACTTACGAAGTACGAGGGCGGCGCGACAGCTAGGATTGACCAATAAAAGGCTGCCACGTGTCACTGGAAAGGGAAGCGTTTCAGTTGCTGCAATCGAAAAGACGTTTTGACCGGGCGTGTGCAGCTCGGCTGGAAAAGCAAGTGTTTTAGCTCGGCTGGAGTGGCTAATGGGTTTTTTTAGCTCGGCTGGAGAGGTTAAAACTATAGCTCGGCTTATAGACAGGTAATCCCTATCATGCTTTGCAGATGGAATTAAGGGGCAATTGAGAGGGTAATTTATATGAAGATTGGGCCGAGCTGGATAAATTGGGCCAAGCTAAAGTAATGGGCCAGTTTGGGCCGCACTGCGAAGGGCTGAGTAAAAAGGCCGTCTAAGTTACTCCGATCTGAAGAAGTAGCCTTGGTGTTAGACCGGTCACAACCGTGGTAATTAGTTCGGTCAGATAAGGCTTATTTCTACTTCGGTTGAGGGATGCGTTGTTCGGTCTTTAGTAATTAGTTCGGTCGTAGCGTATGGAAACCGAGGTGTGCTAAGTCCTTAAGAGGACTTGGCTCTGAAGTTAGTTCGGCTCAACTCTCTTATGGTTAGCTTGGTCTTAGCATGGGAAAGCCGAGGTAAGAGAATAGAAAGTAAGGGCCGAACTAACGTTTACTTCGGTCATATTGGAGTTTGGTCATGGTAAAACCATCTCACTTGGTTCAAGCAGTGAGGGGGTGTTGAGAGAAGCATTATCTCTCAAGAGTATGAATTCTAGGAGGACTCTACGTGGAGGAATAAGAGTCCTACTAGGATTGTGCCACACGGAACCTATAAAAAGCTCACTTACATCACCTATGGAGAGGTAACACAACTTGGTTTTCTGAATACGCAGAGCTTTTGTCTATTTGTCAAGCTTACTGACTTAGGCATCGGAGAGGTTTCCGGCATACACCCGCCGGCTAGCTCACGTTCGTGTTTTCAGGTGATAAAGCGACGTCGTACGGAGGAGCGTAGACTTGATCAACAGGATTATACGAGAATGTGTATTTTTTTCCCGTACAGTATTCTTAATAAAGCTCAAGGTTTTGAATTCAAATATTACTCACACACGCCTTTGAATAATATTCAGTATGTTTGATTTGAGTTTTTTAAATTAAGGGTTGGTTTGGCATAACCTAAAAAAGTCAAAAAGTCACTATCCCATTTAAGTCACATCATCTTATTTAAATCACATCACTTCTCTAACACATTACATTAAACTCAACCCAAACTCAACTCATATAAGCCAATAAATCAAAACAACACTGATATGGACACCCAGTGGGGGTCGACCCCCAGTGACGTGGGGCGCCCCCACTGGTCAGCACACTGTTTTTTTTTTTTTTTTTTTTCTTTCTGTCTAATCCAAATGCGCCACATGGCACTGGGTGTAGTGGGGGTGATGAGTCACTGGGTGTATGGGGCATTTCTGAAATCAAAAAGTATACTTTTTTAGAACATTCCAAACCAACCCTAAGTTTTTTTAAAATTGAGTTTTTTGTTTTTAGTGAATATTTTTAATATTTTAAACATTTTTTTTACTTTTTTTAGATGCATCTTACTTAGATGTATCTAAAAAGTAAAAAAATTGTGAAAAAATATTTTAAAAAATTAATAAATACATAAAAATATTAAAAAAATGTACTGAATTCTCGTATTTTTGGTATTTAGTGAATTTTTAAAAGGTTTTTTTCACAATTTTTTTACTTTTTAAGTATATTTATGTTAGGTATGTTTAAAAATTAAAAAAAAAAATTGCTTAAAATATTAAAAAAATTCAGTAAAAAAAAACGCAAAATAGGAAAGTAGAATTTTCTAAAAATTGTTTTTGGAAAACTCTAACAAAGCAAAATGAATTTTTATTATTATTTTAGGACAAAAAAAATTGCCACGTGACAGAAGGAGAGCCACAACACTATTAGATACCAAGTCATGTGCTCACATATATAATAATATAGATATATTTGAAACTAATAGGTATATTGTAATTGGTAGAGGAGGCGAGGTCTATAATTTTGTGTTAGGTAATTGTGAAACAACAAAGGTATAGTAGTTCGTGATTGACAAAGGAAAAATGTTTGAGGGCCCTAATTTCTGTGGCTCAAATGGCTCAAAATTGTCAAAACGACATCGTTTTGGCAATTTTGATGTTGTTTTGTACTCAAAACGACGTCGTTTTAGCAAATTCGAGCCATTTGAGTCACAAATATTAGGGCCCTCTACCATTGTTGTTGACAAAGGGTATGATCGCGTTGAACTAATAAATAATTTTTTAATAGTATGACCTTTATACAATGTTTATATTAAAAAATTGGACTAATCTTTTTTAAGATTTAAAAAATATATTAAGTACCATAAAATTTGACACAATCATATTGAATTTGCTTTAAAATTTATTAATTTAAATAAAATTTAGCTAATTTCTCAATAGTATTTTGTTAGTTGCATGAATACAAAAATGATATTATTTACTTAATATTAGAATATATACAGTACATTTGTATTTATTCTTGTGCTTATAAGTAGGGGTGCAACTCGGGCGGGCTCAACCCGAGCAACCCGAGCCCAGCCCGAGTTTTTTTAGGGCTTGGGCAACTATATCTTGTAATCTGAACGGGCCTGGACAGATTTTTGATGCCCGAATTGTAATTCGGGCCGGGCTTGGGCAGAATCAATGGCCAACCCGAGCAACCCGAACCCGAATTGAATTTAATATATTATATAAATTATATAATATATAATATATATAATTTAATAAATTATATAATATATATAAATTAAGTAAAAGAGTTAGTCTTAATTTTTAATTTTTTTTTTTGGTGACCAGAAAATAACTTTGAATAATTCTCAATTCTTTGTTAATTATCAATTCTACCTACAGGTTTCAAAACAAATCTACCTACAAGTTTCTGGGCAATTCGGGCAATTCGGGCTAACCCGAGTTCAAAATACAAAGCTTGGGCCGGGCTTGGGCAGCAAAGCTCGGGTTCATGTTCGGGCTTGGGCGGGCTTGGGCACTGCTCTGGGTAATTCGGGTTGGGCTTGGGCAGACCCCCAACCCGACCGAACCCGCCCGAGTTGCACCCCTACTTATAAGCAAAATTTTATAATAAACATTCTTTTTTTGGATGTGTACCAGATATATGGTTATAAACTTTGTAATCTTTGATTATAACTCGTTGTGTTATTGATTATGAGTATAATTATATCAAATTTATAAGATTAATTGTATTTAGTAGTAAATTAACTTGTAACAAATGATAATTAAGTCATATTAAGTAGTAAACTTCTTTATTAGAGGTGAGCATGATTTAATTTGGTTTGTTTAAGAATAAACTAATAACAAAACAATTACTTATAGATTTCTGAAATTTAGAATGGAATTATAAAAATTTTAAAACCAAATCAAACTAAATAAGTAATTTTATAACATGATCACAAAACATTACTTATAACTTACTCGAACATCAAGCATAAAAAAATAATTTATATGATTATTTAAAAGCTAATTCTACTATTCAATTAAGCATAATTTACTACTTAATAAAAGTTCACTTACTATTACATAAAATTACTAAATAAATTATTAGGACATGTTATGTATTTTTTAAAAATATTTAAATTTATAAAAATTACTAAATTATTTTTATTTATCCTACTTATTGAGATTTCACTTATTATTTAATTAGATTGACTTACTACTCAATTAAATCTCATTTACTAATCAATAAGACTCCACAAACTACTCAATCAAACTTAACTTACTACTCAACCACCGTTATCACCACCACCACCACCTTTATCATCATTGTCATTATTTCCATAAACATAACTAAAATTTTACTACCACTACTATCGTTACCTCTTCCACCACCACTACCACCATGCCACTACCATCACTATCACCATGTTACTATCACCATTGCCGCTGTCACCACCACCACTGTCACCATCATATCACTATTACTACTCAATCAAACTTCATTTATTACTCAATCAAATATAACTTACTACTCAATAAGACATCACTTCATTAGATTTGACTTACTATTTAATTAAATCTCACTTACTACTAAATTAGATTCTACTTACTATTTCATCAGATTTATCATTGTTCCAAAAAAATTGAAAAATACTCATTGAGCTTCCACTTAATACTTAATGAGCTTCCACTTACTATTTTACTAGACTCTACTTACTACTCAATTTTAATTTCACTTACTATTCAATGAGTTTTTACTTGCTACTTCATCATACTTCACTTACTGCTCAATGAGCTTCTACTTATTATTTCACTAGACTTCATTTACTATTCAATGAGTTTCAACTTACTTTTTTATTACACTTCACTTACTACTCAATTTTGGTTTCATTTACTACTCAATAAACTTTCACTTGCTATTTCACTAGACTTCACTTACTACTGAATGAGTTTTCACTTACTACTTCACTAGACTCCAAGTACTACTCAATGAGTTTCTATTTATTATTTTATTATACTTCATTTAATACTTAATTTTGGTTTTACTTACTACTCAATAAGCTTTCATTTACTACTTAATTTTGGTTTCACTTATTACTTCATTACACTAAACTTACTACTCAATTTTGGCCGTGACAATGCCATCATAGCAATTGTAGAAGATCTACTCTTGGTTTCTGATCTAGAAATTTCAGGCTTCTTTGATGATGGTGATGATGATTTTGTAAACTATTTTCCAAATAGTTTATGTGTTCATAAAAAATCATTATGTTGTTATCAATATCGTGAGTAAAATCATAATGAATAGTTAGTATTGTGTTAGTAAAATCATACTATTGAAACTTTCTCCATTTTCTACCGAATCAAATGTCATTTCAAACACATCTTTTTCAATTAGTTGATCCATACACTTAACATCTTGTTCGATTGGGAGATCATCAGTACTAAGGATATTCTCTTGATTATCAATGTGGTACTCACCCGTGCCAATATCATCATCATCATCATCATTATGTAATTTATATACGGTATTGTTATGCCAATGTTGCCTTCTATTTGTGGTAAGTATAATAAAATTAATAGATCAAACTAAATAGTAAGTGATATTACAATTAGTTAATGGAACTTCACTTATTATTTTATTATATGTCATTTACTACTCAATTAAATTGCATTTAATATTTAATGAGGTTTCACTTACTACTTCATTAAATTTTACTTACTATTCAATTAAATTTCATTTATTACTCAAAATCTCCACTTACACTTCACTTACTACTTCATGAGCTTCTAGGTAATACTTCATTAGAATCTACCTACTATTCAATCAAACCCAACTTATTACTCAATGATACTCAACTTTCTACTTCATCAAACTTGAGACTCTATTAAATAAAATCTCATTTAAAGAGTGTCATACTAAGTGATAAGTCATTTCAAAACAAATGGTAAGATAATTCATATCGAGTGATAAACAAGTTTATAAATCTAACCAACTTTAGATAGTGTTATAGTATGATCTCATTTATTATTGAATGAGATTTCACTTACTATTTCATTAAATTTGACTAGCTACTTTGTTATACCGCATTTACTACATAATGAGATTTCACTTACAACTTCATTAGACTTAACATACTACTTAATTAAATTCCACTTATTACTCCATAAGACTTTACCTACAATTTTATTAGCCTTGACTTATTACTTAATCAAACATTTGACTACTGGCAATTATTGAGTGGTAAGTATAAAATTAGAACAAATAATATGACTTCACTTATTGCTTAATCAAGTATCTAACTTCTGACAATCATTGATCAATAAATAGAATTAGAACAAATAAGTATTATATTTAATAATGATAAGTATTATCATAATTGATTGTAAGTAAATTAATAAAATGTTTACTTATTATTCGATTTGACTTGACTTAACTTACTATTCAATCAAATATGACTTATTAATCAATGAAATTTCACTAACTATTTAGTACTACTTTACTTACTATTCAATTTGATTCAACTTATTATTATATCAAACTTAACTTATTACTCAATTAAACCTTAATGAAACCCCACACTTACTATTGAGTTGTACGTAGAGTCCAATGATTGGTAAATATTGTATTTATGAATGGTAAATATTATCTTAATGAGTTATAAGTACTGCCATAATAATTGATAATTATTGTCACAATTTATTTATTATAAATAAATTAAAATATCTACTAATTATTCCATCAAATTTAACTCACTATTTAATCAAACATAACTTACTACTCAATGATACTCCACTTACTACTGTATCAGATTTGACTCACAATTGTAAAATTTATAAAAACAATTAATAAAAAAATATGGATTTAAAATTCATTTTAAAAAAATAAGAAATACATAGAATTTATAAATAATAACTTATCATTTAAAAACAATTTGTTTATAATACATATGCGGGTTGGTCTTTCCTTTTCAATCATCTTGCTTTCATTTTCTTGGAGATAAGTTGTTGTTTGTAGTTCTCATTTAAAATCTATAATTCATGCAGGAAAATGAGCTCCCTTCACCAAGTCTTTGATGTCACACCAAAAAATAATGCATCTGGTTCTGAATCGTATGTAGCTGAAATTGAAGAGGTTACTTGCGAAGCTCTTCAAGTCAAATTGTCCATAACTTTCTGTCCCTGAAGGAAAAAAAGGGGGTTAAACTTTCAGTCCAAAAGGGGGTTAAACTTTCAGTCCAAATTCTTTGGTTTTAAAGAACCATATTCAATCTTGATATTTATTGCTTTAATATCATTTTGATACACTTTGTTGAATTTCTTTCTGTACTTTTTTCCGTTTTGATTGTTTTTCTTTTTTAGATTTAATAATGTATAACGCACATTTGGTTCTGTAGGTTAAAGTTAAATACTTCTCACCTCACATAAAAAAAGAGCACTTGCAGGCAGGTGCAATAGGTACCTTTACATTTTAAGCCTCAAAAATGTATTTATTTATCTTACACTTTAAAAAGATCTGTTGGATTTGAGAGGAATTAGGGAAATATAAATTAAATGTTTAAAAGTATTGTATACTAAAAGTTATTCTCAAGAATTTTTAGTACCTTGCTTTTTCTGAGATTGAAAAATAACTTATTCCTTATTCACTCTCTTAACAGAGGTTTGAGAAGTCATCTAATTCTCTGGCAAGCAAGGCAAGGACTCAATTCATGAAAAAACAGCGCATGCTAGCACAGGTATTTATTTTGTATTTTAAACAATATTTTCCAATTAGTAATGCTAAACCAATGACCAATTAAGACAGTCTAGTTTCTCAAAACCAAATGTCTTGCTTCTATTCTACCCTTTATTTTTTAAGTGAAAGTAAAAGGAAAGGGAAATGAGAGAAATTAAAACTAAAATGATAATTTTACATCTTAAAAAAAAATGAGAGGCTAATTTCTTGGCTTTGTTTGGTTGGGATGAAAAAATAAGAAGAAAATGAATAGTCATGTTGGTTAAACCATTCATTTACTATGATGTTTTCATGTGCAGGAGAGGAAGATTGATGACTTCAGAGATTAGGGACATGTTTTAAACGATATGAACATACTTTCGAAGCAGCTACAAGTCTATGCCTATATGAGTTTTTCAGTAGTCGTATGATTAAATATATCTCTCCCTGTAAAAAAATGATAGTTTAAATTTTTTTGGTTGTCGCTGCTTGCTCAATTGAATTATTTTGTGAAGTTTTTTTTTTCCCAACTGTTTGATTTCCATAGATATGAAATTTATTTTGACATAAGAGTGTTGTTTGGCAATGGCTTGGTTAAACAAGGGATTGGTTTGTCGGCCTCTTTTGGTAAAGAGGTTAAAAGCAGTTTTTTGACTTTTAGTCTCTTTTGGGTCACATAGTCTCTCTTTTTTTTTTTCTCCATATTTTTTCAAAAAAAAGTCAAAAAACTAGTTTTTAATCTACTTTTCAAAAAACTAGCTTTTAATTAGACGTTAATCTAAGTTCTTTGAGCACATTTGATAAAATTTGGGATAAATTATATTTAACACCGTTGTACTTTTGTCCAATACTCACTTTGGTTCCTTTTTTTTTTTTTTTTTTCAATTGTACTAATCAATCCACTATACTTTTAGTCAAGTTACAATCTCACTCTTCTTTTTATTTATCATTAATAAGGCTTATAGAAATTAAAAGTTAAGAGATTAAAGTGAGATTTTTGTAAAAGTGCAAAGACTAAAGTAAGATTTTAGTAAAAGTGTAAGAGTGCTAACTAGACCCCCCCCAAAAAAATAGTCTCTAAATTGTACTTATTTATTGTTTAATAAATTAAAATTATAAAATATCAATGTTAAAATTTAGGCAAAAACTAGTTAGTTAATTTTCATGTGACCTATTAACTAATACATTAACTACTTTGCCTTCAATTTGAATCACACTTTTTACTCTAATTTTTATTTAAAATTTACTTTGGTCTTGACAATTTTTAATTTAATTACATAACTAATTTTTGTCTAATTTAACAAATTATGACTTATGTGATATTTCCAACCAATGAGGGATTGCAACTAATTAATGCTAAGTGAGTCATTCTTTGTGTCTTAATTATTTAACAAAGTTGAGTCAGCAAATTACACTTATAAGATTTTTATAGGTGATTAGTTTGAAACATTACTTAAGAAATGTTACATAGCGTTGCAGAAGTGCAGAATAATTACTCCTAAAATTATGTGATAGTATTATTAATTAATAAGAAATTTTAAATTATGGTGATAAAAATTACATAATTTAGCTAGTAAAAAATAGAAATATTCACTTAATTTAATTTATACTATAAAGAAAAATTAGTCACATAAATTAATTTAAAATTTCAAGCACTAAAATAAAATTTGAATAAAACCGAGAAAGTAAAAAGTATGATCCAAACTGAAGAGAAAAGTTAACCTATTAGTTAATAGGTCACATCAAAATTAAGTGACTAATTTTTGCTTAATTTTAACACTAGTATTTTAGTATTTAATTTTAATTTATTAAACAATACCCAAGTTAAATTCAAAGACCAAATTTTAAAGACTGAGATTGAAGTAAAATTTAAAAGGTAAAAATGGTTTTTTGTTAATTTTTTTAACGAGAGTTGATGAATTATCATATTAAAACTCACTTAAAAGTTTGAAGTTAGAATAATTACAATTGACATATAATATATCGAAATAAAATTTGAACAAAAAAGGCTACAAAATGCAATTTGTTGTTTTTATTTTTTGGTTCGATGCATTACATTGCTGAGTGAGTCGATGCGGAAACGACGTCGGCCTCCGCCCTAGCTGTTCTTTTTTCTGCACTTCAATCTTCACTTTGTTTGGAGTAATGAACAATAGTTGTTAAAACCTTTCTCACTTGATAGTTTTAATTAGCTTAAGATTATCAGCCAATAATCTTAAATTTATCATATTTTTATATATTTATAGTTTGAGTTTCTTTCTTTCTTTTTTTTTTTCTTTTTTTTTTGTTTATGAGAAACAAACAAAACAAATAGTAGATATATTAAGTAGGAAAGTAGTATACAGAATGAGTGAAGTCTTTTTTTTGTTTGAAAGGAGAACGAGTTAAGTCATGAGCTGGTTTTACAGCTTGCCGTTAAACCTACAAATACACAAATAATCAAAAAGCTTACTAACCAACTTACGCCAAGTTTGGGTACTCTCCAAAAAGTCAAAAACTTAAAAAGTTACTCAAAAAGTTAAAAAGTTAACACTATTCACCAAAAGTCAACAATTACGGTTGCACAACTCCCAATTCGAATTTTTCCTTACAAATCAATTTTTACAATTTTTTATTACACATTTTTCCATAAAAAGTCAAAAAGTTAACCCAAACATCCATATTTTCAACCTTAATTTTTTAGTTCAAAAGACAAAAAATACACTTATTTAGGACACCCCAACAACCCCTTAATGTCTTTTACAGTAGTACTAATAGACCAAACCAGACACTCCGGAGTACAGAGAACATCCACCGAAAGCTGAGAATCTGTCAAGATCCGAACATGACGAAACTTTTGCTCCTACGCCCATTTAAGTGCTTGATGACAAGCCGTAACTTCTGTTGCAACCTTATATATATATATATAAAAATAAAAATAAAAACTTCCATGTTGGGTTGGGCTAGTGACTTAGGGATGCACTTCAAACCAGATTGAGATTGGATCATTGCTAATAAAAATGATGATGAAAACTCGTTTGCAAACCCTCTCGAAAACATTTTTGGAATTTTATTTAATTTATTTATAAAAACAATCATTTTTAAGGAAAACTATCGAATTGTTTTCTAAATTTTTTAACAATATTTCAGGACATACTTTACATTATTTTTTTGTTCCTGAAAATACCAAAAGCAAAAAAAAAAAAAAAAAATTTGAAAATGAAAGTTTTGAACACAAGGCCATGTTTTCTATATGCTTGTATCCTTGTTCACTTGTATGCTCATTATTTTCACCAAAATATTAAACAAGATTATCATTAACATTTTATAATATTCAATTTACAAATTTCAATCAACTGCCAAAAGCGAAACCTCAACTGTCACAAACACTACATTGAAAAGGTAACGAAAATTGAATTTACAAGAACAAGCAGACAAAATTCATGCGGTCAAGGTTTGCCATCGCAGATGATAATTGAGAAGCATGTCCACATCATATTTGGGAGAGGTGAAGATAACAGCTTGATAAAAAAAAAGTTTAAAAATAAAAAAACCCCACTTCTAGCAGTCCAACAGAGCATCATTTCCAACAAATTGGTACATATGTTTTCGCCTTTTCCAATCCATCCTCTGGCTTTAAGCATCATCTTGATCTGCAAAACTGCAGGGGTAAGGAACCATTGATGCTTCCACGACGTAAAATAAACATGCTGGCAGTGAGGATTTTTAGAACTATCCTTGTAAAGCTCTACAATTCGTATAATAAACAGTACATCAATCATGTCTACATAATATTGAGAGAGAGAGAGAGAAAGAGAGAGGCTATTTAAAACAATCTGGTTTCGTTGTTTTAAAAACTTAAGAGTTGGAAATATAATTGAATGAGGTATATAAAAGTTAATCTGGCTAAGGGAAAAAAAAGGGAAATGAGCTGATGTACTTGAATTATGCCCCATTAGCTATTTTCGAAGTTAATTCACATTGAAGGCGAAAAAAAAAAAAAAAAAAAAAACCAGTAACATACGCTCTCTAGCTTTTCGATCACATATTGTCATTTTTTAACATGTAGATAATGTACCGACGAATAACATTCCACATCCCTATCAACATTCAAAACCATTTCCATGTCAATGAAGAGCTGAAGACACTCCAAATCGACACAATGAAATGAAATTTGAAAAGAAGGATGGCCTTTGCTATAATACGTAGCTTGTAGCATGGAAGTAATCCAGAAAAATTCTGTAAAACCTAAAAGAACGCTAAAAAAATGAATCTGGAATACAACATAGACCAGCAAAGATGCAATTATTTTTCTTTTCTAAATCAAGTGGAATCTAATGTTTGAACAGAAGGTGTGTTCATATTGCTATTTAAACAGAAGGACAATTCTGATGCAAAGACTTCGAGCTCACCACTTCAAATGTCTCTAACAATTTGCCAAGCTGGTGGGCATGCTGCTCTTCATCATTCACCCCATCAAGCATAATGTACTCGATAAATATTTTTTGCTCACTAAGAATTAGACCAAATGAGTATAGTGTGACTCCGCAATGACTTATCAAAAGTCCAATATATAGAAATATAATAATATTTTGATACTTTCTCAAAAAAGAATGTGTCATTAAAAAAGTTTCCACCTGTTCTTTTGATATTCTCGCAAAGTATCCATAAGTCTTTCCAAAGGAAAAGCCCGAGCTGCAGGCATGATCTGACAACGGATATCTTGAATTGGCGCATGCAGTGACACTGCTAGGTTCAAGTTTGGTATATCATTCTGGAGCTTCTTAATGGCATGTATAATCCCAACCTACAGAAAATTAGTCAATCACTGACCATATAATTTCTGATGCAGATGTCGACTGATCACAAATTTGCAATTAATTTCAAGAATAATGTATCGTAACTTGGCCATGGACATGTGAGTTGCTGGACAGTGCCCAGACATGTCTAGGGTGTTGCTTGCAATTTTATAAATTATGTTCAGCACAAAAAATGAGAGACCAAAAAGTGAGAGGGTCAAAAATGGGAAATGGAAAATGGAAAATGGGAAATTATTGCCCTGATGGGTCGAAAGCTTCTTTGGCTTCATTCTCGCACCATGGTAAATATTTGAGTGATGGTGGGGCAGACAACCACTACTACAATGGTTGTCCTAACAAGAATCCCCTCACAGGACATGCCAGAAGAGTAATCTCTAAAATACACCCACATCTTGGAACCCAAATAGGAAGGATCTCATTGACACAATAAAGGCAGATGATCAATAATGGACTTGGTGTGTTAATTTATTCATGAAACGACAAAAAGTAGTAAGCATAGGATCAGCATGTACTGCATACCGTTGATACAGTAATTCTCTTTAGAGACAGCCAAAATGGAGATCCTGTCATGACACGGATAGCCTCCACCAAAGCAGTATAGTTATTCAATGGTTCCCCAATTCCCTGCTCACAAAAATGAATAAGCATGGAAAAATATAATGTCAACCACACTGTAATCATACTTCCAAAATAGTATGGCCAGAAGTATGACAAACATACTAGCTGGAAAAGTAGCAAACAAAAACAGAAATAATAACATTATCAGTGTCACAATTTTAATATTACCATAATTGGTCAAATTAAAATATATATATACACATCCACACATACATACATAGTTCATTGAGCAGTACTATCATGGAGCTCTAACTTATTAGTGCCAAAATTAGTTACTCAAAAGTTAGAAGAAAGGAGGGCTTTTATTTGTTTCAAGTGTTTGTGTATAAGGTTTGAGTGGTGAATAATCTATGTTACTAAAGTAGATGTTACAATTATTGCTTTACTACCCATGCACCACCACCACCACCACCACCACCATGACGATGTCCACCACCAGCAGCTGCACAAACACATCTATAACCAATCCATAACCACGGAAGGCCACCACTATAGATTCATTGCTTAAGGCAAAGATTATCTACTCCAGTCGAAGCCATTACCTCATCAATCAAGGTTACTGTCACTACACCACTGCAATCACCACCTCAATTGTGGTCACCTCACCACTGGCATGATTCTACTTACTTAAGTGGATCCATGCATCATCATCACGACAGCAATAAAACACCATTGAGGTAAATTACCTCTGCTGCTGCTGCCACTGTTAGTATAGGACCACATTGTACCATTTTTTTAACGCAGCTTCGCATTTGTTTATCTTTTACTATCTTAATATTCTTCTCTAAGAGACAAATTGAAGGTCCCATCAATGTAATTTGTCCTTATTTTTATATACAAATTTTCTCATATGAGAACATATGTATTTCTTCTCAAACCAAACCAAACCAAACCAAACTAAACTCTTAAGTCTTATCAAATGGGGTCGGCCATATGAATCCTTCTTCTCTACTCAACTCTATCAACGACTACTTGGTTAGTCAAATTAAGGAGATTCATATTTTTATTTACTACACTAGCCTACGTCAATTTAGGTTTGCCCCTTTCCTCAATACTTCCATCTACCATCACCATATTGAATCTCTTCACTAATGCCTTTGTTGACTTCCGTTGTATATGACCAAACCATCTCAATCTATTCTCTCTCAACTTATTTTCTATCGGTACTATTTCTACTCATTCACGAATATACTCATTCCTAACTTTATCTTTTCTAGTCTTGACACACATTCACCTTAGCATCCTCATCTTATCCAAATATTATTTCTTAGTTGTTCAATATTCTGTCTCATGGAACATCATTGGTTTAATAGTTATTCTATGGAACTTTCCTTTTACTCTAGTAGGTACTCGTTTATCGCACAGTACTCCAGACGCACTCTTCCACTTAAGCTACCTTGCCTTAATTCTATGGATCACATCCGCTCCAACCTCCCATGTCGTTGTAATAATCGATTCTAAATAACGAAAATATTCACTCTTAGGAAATTTTTGATTCTCAATCTTCACTTCTCCTATACTTCCATTATTATTATTACTAAAATTACACTTCATGTACTCTGTTTTAGTTCTACTTATCCTAAATCCTTTAGATTTAAGTGTTTCTCTCCAAGTCTCCAATCTAGTTTTAACTTCTTCCCTAATCTTCATCCACCAACACGATATCAAATAAATTCACAATAGTTAAATTGTTCTTCCATGTTGATGTTTGCACTGAACATTAATTGGTCTAAAAAAAATGAGTCCCAACTTAATAACAAGAACATGATATCATAAATTCAAAACAAGTGCTTCATGTTTTATATATTCTACCAACACATGAATCCCAATGTTTACCATGTGTGCTATAATTTTGGCAAAAAAAAAAAAAATTGAGTCCCAACTTTATAACAAGAACATGAAATTATAAATTCAAAACAAATGCTTCGGTTGATAGCTTGTAAATATAAGTGGCAACTTTTCAATACTCTCGTGTGGGAGGTTAGAATCTAAACCTCAGTAGAGACGAGATAGGGTGGAAAAACTTTATCTGTAGTTTTTACTTGAACTATCGATGAGCTATTGCGGGTTTCGAATCTAAGTGGCAAGAGCGGGTAGGCTAAATATAAATTATAATTCGAATCTTAAAAAAACAAAACAGTACTCCAAAAATGTCATTATGGATGTGACTCATATCACTTCAATTTAAGTTTAAATGTACATCACACACCTTATTTTCAAAATACATAATTTATCTATAACAAGAAAGTCTCCATTAATCTTATCTAAGACATTTTTGCAAAATTTCCACAAGCAAACATAAAGTTCAGTGTTCAAAATTTACCAACAGCAGAGCAAAGCAAAAACAACGGCGAAATCAATTTGGAGACTTGAATCTGGTGCACCACTTTAGGAGAAGCTCTGTGATGTTGGCATCCATTCGAGTCCCAATGCCGCCCCAAACCAACATGTGAGCAAGGTCTCCAATCGAAGAACCAGTCACTTCGTGCACAACCTTAAATCCAATTCTCTTGTAGAACCTAACAAGCTGAACACGTCAAAAATCAAAAATTATTCTGTGCCCTTAATTAATTATTTTAAATTAAGAGACCCAACATCATGAAGTGAGAAAAGTGTTTGAATGGTACAAATAAAATTAGAACAGATGACTTTGATAAGTATATTTTTTAACCGCTTAAGCTTTTGAGAAAATTTGACGATCTTACACGATAATACAGCTCAAGTACTGGGAGATTCTCAGTTCAAGTCTATCTCTGTTAGTTGTGGATTATGTTTTGTCTGTTCATTAACCATTTATTTTTTTTGAATAATCAATGATGTAACAAGTATATCATCAAGAATGAAGCTTTTAGAACAATCAATAATCAATAATCTATAATCTAACAAGTATCTCATGGGGAATGATGTTTGGGCATTGCTCCATGTTCCCTAGGCTCTCATTGTAAAATTTGTTGTGATTAAAGCATGAACATGTGGATTTAGTAGTACTAACCAGTAAAGAGTCCAGAGAACATGAAGTGATGAGACACAATTCTGAGGCAGCAAATCCACCTTAAACATGACAGCAGGGGATAAAACCAACCAAACCACTCAAATTCCACTTATATTCGGCTCCTTAAAAATTTCTTTGAGATTACAAGTTAAATTCAAACAAATTATTTGATTGGATACTAAAAAAAAATCAACTTCGTTCAGTTCAACTCGATTAAAACTCATTTAATATTGACTCAAAATTCATTAAAATTTTCAAATTAAACTTAAACAATTTATTGCTCGACTCGAGTCAAGCATGTTAACAAAGAATTGGAGAAGGAACCTTGGAATGGTAAAGCTCAGAGTCATTGATGGCAAGCAACTCAGCTGACCCACAACCACACTCATACCCATATCTGATAGCCACGGCTCCAATAAACAAACCAATGCCAAAGATCGACCTTTCCATCCCCAAAGTCTCTCTGCGCAACCTAATGGAGTCCAGGTGAAGAACTCTGCCTCCAAACCAGACCCTTATGAGGCCCTCGGCTCTCCCAAGCTCGTTCTGGGTTTCCAACCTAATAGCTATGGCTGCTTAGCTTAATTTGCTGTGTACGTGTGTGGCAGATTATTGGTTATTGGGTTGGGCAATTAAAGAGGTGAGGCACATAATTTGTGTTGGGTAGTTATAGAGTATAAAGGGTTAGGACATAGAGTAATTAATAATTTTTAGATATATTATATTTTGTTACAACAGTTTTTGTTAAAAAAATAATAAAAAATAAAAAATGCGCGTAAAAGGAAGTCCAATCCGAGTCTAGGTGGGCAACAGAGTAATTCGAGTCTTAAGACCTCAAATCAAATCTCAATCTTACAATTTCTTTTAATTTAATGCAAGTCTTCTCCAGTTAAGGAAAGGATTACACTTCCTAATATATGTAGCGTAACTATCTCCAAGTCTTCTCCAAACTCTCTCTCTCTCTCACTGCATAGTGCCAAACCCAGCTTCGTCAAATCGCACCATAGAGAGAGAAACTACCACCACTGCCAAATCCAGTTTCTTCATGGCCATTTCCCTAAATAAGCTAAAATAGCAAGGGAATTCTCAAACTAAGCCTAGTTTTCAAAGATTTCCCAAAGTAGGCTAACTCGCGGTTCACAATCGCGAGTTCAACACTTTTCCCCCGCAGTTGCTAAATCTTGAACTCGCTGTTACAAAACACGAGTTTGCTTAAGAACTCGCGGTTACAAAACGCGAGTTTACTTAATTTTTTTTTCTTTTGAATTCCGAAGCACGAGTTTAATTAATTTCATCTCAAAAAAATTTTGTTCTGAACTCGCGTTTCAGAACCACGAGTTCATTTTGTTTTGAAGTCACTGTTTGTAACCACGAGTTCACCCCAAATGGTTTTTGCTCTGAACTCGCTGTTTCTAACCACGAGTTCATCAAAAAAAAAATTTGTTCTGAACTCGCAGTTTGTAACCACGATTTTGGGGAACTTTGTTCTGGTTAAGTGAAATCGTGGTTGTGAACCACGATTTTAAAACATGTTTTTAAACCCCCCAGCCCCGTGTTTTGTATTCACGATTTCTATATCTCCCTCTGTTGTCTCTCTCTCGCTCTTACTCCTCTCTGTCTGTTCTCTCTCGAGCTCTCTCTCTGTTCTCTCTCTCTCGAGCTCCCTGCTCTGTCTCTCTCTCGAGCTCCCTCTGTACTGTCTCTCTCGTTGGTATGCCTTCTATCATCTACTTTACTGCGAATAAATTAGCATTAGAGTTTATATTTGTGAATATATTTGTGTTTGTGAAAATGTGAATAAATTAGGGATAGGGTTCATATATGTGGGGTTAGGGTTAGGATTTATATTTGTGAATAAATTAGGGTTAGGGTTCATGAATGTGGGGTTAGGGTTAGGGTTTATGTTTGTGAATAAATTAGGGTTATGGTTTATATTTGTGAAATTTTAAGTATAGGTAATTTGTTGAATGTGAATGTGAATGTTGAATTTTAATTATATTTGTTGAATGTTGAATTTGTGAATGAAAACATATTTTAAGTATAGGTAGTTTGTGAATGTTGAATTTGTTGAATTTGAATCAAAACATATTTGTTGAATTCATAATTTGTTGAATTTTGAATGTGTTTAATTATCTGTAATAATAATAATTTTCTTGTATCAAAACAAATTTTGAATCAAAACAAATTTAAGGAATAATCAAAACATATTTTTGTTTCTTTTGAATCAAAACGTATTTAAGGAATAATCATGCCATTCCCTTTTATTGTCATTCCAATAAATTACCTTTGTCCTATGCAGCTAAATATTTACAATAATTTTAATGCTGTTAATTAATTACATAAGAAAGAGAAACGTTAATTTGGCTGTAAAAATTATTATTAATTAGGTGATGCGGAGTAGTAATAAATTAAAATTAATAAAGTAACCAAAATAATTTTGTTCGAAATTTCAATTTGTTAAGTAAGAATAAGAAATTGAAAACTAAGGAACAAAATTTGTGATAAGAAATTGCTATGAAAGTTTTCTCATCATTTTGGCCAGGAACAAATATATATATATATATTTTGGAGATAGGGATATGGCAAAATAGAAAAGTCAGATATTTCGTTTTCTTACTAAATTTTTTTAAAGAGTGATTGTGATTGTTAATATTTTCTATGGGTGACCCTTTAAGTAGTACACTAAAATTTTATTAACAAATTAAAAATCTAACTACTTAGAATGTTGACCCAAAAAAAAAAAAAAAATAAATTAATTCAAATCTAATCGGTTTGTAAAATTGATGCCACATGCCCATACGATAAGTAAAATTGGTTTGACTAAGTAAAATTATAGTTTACTTGAATTTCATGCCCCATTTACGATTGAATTTCATTTTCGAGTTTTTCCTCCTTAAATTTCATGACATTCCCTTTTATAAATTTGATATAAATAAATGACTTTTTAAAAGTGATTCACAAAAAAATTGATATAAACATTAGAAGTCGAATATAAACATTAGAAGTCAAAAAAGTACTTTTTACCTCTTTGCGAAAGGAGGCCTTTCAAGTCGTCATGAAAAATGCTATTATGAAAACATTTGATATAAAAAAAACAAAAAAATTATTTAGGAATTATGTTTGAAAAAATGAGTCATTCTCGATAATTTTTGAAATTTTTTTAGTCATCCTACACTCAAATGAAAATTTTTGATTTATAAAATGAAAAAATAAAAAATGAATGAAATGAGTCATTCTCGATAAAAAATAAAAAATTGAAAAAATGAAAAAATAAAAATTTTTGATTTATAAAATGAGTCATTCTCGATAATTTTTATTCACTTGAATTATCCAATTGACTTATTCTTTATGCGCCTGGATTATGTTTATTCAATTAAGTTATAACTTTTTAAGTCATCCTACACTCATAACTTTAAGTCATCCTACACTCATAACTTTTTAAGTCATCCTACACTCATAACATATTTTGATTTATGTTTATTCAAATGAGTCATCCTACACTCATAACTTTACCTACACTCAAAGTAACAAGATTAACAACTTACACTTATAAGTTTATGTAAATTACTTAGATTTATAATTTATCAATCACCTAAATCAATTCACATCAATTATATTTATTTAATGCTTACAAATGTTGTTACTTTATAATTTATAATCATTTTTTTATAATTTATACAAAAATAAACCAAAATTAATAAAAGATTTTTAGGGTTTTTAGACCTAAAACTTAGCGGAATTACATTTAATGTGCAGAAGAGCATGATCTTAATCATAATAAGTAATGTAAAAAGCATAACAGAAGAGCATGATGTTAATTTTGTATGTGTTGTAAGATGTTTTTTTTAAAAAGCTAAAAAATCTAAAGCATTATCATTATTTTAACTCATATCTTAATTAAAAAATCAATAATGATTGTTGGATTATAATTGATGATTACTTAAATAAAGTTTTTGCGTCACAAGTAATTGTAATTGAATGAGTAGAATTTCATATAATTATTTTACAAGTATAAGGAGATATAAGTATATTGTTGCTATTTTAATGTTTTTTGTCTTAATTGAAGCAAGTATATGGACACTGTTCCAATTATTTTCTACTGGGGGGGAAACATAATTCGGGATCCCGATGAAGGTGTATCATATGATGCTGAGCCGAAAGGGATATATGCGGTGCAAATTGGCACCACGCTTAGCAATTTAGAGGAGATGTTTACGTCAAAGGTGTTAAGTTACGGGGAAAGTGTCCGATTAACCTTCAAATGTAGATATCCTTATCGCCAGTGGCAACAACACAGCAAATACAAGATATTACCGATCAATGACGATAAGGCGTTGAACACCGTATTAAGTATCGGTGCAAATTTTCAAGCGCCAAATTGTTTGGAAGTCTACATTGAGAAAGAGATTGTACAGAATATCTCGAACATGACACAGATGGATTCTCGTCCGTTCACTACATTACTGACGCATGGGATTGACACAACAGCGTTTCAGTCTTCTATGTATGACTCAGATCAATGTTATCCACTGGGCTACACACAACAGTCATTTCAGGGCCATGGTGTAGAATCAAGTTCACATGGTGGATATGGTTATGAATTTGACAATAACACACAAGATGTGCCCACATGCAGCCATCATACCACTCCGGTTGAAGTTGCTGGTAATATGGCTGAAACAGTGAACGAGGTGCAGTTTGCTGACAGTGATATGTACGGTCCTGATGTCGCCTTAAACGATGATGACAATGAAATGTGTGATGAAGAAAATGTATTAGGCGGATCAGATGATGATGATGATGAAGAATATGATGCCCAGGCTCCTGTTGACCTTGAAAATGCCCCCATTCCACCTAGAGTTGAAATCCCTTTCTATGATAACATTCACATGGGTGGTGATTTTGACATTAGTACCCGTGATGTCGTTCCCCGTAACTGATCTGGAGCGCTGAAAATCCAGAGTTGGACAGAGGAATGGTTTTTGTTGATAAGAAGCAACTTCTACATGCTGTGAAATTGTACCATGTAACAAATAATCGAGAGTATAAGGTCGTAACCTCCAAGTGAGACCTGTGGGTGTCTGCTTGCAAGCACGACTGCAGTTGGTGGTTGCGTGCATCTCTTAGTAGGAAACATGGTCTTTTTGAAATTAAGCAGTACAGGGGTCCTCACCATTGTTTATACCCACGAATGAACATGGACCACACTAATATTAGCTCCAGTTACATTGCTTCTCATATTTTGGGACAAGTTGCGGTTAGTATAAAAAATAAATGTTTACATATATATACATATTTGTTTGTTTATAGTGTTCACATCCAGATAATCCAACTCATATTTGATTGTTGTATGCAGAATGAACCTGATATGCCAATTAAGAATGTCATCGAAGATATAAAAAAGACCATGAACTATAGTATATCATACAAGAAGGCGTGGCATGCAAGGGCAAAGGCAATTAAAATGGTATTCGGTGATTGGGATGAATCATATAAACAGTTGCCTAAATTCATGCATGCATTACAGACATCTAATCCTAGCACCATCGTGACATGGAAGCACAGATATACCGGGCATACAACCATTATGCCCGTCTTCCACTTTGTTTTCTGGTCTTTCAAACCCGTCATCGATGGCTTTAGATATTGTAGGCCTGTGATAACTATAGATGGTACATTCTTATACGGTAAATACACTGGTGTGTTACTGGTAGCAACGATTGTCACTGCCAATAGCAAAATATTACCGCTTGCATTCGCTGTTGTCGACAGGGAGAGTTTGGAGTCTTGGTCGTTCTTCATTGAAAATATCAAGGAACATATTGTCATGGACCGACAGGGAGTGACTTTGATATCTGATCGAGCTGAGAGTATTTTAGCTGCTGTGAGGCGGCATTGGCTGAATCCTTCGCTCCAATTTGTTGGATATCATCGGCACTGCCTTCGACATGTTTGCAGTAACTTTAACACACAATTCATAAATAAAGAGCTCAAACAACTTCTGTGGAAAGCAGGGAGTGCTGATCAACGACGAAAGTGTAATGGTTACTTAGATCAGATACAGGCTATTAACCAAGAAGCCATCATTTGGGTCCGCAAGATGAATCCTGAGGATTGGGCCCTTGCATATGACGGTGGATATCGCTGGGGGGTATTGACCAGTAATGATGCAGAGTGCTTCAATAGCGTCTTGAAAGGTGCAAGGAACTTACCTATTTCAGCTATGGTTGAATTTACATTTCGACGACTCGTCAAATATTTTGACGAGATGGGAGCCCAAGCTGAAACTGATGTACGCAATGAGTTCCAATACCCTAGAGAGATGCAAAGAACGATGGAGGAGGGTACCGCAAGGGGAAATAGTTTCACGTTGATATCGTATGACAGGTTAGTTTGTAATGTGAACAAATTATTATTATTATGTTGTCAAGTTAATTACACCTAAAAACATGAACTTCATTAGTTTGTATCAATATTGTCTTATAGGCCCCGCCGTGTATTTGAGGTGCAAACATCTTTTCGCCGTGGATGAGGTCGCAATAGACAGGTTGTGCGGATGAATCAACCCACGTGCAGTTGTGGAAAATATGAGATAAGACACTATCCATGTTCTCATATGCTCGTTGTAATGTCTGAATGCGGTGACAATCCATTCCAGTACGTTGATCCAGTATATAGGCTTCCTGTATACATGAGAGTTTGGGAAACTAAATTCAATCCAATACCGCATCAAGATTATTGGGATGATCCGCAGTGGACCTTATTGCCTAATGACCTTCGTCTGTGAGAAGTAAAACGGGGTCGTACATCTATGGCTCGTATTCCGAATGAGATGGATATATCAGACAGGCGTTTGACAGCTCGTTGCAGTGAGTGCCACCAGACAGGTCATAACAGGCGAACATGTCTAGCGCGACTTGGTCGATGAAGACTGTAATACTTACATGTTGTAATATATCATTTTGAAATTCTTCATTTGTAATAGATCATTTAATTATGTTTTTTTCAATTCTTTCTTTATCTATCTATTTTGAATGTGTATTACAAAATGTGTACTTGATTGAAAAATGTGTAATGCAAAATTACAAATGTGTATAATTTATGCAAACTTGTATAATTTATTAAAAATGTGTACTAGTTTTTCACCGTCTACTTGATTCGAAATGTGTATTACAAGCTTCTATACTTAATCACGTAGTTCTTCTATCATTTCAAAATTTCATATTTTTGAATATATTTAATATTGAATGCTATATAAATTAAAAAAATTACAAAATTGGAATTTAAAAAAATTAACCTATTAAAAAAATTAACCTATTATAAAAAATTAACCTATTATAAATTAAAATTTTATAAATTGGAATGCTGCAGTCATTGTTCACAATTACAAAATTTTATATGTATTTTGCAAAATTTATAATTTATTCAAACTTGTAGCATTACAAAATCAATATTTAAGTTTTGTCAAATATGCCATAAATGTAATCATTAATTTCGAATTGCCTTCGTGTAAGTGGCACATAAATTTATCTTTTCTCGAACCCATAACATTTACTTCATTGTATTTTACATCGTTAACTACAAAATCAATAATTACAGTTTTCTCTGTTATTATATTATGATTAAATGAGATTTTGATATGGATGATCTAATATTTCAGTTGTACAGGCTTCATGGCACATGTACCTGAGGAGGTTCCACTGTTTAGACAGGCACATCGGGCTGACAGTATGTGGGATCGTCCGGTATGCAATAACGTTTGTTGGACTTTACGCCTACAATTAAAATACCTTGCATTTTGTTGTATATTTCGGGATAATGTTAGTATTTGAGCTGATAATTCTTTTGTGCAGGATGAGGCACGCACAGTGTTGACATGCCGTCGGGCAGATGGTGGATTGTGGGACCATCCGTTGGACCATAGAGTCTTGCAGTATCTATTACGCGCGGGATTCTATGGTGTGTATCGTATCGGGCACATTCGACTGGACCACGCACTCATCACTGCTCTCGTCGAGAGGTGGCGCACAGAGACTCATACATTCCATTTCCCGATCGGGGAGGCCACCGTCACGTTGCAGGACGTATCTGTCCTATATGGTCTTCGGATTGATGGCCGAGCAGTTACTGGAGTTGACCCATCTATCGCGACGGAGCAGTGGATAGCCCTATGTGCTGAGCTATTGGAAGTAGCACCCACACCAGCAGATTTACAGGCAGGTAGAGTGAGGGTCAGGTGGTTGGCAGAGCACTTTGTTCATCTTGCAGATCATGCTCCAGATGAGTTGGTACAGCAGCATACCCGAGCATATATTCTGTGGCTTATTGGGGGGGTACTTCTCCCTGATAAGTCACAGAACCTGGTCAAGCTGATGTACTTGCCATTGCTGAGAGACATTGAGGAGATTGGGCAGTACAGCTGGGGTAGCGCGGCTCTGGCATGGTTGTATAGGATGCTATGTCGAGCAGCGCAGGTGGGTACGAGGGAGATTGGAGGACCACTTGTGTTGCTACAGGTTAGTAACAATTTTATTACATGTCAATTCATATTGTATGTCATATATCAGTATTGTAATTGTGTTCAAACTATTGCAAATTTGGGCATGAGAGAGATTGATTCGCATTGCCCCGTCTAGGCGGCAACAGGTTGGTCCTGGTGAGCTTCCTATGGGTGAGGGGGACATGCAGATGCCCACCGGACCGCGAGGTAGCCGGTGGAGGGTTGACATGGACCACGAGGTCGTCTCGACCCACGTAGTGGTAGTTTATAGAGACCAGCTGGACCAGATGATTGAGGGAGAGGTATGAAATTTTTTGATTGCGTTTTAGTTGTCTTCTTCATTGTATATGTTTTGAGTTCACGAGCAAAATTTAATTTATTTGTCGTCATTGTAGTTTATCTGGCAGCCTTATGCTGGGGTCCTCGATACGCTCCCCGACTACTGCCGACTGGGTCAGGAGATATGGATGGCAAGAGTGCCACTTATTTGTTTTGACGTGGTTGAGTGGCATCTCCCCCATCGTGTCCTCCGACAGTTTGGTCGGGTGCAGTCTGTGCCGGATCGGTTCGACACTGAGTGGCAGTTACACGTCACTGATAGGCGTGGCCGAGCTGGCACTGACTGGCATCTGTTTTATATGCCATATATACAGTTGTGGGATGGCCGCCGGGACAATATTGTACAGGCTGACTACAGCGATGAGGTGCTCCCCTTTTCCGACCCTTACATGTTGTGGTATCGGCGACATACACACCTACTAGTCGGGAATCCGAGCCATGTGTCTGAGTCTGGATATCAGGGAGTTGGCCCTTATCTTGAGGCATTGGTGAGTATCATATTATGTGTCAGATAATTATTAAAATCATACTTGCTTTACTTTCAGTCAACTGTAGCCTAATAATACGTCTGCATGTCTGTTCAGGTGGCTGGAGCTGGGAGGGTGTTTCACTTGGCTGAGGACGCCCATTTGAGACGTGACGGACAGCATGCCTTGGAGGCCGTTGCAGAGATCCGGGAGTTATTGTACCAGGCATTCCAGCTTGCCCATCGGGGAGATCGTTTGCATTTCGGCCACTACGGTGTACACACTTCAGCAGCTGATCCAGACACATCAGCGCCGTCCACGTCAGCGCCTTCCACTTCAGCGCCTGCCACATCAGCTCCTTCGACATCAGTCACCCCACCACATACTACCCCATTGATATCTGCAGATTCACTCGACGTACTTCATACGCAGCATACTGGCATACCTTATATGCCTGACCCTGATTGGACACCGCCCCCATACATGCATGACGTTCTTACTCCACCCACCCAGTTACGACCACCAGACAGTTCCACCGCGACCATGAGTACACATGATGCAGTTCTCACTGGCATCTCCCACGTTGATGCTGAGGGCCATATTGAGCCCCCTCCCAGAGGGCGCGGGAGAGGTCGAGGTTTTGGTCGTGGCGGACGTCGCGGCAGAGGTCGTGGTGCGGGCAGAGGCAGAGGTCGAGCTCCAGCTGCAGATCGTGATACAGTTGCACCAGATGCTGGAGTTTCACAGCTCACAGCAGTATCCGATCTTCTGCCACAGACAGGATCAGGGGCAGCACATGCAGTAGAGGGGGGGGGTCACAGTCACAGGCTCCACAGGATACGCATTTCCGATTGGGGGAGCCAGATATTCAGAGAGTCTACCGCAGGAGACCGAGGAGGGAGGTCCACGGTCGGGGTTGTGGGACTGGGGGCAGGTTAGGGCATTAGCGAGTGTGATGTGGAGTGTATAGTTTATTTTATTTATACTTTTTGTTATAGTTTTTGTATATCAAACTTGTACAGATGATGTAAATGTATCTTACTTATTTATTCGGAAAATATAATTTTACAATTTTATTATTCTTACTTGTTTTGATGATTTCCATAAAAATGAAAACGAAAACAAAAAGGAAACAAAATAAATATCTAAACACGCACATAATTTTGTTTTCCCTTTTCTTTCACTTTTCTGAATGATTGCATTCACTGTCTTCTTTTCATGTACAAACCAATGATAACCAAACAAGTATTTGAACTATTTGTTATATGAACATGTACTTCATTAAGTATCATTATTATATTCCACATCAATAATGCATGAAATAATGAAAGTCTAGTTCAAGTAGCGTTCTTCAAAATAACAATAACAGAGAGAAAGCAAAGGTAGAATGACAAGAAATATTCGAAAACAATTGAAATATCTCCCTTCATTGATAAGTGGTGGATAAGCATTACAAATTGCATGCATTACAGAAATGGTTTGGGCGTTCATCCAAACAATTTCATTCATTATCATCATCATCTGACATCTCATTATCAGATTCATACATAACATCCATGCTCCAGGCGTAGTACTGGTGTGCATCATCCATTAACCCATCTTCGGCACGCTCATTTGCGGTCTTCATTAGTCCGGACCTTTGCAAACGTTGGGTCATGCGATTAACCTCATCGCGGATACGATGCAATGCCCTTTGCAACAACTGGGGAGTGTCAGTTGGCATACGCATGGCTAACCGACGAGGAAATTTAAGATTAACTTCACGACATAGCTCAACGAGAACGTTTGCTCGAGTTTTGCGAAATTCCCACTCAGCTCTCATGGTATTGACGGTGGCACGTGAGTAACGCAAATTTAGATTCATTGGGTATTCAAATTCATCTCCATCTGCAACCCAATAACGACCCATTGCTGAATATAGATCAACCACCGTATATTTCATGATGATATTGCTCGAAATAGCTGTAAAACTTTTGTTGTGGTATGATGCGATATTTATACCATATATACACATGGTAGTTGTATATATGAAATTATTGTAAAGAACTATGCATCAGAGTTGTCACGTCAACTTTTATGACCTGAACAACTATCCATCAACTTGATAGGAGTTGTCACTTCGACTTTTATGAATTGCATAATTTATTGTTATTCCAAAACAAAAAGTAAAAACCTAAAAAAAATAATAAAATAAAAACCAAGCTGATTAACCGACTAAACGTCTGAATTAGTCAAATTTCTGTGCCTGAAATTTTTTTAAAAAAATAAATGTGAAATTACAATTTAAAAATCTTTAAAATATTTTTAATTTTTTTGAAATATGTTTCAGAAATTTGTTTACTTTTTACGTGTATTGACATATTTATTAATTAGTTGTTATTTTGTTATTGCATAATTCACAAGGGCACAGTAGGTATGGTACGATAATAAATTGTAGCTCGGCGCAGTGATACGTCCAATATTTGTCAGTGATGCTTACCAATTACTTGAACCGGTGTAATAATTTGGATGCTTTGTTTTTTCCTCAGATGCAATGTCACTTTGTGCAGCAATGCAGTGATGCATCTGACTTTGTGCAGTGATGCAGTGATGCATGCCACTTTATGCAGTGATGCAGTAATGCATGTGACTTTCTGACTTTGCCATGCTTATATAGTTTGTCACTTTTTTCCTCACATTTCGTGATGCATGTGACTTTCTGCAACGCAAGTAAATGCTTTATTTTTTTTTTATCACATTTCAGAATTCATGTAAGTCACATCAATACGATTACATGGCAATAGTGTTGATAAACAATTATGTGATGGACTAAAGGAGTAAAGTGTAATTTACCGAATAAAGCAAAAAATGCAAAGAGGAGAAAATGAGATGAAGAATATTACTTTAAAACCTATTAAAAATTTAAGCATTTAATTTATAATTTTTTAAAAACACCACTTTGTACTGAAATCGTCAATTCCAATTGACTACTTACTGTATGGAAAAAGTAAGTATGAAAAAATAGTTTCATGTAGCGATGTGACAACTCACTGCATGTTGTTTTATTTGACAACTCACTGCTCCAATATGAAGGGATTGCATTGTCATCATTTGGCCTACAATTATGATTTTATCTGACAAACACGTCCGTGACTACATCAAAGGTACACAAAGTCACGGGTACTCAGTATTGCATGAAATGAAAAGCTAAAAAATAATATCACGGGTATCACTTGTTCCACAGTGCCCCAGCATGTGTTATCGTCACTAGATCATCTCTAGTTAACCCTCAGTATGATGTCTATAAATAGCGACACCCCCAGTATGATGTTTGTTCAAGTCATAACAATAGTAATATATCTACAATTACTATTATTATTTGTTTGTTTATTTTATGAACAATGTCTTCAAGAGGTGCAGGAAGTTCACGCCAGCAAAGAAATCCGAAAGTGTGGCTGCTACCTCCATTTACTTATGAGTACAAGAGCGAAAAGTACTCGAGTCCGAAGGATTATTATGCTGGTATCCAAGCAGAGTGGGCGTTCAGGGTAACGGAGCAAGAAGGATTGTTTAATGATCTACGTAACTTTGGGGCACCGGTACCTCATCGTCGTTCATTGACCATGGCTAGACGAAATGTGAGTGACTATGAAAAAACAGTTACCAGAATTAAGAAGGAGAACAACAGAATGTTGATGCGGAGATGTCGACATTGCATGCTTCAGTTAGCCACCGAAATGGCAGAAGCAAGCAACAGAGATTTGACAGTGATTGAGCGAAATAATGTCTTAAACAATGAAAAATATCTCTCTGACTACTACATATCAGATGAGGAATGAGAAATCAAACACCTTTATCTTTCATATATGTTTGTATGTTGTCTCATATCTTCGTTACATGAGTGTGACACAATGTTGTTGTTCATCTAACGTACGGATGTATTTCAAGTATTTGTTTTATGAACTTGAAGTTTATGAAATAACTACATTTATAACTGCACATTTATTAGTTCATGACTTTCTTTATTGAATTGCAATGAGTTAAGGAATGTTCTGGATTAACGAATGGATTAATGTATGTTGAATTATGTGAATACTTAAAACACATAAAACAGAACAGGTAGCTCGGTGAAAAGCTTCCCTTAACTGGGGCTCGTGAAATAGGGATCATGTACGTAAAGAATTTCAATCTCCATCGAGAAAGAAGAAAGGGTCGCCTTCCAATTCCTGGAAGTCCGGTCAAAATGATGACTCTGTTAATGAATGGGGGGTTGACATATAACTAAACTTGGGGGGGCTGGACAAACAAGCTCAAAGCCAATGGTTGGTCCAGTTGGGGAACTAAATAAAGTTCATACAAACGAACAACCGCCTTGAACAACACATAAAACAGAACAGGTAGCTCGGTGAAAAGCTTCCTTTAATTGCGGCTTGTGAAATAGGGATCTTGTACATAAAGAATTTCAATCTCCATCGGGAAAGAAGAAAGGGTCGCCTTCCAATTCCTGGAAGTCCAGTCAAAATGATGACTCTGTTAAGGAATGGGGGCTTGACAGATAACTAAACTTGGGGGGCTAGACAAACAAGCTCAAAGCCAAGTGGTTGGTCCAGTTGGGGAACTAAATTTAAAACCCCATTAGTTTTACTTGATTTGCTTATCAAAATCACTATTTACAATTAATTATACACAAACAGATTTACCTCAACACCAATTTCATGTATGTGGGATTCTCAATTCAGAAAGTCACATGGCAACAGTGAATTCACTGATTTACCTTACAGTGACCATGCCCTTATTTTGTCGGTATATGCAGATGGATTGTCAAGTCATGTGACTTGGTGCACAGACTTTGGTTTTCTCAATTTGTTGCTCAATTTTTTAATTACAATGACAACTCAACACCAATTTGATATATGTGGGAATCTCAATTCAGAAAGTCACATGGCAACAGTGAATTCACTGATTTACCGTCAGTGAGCATGCCCTTATTTTGTCGGTATATGCAAATGGATTGTCAACACATGTGACTTGGTGCACAGACTTTGGTTTTCTCGATTTGTTGCTCGATTTTTTTATTACAATGACAACTCAACACCATTTTGATATATATGGGAATCTCAATTCAGAAAGTCACATGGCAACAGTGAATTCACTGATTTACCGTCAGTGAGCATGCCCTTATTTTGTCGGTATATGCAGATGGATTGTCAAGACATGTGACTTCGTGCACAGACTTTGGTTTTCTCGATTTATTGCTCAATTTTTTTATTACAATGACAACTCAACACCATTTTCATATATATGGGAATCTCAATTCAGAAAGTCACATGGCAACAGTGAATTCACTGATTTACCGTCAGTGAGCATGCCCTTATTTTGTAAGAAAATGCAGATGGATTGTCAAGACATGTGACTTGGTGCACAGACTTTGGTTTTCTCAATTTTTTACTCGATTTTTTTTTTACAATGACAACTCATTTCTTATTAATATATATGTAGGATTCTCAATTCAGAAAGTCACATGGCAACAGTGAATTCACTGATTTACCGTCAGTGAGCATGCCCTTATTTTGTTGGTATATGCAGATGGATTGTCAAGACATGTGACTTGGTGCACAGACTTTGGTTTTCTCAATTTTTTACTTGATTTTTTTTTTACAATGACAACTCATTTCTTATTAATATATATGTAGGATTCTCAATTCAGAAAGTCACATGGCAACAGTGAATTCACTGATTTACCGTCAGTGAGCATGCCCTTATTTTGTTGGTATATGCAGATGGATTGTCAAGACATGTGACTTGGTGCACAGACTTTGGTTTTCTCGATTTTGTAATCGATTTTTTTATTACAATGACAACTCATTTCTTATTAATATATATGTAGGATTCTCAATTCAGAAAGTCACATGGCAACAGTGAATTCACTGATTTACCTTACAATGAGCATGCCCTTATTTTGTCGGTATATGCAGATGGATTGTCAAGACATGTGACTTGGTGCACAGACTTTGGTTTTCTCGATTTTTTGCTCGATTTTTTTATTACAATGACAACTCATTTCTTATTAATATATGTGGGATTCTCAATTCAGAAAGTCACATGGCAACAGTGAATTCACTGATTTGTGAATTCAGAAAGTCACATGGTAACTGTGAATTCAGAAAGTCACGTGACTTCGTACAGAGTATTTGCTTTTCTCTGTTTTTTCAATGTACTGACAACTCATACATTGTTCATTTATGTGGGATTGTCATGCAGAGGCATCTTTCTAAAGTCGTTCATAACCAACTATATAAACGAGTAAAGGTGAAGACACAACCTTACAACTCATTTCGCCCTACGAAATTATCATTTATTTGCTTTACAAAATTAGCATGGCTACATGGTTCATGGGAGGGAGTAGTGGGAATCGCAGAGGTGGTAGGAACTTGCAAAGGGGTGAAAGTTCACGACGAGGAGGGGGAAGGGGAAGTGGCGATGCTGAAGATGAAACACCATTTCCTTTGTTAGATGCCTCTTGTGCTTATCATGATAGGTTCGGGAAGCGACATTTTGTCATGCCCAAGTACTATCGAGATCCATGTGGTTTGGTGGAGGATCCTTGTTGTAATCAAACAGGATATGGTTCTGCAAACGCTAGACTTCTGAAGTGGCCCGCACTATTTATAGAGCGAGTGCAAAATGAAAGGTTAGGTCGGGAAAGACGACTGAAGGTGCCAAAAGCACGTTCTGTTGAGATCCAAAAGGAAGATCCTGATAATGTTGATCGACTATGTCAAAGACTACAACGTGAGATTTCTCAAATGGGTCGTAGGTTGGCCCGCGATATGCAGCTACTCATAGTTAAGAAGGATGCCCAGAAGAACAAAATAGAACCAAATGATGCGGCTATCAAGGCTATCATGGAGGATCCTCAGCTTGTCTCTGACGCTGAGCTTTCGGATTGTTCAGACTCTGAGCCACCTACCGATTTAAGCGCGAATTAGGTGTTAATGTCTACACTTCGGCAATATTAGGTTATGCATTCATATGTAATGTCTGTGTTAGAGTAAGTGTTTCCGTAATGAGTTTGTCAGATTGTCTGCCTAATATTTATCTGTCTAACTTTTATGTTTATCTACGTATTGTGTGTTCAGTTCATGGTGTCCACAATGTATTCTTGTCCGAGACTTATGTCTGTACTACTTATGTCTGTACTACTTATGTGTTTTTTCCTCAAGGTTTTATGAATTATATTATCACCTTCTAACCTAAAACAAAGACAATAGAAAAAAAAAATTATTTAAATGAAAACGGCTTTAGTAAAGCCAAAACAAATTTCTGAATAACACATTCTAACCCAAAACAAAGACAACAGAAACAATAAAAATTAAAAAACTTTACATGAAAATGGCTTTAGTAAAGCAAAAAGAAATTTATAAATTACATTATCACCTTCTAACCCAAAAGAAAGACAACAGAAAAAAAAATTATTATTTACATGAAAACGGCTTTAGTAAAGCCAAAACAAATTTCTGAATAACACATTCTAACCTAAAACAAATACAACAGAAAAGAAATAAAAAATAAAAAACTTTACATGAAAATGGCTTTAGTAAAGCGAAAAGAAATTTATGAATTATATTATCACATTCTAACCCAAAACAAACACAAGAAAAACAAAATAAATTTACTTTAGTCAAACCAAAAAAAAATACTGAATTACACATTCTAACCCAAAATAAAAGAAAAAATAAATTAACATGAGAACGGTTTTAGTAAAACAATTTTAACCCAAAAATTTATTCTGAAATACATTATCACCAAAACAATGACAACAGAGAAAAAAAAAAAACAAATTTTCACTTAAAACAAAGTAAAACAAAAAAATTTATGTTAAAAATAAAAATTCACTTAAGAAACAGCGAGTTCAGAAGAAAATTTTTTTTTGATGAACTCGCGGTTACAAACAGCGAGTTCAGAAGAAAAAAAAATTCACTTAAACTCGCGGTTACAAATAGCGAGTTCAGAAGAAAATTTTTTTTTGATGAAATCGCGGTTACAAACAGCGAGTTCAGTACAATTTTTTTTTTTGATGAAATCGTGGTTGCAAACAGCGAGTTCAGAACAAATTTTTTTTGGGATGAAATTAAACTCGTGCTTGGAATCAAAAGAAAAAAAATTTAATTAAACTCGCGGTTTGTAACCGCGAGTTCTTAAGCAAACTCGCACTTCGTAACAGCGAGTTCAAGATTTCGCAGCTCCGGGGGAAAAAGTGTTGAATTCGCGATTGTGAACCACGAGTTAGCTTATTTTGGGAATTCTTTGAAAAATAGGCTTAGTTTGGGAATTCCCTTACTATTTTGACTTATTTAGGGAAATGCCCCAGTTTCTACAAATCGCATCATGATGAGTCCAAGAAAGATGGAAAGAGAAAAACTAGCAAACACGAGGCCGTGTTCAAGAAAGATGGGACGAGGTAACACTCACATTCAATCTTCAATCAATTTTCATCTCTTCTTTTTCAAATATATATATGAATTTTGATTTTCACGTGTCTGTCTATGTGATGCAATTTACAAATTTATATATATTGTTCGAAAAATCAATTGGTGATTCAAATTGATTTTTGATGAATTCGCAGCAACATCAGTTTGCTGCGAGCCCAAATCCCGCGAGCCCAGGTCCAAGTCTCTGGAAGAGTACGTGGAGAGAGGATTGTTTGATTCAAGGTAAAGTACTTATTTTTCGCCTTCAATTAAAATTATCCTTTTTATGTTTTTCGTAATTTTTTTGGAAAGAGTTTTTATTGGTTAATGTTGTTATTACAGAGAACAAATAAAAGAGGATGCATTATTAAAAATTATTAGAGCTTTTACCAATTATACCGGACATGAGATTGCACAAAACAAGTACGTTGATATTTTTTTTTTAATTATGATTTGAAGATATTTGAATTCATGGGTTTTAATTTGCAGAATGTCGATAGTTTGATATTTGTTATGGTTATTCGTACAGATTCGCCACCATAGTGCTTAGGTGCCTACATTTTATAAACAAAGGATCGGCTAAAGAGATTTGTTTGGCAACTAAAACTATTGGTTTGTTGAGTCCTTCTAATTTATAGCAAGTTTTTTATTATTATTTTTTAAAAAATCATTCGGTTTGTAATTAATTATCTGATATGTGTAGGATTATTAGCGATGATTATTAGCCGGGGTGATAATGCACATGAATTATTTGAAGAATCACTTTTCACATATTCCAAAACCCTTAATTTTGAAGACGAGTCTGCAAAAGTATATTCTCTATTGTAATATTTTTATTGGTAC
The DNA here is from genome assembly GCA_036172215.1 of Camellia granthamiana. Classification (NCBI taxonomy): domain Eukaryota; kingdom Viridiplantae; phylum Streptophyta; class Magnoliopsida; order Ericales; family Theaceae; genus Camellia; species Camellia granthamiana. The sequence goes on along the minus strand of CM069908.1, from coordinate 87,379,477 downwards.
ATAATCTTAGGACATATTTCTTGGTGAAAAATTTCTTGACTGTGCCGTTTTAAATTTTTGGCGTAGAAATTGAATTGTTTAGCTATGGTAACTTTTGTCGGTGCAAAAGATTTTTGGGAGATTGAAGAATCGATGAAAATTATATGGCAATTCATTCTTGCAAATTCAGGCTCCGACGTACGTAGTTCATCCATATGTAATGTTGTTTCAATGATTCGAAGCACAAATGTTAAATACCTTTAACTTTATTTAGGTAGTTATGTGATGATGATGACGGGGCTCAGACTTAATAACTAACAGCTCTTTGTTTACCTTTTAGATAATTTTAAATGAGGAATTAGCGTCAATTTTAACTGCAGCAATATTTGCTTGGTCATTCCTTCTTACTGCAATCGATGGATGGAACCTTGATAATAAATATTGGCAAGGGTAAGTCAAATCATTTTTATTTGTGATTGCTCATTGAATGAAATATATACTTCATTTAGGATAAAAAGAATCACTCTGCTTAGTTTTGGTTTTTAGAATTCATTTTTTTAGAAAAAAAAAAATTTATTTTTTTTGTTTTCTGCATTTTTTGGTTTTCACTAAATTTTTTTAATATTTTAAGTAATTTTTTTTTAAAATTTTTAGACCCACCTAACATAAATACACTTAAAAAAATATATTTTTTGTGAAAAAAATCTTTAAAAAATTCACAAAATACCAAAAATACAAAAAAAATAAAATAAAATAAAATTTAGTATATTTTTCATATTTTGTGTATTTATTAATTTTTTTTCGCAAATATTTTATTTTTTAGATACATCTAAGTAAGGTGCATCTAAAAAAGTAAAAAAAAAATTACTTAAAATTTTAAAAATATTCACTAAAAAAAAAAACATAAAAAACAAAAAACTCAATTTTAAAAAAATTAGATTCAAAAAATTGAAACCAAACATACTGAATACTTTATTTTTTGCCGCTTTTCTTGATTTCTTGTGTTTTTCCTTGAGTAAAAGCAAATGCATTAACTAACATAAAAAGAAAAAGAAGTTCTGACTTCCAAGCAAGACAGTGAGCCAGGTGAACCTTGCTTGGAGGGTTTTTGTTTTTTCCTACAACTATCATTGATCTATCCAATTTCACTTTTTTATTTTTTTTAATCATCCAATGTTTGCCGAATCACTTAAATGAGAGTTATAAAACTAAACAGAGTGTCTATATCAAATCCAGTACTTTAACAAAGATGGCAAATGATTCTTGATTACAAGAATTCTAAAATATAAAAATATATAGGCATTGTTGTTAACATGCACTAGTTTGATTCAATATGTCCATGTTCACCATTTGTTGTTAGCATGCACTAGTTTGATTTGATATGCTTGGTAAGATCACCATTTGTTTATCTTCCCAAACCTTGTCATGATGCATCCTCTTTTGGATTGACTTCAAAATCAAGCCCATTGTCGAAAATTTCTCAAATTGAATTTGTTACTGTTTGCACCCTCGTCATTTTATTATATGTTTTCTGTTACCAAGAAGTAATATATGCATGGTATTGTAATTAATACAGGGCGATTTCCTACCTTCTGAATCTACTAAAAGGGGAAGAATCTGTGTGCGCAGCATGTGTTGACGCACTAGCCATTATATTTGAAAAGAACTGTGTTGAGAAATTTTCAATTGAAGCTTATAAGGCTTTTATGCATAGTGCGATTAACAAAGTGGATACACATATAGATCAAAAACAATGGAAGACTAACATTGTAGAGCAAATCAAAGAGGCATGCAATCAGAATTAGGAGATTGTAAGGCTTTTTGAGGTGTTACTTGGATTCATATATGAAGATATACATCTCTTGCTTTGTGTTTTGATCTGGTATATTGATATTTTTTTATTTTTTATTTTTATTTTTTTTAGGATGAAAATAGTTTGGAAACTTTTACAAATATTGGTAAAAATTGTCCAACATTTTCAACATTGTCGCAATTGACCAAGGTATCTAGTAATTTTTTGTATGTTTATAATTGTCTGCTGCATAATGAGGTTTTGAGTGTTGGTATCTCTTACTAACTTCCCAAATTTACAATAGATGAAGTTTATAAAGCAGTTTCTGGGTGATGGATTTGAAATACACATGCGGGTTTGTCTTTCCTTTTCAATCATCTTGCTTTCATTTTCTTGGAGATAAGTTGTTGTGTGTAGTTCTCATTTAAAATCTATAATTCATGTAGGAAAATGAGCTCCTCCACCAAGTCTTTGATGTCACACCAAAAGATAATGCATATGGTTTTGAATTGTATGTAGCTGAAATTGAAGAGGTTAGTTACAAAGCTCTTCAAGTCAATTTGTCCATAACTTTGTGTCTCTGAAGGGAAAAAAGGGGGTTAAACTTTCAGTCCAAATTCTTTGGTTTTAAAGAACCATATTCAATCTTGATACTTCATTGCTTTAATATCATTTTGATACACTTTGTTGAATTTCTTTTTGTACTTTTTTCCGTTTTGATTGTCTTTCTTTTTTAGATTTAATAATGTATAACACACATTTGGTTCTGTAGGTTAAAGTTAAATACTTTTCACCCCACATAAAAAAGAGCACTTGCTGGCAGGTACAACAGGCACCTTTTACATTTTAAGCCTCAAAAATGTATTTATTTATCTTACACTTTAAAAGGATTTGCTGGATTTGGGAGGAATTAGGGAAATAGAAATTAAATGTTTAAAAGTATTGTATACTAAAAGCTATTCTCAAGAATTTTCGGTACCTTGCTTTTTCTGAGATCGAAAAATAACTTATTCCCTGTTCACTCTCTTAACAGAGGTTTGAGAAGTCACCTAATTCTCTGGTAAGCAAGGCAAGGACTCAATTCATGAAAAAACAGCGCATGCTAGCACAGGTATTTATTTTGTGTTTTAAACAATATTTTCCAATTAGTAATGTTAAACCACTGACCAATTAAGGCAGTTTAGTTTCTCAAAACCAAATGTCTTGCTTCTATTCTACCCTTGATTTTTTAAGCGAAAGTAAAAGGAAAGGGAAATGAGAGAAATTAAAACTAAAATGATAATTTTACTTCTGAAAAAAAATGAGAGGCTAATTTCTTGGCTTTGTTTGGTTGGGATGAAAAAATAAGAAGAAAATGAATAGTCATGTTGGTTAAACCATTCATTTACTGTGATGTTTTCATGTGTAGGAGAGGAAGATTGATGACTTTAGAGATTAGGGACATACTTTAAACGATATGAACATACTTTCGAAGCAGCGACAAGTCTTTGCCTATATGAGTTTTTCAGTAGTCGTATGATTAAATATATCTCTCCTTGTCAAAAATGATAGTTTAAATTTTTTTGGTTGTTGCTGCTTGCTCAATTGAATTATTTTGTGAAGTTGTTGTTGTTGTTGTTTTTTTTTTTTTTTTTTTTTTCAACTGCTTGATTTCCATAGGTATGAAATTTATTTTGAGAGACAAATTGAAGGTCGCATCAATGTAATTTGTCCTTATTTTTAGATACAAATTTTCTCATATGAGGACAAATGTATTTCTTTTCAAACCAAACTAAACTATGTTTTAAATATCATCAAATGTGATTGGTTACATGAATCATTCTTCTCTACTCGACTCTATCAACGACCACTTGGTTAGTCAAATTAAGAAGATTCTTATTTTTATTTACTATATACTAGCCTACGTCAATCTAAGTTTGCCCCTTCTCTTAACACTGTCATCTACTGTCACTATATCGCATCTCTTCACTAATGCTTTTGTTGGTTTCCGTTGTATATGACCAAACCATCTCAATCTATTCTCTCTCTCAACTTATCTTCTATCAGTACTATTTCTACCCATTCTCGAATATACTCATTCCTAACTTTATCTTTTCTAGTCTTGCCACACATCCACCTTAGCACCCTCATCTTATCCAAATATTATTTCTTAGTTGTCCAATATTTCATCTCATACAACATCGTTGGTTTAATAGTCATTCTATGGAACTTTCCTTTTACTCTAGTAGGTGCTCGATTATCGCACAATACTCCAGACGCACTCTTCCACTTAAGCCACCTTGCCTTAATTCTATGGATCACATCCGCTCCAACCTCCCCTGTCGTTGTAATAATCAATCCTAAATAACAAAAATGTTCACTCTTAGGTAATTTTTAGTTCTCAATTTTCACTTCTCCTATGCTTCCATTATTCATATTATTAAAATTACACTTCATGTACTCTGTTTTAGTTCTACTTATCCTAAATCTTTTAGATTTAAGTGTTTCTCTCCAAGTCTCCAATCTAGTTTTAACTTCTTCTCTAATCTTATCCACTAACACGATATCAAATAAATTCACAATAGTTCAATTGTTCGTCCATGTTGATGTTTGCACTGAACATTAATTGGTCTGAAAAAAATGAGTCCCAACTTAATAACAAGAACATGATATCATAAATTGAAAACAAGTGCTTCATCTTTTATATATTCTACCAACACATGAATCACAATGTTTACCATGCGTGCTATAATTTTGGCAAAAAAAAAAAATTGAGTCCCAACTTTATAACAAGAACATGATATTATAAATTCAAAACAAGTGCTTCAGTTGATAGCTTGTAAATATAAGTGGTAACTTTTCAATACTCTCGTGTGAGAGGTTAGAATCTAAACCTCACTAGAGACGAGATAGGGTGGAAAAAGTTTATCATTATTTGAACTATCGACCAGCTATTGCGGGTTTGGAATCTAACTAGCAAGAGCAGGTAGGCTAATTATAAATTATAATTTGAATCTTATAAAAAACAAAATATTACTCCAAAAATATTATTATGGATGTGACTCATATCACTTCTGTACGGGGAGCAAATATTCCGCGGAGCCCGTACTCCTTTCGTCCAAGCTCCTTGTCTATCCGATCGACCTGCGAGCACAACGGCGGTGAGCTACCCGGCGGTGTGTGGCCGGAAAACCCCTCCGACGGTCAAGTTAGCACACACAGAGAGATAGAGAGAGGAAGGGAGAGATAAATAACAATGAGTGTTTCTCACCAAATGATGTTCCATCCCCAGCATGGGGGGCGCAGTCATGCTTATATACTTTCTGCGCTCACCTCTGCATCCATTCGCTTGTTGACACGTGGAGCTGCCCTCCTATCTGTCAGCACAAATCCAGTGAACACCACCTAACCAAACCGCCAGGCAACATTAGCGGGAACTCGGCAGCCCGGCGGAATCATCCCGGCCTCCTTCGACCGAGTTACTTAACGAGTCCAACAGTGCCACTCGTCGAGCTCCATCACAACCAAGCTCGGTAGCATTCCAGTACGGCCGAGCTCCAGACAGGTTAGGCCGGTTCGTGAGAGACCTTTCCGCCGAGCTACATGCGCGTACAATAAGCCCGGGTTGACAGACGATCATCTCGGCCGAATAGGCCCTGGACCTCAACCGAGCAAACCACTCTGGATCAGCCAACATTAGCTCGGCCCAAACACGCTCGGACCTCTTTTTAGCCCAGTCATTACCACGGCCCAAAGCCAGATTATGAAATCTCCCTCACAACTTCAATTTAAGTTTACATGTACATCATCCACTTTATTTTCAAAATATGTAATTTATCTGTAACAAGAAAGTCTCCATTAATCTTATCTAAGACATTTTTGCAAAATTTCCACAACCAAACATAAAGTTCAGCGTTCAAAATGTACAAACAGCAGAGCAAAGCAAAGCAAAAACAACATCGAAATCAATTTGGAGACTTGAATCTGGTGCACCACTTTAGGAGAAGCTCTGTGATGTTGGCATCCATTCGAGTCCCATTGCCGCCCCAAACCAAGATGTGGGCAAGGTCTCCAATCGAAGAACCAGTCACTTCCTGCACAATTCGCGTTTTGGTTGAATCTGTGAAGAGCTGTGCAATTAAAATCGATGATGAATAATATGCGAAAGAGAGAGGTGATGGAAAGAAGCAAGCCCTAGTATTCTCTAAACTCTCATCAGCCTTCCAGACTAAACATGTCTTAAGAGAATCCGACTTAAAACGCCACCGTTCCAAGTTCAATTGCTCTCTCTCTCTCTCTCTCTCCCGTTTTACATCACAAAAAATACAATTATTACATATGCTAATTTGATGAACTAATAATCAAGGGGTCAACTTGAATGCACTTTTTTTGTGCAATTAAAATCGATGATGAATAATATTTGTGCATAAGTATGTACTTTATGTGACTGTCTGCAAATTAGGTTTTACATTCTTACTCTCATTCATAACTAGTTAGAGTTTTCATGCTCTGGCGGTCAACTTCAAAGCACTTAATTTTTTTAGCTATAATTATATATCTATGGCCTTATTCTTTTTATCAAGATAATGATGGCTATAAGTTCAGTATATCATATACAACTTGAGATGGGATCCAATGATAACATGGTTCATATTTGCCTTTGAATTCCAAGTCCCAAAAAATCAACAAGGGATGGAAAACCAGCCACTGAGAGCCCCTCTAGCAACCTTAATTTGGATGGCAGTGACTATTCAGATAGGGATCCGAAGCACCATCAACGGCTGGAAGACGCTTTGCCCCTTGTGGCCCCACCAGCACCCAGTTCTAAGGTAGAAATTGGGGCTGGGAGCATAGCATTTGGCAAGCAAACCAATGGACAACGTGACAGAACCAAAAATTCTTCTAATACTACTCAAGTGCCACGGTCTCAATCATATTTCCAGGTGTTGTGAATTTATGTCCAACAAGAGGTCACTTAGTTTTCAATATGACTTATCCTAAAGATTGTTTCTCATTTGTTATTTTCTAGTTGATTATTTCAGCTTTTATGGTATACTTTTGAACTGATCTCAGGTTTCATACCAAATTTTTAACCACACAGGTTTATGGGGATCTTTTCTTTGTCTGCAAGTAATGTTACACCCTCGTAAATTAGCAGTTGCTATAAATTTTATGGCTTGATGATCGTTATAGTTTTCTATTCAGAAAATAATTGATAATCACCCTTGACTTTGATGTTACCTGAGATTAAGAATACTTAGCACCAATAATATGATGGCAAATCACTAGTGGCTTGGTGTGGATAGTTTGTATACCACCTCTTAATGCCGTGTTTGGTTGGGGGATTTGAGGAGGGATTTTGAAAGGGAAATAGAAAAGATAGGTGAAATGTGAATAAAATATACCTATATTCATCTTGTTTCACACACCTTTTCCCTTTCTCTTTCCAAACCCTTCCTCAAATCCCCCAACCAAACACTGCATAGAGTCAATTGCAAGGATACAGATCATGGTTGGCCACATGGGTAACATAGAAGAAGGATGTTTTCATTTGTGGCTAGGTTTAACTTGTAGGGATTGAGGTGGTGAGGTGCATTTCTTAGAATTTTAGGTTGTGTTTTGGATCATGAATTTGGGTAGGGAAAAGGCAAGAGAAACATGAATGAAATATAAGCTAAATATTTTCTCCATTTCTCTTGGTTTTTCCTTTTTCCCTTTCCAAATTCCTATCCAAATCTATGATCCAAACACAACCTTAGCGCGATCACATTCAGTTATTCTCAGGTGAAAGTTTTTCTAAGATGCATCTTGACCTTATGGCAGTTCCTCTCATGATTTCAATATGAGATCCCATAGTTTATAAGTGCATCCAAAAAAGGGGTCATGGCTATGTAATAATAACAATAATTAGTATTTTAGAATTTTTTTGTTGACAATTTACTCTCATTGCGAACTGTATAGCACAGATAGTGAATCTATTTTTTCTATTTCCAAAGACTCATTCTTTGACTACTCGTCCTGAATTTATGATGTGAATCTGTTCATATTGTATAGAAAGTGGAATTTCATACTCTAATATCTATTTCTTTTATTTCAACTGTTTTTCTTGTTCTTCCATTAGTTTATTCCTTGCAAACACGGAGAGCATTTGACTGATATGTTGGTGATAGACAAAATGCACTTGCATACAGCCACAGTGGGGTTCACTGCTTTATGTAGCCATACCTATGAGAACTTTTGGATGTACATCTGCCTTCATAATTGTCCTTAGTTATCATTATATGTATGTTAGTTGCTTATGCAGTATTTTCTCGATTAACAGTAGCAACTAATTTGGAAGTTTTATATTTTGCTTGTATTTTTCTTTTCAAGCCTATGAAATAATATTGGACAAACCAGAAGGACACACAATAAATAGCTATTGCAGTAATCCTTAAATTATTTGCTTTCGTGAAAATTTTCTTGAGCTTCATTTCAGGTTAACTTAGAAAGGCCTTTGCAACATCCCAAACATAGATAATTTTGTTAACCTAACCAACTAGTGGTTCTGTTGAGTTTCTTTTTCGGTTCTTACTAAGTGCATGCAAACCTTTTTTTTTCTGGCCTGCTGTTGCGGGATATTTTTCAGTGTCCAGTGCCTCGATGTATATAACAATCTCAGGGTTGCATGTGCATGTCTTATAGCAGCATGATGAGCGTGGTAATGCTGCACAAGCTGGTCGAACCACTGGTTGCGGACCTGCTACCGGTGAGTACCTAACATCTGATGGTTAGAATTCTTTGTTTTCCCTTGAAACTCATGTCATCTATTTTTGTGCTGAAACTGCTTGTGGTGTTGCTTCTTTTCTCCTACTCTAATATTAATATGTTAGTGTTCCACATCAAACTCATATAATTCAGTGTATTTGTATGCATGTTACTGTGCATATGAGAGAGAGAGAGAGAGAGAGAGAGAGAGAGAGAGAGAGACTTCTCTCAACTGTATCGCTAGAACTGCTTCTTATGTCAATGACGTGTTTGTTTTCCCTTCGTGTGAAGAGCCTGGATGGTGGAGGGACTCAAAGGATCAGCATTTTGAAAGGGCAACGGAGAAAACATCAATTTGCGATACAAAGCAAAAAGTTGAAAAATCCCAAGCTAAGGGGGTTGACAATCGGGTTTGGCACCATGATAGATTCTATGAAATAGAGGCAGATCGACAACCTCCTGCAAGGAAAAGACCCTCATTTAGAGAAAAAAAGATTCCAGCAGACTTTGAAAATGCTGAAAAAGCAGGAGCCAAGCCTGTGAAGCCAAGCCGTCCTGATCAACCTTCATTAGGAAGCGAAAGAAGGGAAGAGAAAGGAAGCCACAACCGCCGCTATTCAGACAAACCTGAAAAGTCATTTTTAGGAAACAGGGGGGCAAACAGCGGAGAAGCACAGAGGGGTAGTTTTCCATCAAGAGATCGGTATAGTGGTGGCAATACTTATAGGGGAAGAGGACCGAACGGTGCACAAATCGAGAAATGGAAACATGACATGTTTGAGGAGGCTAAGTGGAGTCCGACCCCGAAGAACGAAGATGATCCGATCGCCAAGGTTGAAGCACTCTTGGCTTCTTAGTTATATGCAGTTGCTTGTGGATGAGTTTCTGTTTGTTTGTCATTCGATTGCATTGTTGCTTGTGTTTTATGAGAAAAATTAGTGATTATGAAAAAATTTTCATAAAAATGATCATGAAAGATTTAGGGTTCGTTTGGTTTGAATCTCTGAAAAAATTTTGGGAAAATTTCTCTACAAATGAGTTTTCAGAAAAACTCAAACCAAACATGTTTCTCAAAAAAATTTCCCAAAACTTCTAAACCAAACATATTTTCCAAACAAATCTCTCTCACACACATATCAAATCAATCACTTTTTTCAAAACTCTCTCTCAAAATCATTTTCCAAAACATCTTTTGAAAAAAACCAAACCAAACATGTTTTCGTACTTTTTATCTCTAAAACACATCTCCCAAACACAAACCAAACATACCCTTATGGTCCTTGAATTATCTTGATTAGTGTGTGGTGCTTTATTTTAAGTGTAATCCAAGGGTCACAAAGTTTTCATGATTATTTTCATGAAAGGTTTTTCATGATACCTAACATTGCTGGTGTTTTATTTGTGATTTTTGTCTGTTTTTGTAATCATTTTTAATTTAAACAATAATACTCATGTTTTGTTGTTTTAACTTAAATGGAGCTTAAAATTTGTCTAATTTTCTTGTGCACGATGTTAAATTTCCTCTGCATTTTGGGACTAACATAAATTAAATAATATTTGCTAATTAATTTACATAAATATATGTATATTGAACCACAATTTTGAGTTTGGGCTAAAATTTAGGGTACATCCTATTGATTTCTCCCGACAGTTAGAAAAAATATAACAAATTTTATAATTTTAATATAATTACATTGAGATATTTTTTATTAAGGTTTTTATGGACCAAAGTTAATACATATATCATGAAAATATTATTTTTACTTAAAAATTAATATTATTTTTTTTATTAAAAAGAGGTTAGGCGCAATATTAATTAATTTTTTTAATAAAAAAACTAATGTAATCAAGTTAAACTTTCAAGACTAGTTATATTTTATTCAAATTTTAGAAGAGCATAACCTTTTTGTTTTTTGGAAAGATTACTATTACTAGTTAAATTATAATGTATATTAATGTCTCTTCATAAACACAAACTTAAAACTTCGCATGTTTGGGGTGTTGATTTTTTGGCTAAATAATCAAAAAGTCAAAATATCTAATTCCATTACTCTTTCTATTTTTTTTAGACGTTTTGTAAAAACTCAATTGAAAATCACTTCCCAAGAGATGTTACTGTGACTAAGTCACAGCAGTGATCTGTGGTGCCTCAGCAGAAGCTTTTTCCGAGTCTTTTTCGATAATTCGAACTGTTCATATTATAGGGTTCATTGAATAGATCATCTATGCAAAAAATCAAATTGATTGGAAATCTATAGCTTTATAACAAGAACACGTTTATTTTTAAAAAAATAAACGGTTAACATTTTCTTAATAATTTTTGTAAACACAATTTGAATCTGATCATGGGGTTATGGATTTCTGATTAACTTAATTTTTTGTATGAATGATATACTATACGAACCTTACAATATTAACGGTTCGGATTATCAAAAAAGACTCAGAAAACCTCCCACCGAAGTACCATAAGTCCCATCAAGATTCCCGAGTCCCCTTAACCCAATTCTAAAATTAACCTAATTTACCCATTGGCATAAAAAAAATTACAAAAAATTAGTTTTGACTCTTACAATAAAATAATTTTTTAATTTTTAATTTTGTCAATTAAATTATTCTTTTAATGTATTTTTAATCTAAATTATTTATTTATTTTCGTTAAATAAAATCGATTGAAAAATAATCATCATTATACTCCACGAAAAAAATATTTTAAATATTTTATATACACTCACATTGAATATTTAAAATTAATTTTACTTAACAAAAATTTAAATTAAAAATAAAAACAATAGAGCTCAAGTTTACAAAATTAAAAATAAAAAATTTATTTTGTTACAACAGTTTTTGTTAAAAAAAATAAAAATAAAATAAAAAACGCGCGTAAAAGGAAGTCCAATCCGAATATAGGTAGGCAAAGGAGTAATTCGAGTCTTAAGACCTCAAATCAAATCTCAATCTTACAATTTCTTTTAATTTAATGCAAGTCCTCTCCAATTAAGGAAAGGATTACACTTCCTAATATATGTAGCGTAACTATATATATATATATGCAGAATTCTATGCATGTATGTACCTTTCCTAGTTCTCTTTCTCTGACTCACTACACAGTGCCAAACCCAGCTTCTTCAAATCGCTTCATGATGTGTTCAAGAAAGATGGAAAGAGAAAAACTAGCAAACACGGAGCACGAGGCCGTGTTCAAGAAAGATGGGATGAGGTAACACTCACATTCAATCTTCAATCAATTTTCATCTCTTCTTCTTCAAATATATATATGAATTTTGATTTTCACATGTCTGTCTATATGATGCAATTTACAAATTTATATATATTGTTCGAAAAATCGATCGGTGATTAAAATTGATTTTTGATGAATTCGCAGCAACATCCATTCGCTGCGGGCCCAAATCCTGCGAGCCCAAATCCAAAACTCTGGAAGGGTACGTAGAGAGAGGCTTGTTTGATTCAAGGTAAAGTACTTATTTTTCGTCTTCAATTAAAATTACCCTTTTATGTTTTTTCGTAATTTTTTTGGAAAGACTTTTTATCGGTTAATGTTGTCATTACAGAGAACTAATTAAAGAGGATGCATTATTAAAAATTATTGGAGCTTTTACCAATTATACCGGACATGAGATTGCACAAAACAAGTATGTTGATATATTTTTTTTTAATTATAATTTGAAGATATTTGAATTCATGGGTTTTAATTTGCAGTATGTGGATAGTTTGATATTTGGTATGGTTATTCATATAGATTCGCCACCATTATGCTTAGGTGCCTACATTTTATAAAGAAAGGATCTGCTAAAGAGATTTGTTTGGCAACTAAAACTATTGGTTTGTTGAGTCCTTCTAATTTATAGCAAGTTATTTATTTATTTATTTTTAAAAAAATCATTCAGTCTGTGATATAATTCTCTCATATGTGTAGGATTATTAGCGATGATTATTAGCCGGGGTGATAATGCACATGAATTATTTGAAGAATCACTTTCCACATATTCCAAAACCCTTAATTTTGAAGATGAGTCTGCAAAATTATATTCTCTATTCTAATATTTTTATTGGTACATAATCTTAGGACATATTTCTTGGTGAAAAATTTATTGACTGTGTCGTTTTAAATTTTTGGGGCAGAAATTGAATTGTTTAGCTATGGTAACTTTTGTCGGTGCAAAAGATTTTTGGGAGATTGAAGAATCGATGAAAATTATATGGCAATTCATTGTTGCAAGTTCAGGCTCCGAGGTATGTATTTCATCTATATGTAATGTTGTTGCAATGATTCGAAACACAAATGTTTAAATACCTTTAACTTCATTTAGGTAGTTATCTGATGATGATGATGATGATGATGATGATGGGGCTCAAACTTAATAACTAACCGCTCTTTGTTTACCTTTTAGATAATTTTAAATGAGGAATCAGCATCAATTTTAACTGTTGCAATATTTGCTTGGTCATTCCCTCTTACTGCAATCGGTGGATGGAACCTTGGTAATAAATATTGGCAAGGGTATGTCAAATCATTTTTATTTGTGAAAGCTCATTAAATGAAATATATACTTCATTTAGGAAAAAAAGAATAGCTTTTTTTTATGCCGCTTTTCTTGATTTCTTGTATTTTTCCATGAGTAAAAGCAAATGTATTAACTAACATAAAAAGAAAAAGAAGTTCTGACTTCCAAGCACGACAGTGAGCCAGGTGAACCTTGCTTTGAGGGGTTTTTGTTGCCTGCAACCAAGGTTTTAAAAAGCGGCCGCAACCGTTACGTAACGCCGTTACGTAACGGTTTTGGCGGTTACCGCCACCCGTTACGGCCACTTTTGCAGTGTGATTGAGATTCACAAGTGTGTCGGCCGTAACGGCTGCCGTAGCGGTCGTAACAGTGCCATAACGGCCTGTTACGCACCATTACGTAACGGTTCCAAACAATTTCTTTTGAAAAAACACAAAAAAAAAAAACTGAAAATGGAGAAAGAGGGATAGAGAGAAGAGGGAAGATAAAGAGAGAAAATGGAGGAGCAAGAGATAGAGAGAAAGAAAAGGAAAGATGAAGAACATGTTATTGATTTGTTGAAGCTGTAAAACCTATGCTATTCTATTCAGCTGCTATCACTAAACCATTTTGTTTGTGTGTGTCTATCTATATATTGTTTGAAAATAATAATAATAATAAGTGTGGTCATTATCTATTTGGCTTGGTTAAAATATGTATATATATATATATATATTTAGGCTCTTATTTATTCTCTTACTTTTGTCATTGTTTATCTTATATATAATAGTTAGTGATTGATTTTTTGTATAATATAAAGCCATTAATTATTAAAATAAAATGTAAAAAACTCAATTTATAGTGATTTAAAAATATTAAATATATTGGATCATACTTAAAAATTTATAAAAATTGATCAATATTTATTTTTAACCCAATAAATATGATCATGGAAAAAAAATATGCGTATCGGTAAGCTTTTTTAAATTGTGCGAAAAATAAAAAAATTCACGGTTCCGATTACCGCAACCGTTACACTACGGCCTTTACACCCCGCAACCGCAACCGCGTCACCGCCACCGTTACGGCGACCGCAACCGCTTTTCAGAACCTTGCCTGCAACTGTCATTGATCAATCCAGCTTTCACTTTATTATTTTTTTGTAACATCCAATGTTTGCTGAATCACTTAAATGAAAGTTATAAAGCTAAACAGAGTGTCTATATCAAATTCAATACTTTAAAAAAGATGGCAAATGATAATGACATATAAAAATAGAAAAATGTTAAAGATCTCAAAAGTTTTATCAAAATTTCTACCAAATGTCTCACATGGGTGTGACCATGTCAATCTCATGTGGGTCTCACATTCATATGAGACATTTGATAGAAATTTTTGTAGAATTTTTAGGATCTCTAACATTACTCAAAAATATATATATATGCATTGTTGTTAGCATGCACTAGTTTGATTTGATATGTTCATGTCCCCCCAACCCAAATATGCTTTGTAAGATCACCATTTGTTTATCTTCCCAAACCTTGTCATGATGCATCCTTTTTTGGATTGACTTCAAAATCAAGCCCATTGCCGAAAATTTTTCAAATTGGATTTGCTACTGTTTGCACACTCATCGTTTTATTATATGTTTTCTCTTACCAGGAGGTAATATATGCATAATATTGTAATTAATACAGGGCAATTTCCTACCTTCTGAATCTACTAAAAGAGGAAGAATCTGTGCGTGTTGCATGTGTTGACGCACTTGCCATTATATTTGAAAAGAATTGTATTGAGAAATTTTCAATTGAAGCTTATAAGGCTTTTATGCATAGTGCAATTAACAAAGTGGATACATATATAGCTCAGAAACAATGGAAGACTAACATTGTAGAGCAAATCAAAGAGGTATGCAATTAGAATTGGGAAATTGTAAGGCTTTTTGAGGTATTCCTTGGGTTCATATATGAAAATATACATCTCTTGCTTTGTGTTTTGCTCGGCTATATTGATATAATTTTTTATTTTTTATTTTAGGATGAAAATAGTTTGGAAACTTTTACAAATATTGGTAAAAATTGTCCAAAATTTTCAACATTGTCGCAATTGACAAGGGTATCTTGTAA
Source organism: Camellia granthamiana (assembly GCA_036172215.1). Lineage (NCBI taxonomy): Eukaryota > Viridiplantae > Streptophyta > Magnoliopsida > Ericales > Theaceae > Camellia > Camellia granthamiana. The sequence continues at coordinate 87,364,352 of CM069908.1, read as the reverse complement.
CGCCCCGTATTTTATTACTTGGATAATCTTACCAATATTCATTAATTAAGTCCATGTACAAATAACATTTTATCCTTGGATGAAATGATGAACAATTAAATATACATATTCCCTCTCGTTATACAATAATGACATTTACATATAAATAAAAGAAATACCCTGAGGCTTACAATAAAAGAGAGCACGCTACTCTTTACAAAAAAAATAGCACTCAGCCAAACAACAAATGAAGTAGTACAATCCATCACTACATTACACTTATGAAATGGTAAAAATCATTGTTTGATCTTCAAATCCGAAAAGCATTCCCTGTACACATGTACAGGCAGGGGGTAAGCAAGCTCACCAAACAATCTCATATTAAAACATTAGAAGATATGCGGGTACCAAAATACTCATACACATACGTGAAATCATATCATGTCAAAAATCATATGGCTTTATCACATAATCTCTTAAATCCAATTTATTTAATTAACCACAACCAGTTAACTTAAATAAATAAATATGCTTCAATAGTAACATGACATCCTTTTCAATCCATTCAATTATCTCATTATCAATTGAATCAAATAATTAAATAATTCATAATGACATCTAACAAAGCATCAAATACATTTTTATATAATCTTATGAGATGAATGCATATGCCATGTCATGCTCAAAATATTTTTCTCATCTTTTGAAAATCTTATGTACAATGTCAATTTGAAAACACATTAATCCATCAATTTCAATAAAATTCCAGGGTGGTAAATACGACTCAGGTAATCCCTAAGCTGGTGTCTGCAAGTAGACTATACAAGTACTACCAATTTGTAATTTTTATCAATATTAACTAGAAGGCTCGACACCTATCATCTACACCACCTTTCAATCTCTAGGCTGGTGTCTACAAGTAGACTATACAAGTACTACCAATTTGTCATTTTTACCAGTACTAACTAGAAGGTTCGACACCTATCATCTACACCACCTTTCAATCTCTAGGATGGTGTCTGCAAGTAGACTATACAAGTACTACCAATTTGTCATTTTTACCAGTATTAACTGGAAGACTCGACACCTATTATCTACACCACCTTTCAAGACTTACCACTGTATTTACCTCAAAATCATTTCATGAAAACTTGTTTCCCAACATTCCTTTCTCAATGCAAAGTTTTCAAATCATATTTCAAAGCTCATCATTATTAAATGAATTGATATGCCAATGTAATAATTAATAATACAATGCAATATTTTTTCCACTTTCAATACTTCCACACAATATTCCCATTGTGATCAAAATTCTTATTTCTCATTTCAATATAATTTCTCAAGACGAATATAAATACTTTTATTCCAATTCATTCATGGGACAAAAAATTCCCACACTTGGAGTAATCTCAACCATTTAGTCGCTTCAATACTATATCAATATTTTGAACAACAATTTCCAAAACTTCAACAATTCTCATATTCCATGAAAACCATCATTTATATGTAAACAAATAAATAATTTTTCAAATATCATTTATTTTTGGCACACAAAATAAATATAACAACATCTTCAAAGATTGTCAACATCTTTCTAAAAAAAAAAAATCCCCAATTTCTAGATTTTCTCACTAAAACCACTCATCTTCATTTATTGAAAGAAAGTCATCAAAAACATCTCTCCTCAATCCTCATAGTTCAAAATCCTCAATTTCTATTTTAAAAGGAACAAGAAAGTAAACCCACTTTAAAAAAAAATCTCTCATCTTCTTGAATCAATAATCAATTTTCAAAACAAATCAAAGGATAATTTCAAAAATTATCTAGATCTTGCAAAAACATATATATAACTATATTTCAACATAACTATTTTTCATGCCAAGCTATTTAAAGAGGTAATATTTTTACCAAATTTTCTACTAATTTCACAACTTTTTCTAAAATTATTTAACCAACATGATATTTACATTAAAAATTATGAAATATGCTCAATAGTAACATTTTCAAGATTATGAGTTTGAAAGTCTACATTTCACATTTTTATTTTCATAAAAATGAACACAACTTAATCATCAACATATCATCTTTTATAAAATATCATAAATATAATAACACTTTTAGAGTTTTTTTTTTTTATTTTAATCCCAAAACAATTTTATAATTCCTACTTAAACATTTACTTCATATTCCTCAACATTAATTTATTTTTCTCAAAAATAAATTCCAAATCATAGATAAAAAAAAAAATTCAACTTTATATTTCTCAAAATAAATCATCTAATTATAATATGATGTAAATACAATCATACAACTATTAAATTTTTATTTTCGGGTTTCTTCGCAAAATTATCAACACAAAATGATTTTTCAAAATCAATCTCAAAATGTCAATATTCTTAACATTTCAACATAATTTTTCTTTTAAAAATGACCAAACAAAAATCTAAAAATATATATATGCAATACCTCTTATAATGATATATTTCTCAAAATAACCCAAACATGGCTTTAATGTAAAAATATGAAGAAAGTCCCTACCTCAAATATGAAGAAAAACTAATCCAAAAATGCAAACATCACCCGATCATGAATCTGAGAACATCATTGCGAAGATCACGACGAGCTCTCCAACTTTCATTTACAACACTTTTGTAAAATCTCACTCTAGAGACTCACACTCTAAGCTCAAAAATTGAGCATTAATGGAGAGAGAGAGAGAGAGAGAGAGAGAGAGAGAGAGAGAGAGATATATAGCTTGTGTATATTTTTAATCGACCCACCGAGTGAGCAATCAGCTTTTGAACATTGAACAACTTATAATAGACCTGCCACCTTTGAAACCCACTCCACTGATTTGAGCACCAAGATTGAGATGATATTTTCTTTTTTTTATTTATTTATTATTTTTATTACCTTTGTGTGTCTCTCTCTTTTTAGCTCCCTTTGTCCCTCACCTCCACCGAATTATTCTTCACCCAAAACCTTATCTTCCCTTTTATCATTGTGTTCTCCCGTATCTTCAACCATAAAAAATAATAATCATCATCATATATTATTCTACATCCCAAAACCATCATCATCATGACCATCCTTTTATTATTTTTTTTAAGCTATCTTGTCAATACCATTTAAACAGATGAACCTTTAATGGAGGTCAGCACCGCCTCATTTTTTTATTTATTATTTTCTATTATAAAATATCAAAAAGCTATTATTTATACCAATTTGTATCACATCTAAAAATATGCACACACACATAAAATCAACTGTAGAAATTTTTTTATAAAAAATGAAATTCAAATTTCAAAACAATACACCTCAAAACTTATATTTATATATATATACATATATATATATTTACAGATCCGTGCAAGAGAGAGTGGAGGAAGGAAATGGGGGAAAAAAGAGAGAAGAGAGAGTGGAGGAGGAAAATGGGGGAAGAGAGAGAGAGAATATTTCTTAGACTCCAATGGAGAGAAGAAAAAACAGAGTGTGAGTGACCTATAGAGTGAAGAGAGACTCAGAGATAGAGAGTCTTTTTAGTTTTCTAGAAAAGACTCTTAGGGTTTATGAGAGAGAAAAACATTGAATGGTTATAAAGAAAAATGGGAGAAAATGAGAGAAACCGAGAGTGAAGAGTGAGTGAGAGATAGAGAGAGAAAGTGTCTTTGTTTTTTGGGAAGTCTTTGGGTTTATGAGAGAAAGATATTGAATGGTTATGAGAAAGCGTAGCAGTCTGTCATAGAGAACTTAGACTGACAAGAGTGTACTTCCAAGGCCACCAATATAAAATGCTATATAATTATATTTATTTGGTCGGGTGTGTATTTTTTGTATCCATTTCCGACCACAAACTTGTGAAATAATATATTAGAAAACCGCAACCTATCATTCACTTGCTCGAAATCGTCTATAACATCATGAGGTTGTCTGGGTCGGACGATTTATGCGGGTTAGCGGGTATAATGACAACCCTACTATTAACCCCAACATCCCATCCTTAATAACTTCTACACCTACGTATTTCTTAGTTCGTTTTCAACTTGCCAATGTAATGGATGCTAACCTTTTTTTCCCGCTGAAGCCTTTTTTTCCATTTGGTTTACTCATTGCCAACTTCTCAATAACCATGTTTAGAAATGACGGTATTTGAAATGTTTTGGTTCTTGTTTTCTCCATAGTGGATCCATTATTATCTGTAAAGGAATTTCATAATTTTATATGTCAAAGACTGTAGGTTTTATGAGAAATTTGTATATTCAGTTGTATATATAGTTACATCAAGACCTCAGTATATATAATTACATCAAGACCTCAGTATATATAATCCCTAACTCCTAAAACTAAAAAGAAAATACAAAGATTACATAATCACAATCATACCTAATATAACGTAATTACAACCATGCCTAAATCAAGCCTAATATATACAATCAGAATTATGCCTAATATAGAATATATACAATATATTCTCACAAAGACATTTCAATAGTAGCTTTAAACTAAAGGCCTTGCAATATGTGAAAAAAAATTCTTTGGTTGGAAAAATATTTTATATGTGAAACACCTGGCAACAACTCTAGAAAGTGAAGTTTGTAAAGGTAGATCCTTCTATGAGGCTCTGAATCCCCTTGAAATGTAGAAAAATTGTCTTTTGAAGTGTTATTTTAATACAAACAGTAAAGAAAAAGTCAAAAAAGATTAGCCCCCTTCAACAACTTGATGTCAAGCATATATTGTTACACGAAAATGTTTCTTGAGAGAAAATGGTTTAACGGAAAGGAAAGGAAAGGAAAATAAAATAGAAATAATTCATTTTCCCGTTATTTATTCAGTTTAAAAGAAAATTTATGTAAAAAAATAATTTTGACTTTTCCGCGATGTTGAATCTTGTACTTTTTATAGGAAAAGATTTGAGGAAAACTAGTTCCTTAAAGGAAATAGTTATGGTGGAACTTACATTTTCTTGTAACAATTGAACACGTGTACATGACAGTAAAAGAAAATGGTTTTCCTTTCCTTTCCTGTCACTAGAGTTCTTGAGTCTTCAAAGGATGTGTCTATTGCAGTGAAATTCTTATTTTTTCCCCCTCCTATTGGTGCTTTATTGACTGTAACTGGAAGTTGAGTTCAAAAATAAAACACCATGCTCAAAAAGAGGCTTTTTTGCATAACCCCAGATTCAACCTGGAAACAAGTGGTCCGTACGCCCATGTACTCAAGTAATTATTGAAGCTTTAAATGAATTGTAAATACTTCGGAATGATCCCTATATTTGTTTTTTATATGCTTAATTGCACTTAAGAAGCATGAACATGGACACGGGATATGGTGATCTCAAAAAATGGAACACGGATCAAACTTAACAAAATCACTTTCTCCTAATACTTTCAATAGGTCGAACCAACACCAGCTAACTGGCTTTGGCCTCACCCACTTATAAATTTTCTTTACCCATCTGCTGTCTACTAAGTTACAGGAGTGTATTTAGTACAAGGGTAATGGAACTTAGATGAATACAAATATGAGTCCATTTCCCCGTGTCTTGAATAGTGGGGTTTTCCATATCATACATTTGGCTCCAATATTGACATTCAATACTGTATACATGTCCACAAATTATGTAAAAAATGCCCTTTTTCAGTGAATAATGAGAACTTAGTGATTTTTATTTTTATTTTTATTCTTTACTTGATTTAAAATTGGAAGCAGTTACATTTCTGATATTGTCTTTATTGCTGGTGCTTCTGGGTTCTGAACATGTTTTTCTTGTTCCTTTGATTAAGCTCTACCATCTATTTGTGGTTTGAATTTGTCTAGTTTCTCCCATTGTCTGCTACTGTGGTCTCTTCTTGCATTATTCATTATTCTTATACATGCTTGACTAATTATTTTACTATTTTTCTTACCTACCTATTTTCTTGTTCTCATCTTGTTGGCTTGCTATATACTGATCTTTCATTGTTTGTAGCAACATACTGTTCAGGGACTTTGCTCTTATTTCCATGTGGAGGGTGCCTGCAATGCCCATAGGTGCGCACACATTGCTAAGTCTTCTTGCTGAACCTTTGAAACAGCCAACTGAAACTCTTCTTTCTACTAAGGATCATGATGTTTCTGAGAACCTAAGAGAGTTCCAGGACTGGGTATGGTTTACTTAGATCTGTATTTGTTCATTGCACTCAATGTTGTTTATGCTTTTCTTTTGGCCTTGATATATTATCACTTCTAAGACTACAAGTTTGTACAATGTTTCATTAAATTAGAGTGAGTACTACTCCTGTGATGCAACTTATCGCAATTGGCTGAAAGTTGAGTTAGAGAATGTGAAAGTTTCTCCCCTTGAATTGTCAGTTGAGGAAAAGCAAAGAGCGATTGCAACAGCTAAGGAAACACTAAATTCATCATTTTCACTGCTCTTAAGTGAGTTGATTTACCTATATGCTACAAACATTGCACGTAGAGATCTTTGGATTAGCCACCATGTTTATTTGTGTAGTTTTCATTACGGATTGTTGACTTGGTCACATCATTTTATGTTCTTCTACTTGTGAGCTTTCAAGTTTGAATTAATTGATATATTTTATTTTCTAGGAAAAGAAAATCCATGGTTGGTTCCCACTGAAGATCATGTTTATGAATCAGTAGAACCTTTGTTCCTAGAATTGCATGCCATTGCAATGCTTTGTCTGCCTTCTGGTGAATGTATGTGCCCGGATGCCACCTTGTGTGCAACACTACTGAGTGCCCTTTATTCTTCAGTAAGTGAGGAAGTTGTCTTAAATCGCCAGCTCATGGTATGTTGCTTCCTTTTGTCCTGTCATATGATTCAGAGGGATGGGAACCAAATGAAATGGTATATTAGTTTTTAGTAATTTGAGGATAGCTTTACACTTTTGTGCTTCATTGTGCCTTAAGGATCTATATGCCAAATTTGATTGCATTATTTTTAGTGGGATAGTCTGGCAATGTGTTAAGGTGCACTATTTTCCGAAGGTCACTACTCTTTATCCATGATTAGGTCCATCTATTATGATCTAAAGAAGCGTGGACACAGACACTTGACACGTGACAAATATACAACATGATTCGGATTTGCCAACACAACAATCTTAAAAAAAGCAAGACACGACATGTCGATGGATGCGTGAAAAAGACATTTTTATATATTTTATATGCAATATATATTACAATATTCATGAATTTCAAAAATACTAAATTAATATTGAGTTTTATTTTTTTTCATTTTTATTGGATATGTTTTTATTTAATAATAAACTATTTGTTTATTTATTTATTTTTTTGTTTGCAATTTTTTTTTTCCACGCATCATCCTTTGAAATGATGGGCTTGATGATATCCAAATCTGAGTAGCAAAAAACTTCTACTTAGGTGACGCTTCTTATTGAGAAACGTGTTTCTGTGCTCCCAAGTAAGAAACTCCTTTCCATCAAGGAAGAAACTCGCTCTCAACTGAGATAGAAACGAAAAACATACAAATATCAAAGAAACAAAAGAAAAACAACTTAAATTAATGATAGTACTTTCTATTTATATAATATGTGTATTCATACTTGACAAAAACAATTTATAATTGACATCAATTACAAATTCTTTTTCATAGTTTATGTCTATGTAGAAAATTAATAGTTATAATATATTTATTCGTTTAATATAGGGTTAATTACACTAATAGTTCCTATAGTTTGGGACTTGTGTCATTTTGGTCCCTGACTTTTCAATTGTGACACATTTGACCTTGAAGTTTGAATCTTGTTCCAAATAAGGACAATTGAAAATATTATTAGATTTTTCAAGGGTAAAATCGTCAATTTGATAAAATATAAACTAATTTGACAAAAATAAATGTCAAAAAAATATTTTTAATATTTTTTAAAATTATTTTTATCCACCAATGATAAAATTATTTAAAATTAATAAAAATTACATGATTAATTTTTTAAAATTAATTTTACATGATCATTATCCAAAGATAATGATAAAAATTAATTTGTAAAAAAATTAATAATGTCAAATTTTTATCTAATTTTACATAATTTTATTCATTAGGTAGGATAAAAATAATTTTTAAAAATATTCAAAAATATTTTCTTGACATTTATTGTTGTCAAATTAGTTTATATTTTATCAAATTGACAATTTTACCCTTGAAAAATCTAATTATATATTCAATTGTCCTTATTTGAAACAAGATTCAAAATTCAGGGTCAAATGTGTCACAATTGAAAAGTCAGGGACCAAAGTGACACAAGCCCCAAACTATAGGGACTATTTGTGTAATTTGCCCTTTAATATATGAAATATATATATGCTTCCATAGGCATTCTCAACCTTAGAAACTTCTATATGCTCTCTCTCCTGCCCCCGCTTTGTGCAACTAAGATCCAAATACAAAGCCTTGCATAATGAATTGGATCGATGGAAATGTAGAATAAAACACCCAACAAATCCCATAACAGGTGTACAACATACCAACAGAAAACATGTAATTCTAGCAGGGGTGGCTATGAGATTGGAGAAATTACAAAGGAAGTTCTTGTGGGGATGGCAGAGGGGAGGGCTTTTATTATCATTTGGTGTCTTGGGAGAGGATTTGTACTCCAAAGGATAGAGAGGGGGGAGGGGGGGCTTGGGGGTGAGGAGGTTGGTGGTGTTCAATCGTGCTCTTTTGGGGAAATGGTTGTGGCGCTTTGAGATGGAAAGGGAGTGCTTGTGGAGGAGGGTGGTGGTGGCCAAGCATGGGTTGGATATAGAGGGGTGGTGTTCAAACAGGGTGTGCCAATCTCATGGATGTAGTCTGTGGAAGGGGATTTGGTTGGGGAGGATGGCTTTTTGAGATAGGGTTTGATTCAAAGTGGGGGTGGGGGATCACATTCGCTTTTGGGTAGATAGGTGGTGTGGCGCGTTGACTTTGGCGGCCATGTTTTCATTGATTTTTGCTATTAGAGTTGATGTGGAGTTGGTTGCCTCGGTTCGGGTGTGGCAAGGGCAGTCATTTACATGGAATCTTCGTCTTCATCGTAATGTGCAAGATTGGGAGTTGGACCAATTGGTGCGTTTGTTGGGTTTTTTGTATGCGCTACAGTTTGGAGGGGATGGCGAGGATACTTTATTGTGGGAGGGTCTGAGGGCTAAAGAGGATTTTTCAGTGTCGTCGTTTTTATATGATGCTAGGGGGGTCGAGTTGGGGTGTTTCCTTGGAAGAACATTTGGGCGGTGGGATCACCGTCTAAGGTTGCTTTCTTTGTTTGGACAGTTGTTTTGAACCGCATTCTGACTATTGATAACTTAATTCGGCGGCGGTGGCATGTATTGGTTAATTGGTGTTGTATGTGTTGTAGAGATACGGAGACAGTGGATCATTTGCTTGTTCATTGCCCGGTTGTGTCTCGGCTTTGGAATTTGATTGTTGCTTTATTTGGTTTGGTCTGGGTGCAGCCGGGGTCTGTGCTGGGGGTCCTACAAAACTGGGGTGGGGCTAGGGTGGGCAAGAGGTGTCGGAATGCTTGGGCTCTCATTTCTCATTGTTTGTTTTGGTTGGAGCGTAATAGGTGGGTTTTTCAGGATTTGAGTCATTCGGCTCTTTGGTTAGAAAGTAGGTTACTTTTGGTTTTGTATAGTTGGGTGAAGGGTTTGGTGGATCCCGATATTTTGACTTTTGTTGATTTTATGGAAGATTTATTTAGTTAGGTTTGTGCCTGGTGTGGGGTGTTGGTTTTGTTCTTGTATTTTTTGCATCACCTTGATGCTTTCTTAATAAAGTTTGATTATTTATTAGAAAAAAAAAGGAACATACCAACAGAAAAGAGAGTTTTGTAGCCTAGCCCATTTGGTGAGATGTAAAGATTACAAACCCTAATAAAAAAGTAAAGATGTGTTGAAGAAGACAAAGCTGAACCCAAGTAATTACGTTTTTTTTTTCTTCTTTTGCCTTTTCTTTCTTTTAACATTAATTGTAGTTATGCTGATATGATTAGTTCTACTTTTTCTTTGAATCATAGATCTAGGGTTCCTGCAGGCTTCATGAACAAAATCAGTGATTTTTTTTTTTTGGGGGGCCATCATATTGTCCAAGGATTGTTCCAGAAAGGGACACGCATGTCCGGAGAATGTTAGAGGTGTGTCCAACAACAAAAGAAGTGGAAAAAATGGGACACAGGAGAGGGTGTGTGTCCAACATGTATCTACCGCGTCTCCGAACATGTTTGTGTCCCAGACGTATTGGACACTTATATGTTAGGTCAGATGAAGTGTCTGTGCTTCATAGAATATAATGTATATAGTGTGAACCTGAGGTTTTTTTGAAATGTTTAGAGAATAATTAGTAGTATGGATTTATATATTTATCGATCATTTGGATTTTTTAATATTTGGAACCTTGAACCTTTACAACTTCAAAATTGTTTGTGAATTGCGACTTCTAAAAGTAAAACATTAAGTTCTCTGCCTAACTATTTTCAACATTTATATGTAGAACATGAACTATTTGTTATTATTTTCATATAGTAAATAGAAATTTTGCTATGTAAAAAAATGAATAATTTGTTTTTAATTTCATATTAAATAGATAATTACCCATGACTCGGCTGTGATTGTATCCTAATTATTTGGAACTTGCTGTGTTGTCTGTATCCTTACTTCTTGGGCTTCATACAATAACCAAAGTATTAAAAGGCTTTATTGAGGCTCACCTTGATGTTCACCTCGCTTTGAGGCTAAGGTAAAACGTATCAAGGCTTTGATTTTTAGACTATGTTTCCCAAAGGGTTGCGCATCACAGTCTGTGGCATGCACCTTAGGTGAGCCTTGAACATTTTTTGCGCATAAGCATATAAGGGCATATGAAGAAGTTCCCCTAGGCTATTGTTAAACTTAATCTAGTAGATGAAACAAACATAAAAAAAGCAAAACATAAAAAGAACCATTTTTGCAACTATGTTCTATAAGAGGAAATGATCAATCAAGAAAAAACACAGTTAATGTTCAAGTGAGAAGTTCAATCACTAAAGCTAGGAATGTTAATTTCACTTTTAATGAAGGTAGGTTTCCTTCTCTACAATGAAATGTTTAATGCCTTATGGAGAAAAGTATTTACACATTTATATTTTAATAATTTTATTTATTTATTTAGTAATTTAAAATATTTGATTTAATAACTAAATATTAAAATATAAAATTTTGAATGCTTATGCCTCAACGCCTTAAGGCTTTCCCTCCCCTCGAGTTCCCCAAGAGGTTGGTTTGTTGGCAAGGCCTTGGGTCTTGAGGGTGTGCTCCTTCCAAGGTTCAGGGATGGAAACCTTTCAGGAAAACCCTTGAATTAACCATGTTCCACTTGTGGAAAACTCATTGCCGAGGGCGTGTGGACCCTTAGGAATTAATCGGGCTTTGACCCAGACAGGTGCCAAGAAAAAAAAAAAAAAAAAAACCTCAAGTTTCGCATTCGCCTTTAAAAACTTTGACCACAACTCAAATTAATCTTTCAGTTCCTGAAACAATACCATTACATATCTATTGATTTGTTTATGAATCACTTGATACTTAAGTCCTGTACAATCTACAAAGTTTGATGAGGTGATGTAGGATATAATTATGTAATATGTAAAATTTGCTTCTGCCAGACTATTTTTCATCAGATAAGCTTTTTAAGTTAGGTCTTTTTCTCTCTCTCTCTCTATATATATATATACACACACATCTTTTGTCTCTGACATTTTTCCTTGATGGGAAGGTGAGCGTCTCTATCTCATCAACAGACAATTACTGCATTAAGGTTGTTCTTCGCTGCTTGGCAATAGATGGTGATGGACTTGGTCCACATTTTTTTTTTCGATCACCAAAAAGAAATCTTTATTGATGAAACAAACACAGTATGAAATATTACATCAATAAGGGGAGCTTGGAGCTAAACAGAAGCTCCCAGCGCCAGTTGGTGAGGAACGAACAACAGAAAGCAAGAAAAAAGACAAACAGATAGAGAGCTAGACTACGCCTTCGAACTAAGAGACCAAACAAATAACTATCCAGCAAGGAAGCAGAGTTCAACCAGCAGGCCAAATCCCAAACAGTTCAGCCCAAAAACCACCTTACTACCTCCAGATCTGTACAATAAAGCATCCTTCCCATAAATAAGCAGTCCTGCATAGCAGACCAAAAACCTCCCACACTACCCATCAAATCCCAACACTACACACCTACAACCTACAACACAGCAACAGGACAGCATAAAGCAGAACAACATACACCAATCCACAGCAACATAGCAAAACACCAGTACAGTATAGCTTAACAGCACACAATCATACCAGCCCAGCATACAACATACACCCAAGCAGCAAAATAGCAAAACAGTAGTACTCCAAGCAGCAAAATAGCAAAACACCAGTACAACATGCACCAATCCTCAAAGCATAACAGCATACAATCTGGGTAATACACCATACCAGCCCAGCAAACCTCTCAAGTCCCACCAAAAAACAGTAGTACAGCATACACCCAGCAACAAAGCCTAACAGCACACCACAGATCAGTACACCAAACCAACACACCCTTCCAAGCACTCCCTCACTTGCCTCAGATTAAGCACAAAATCCTGAACTGAAAAATTAAACTCACTGAAAGCTGGCTTTAACCAAAATGCAATCCTATATTTAATTAAGTCACACAGGTCCTCCACATTTGGAATAGTTTTTCTGAATACACACTCATTCCTGCACTTCCACACAGACCACATCACAGCCAATGGAATCACCCTCCAGATCTTCCTTTCTTTCTTCTTTAACTTCTCCCCTGCCCACCACAACAGTAAACACTCCACAGATCCTGGAATAGCAGTTTGGATATCCCACCAACCCAACATTTCAGCCCAAACCCTCCACACAAAAGGACACCAAATTAAGACATGAGTCACTGATTCAGTATCACTGCCACAGAACATGCAAGCAATGGAAACACTAGAGTTGATCACCCCCAGTTTTTGCAAAAATTCCTTAGACTTAAGTCTTTTTTTCCATGCAAACCAACCAAAAACCTGCACCTTAGGAGGGATATAATTAAGCCAAATCAATTTGGTAATGCTCATCGTGGCACCCATATTAACCACACCCCACCTATATAGATCTGCCACTGTGAGTATCCCAGCAGATGAAGCTAACCATGTAGGCCTATCAACACTCTCTGGGCACACTACAGGAGCCCCCCTCAGATAATCAAGAAGCCTTGTCAACTCTTGCTTCTCCCACTCATATAGCCCCCTTCTAAACGCAAAGAACCAGACACCCACTAAACTTTTCTTATCAGCCACACTTCTTAAGGATTCATTTTTATCCACAACCAACCTAAACAAGATTGGAAATTCATCCTTCAAGCACACAGGCTACCACCACATATCAGTCCAAAATCTGATTCTCCTTCCATCCCCAACCTTCAACTTAAAATTATTCAAGTAAAACTCCTTGAGGCTACTACACTGTTCAGCTACAGCAATAATCCCTTTCCATACTCCCGAGTGCCTGTTAGATGGGATTAGAGTTGGAATCCACCCATCAAGCTCCATCCTATACCTGCTACAAATTACTCTCTTCCACAAAGTATCCTTTTCACAACCAAACCTCCACCACCATTTAATTAATAAACAGTTATTCACGTCCCTTATTTTCCTAATACCCAACCCACCTTTCTCCACTGTTTTGGACAAGTCCTCCCACTTAACCATATGGATTTTTTTTTCCAAGTCAGACCCACCCCATAAGAATGTAGCTTGAATCTTCTCCAACTCTCTAGCTACCCCTTCGGGCAACTTAAACAAAGATAAGTAGTACACTGGCAATGCTGAAGTTACCGATTTGACAAGTGTTAACCTCCCTGCAAATGACAACATCTTCCTCTTCCAACCAGCCAGCTTGCTTTTGACTTTATCCACCACTGGTTTCCATGTAGCTTTCTCCCTTAGATTAGCTCCTAATGGCATCCCAAGGTACTTTAGAGGTAATGCCTTAGTTTTACAGTTCAATACTACAGCAAAACTATCTAATAGCTCCTTGGAAACACCCACACCGCATACAACACTCTTGTGGAAGTTTATTTTGAGTCCCGACATAATTTCAAAGCACCTAAGCACCCTTTTCAACTTCCTCACTTCATCCAACTGGGCTTCACAGAACAGTAATGAATCGTCTGCAAACTGGAGATGCGTTAACAAGACCCCGTCATGGCCTACCTTAACACCTTTAATTAAATCTAACTGGGAAGCTCGGCTCAACAACATATGAAGACCTTCAGCCGCAAGATTAAACAAAAAAGGGGACAAAGGATCCCCTTGTCTTAAACCTCTTTGTGGGCTAAACTCCTCTGTAGGAGATCCATTAACAAGCACCGAGAGCCTTACAGTTGTTACGCACTCCTTAATCCACTTAATCCACTTATCTCCAACCCCAAAATTAGATAACATTGAAAATAGAAAACCCCAATTAATAGAATCATATGCTTTCTCAAAGTCTAACTGAATAAGTAACCCCTTCTTTTTGGCTTTCTTCCATCCGTCAAGTTCA
>CM069908.1:86963603-87349603 GCA_036172215.1 Camellia granthamiana | reverse complement strand
CCAAGTGATATGACCTCCCAGCTCGAACCACCTGAACAAAAAATCAGATATATTAGGCTATAGTTGACTGAAAATAATCAATTATGATATTAACAATTATCTGACATATAGTACGATACTCACCAATGCCTCGAGAGAAGGCCCAACTCCCTGATATCCGGCCTCGGACAGGTGGCTCGGATTACCGACAAGTAGGTGTGTATGTCGCCGATACCACAACATGTAAGGGTCGGGAGAGGGGAGGACCCCATCGCTCCAGTCAGCCTGTACAATAGTGTCGCGACGGGCATCCCACAACTGTATGTATCGCATATGATGCACACTCCAGTCAGTGCTGGCTCAGCCACGTCTATCAGTCGCATGCAACCGCCACTCGGTGTCACACCGATCCGGCACGGCCTGGACCCGACCAAACTGTCGGAGGACACGATCAGGGAGATGCCACTCAACCACGTCAAAACAAATGAGTGGTACTCTCGCCATCCATATATCCTCACCTAGTCGGCAGTAGTCTGGGAGCGTATGGAGGACATCAGCATAAGGCTGCCAGATAAACTACAATAACGACAAGTCTATTAAAAATCGCTCATAAACATATACACTCCATATGACAATTAAAATTTAGGTATTTAAATTTGATACCTCGCCGTCGATCATCCGGTCAAGCTGGTCTCTATACACGACGACTACGTGGGTCGACACGACCTCGTGGCTCATGTCAACCCTCCACCGGCTACCTCGAGGTCCGGCCGGCAACTGCATGTCTCCCTGCCCGATGGGAACCTCACCAGGAGCAACTAGTTGCCGCCTAGACGGGGCAATGCGAATCAATCTCTCCCACGCCAAATCTGCAATAGTTTCAACGCAATTACAATACTGATATATGCCATACAATATGAATTGACATGTAATCAAATTCTTACTAACCTGTAGCAAGACAAGGGGTCCTCCGATCTGAGTCACACCCACCTGAGTGGCTCGACATAACATCCTATACAAGCATGCCAAAGCCGCGGCGCCCCAGCTGTACTGGCCGATGACGTCAATGTCTCTCAACAGTGGCAAATACATCAGCTTGAGCAGGTTCTGTGACTTATCAGGGAGAAGTACCCCCCCAATAAGCCACAGAATATATGCTTGCGCATGCTGCTGTACTAACTCATCTGGAGCATGATTTGGAATATCGCCTTGAAAATGCTCAGACAGCCACCTCACCCTCACTCTACCTGCTTGTAAGTCTGCAGGTGTAGGTGCTACTCCCAATAGCTCAGCACATAGGGCTATCTACTGCTCCGTCGTCAATGATGGGTCAAGTCCAGTAACTGCTCGCCCATCAATCCGTAGACCGTATAGGACAGATACGTCCTGCAATGTGACAGTGGCCTCACCGGTCGGGAAATGAAATGTATGAGTCTCTGGTGCTGTTTGGTGTAGCTGTTAAAACAGATTATAGCTTATAGCTTAACAGATTATAGATTATGACTTTAATCAGAAGCTGTTAACCTGTTTGGTATAGTTGTTGGATTATAGATTTAAGTTGCTGAGTAGTGTTTGTTAAATAAGCTGTGAAGTAGCTTTTTCAATTAATTTTTATTTTTTATTATTCACTATTTATCTACATTTTTCATAAAAATAATAATAATATTTTATAGTCCATTTGGGACTTTTTCTATTTTTAAAAAAATAAAAAATAAAAAAATCTAAGAGTATAACCGTGAATTAATATGTCCACAGCATAAGCTGATAATCAGAAGCAAGGGGTGAGACAGCTTCTCAGAATCAGCTTTTTTGACTTAAAATAAGCTGTTAGAATCAGAAGCTGTTTGAAATAAGTTTAACCAAACAGTCCAAAATAACTTTTTAAAAGCCAGAAGCCATAAGCTGGCTCAAATAAGCCCTACCAAACACCCCCTCTGTGCGCCATCTCTCGACGAGAGCAGTAATGAGTGGGTGGTCCAGTTTGATATGGCCTATACGATATACACCATAGAATCCCGCGCGTAGTAGACACTGCAAGACTCTATGGTGCAATGGACGATCCCACAGGCCGGAATCTGCCCGCCGGCATGCCACCACGGTGCGTGCCTGGTCCTGCATAACAGAATGAGTAGTTTAAATTATAGCATTATCAAGGAAATCAAAAACAAAATGCAGTGTATTTTCATTGTAAGCATAAAGTCCAACAAACGTTATTGCATACCGGGTCTCCCATATACTGTCAGCCCGATGTGGAAGACTCAAAAGGGGGACCTCATCAGGTAGATGTGCCATGAAGCCTGTACAGTTGAAAAACAAATACATTTTGAAAACTGTATTGGTGAGCATGTAATTTAACTATATCAATTAAGCTCAAATTATTATGTACATGACGACTTGGAAAACAAATGTGGTCGATTATTTTAAAAGTATAAATTTGTGTGCCATTAACATGGAAGCAATTCACTGAAATCTGAATTTTGCATATTATGTGCCATTAAATATGATAAGCAATTCAACATAACCTATCGTTATCTATGCTTCAGACTAATATAAATTTTTTTTACAAAATCATTTTTACGATCTCAGTTACATAAGCTTAATAATGACCAATAACATGTGGATAGTTTTTGTATGTCAATATTTACAAAAAAATGGAATGATAATTTTTTTTCAAAACTTCATTGTTGATTTTGGCATATTTGACATAACCTCATATTGATTTTGACATATTTGACAAAACTTCGCTACATTTATGGCATATTCGACAAAACTTCATTATTGATTTTGTAATTTTTGTTTTGCAATAAAGTATAAAATTTGTAAATTACGTACATGTAATTCATAAATTGTAAATGTACAAAATGCTTGCATCAGGCGAAATATTAAAATCTTGAAATGATAGAAGAACTATGTGATTTAAATAAAATTCTGTAATAAACATTTTCAATGAAGTAGAGAATAAAAACTATAGGGCTATGTGGTATAGTTAAATGTTTTTGCATTGTCATTTAGTTTAATTTATTTGTTTACTATGTTAGTTGTAAATTTTGTCAAGGAAATCAAACAATTACAATATAATAAAGAATTAAACAATAGAAATGATCTATTACAAATAAAAAATGTTCTATTAAATGTACGACCCCGTTTACAAATAATGAATTACAAAAGAAAAGAAAATGATCTATTACAAATAAAGAATTACAAAAAGATCTATTACAATATGTAAGTATTACAAAGTCTTCATCGACCAAGTTGCGCCGGACATGTTCGCCTGTCATGACCTGTTTGCTGGCACTCACTGCAACGAGCGGTCAAACGCCTATCTGATATGTCCATCTCATTCGGAATACGAGACATAGATGCACGACCCCGTTTCACTTGTCGCAGACGCAGTACATTAGGCATTAAAGTCCACTGCGGATCAGCCCAATAATCTTGATGCGGTATTGGATTGAATTTAGTTTCCCAAACCCTCATGTATACAGGAAGTGTATATACTAGATCAACGTACTTGAATGGATTATCACCGCATTCAGACATTACAGCGAGCATATGAGAACATGGATAGTGTCGTATCTCAATTTCCCACAACTGCACGTGGGTGATTCATCCGCACAATTTGTGTATTTCGACCTCGTCCATGGCGAAAAGATGTTTGCACCTCAAACACGCGGCGTGGCCTATAAAAAAATTGTAATAGAAACTAATGAAGTTCATGTTTTTAGGTGTAGTTAAATTGACAACATAATAACAATAATTTAATTTATATTACAAACTAACCTGTCATATGATATCAGCTTGAAAGTATTTGCCCTTGCGATGCCATCCTCAATAGTTTTTTGCATCTCTCTAGGGTATTGGAACTCATTTCGTACATCTAGTTCAGCTTGGGCTCCCATCTCGTCAAAATATTTTACAAGCCGCCGAAATGTAAATTCAACCATAGCTGAGATAGGTAAGTTCCTTGCACCTTTCAAGACGCTATTGAAGCACTCTGCATCATTGCTAGTCAATACCCCCCACCGATGTCCACCGTCATACGAAAGGGCCCACTCCTCAGGATTCATCTTGTAAACCCAAGTGATGGCTTCTTGGTCAATAGCCTGTATTTGTTGTAAGTAACCATTACACTTTCGTCGTTGATGAGCACTTCCTGCTTTCCATAGAAGTTGTTTCAGCTCCTTATTTTTGAACGTAGTGTTAAAGTTACTACAAACATGTCGAAGGCAGTGCCGATGATATCCAACAAATTGGAGCGAGGGATTCAACCAATGCCGCCTCACAGCAGCTAAAATACTCTCAGCTCGATCGGATATCAAAGTCACTCCCTGTCGGTCCATGACAATATGTTCCTTGATATTTGAATGAAGAACGACCAAGACTCCAAACTCTCCCTATCGGCAACAGCAAATGCAAGCGGTAGTACTTTGCCATTGGCAGTGACAATCGTTGCTACAAGCAACACACAGTGTATTTCCCGTATAAGAATGTACCATCTATGGTTATAACAGGCCTACAATGTCTGAATCCATCGATGACGGGTTTGAAAGACCAAAAAACAAAGTGGAAGACGGGCATAATGGTTGTATTTCCGGTATATCTATGCTTCCATTGCACGATGGTGCCAGGATTAGCTGTTTGTAATGCATACATGAATTTAGGCAACATCATATATGATTCATCCCAATCCCCGAATACCATTCTAATTGCCTTTGCCTTGCATGCCACGCCTTCTTGTATGATATAGTATAGTTCATTGGACTTTTTTATATCTTCGATGACATTCTTAATGGGCATATCAGGTTCGTTCTGCATACAACAATACCTATGAGTCAGATTATTTGGTGTGAACACTTTAAACAAACAATTTTGGTGTGAACACTTTTAAACAAACAATGTGTATATAAATGTAAACATTTATTTTGTATACTCACCGCAACTTGTCCCAAAAGATGAGAAGCAATGTAAACTGAGCTAATATTTGTGTGGTCCTTGTTCATTCGTGGGTATAAACAATGGTGACGACCCTATACTGCTTTATTTCAAAAAGACCATGTCTCCTACTAAGAGATGCACGCAACCACCATCTACAGTCATGCTTGCAAGCACACACCCAAACGTCTCGCTTGGAGGTTACGACTTTATACTCACGATTATTTGTTGCATGGTACAATTTCACAGCATGTACGAGTTGCTTCTTATCAACGAAAACCATCCCTTTGTCCAACTCTGGATTTTCAGCATTCCAAATTCGGTTACGGGGAACGACATCGCGGTTACTAATGTCAAAATCACCCACCCATGTGAATGTTTTCATAGAAAGGGATTTCAGGTCTAGGTGGAATGGGGGGCATTCTGAATATCAACGGGAGCGTCGACATCATCTTCTTCATCATCATCATCATCTGATCCGCCCAATAAATTTTCTTCATCACACATTTCATTCTCATTATTGTCTAGGGCGACATCAGGACCGTACATGTCACTGTCAGCAAACTGCACAGAATTAACCGTTTCAGCCATATTACCAGCAACTTCAACTGGAGTCGTATGATGGCTATAGGTGGGCACATCTTGGGTGTTATTGTGAAATTCAGTCTCGTATCCACTATGTGAACTTGATTCTCCACCATGGCCATGAAATGTCTGTTGTGTGTAGCCAGCTGCATAACATTCATCTGATTCATACATAGGAGACTGAAATGCTGTCGTGTCAATCCCATGTGTCAGCAATGTAGTGAACGGATGCGAATCCATCTGTGTTATATTCGGAAGATTCTGTACAACCTCTTTCTGAATGTACACTTCCAAACAATTTGGTGGTTCGAAATTTCCACCGATACTTTAAACGGTGTTCAACGCCTCATCGTCATTTATCGGTAATATTTTGTATTTGCTGGTTGCTTGCCACTGGCGATAAGGATATCTACATTTGAAGATCAATCGGACTGTTTCCCCGTAACTTGCGACCTTGGACATAAACATCTCCTCCAAATTGCCAAGTGTGGTGCCAAGTTGCACCCTATATATCCCTTTCGGCTCAGCATCATATGACACACCTTCATCGGGATCCCGAATTATGTTTCCCCCCCAGTAAAAGATAATTGGAACAGTTGCCATATACTTGCTTCAATGAAACAATAAATATTAAAATATCAACAATATACATATATCGAATTCTACTTGTAAAACAAACATTAAAATAAACATTAAAATTTGCAGAAGTCACAAATAAAAGCAACCTCTAATTTTTTGTCAATTTATATTTTCCAGGGTTGAAGGAACTGTAGAGGTGAAACATTAATTCAATTTGTATTTTGTCAACTATATATTTGTGTCTCAACTTGTTCAACCTGGTGATGTAATTGTTCAGATTTATGGAAAATATAAGTTAATTTGATTTGCTCAAACTTGTGTCATTACAGACCTTAATGACAAAGTTATTTCCTATGTGAACTAGTAACCCTTGTCCATTTTGTAAAGGTCATAGAGGCTTTCTTATAAAATTAAAACAAAAAGCTCATTTTGGATCGTTCTGAAAAGTAAAAAAAAAATTTAATTTATTTACTCCTTTTTTTTCTTACACATACAAAAATAAAAAAATAATTACAGACATTAATTTATAATAGCCAAAAATTAGAAATAATTAAATTGAAGTTGGTGGTTAAATGTATGGACTACATTTGGATAGTTATCCATGTGAATCTATCGGGCCATCCGTACCAATTATTTGGTATTACAAAACACAGGCTTACCCATCAAAGTGCCAATTTTTTTTTCCCCCTTCGTACGTACGAAATTGCTATGGACTATTAATTAAAATAATTTAAGACTCTTTTCATGCATATATTGTAACTAGTCTAATAATGACTTCTAATTATACAAATATAAATAAAAAATTATTAAAACATTATGTTTACATTTTCCTTTTCAATGGTAGTGGACAATCACAAAGTGGAAAAGGCGATAAGTCAGTTCGTTCAATACCCATTTCAAAAACTTTTTCAAATTTTCTTCAGTTTTCTGAGGTAATTTTAATTTGTACTACAATGCTATATATGTATTACAAATTCAGCACATTAATTTTTTTAATCATATTTTGGGTGCCTGACCCCAAATATAGTGAAAAAAACCAAACGAACTGAAGAAAATTTAATGATTTTTTTGAATAAAAAACCAAAAAAACCAATAAAAATATTTCTTTTGAATAAAATAGAGTCAAAATTAAATATTTCAGAGAACATGATTTTTTATTTGAGAGAACATGATCTTTTCATGGAGAGAAAATTAAATATTTTTTTTAATCAAATACATTCAAAATTAAATATTTTTTTGTTTAATAATTATATTTGTAGAAATTAGACATTAACAATTTCTGAACCATAATTTGATTCAAAAAATATAGACATTTTCATTCACAAGCATAATTTCAAAATTCCAATTTCTGATTTCAAATTTCAAAATATAGACATTTCATAATTCGAATTCAACAATTCTCAATTACATGAATTTCGTAATATGACATTAACAATTACGAATTATATGAATTTCAATTTTTCTAATTTTATTCTTAATTAAACAAGATTACTTTTAAAACTATAATTTGAAACCCTAATTTCCTTTTCATTCCTCTTAACAAGCAAAAAAAAAAAAAAAACTCACAAGCATCATTTCAAAATTCAATTTCTGATTTCAAATTTCAAAATATAGACATTTCATAATTCGAATTCAACAATTCTCAATTACATGAATTTCGTAATGTGACATTAACAATTACGAATTATATGAATTTCATTTTTTCTAATTTTATTTTTAATTAAACAAGATTACTTTTAAAACCATAATTTGAAACCCTAATTTCTTTTTCATTCCTCTTAACAAGCAAAAAAAAAAAAAAACTCACAAGCATCATTTCAAAATTCCATTTTCTGATTTCAAATTTCAAAATATAGACATTTCATAATTCGAATTCAACAATTCTCAATTACATGAATTTCGTAATATGACATTAACAATTACGAATTATATGAATTTCAATTTTTTCTAATTTTATTCTTAATTAAAACAAGATTACTTTTAAAACCATAATTTGAAACCCTAATTTCCTTTTCATTCCTCTTAACAAGCAAATTAAAAAAAAAAAAAACTCACAAGCATCATTTCAAAATTCCAATTTCTGATTTCAAATTTCAAAATATAGACATTTCATAATTCGAATTCAACAATTCTCAATTACATGAATTTTGTAATATGACATTAACAATTACGAATTATATGAATTTCAATTTTTTCTAATTTATTCTTAATTAAACAAGATTACTTTTAAAACCATAATTTGAAACCCTAATTTCTTTTTCATTCCTCTTAACAAGCAAAAAAAAAAAAAAAACTCACAAGCATCATTTCAAAATTCCATTTTCTGATTTCAAATTTCAAAATATAGACATTTCATAATTTCAAATCAACAATTCTCAATTACATGAATTTCATAATATGACATTAAAAATTATCAATTATATGAATTTCAGATTTTTTAATCGCAATTCCTAATTAAAAAAATTTACTTTTAAAAACCTAATTTCAAACCCTAATTTCCTTTTAATTCCTCTTAACAAGCAAAAAAAAAACAATTTCCAATTCAACAAATGTACGTTGGTTTATTCAATATTCAAAATATAGACATTTTGATTCACAAGCATAATTTCAAAATTCCAATTTCTGATTTCAAATTTCAAATATAAACATTTCGTAATTTCAATTCTCAATTCTCAATTCTCATTTCTCAATTATATGAATTTCATAATATGACATTAACAATTATCAATTATATGAATTTATGATTTACGAATTTCATCATTCCAAATTTCAATTCTCAATTCTCATATTTATGATTTATTTAAAAAATTCAAAAAATTTAAAAATTCCAAACCTGATTTATGATTCAAAAGCATAAACATTCAAAAGCATTAGAACCGTTAATAATGTGAACCCTAAAATGTCATCCTAATTTGAACAATCCTAATAATGTGAACAATCTGATATCGAACCCTAATTTCATAACCACAACCACACTGATAAAGCATAAACATTCATAACCATATTCAATTCACAAGCAACATCCAAAAATTCAAAAGCAAAAAAATTCCACAAATTCAAACAGATTCGCATTTCTGATTTCCAAACCCTTATTTCTGATTTCAAAAAATTCCAAACCCTAATTTCATAACCACAATGATAAAACCCTAACACATTTAATAATTCACATGTAAAACCCTAACATTGACAGAAAAATACAACACATTCACATTTTCACAAACACAAAAACTAAATACATAAAATTAGGGTTAATGTCATACCACGGAGAGAGAGAGAGCACAGACAGAGAGTGAGAGCAGAGAGCAGAGAGCAGAGACCGAGAGCAGAGAGCGAGACCGAGCTGAGCTGAGAGCGAGATCGAGTGAGTCTGAGATGGAGGAGAGTGAGAGATGGAGAGTGAGTGATGGAGAGGCTGAGAGATGGAGAGTGAGCTGAGAGCGAGATGGAGAGCAAGAGCCGAAAAACCTAAGTCTGAAAAACGTATGCAAATGAGGGGGGGCTTCGTATATAAGGGATGTTAAAAACGCTGATGGAAAAAGCGTTTTCATTTAAGTGAACTCGCTATTAGAAATAGCGTTTTCTTCCAAAAAAATTTCTGTTAAAAGCGCCATTAGAAATAGCGTTTTTTTTGGAAAAAAATTTTGTGTTAAAAGCGCTGTTCTGAACAGCGTTTTCTTCTGGAAAAAAAATTAACCCTATAAGCGCTATTTACATCAGCAAGTTCTTAATCAAAATCGCTATTTGTAATAGCGATTTTCCTGTTCATCTACTTTTGCGCTCCTAACAGTAAAAGTGCTAATCGGAATGGCGCTTTAACTTAGTTTTGAAATTCCGTCAGAAGTTGGCCTAGTTTGGGAAATACAATGCAAAAAAGGCTTATTTTGGGAAAAGCCTCTGTACTTCCTAATATATGTAGCGTAACTATATATATATGCAGAATTCTATGCATGTATGTACCTTTCCAAGCTCTCTTTCTCGGGCCATTTCCCAAAATAAGCCTAAACAGTAGGGGAATTCCCAAACTAAGCCTGTTTTTCAAAGAATTCCCAAAATAGGCTAACTCGCGGTTGTGAACCGCGAGTTCAACACTTTTTGCCCCGGAGGTGGGAAATCCTGAACTCGCTGTTAGAAAACGCGAGTTTACTTAAGAACTCGCGGTTACAAAACGCGAGTTTAATTAATTTTTTTTTCTTTTGAACTCGCTTTTTCCAAGCACGATTTCCTCAAAAAAAATTTTGTTCTGAACTCGCTGTTACAAACCACGAGTTTAGCCAAAAAAAATTTTCTTCTGAACTCGCTGTTACAAATCACGATTTTATCCCAAAAAAAAAAAAACTCAAATAATATATATAAAAAGATGACCAAAACATGACATGTATGGTTGGTAGCTCAAATGGTAGTGAATGATTGTGCTGGGTAGTGGCGTGGGTTCAAACCACGCCGACCTCTTCCTCTTTTTTTTTTTTTTTTTTTTCTTTTTTTTTTCACTCACTCTATACTTTATATATTTATTGTGTAATTTTTTTATCAAAAAAAAGTAAAACATTTGTTTGGTTAATTAAATTTTTTTTTCTATAAAACAAATTTTTTTTCAAAATTTCAACATAATTGTTTAAAAAGTATTCAGTGTATTTGGTTTGAGTTTTTTGATTTTCGTATTTTTTTATTTTTAGTGAATATTTTTAAAATTTTAAACATTTTTTTAAACTTTTTTTAGATGCACCTTAATTAGATATATCTAAAAAGTAAAAAATTTTTGAAAAAATATTTTTAAAAATTAATAAATACATAAAAATACAAAAAAATGTACTGAAAAAAATATTTTTGTATTTTTAGTATTTTTTTCAGCAAAAATATTTTTTCAATACATTTTTTGTATTTATTAATTTTTTAAAATATTTTTTCAAAATTTTTTTACTTTTAGATACAAAAATATGTACAGTGAAAGCGTAGTCAAAAAATGTACTAAAAAAATATTTTTTCAACAAAATGTACGATTGTAAAATGTACTAAAATATTTTAAATGCGAACATTTTTTTGAGTATATTTTGCTGAAAAAATACTAAAAATACAAAAATATTTTTTTAGTACATTTTTTTTGTATTTTTATGTATTTATTAATTTTTAAAAATATTTTTTCACAAATTTTTTACTTTTTAGATATATAATTAAGGTGCATCTAAAAAAAGTTTAAAAAAATGTTTAAAATTTTAAAAATATTCACTAAAAATAAAAAAATACGAAAATCAAAAAACTCAAACCAAATACACTGAATACTTTTTAAACAATTATGTTGAAATTTTGAAAAAAATTTTGTTTTATAGAAAAAAAAATTTAATTAACCAAACAAATGTTTTACTTTTTTTTGATAAAAAAATTATACAATAAATATATAAAGTATAGAGTGAGTGAAAAAAAAAAAAAAAAAAAGAAGAAAGAAGAGGTCGGCGTGGTTTGAACCCACGCCATTACCCAGCAAAATCATTCACTACCATTTGAGCTACTAACCATACATGTCATGCTTTGGTCAGCTTTTTATATATATTATTTGAGTTTTTTTTTTTTTTTGGGGATAAAATCGTGGTTTGTAACAGCGAGTTCAGAAGAAAATTTTTTTTGGCTAAACTCGTGGTTTGTAACAGCGAGTTCAGAACAAAATTTTTTTTTGAGGAAATCGTGCTTGGAAAAAGCTAGTTCAAAAGAAAAAAAAAAATTAATTAAACTCGCGTTTTGTAACCGCGAGTTCTTAAGTAAACTCGCGTTTTCTAACAGCGAGTTCAGGATTTCCCACCTCCGGGGCAAAAAGTGTTGAACTCGCGGTTCACAACCGCGAGTTAGCCTATTTTGGGAATTCTTTGAAAAACAGGCTTAGTTTGAGAATTCCCCTACTGTTTAGGCTTATTTTGGGAAATGGCCCCTCTTTCTCTCACTCACTACACAGTGCCAAACCCAGCTTCTTCAAAACGCACCATAGAGAGAGAAACCACCACCACTGCCAAACCCAGTTTCTTCAAATCGATTCATGATGTATTTAAGAAAGATGGAAAGAGAAAAACTAGCAAACATGAGGCCGTGTTCAAGAAAGATGGGACGAGGTAACACTCACATTCAATCTTCAATCAATTTTCATCTCTTCTTCTTCAAATATATATATGAATTTTGATTTTCACATGTCTGCCTATATGATGCAATTTACAAATTTATATATATTGTTCGAAAAATCGATCGGTGATTAAAATTGATTTTTGATGAATTCGCAGCAACATCCATTCGCTGCGGGCCCAAATCCTGCGAGCCCAAATCCAAAACTCTGGAAGGGTACGTAGAGAGAGGCTTGTTTGATTCAAGGTAAAGTACTTATTTTTCGTCTTCAATTAAAATTACCCTTTTTATGTTTTTTCGTAATTTTTTTGGAAAGACTTTTTATCGGTTAATGTTGTCATTATAGAGAACTAATTAAAGAGGATGCATTATTAAAAATTATTGGAGCTTTTACCAATTATACCGGACATGAGATTGCACAAAACAAGTATGTTGGTATATTTTTTTTTAATTATAATTTGAAGATATTTGAATTCATGGGTTTTAATTTGCAGTATGTGGATAGTTTGATATTTGGTATGGTTATTCATATAGATTCGCCACCATTATGCTTAGGTGCCTACATTTTATAAAGAAAGGATCTGCTAAAGAGATTCGTTTGGCAACTAAAACTATTGGTTTGTTGAGTCCTTCTAATTTATAGCAAGTTATTTATTTATTTATTTTTAAAAAAATCATTCAGTCTGTGATATAATTCTCTCATATGTGTAGGATTATTAGCGATGATTATTAGCCGGGGTGATAATGCACATGAATTATTTGAAGAATCACTTTCCACATATTCCAAAACCCTTAATTTTGAAGATGAGTCTGCAAAATTATATTCTCTATTCTAATATTTTTATTGGTACATAATCTTAGGACATATTTCTTGGTGAAAAATTTATTGACTGTGTCGTTTTAAATTTTTGGGGCAGAAATTGAATTGTTTAGCTATGGTAACTTTTGTCGGTGCAAAAGATTTTTGGGAGATTGAAGAATCGATGAAAATTATATGGCAATTCATTGTTGCAAGTTCAGGCTCCGAGGTACGTATTTCATCTATATGTAATGTTGTTGCAATGATTCGAAACACAAATGTTTAAATACCTTTAACTTCATTTAGGTAGTTATCTGATGATGATGATGATGATGATGATGGGGCTCAAACTTAATAACTAACCGCTCTTTGTTTACCTTTTAGATAATTTTAAATGAGAATCAGCATCAATTTTAACTGTTGCAATATTTGCTTCGTCATTCCTTCTTACTGCAATCGGTGGATAGAACCTTGATAATAAATATTGGCAAGGGTATGTCAAATCATTTTTATTTGTGAAAGCTCATTAAATGAAATATTTACTTCATTTAGGAAAAAAAGAATAGCTTTTTTTTATGCCGCTTTTCTTGATTTCTTGTATTTTTCCATGAGTAAAAGCAAATGTATTAACTAACATAAAAAGAAAAAGAAGTTCTGACTTCCAAGCACGACAGTGAGCCAGGTGAACCTTGCTTTGAGGGGTTTTTGTTGCCTGCAACTGTCATTGGTCAATCCAGCTTTCACTTTATTATTTTTTTGTAACATCCAATGTTTGCTGAACCACTTAAATGAAAGTTATAAAGCTAAACAGAGTGTCTATATCAAATTCAATACTTTAAAAAAGATGGCAAATGATAATGAAATATAAAAATAGAAAAATGTTAAAGATATCAAAAGTTTTATCAAAATTTCTACCAAATGTCTCACATGGGTGTGGGATTCACACCATGTGAATCCCATGTGGGTCTCACATTCATATGAGACATTTGATAGAAATTTTTGTAGAATTTTTAGGATCTCTAACATTACTCAAAAAAAAATATATGCATTGTTGTTAGCATGCACTAATTTGATTTGATATGTTCATGTCCCCCCAACCCAAATATGCTTTGTAAGATCACCATTTGTTTATCTTCCCAAACCTTGTCATGATGCATCCTTTTTTGGATTGACTTCAAAATCAAGCCCATTGCCAAAAATTTTTCAAATTGGATTTGCTACTGTTTGCACACTCATCGTTTTATTATATGTTTTCTCTTACCAGGAGGTAATATATGCATAATATTGTAATTAATACAGGGCAATTTCCTACCTTCTGAATCTACTAAAAGAGGAAGAATCTGTGTGTGTTGCATGTGTTGACGCACTTGCCATTATATTTGAAAAGAATTGTATTGAGAAATTTTCAATTGAAGCTTATAAGGCTTTTATGCATAGTGCAATTAACAAAGTGGATACATATATAGCTCAAAAACAATGGAAGACTAACATTGTAGAGCAAATCAAAGAGGTATGCAATCAGAATTGGGAAATTGTAAGGCTTTTTGAGGTATTCCTTGGGTTCATATATGAAAATATACATCTCTTGCTTTGTGTTTTGCTCGGCTATATTGATATAATTTTTTATTTTTTATTTTAGGATGAAAATAGTTTGGAAACTTTTACAAATATTGGTAAAAATTGTCCAAAATTTTCAACATTGTCGCAATTGACAAAGGTATCTTGTAACGCCCTGTATTTTATTACTTGGATAACCTTACCAATATTCATTAATTAAGTCCATGTACAAATAACATTTCATCATTGGATGAAACGATGAATAATTAAATATACATATTCCCTCTCGTTATACAACAATGACATTTACATATAAATAAAAGAAATACCCTGAGGCTTACAATAAAAGAGAGGACGCTACTCTTTACAAAAAAAAATAGCACTCAGTCAAACAACAAATGAAGTAGTACAATCCATCACTACATTACACTTATGAAATGGTAAAAATCATTGTTTGATCTTCAAATCCGAAAAACATTCCCTGTATACATGTACAGGCAGGGGGTGAGCAAGCTTACCAAACAATCTCATATTAAAACATTAGAAGATATGCGGGTACCAAAATACTCATACACATACGTGAAATCATATCATGTAAAAAAATCATATGACTTTATCACATAATCTCTTAAATCCAATTTATTTAATTAACCACAACTAGTTAACTTAAATAAATAAATATGCTTGAATAATAACATGACATCCTTTTCAATCCATTCAATTATCTCATTATCAATTGAATCAAATAATTAAATAATTCATAATGACATCTAACAAAGCATCAAATACATTTTTATACAATCTTATGATATGAATGCATATGTCATGTCATGCTCAAAATATTTTTCTCATCTTTTGAAAATCTTATGCACAATGCCAATTTAAAAACACATTAATCCATCAATTTCAATAAAATTCCAGGGTGGTAAATACGACTCAGGTAATCCCTAAGCTGGTGTCTGCAAGTAGACTATACAAGTACTACCAATTTGTCATTTTTACCAGTATTAACTGGAAGGCTCGACACCTATCATCTACACCACCTTTCAAGACTTATCACCGTATTTACTCCAAAATCATTTCATGAAAACTTGTTTCCCAACATTCATTTCTCAATGCAAAGTTTTCAAATCATATTTCAAAGCTCATCATTATTAAATGAATTGATATGCCAATGCAATGATTAATAATACAATGCAATATTTCTTCCACTTTCAATACTTCCACACAATATTCCTATTGTGATCAAAATTCTTATTTCTCATTTCAATATAATTTCTCAAGATGAATATAAATACTTTTATTCCAATTCATCCATGGGACAAAAAATTCCCACACTTGGAGTAATCTCAACCATTTAGTCGCTTCAAGACTATATTAACATTTTAAACAACAATTTCCAAAATTTCAACAATTCTCATATTCCATGAAAACCGTCATTTATATGTAAACAAATAAACAAATTTTCAAATATCATTTATTTTTGGCACACAAAATAAATATAACATCTTCAAAGATTGTCAACATCTTTCTAAAAAAAACCCCCCCAATTTCTAGATTTTCTCACTAAAATCACTCATCTTCATTTATTGAAAGAAAGTCATCAAAAACATCTCTCCTCAATCCTCATAGTTCAAAATCCTCGATTTCTATTTTAAAAGGAACAAGAAAGTAAACCCACTTTAAAAAAAAATCTCTCATCTTCTTCAATCAATAATCAATTTTCAAAACAAATCAAAGGATGATTTCGAAAATTATCTAGATATTGCAAAAACATATATATAACTATATTTCAACATAACCATTTTTCATGCCAAGCTATTTAAAGAGGTAATATTTTTACCAAATTCTCTACCAATAACAATTTCACAACTTTTTCTAAAATTATTTAACCAACATGATATTTACATTAAAAATTATGGAATATGCTTAATAGTAACATTTTCAAGATTATGAGTTTGAAAGTCCACATTTCACATTTTTATTTTCATAAAAATGAACACAACTTAATCATCAACATATCATCTTTTATAAAATATGATGAATATAATAACACTTTTAGAGTTTTTTTTTTTTTAAAACCCAAAACAACTTTATAATTCCTACTTAAACATTTACTTCATATTCCTCAACATTAATTTATTTTTCTCAAAAATAAATTCCAAATCAAAGATAAAAAAAAATTCAACTTTATATTTCTCAAAATAAATCATCTACTTATAATATGATGTAAATACAATCATACAACTATTAAATTTTATTTTCGGGTTTCTTCGCAAAATTATCAACACAAAATGATTTTTCAAAATCAATCTCAAAATGTCAACATTCTTAACATTTCAACATAATTTTTCTTCCAACAATTACCAAACAAAAATCTGAAAATATATATATGCAATACCTCTTATAATGATATATTTTCTCAAAATAACCCTAACATGGCTTTAATGTAAAAATATGAAGAAAGTCCCTACCTCAAATATGAAGAAAAGCTAATCCGAAACTGCAAACATCACCTGATCATGAATCTGAGAATATCATTGCGAAGATCACGACGAGCTCTCCAACTTTCATTTACAACACTTTTGTAAAATCTCACTCTAGAGACTCCCACTCTAAGCTCAAAAATTGAGCATCAATGGAGAAATAGAGAGAGAAAGAGAGAGAAGGAGAGAGATATAGCTTGTGTATATTTTTAATTGACCCACCGAGTGAGCAATCAGCTTTTGAACATTGAACAACTTATAGTAGACCCACCACCTTTGAAACCCACTCCACCGATTTCAGCACCAAGATTGAGATGATATTTTCTTTTATTTATTTATTTATTATTTTTATTACCTTTGTGTGTCTCTCTCTTTTTAGCTCCCTCTGTCCCTCACCTCCACCGAATTATTCTCCACCCAAAACCTTATCTTCCTTGTTATCATTGTGTTCTCCCGTATTTTCAACAATAAAAAATAATAATCATCATCATATATTATTCTACATCCCAAAACCATCATCATCATGACCATTATTTTATTATTTTTTTAAGCTATCTTCTCAATGCCATTTAAACAGATGAACCTTGAATGGAGGTCGGCACCGCCTCATTTTTTTATTTATTATTTTCTATTATAAAATATCAAAAAGCTATTATTTATACCAATTTATATCACAACATCTAAAAATATGCACACACACATAAAATCAACTGTAGAAAATTTTTTATAAAAAATGAAATTCAAATTTCAAAACAATACACCTCAAAACTTATATATATATATTTACAGATCCGTGCAAGAGAGAGTGGAGGAAGGAAATGGGGGAAAAAAGAGAGAAGAGAGAGTGGAGGAGGAAAATGGGGGAAGAGAGAGAGAGAATATTTCTTAGACTCCAATGGAGAGAAGAAAAAACAGAGTGTGAGTGACCTATAGAGTGAAGAGAGACTCAGAGACAGAGAGTCTTTTTAGTTTTCTAGAAAAGACTCTTAGGGTTTATGAGAGAGAAAAACATTGAATGGTTATGAAGAAAAATGGGAGAAAGTGAGAGAGACCGAGAGTGAAGAGTGAGTGAGAGATAGAGAGAGAAAGTGTCTTTGTTTTTTGGGAAGTCTTTGGGTTTATGGGAGAAAGATATTGAATGGTTATGAGAAAGCGTAGCAGTCTGTGATAGAGAACTTAGACTGACAAGAGTGTACTTCCAAGGCCACCAATATAAAATGCTATATAATTATATTTATTTGGTCGGGTGTGTATTTTTTGTATCCATTTCCGACCACAAACTTGTGAAATAATATATTAGAAAACCGCAACCTATCATTCACTTGCTCGAAATCGTCTATAACATCATGAGGCTGTCTGGGTCGGACGATTTATGCGGGTTAGCGGGTATAATGACAACCCTACTATTAACCCCAACATCCCATCCTTAATAACTTCTACACCTATGTATTTCTCAGTTCGTTTTCAACTTGCCAATGTAATGGATGCTAACCTTTTTTTCCCACTGAAGCCTTTTTTTCCATTTGGTTTACTCGTTGCCAACTTCTCAATAACCATGTTTAGAAATGACGGCATTTGAAATGTTTTGGTTCTTGTTTTCTCCATAGTGGATCCATTATTATCTGTAAAGGAATTTCATGATTTTATATGTCAAAGACTGTAGGTTTTATGAGAAATTTGTATATTCAATTGTATATATAGTTACATCAAGACCTCAGTATATATAATCCCTAACTCCTAAAACTAAAAAGAAAATACAAAGATTACATAATCACAATCATACCTAATATAACGTAATTACAACCATGCCTAAATCAAGCCTAATATAGACAATCAGAATAATGCCTAATATGGAATATATACAATATATTCTCACAAAGACATTTCAATAGTAGCTTTAAACTAAAGGCCTTGCAATATGTGAAAAAAAATTCTTTGGTTGGAAAAATATTTTATATGTGAAACACCTGGCAACAACTCTAGAAAGTGAAGTTTGTAAAGGTAGATCCTTCTATGAGGCTCTGAATCCCCTTGAAATGTAGAAAAATTGTCTTTTGAAGTCTTATTTTAATACAAACAGTAAAGAAAAAGTCAAAAAAGATTAGCCCCCTTCAACAACTTGATGTCAAGCATATATTGTTACACGAAAATGTTTCTTGAGAGAAAATGGTTTAACGGAAAGGAAAGGAAAATAAAATAGAAATAATTCATTTTCCCGTTATTTATTCAGTTTAAAAGAAAATTTATGTAAAAAAATAATTTTAACTTTTCCGCGATGTTGAATTTTGTACTTTTTATAGGAAAAGATTTGAGGAAAACTAGTTCCTTAAAGAAAATAGTTATGGTGGAACTTACATTTTCTTGTAACAATTGAACACGTGTACATGACAGTAAAAGAAAATGGTTTTCCTTTCCTTTCCTGTCACTAGAGTTCTTGAGTCTTCAAAGGATGTGTCTATTACAGTGAAATTCTTATTTTTTCCCCCTCCTATTGGTGCTTTATTGACTGCAACTGGAAGTTGAGTTCAAAAATAAAACACCATGCTCAAAAAGAGGCTTTTCTGCATAACCCCAGATTCAACCTGGAAACAAGTGGTCCGTACGCCCATGTACTCAAGTAATTGTTGAAGCTTTAAATGAATTGTAAATACTTCGGAATGATCCCTATATTTGTTTTTTATATGCTTAATTGCACTTAAGAAGCATGAACATGGACACGGGATATGGTGATCTCAAAAAATGGAACACGGATCAAACTTAACAAAATCACTTTCTCCTAATACTTTCAATAGGTCGAACCAACACCAGCTAACTGGCTTTGGCCTCACCCACTTATAAATTTTCTTTACCCATCTGCTGTCTACTAAGTTACAGGAGTGTATTTAGTACAAGGGTAATGGAACTTAGATGAATACAAATATGAGTCCATTTCCCTGTGTCTTGAATTGTGGGGTTTTCCATATCATACATTTGGTTCCAATATTGACATTCGATACTGTATACATGTCCACAAATTATGTAAAAAATGCCCTTTTTCAGTGAATAATGAGAACTTAGTGATTTTTATTTTTATTTTTATTCTTTACTTGATTTAAAATTGGAAGCAGTTACATTTCTGATATTGTCTTTATTGCTGGTGCTTCTGGGTTCTGAACATGTTTTTCTTGTTCCTTTGATTAAGCTCTACCATCTATTTGTGGTTTGAATTTGTCTAGTTTCTCCCATTGTCTGCTACTGTGGTCTCTTCTTGAATTATTCTTATACATGCTTGACTAATTACTTTACTATTTTTCTTACCTACCTATTTTCTTGTTCTCATCTTGTTGGCTTGCTATATACTGATCTTTCATTGTTTGTAGCAACATACTGTTCAGGGAGTTTGCTCTTATTTCCATGTGGAGGGTGCCCGCAATGCCCATAGGTGCGCACACATTGCTAAGTTTTCTTGCTGAACCTTTGAAATAGCCAACTGAAACTCTTCTTTCTACTGAGGATCATGATGTTTCTGAGAACCTAAGAGAGTTACAGGACTGGGTATGGTTTATTTAGATCTGTATTTGTTCATTGCACTCAATGTTGTTTATGCTTTTCTTTTGGCCTTGATATATTATCACTTCTAAGACTGCAAGTTTGTACAATGTTTCATTAAATTAGAGTGAGTACTACTCCTGTGATGCAACTTATCGCAATTGGCTGAAAGTTGAGTTAGAGAATGTGGAAGTTTCTCCCCTTGAATTGTCAGTTGAGGAAAAGCAAAGAGCGATTGCAGCAGCTAAGGAAACACTAAATTCATCATTTTCACTGCTCTTAAGTGAGTTGATTTACCTATATGCTACAAACATTGCACGTAGAGATCTTTGGATTAGCCACCATGTTTATTTGTGTAGTTTTCATTACGGATTGTTGACTTGGTCACATCATTTTATGTTCTTCTACTTGTGAGCTTTCAAGTTTGAATTAATTGATATATTTTATTTTCTAGGAAAAGAAAATCCATGGTTGGTTCCCACTGAAGATCATGTTTATGAATCAGTAGAACCTTTGTTCCTAGAATTGCATGCCATTGCAATGCTTTGTCTGCCTTCTGGTGAATGGATGTGCCCGGATGCGACCTTGTGTGCAACACTACTGAGTGCCCTTTATTCTTCAGTAAGTGAGGAAGTTGTCTTAAATCGCCAGCTCATGGTATGTTGCTTCCTTTTGTCCTGTCATATGATTCAGAGGGATGGGAACCAAATGAAATGGTATATTAGTTTTTGGTAATTTGAGGATAGCTTTACACTTTTGTGCTTCATTGTGCCTTAAGGATCTATATGCCAAATTTGATTGCATTATTTTTAGTGGGATAGTCTGGCAATGTGTTAAGGTGCACTATTTTCCAAAGGTCACTACTCTTTATCCATGATTAGGTCCATCTATTATGATCTAAAGAAGCGTGGACACAGACACTTGACAT
Organism: Camellia granthamiana; assembly: GCA_036172215.1. Taxonomy (NCBI): domain Eukaryota; kingdom Viridiplantae; phylum Streptophyta; class Magnoliopsida; order Ericales; family Theaceae; genus Camellia; species Camellia granthamiana. The sequence continues at coordinate 87,328,128 of CM069908.1, read as the reverse complement.
GTGACAAATATACAACATGATTCGGATTTGCCAACACAACAATCTTAAAAAAAGCAAGACACGACATGTCGATGGATGCGTGAAAAAGACATTTTTATATATTTTATATGCAATATATATTACAATATTCATGAATTTCAAAAATACTAAATTAATATTGAGTTTTATTTTTTTTCATTTTTATTGGATATGTTTTTATTTAATAATAAACTATTTGTTTATTTATTTATTTTTTTGTTTGCAATATTTTTTTTCCACGCATCATCCTTTGAAATGATGGGCTTGATGATATCCAAGTCTGAGTAGCAAAAAACTTCTACTTAGGTGACGCTTCTTATTGAGAAACGTGTTTCTGTGCTCCCAAGTAAGAAACTCCTTTCCATCAAGGAAGAAACTCCCTCTCAACTGAGATAGAAACGAAAAACATACAAATATCAAAGAAACAAAAGAAAAACAACTTAAATTAATGATAGTACTTTCTATTTATATAATATGTGTATTCATACTTGACAAAAACAGTTTATAATTGACATCAGTCACAAATTCTTTTTCATATTTTATGTCTACGTAGAAAATTAATAGTTATAATGTATTTATATGTTTAATATATGAAATATATACGCTTCCATAGGCATTCTCAACCTTAGAAACTTCTATATGCTCTCTCTCCCGCCCCCGCTTTGTGCAACTACGATCCAAATACAAAGCCTTGCATAATGAATTGGATCGATGGAAATGTAGAATAAAACACCCAACAAATCCCATAACAGGTGTACAACATACCAACAGAAAACATGTAATTCCAGCAGGGGGTGGCTATGAGATTGGAGAAATTACAAAGGAAGTTCTTGTGGGATGGCGGAGGGGAGGGCTTTTATTATCATTTGGTGTCTTGGGAGAGGATTTGTACTCCAAAGGATAGAGAGGGGGGGGGGGGAGGGGGGGCTTGGGGGTGAGGAGGTTGGTGGTGTTCAATCGTGCTCTTTTGGGGTAATGGTTGTGGCGCTTTACGATGGAAAGGGAGTGCTTGTGGAGGAGGGTGGTGGTGGCCAAGTATGGTTTGGATAGAGGGGGGTGGTGTTCAAACAGGGTGTGCCAATCTCATGGATGTAGTTTGTGGAAGGGGATTTGGTTAGGGAGGATGGCTTTTTGAGATAGGGTTTGATTCAAAGTGGGGGTGGGGGATCACATTCGCTTTTGGGTAGATAGGTGGTGTGGCGCGTTGACTTTGGCGGCCATGTTTCCATTGATTTTTGCTATTAGAGTTGATGTGGAGTTAGTCGCCTCGGTTCGGGTGCGGCAAGGGCAGTCATTTACATGGAATCTTCGTCTTCATCGTAATGTGCAAGATTGGGAGTTGGACCAATTGGTGCGTTTGTTGTGTTTTTTGTATGCGCTACGGTTTGGAGGGGATGGCGATGATACTTTATTGTGGGAGGGTCTGAGGGCTAAAGGGGTTTTTTCGGTGTCGTCGTTTTATATGATGCTAAGGGGGTGGAGTTGGGGTGTTTCCTTGGAAGAACATTTAGGCCGTGGGATCACCGTCTAAGGTTGCTTTCTTTGTTTGGACAGTTGCTTTGAACCGCATTCTGACTATTGATAACTTAATTCGGCGGCGGTGGCATGTATTGGTTAATTGGTGTTGTATGTGTTGTAGAGATACGGAGACAATGGATCATTTGCTTGTTCATTGCCCGGTTGTGTCTCGGCTTTGGAATTTGATTGTTGCTTTATTTGGTTTGGTTTGGGTGCAGCCGGGGTTTGTGCTGGGGGTCCTACAAAGCTGGGGTGGGGCTAGGGTGGGCAAGAGGTGTCGAAATGCTTGGGCTCTCGCTTCTCACTATTTGTTTTGGTTGATTTGGTTGGAGCGTAATAGGCGGGTTTTTCAGGATTTGAGTCATTTGGCTCTTTGGTTAGAAAGTAGGTTACTTTTGGTTTTGTATAGTTGGGTGAAGGGTTTGGTGGATCCCGATATTTTGACTTTTGTTGATTTTATGGAAGATTTGTTTAGTTAGGTTTGTGCCTGGTGTGGGGTGTTGGTTTTGTTCTTGTATTTTTTGCATCACCTTGATGCTTTCTTAATAAAGTTTGATTATTTATCAGAAAAAAAAGGAACATACCAACAGAAAAGAGAGTTTTACAACCTAGCCCATTTGGTGAGATGTAAAGATTACAAACCCTAATAAAAAAGTAAAGATGTGTTGAAGAAGACAAAGCTGAACCCAAGTAATTACGTTTTTTTTTCTTTTGCCTTTTTTTTCTTTTAACATTAATTGTAGTTATGCTGATATGATTAGTTCTACTTTTTCTTTGAATCATAGATCTAGGGTTCCTGCAGGTTGCATGAACAAAATCAGTGATTTTTTTTTGGGGGGGGCCATCTTCTTGTCCAAGGATTGTTCTAGAAAGGGACACGCATGTCCGGAGAATGTTAGAGGTGTGTCCAACAACCAAAAGAAGTGGAAAAAATGGGACACGGGAGAGGGTGTGTCCAACACGTATCTGCCGCGTCTCCGAACATGTTTGTGTCCCAGACGTATTGGACACTTATATGTTAGGTTAGATGAAGTGTCTGTGCTTCATAGAATATGATGTATATAGTGTGAACCTGAGGTTTTTTGAAAAGTTTAGAGAATAATTAGTAGTATGGATTTATATATTTATCGATCATTTGGATTTTTTAATATTTGGAACCCTGAACCTTTACAACTTCAAAATTGTTTGTGAATTGCGACTTCTAAAAGTAAAACATTAAGTTCTCTACCTAACTATTTTCAACATTTATATGTAGAACATGAACTATTTGTTATTATTTTCATAAAGTAAATAGAAATTTTGCTATGTAAAAAAATGAATAATTTGTTTTTAATTTCATATTAAATAGATAATTAGCCATGACTCGGCTGTGATTGTATCCTAATTATTTGGAACTTGCTGTGTTGTCTGTATCCTTACTTCTTGGGTTTCATACAACAACCAAACTATTAAAAGGCTTTACTGAGGCTCACCTTGTTGTTCACCTCGCCTTGAGGCTAAGGTAAAACGTATCAAGGCTTTGATTTTTAGACTATGTTTCCCAAAGGGTTGCGCATCAGAGTCTGTGGCATGCACCTTAGGTGAGCCTTGAACATTTTTTGCGCATAAGCATATAAGGGCATATGAAGAAGTTCCCCTAGGCTATTGTTAAACTTAATCTAGTCGATGAAACAAACATAAAAAAAGCAAAAAATAAAAAGAACCATTTTTGCAACTATATTCTATAAGAAGAAATGATCAATCAAGAAAAAACACAGTTAATGTTCAAGTGAGAAGTTCAATCACTAAAGCTAAGAATGTTAATTTCACTTTTAATAAAGGTAGGTTTCCTTCTCTACAATGAAATGTTTAATGCCTTATGGAGAAAAGTATTTACACTTTTATATTTTAATAATTTTATTTATTTATTTAGTAATTTAAAATATTTGATTTAATAACTACATATTAAAATATAAAATTTTGAATGCTTAAGCCTCAACGCCTTAAGGCTTTCCCTCCCCTCGAGTTCCCCAAGAGGTTGGTTTGTTGGCAAGGCCTTGGGTCTTGAGGGGTCTTGAGGGTGTGCTCCTTCCAAGGTTCAGGGATGAAAACCTTTTAGGAAAACCCTTGAATTAACCATGTTCCACTTGTGGAAAACTCATTGCCGAGGGCGTGTGCACCCCTAGGAATTAATCGGGCTTTGACCCGGACAGGTGCCAAGAAAAAAAAAAAAAAAAAACCTCAAGTTTCGCATTCGCCTTTAAAAACTTTGACCACAACTCAAATTGAACTTTCAGTTCCTGAAACAATACCATTACATATCTGTTGATTTGTTTATGAATCACTTGATACTTAAGTCCTGTACAATCTACAAAGTTTGATGAGGTGATGTAGGATATAATTATGTAATATGTAAAATTTGCTTCTGCCAGACTATTTTTCATCAGATAAGCTTTTTAAGTTAGGTCTCTTTCTCTCTCTCTCTCTCTCTCTATATATATATATATACACACACACACATCTTTTGTCTCTGACATTTTTCTTTGATGGGAAGGTGAGCGTCTCTATCTCATCAACAGACAATTACTGCATTGAGGTTGTTCTTCTCTGCTTGGCAACAGACGGTGATGGACTTGGTCCACATGAACTTAATGATGGTGGTGTTCTTAGTACAGTGATTGCTGCTGGCTTTAAAGGTAAGGGATGGTTGTAACTGCATTATCCTTTCAAAATTCATTATTTTGGAACTTAAATCTGATAACTGGAATTGGTTGAAGACTCCTATTTTACTTGATGGCTCAATTTTTTAGGTGATCAACTTTTACTTTAGATTCCACCTGATTGCAATAGAACTAATCAAATTTGAGGGGACATCCAAACACACCTTGAAAAAATAAAAGCTTGTTATATGTATATATGAACATGTATATAGAGTTGCAAGCTTGTGGCTTTAATTAAATACTTTTTTGTTTCCAAAAAAATCATGCCATGTTTATGTGTTGAATAGAATTTCAGGTAACTAAAATACAAAGGATGACGGAAGATATAGTGGAACATGCTAATTTGAAAGTCTACAAAAGTTTCTTGGCCCTTTCTGGACGTTGCTTGAAAAAAGGATATTGGCAGTTGGATTGTTGGCTCTTCTGTCACAAATTGGCCAATACCTTCAGGTCCTTGTCTAAATTTGCTGAAATACAATTCGGTTCTATATTCGGATTGGGTAAAGTCTAATACAAGGCATCCAACAGGAATTACTAGGAGCTGTTTGACATCATATGTCCTGTCCTACATGGAATTTAGTAAATGGAGATGTAAACACAATGCAAAACCTGGATGTGAGCCGCTAGTTATAGGTTGTGTATTGTATAAAACGACGACTTTCTTCTGGGTTATATAATGTATGAATGCAGGAGAGCTTGTTTGATTTCAAGCTGGTGTAACAATGGAGATCTTACGATTAGATGCCTGGTATTCAAGCAAAGATGGTTCCCCGGAAGGCCCAGCTACATACATCGTACGGGGCCTTTGTCGAAGGTGTTGCATTCCAGAAGTTATTCTTAGATGTATGCAGGTAAAGTTGTTTTCTGGAAGCCGGAAGTCCTTCTGTGTTTCTTCAAATTAGTTGGTTTACCATGTAAAGTTCTACCATTTTGCCAATTTTTTCCTTTTAAAAATAATATGTATTTTTCTTTGCAATCTCAAGGAAATTTGTAAGAGAAACAAAGGATCTATAGTAAAGAATAGTGTTTTTAGTTTTTGTTTCTTGCTAAATTCGCAGGTTTCTATTTCGCTCGTGGAGTCGGGCAATCCACCTGAAAGCCATGATGAGCTGATTGAACTAGTTGCATCGCCTGAAACTGGGTTTCTCCATTTATTTAGTCAGCAACAGTTGCAGGTAATCTATTATTTAGATAACGAGTCTTTACTTGTTTGGGTGGCTATTATCGCATTTTCTCTTTTCATTCTTCTTCATAGTCATAGTTGACCTTCCCTAATAGGAGAATTGACTTGGATGGGAGTTTTGTCAACATAATTTTTGCCTTGGCTTAATTTTGTCCATCCACCCTTTATTATTATTATTATTTTTTTGGTTTCTGGTGAAGTTGCCAAGATTAGGGCCATACTGTAATCTTTAGGCTTAATTACATTTTTGGTTTTCAAAAAGTGTTGTCATTTTGGTCCTCAATACTTAAATTGTGTCAATTTGGTCCTTAATGTTTAAATTGTGTCAATCGGGTCCCCAATGTATAACAATTGTTCCAATTTACACATATTTGGGAACTAAAAATGTAATTAACCCATAATCTTACTATGTTAGAAATTCTCCTGAAAGGTAAAAGGTATTTTATTTTTCATGAGTTTGAGAATTATTAGGTTCCACAAATAATCCATTTTTTGTATTGTAACTTGTCGTTATTTTGGTTGATACAACAGTTAAATACCATTGATTTTGCTAATAATTTGGTTTTGTATTGTCTAGGAATTTTTATTATTAGAGAGAGAATACTGGATATGCAAATTGGAGCTTGGAGAGGAACTTCCTTGTTGATTTGTGTGTAAATTATGAGGTGCTGATTTAGGGTTTAATTATGAGGTGCTGATTTAGTAGCAGTGTAATGCTCTGCTGATACAGTGGTTATTTTTGTGGAATGGATGAAGAGTTGAAGTTTTTTTTTTTTATTTTTTAAATTTGTTTTAAGTGGCGTGTTTTGGGTAGTTCTTTTCTACGCAGTAGGTAGATTGAGATCCTGTATTTGTTGATTCTTAATTGATTGTTGAGCTCTCTCCAACTTCCATAAGTTTATGTAGAAATTACTCCAACTCCAACTAAACAAGGGAAATGCCATTTTAATGAAAAGTTGGAAAAAAAATAATATTAATTTAGTGGAAACCTTGCAATATCAAAAGAAAATTTAATTAACTTTAACCACTAAATTGAAAATATTTTTCGTACTGACATTAAAATGATATTTCCCCTTTAAACTACCGACTATCATTTTTCAATTTTAAAAAAATTAATTCAGTGAAAATTAATTATCATAAGCATAATTATTAGTAAAATTCTCACTTTTATTTCATTAAAAGTTCTGAAGTCCATATTTTTATCATTTTCATTAGTTATAAAAAGAAACGATTTGTCTTGTAAAACATGCCCTTTTCTTGTGATTTTAGTTGAAATGTTATTTTGATTTTCAGAAGATTAAATTAAATATGCATCCCAACCATGAATTACATATATAAATTGAAATACAGAAATAAAAATACAAAAATATTTCATTGATGTTTAGATTAGAGACTGAAGACTATTTAACATATTATAATTCACAAAAACTAAATAAAAAGCTCAGTTTCAAGTCATTCATCGGTCTACTAATTATAATTACCAAATGCTTTTGGTGTTTATAATTAGTAGACCAAGGGATGATTCTATTTAGTGTTAATTACAAATACACTTTCTGAGATTTACTTAAAATACGAATTGCCTCCTGTGGTTTGAAAAATTACAAATACCTCTTTGTCAGAATTTTTTATTTAACAGAATTAATTGAAAAAGTAAAATTTCTAACTATTTACCTAAACAATAATAAAATTATCTGATATATTAATTGAAAAAAAATTTAACATTATTAAAAATTGTTAATTAACTTAGTAATTTATTAACAAAAGGACCTATTTGTTATGAAATTAAAAACTTTAGGGGGCATAATGTAATTTTTAGGACCACAGGGAGTAATTTGTAATTTAAGTAAATTTCAGAGGATGTGTTTGTAATTTACCCTTATATTTAAGTCTTTTTAATCAAGCACTTCTAGCCAAACATGTGTGGAGGATTTTGATTGACCCTAAATCCCTATTCTCCAAGGTTTTGCCGGGAAAATATTGTTCGTCTCAACTTTTTCTTATCGATACTGTCAAGAGCAATGCTTCATGGGGATGGAAAGGAATTTTGTAAGGAAGAGACTTGTTAAAACCGGAGATAAGATGGGTGGGGGATGGTAAGTTCATTAATCCTCCTTGGAGGATCAATGGCTTTCAACTATTCATAATCCAACATGCTTGAATCTATCTCACTTCATTGATACTCCAAATCATGCTTGGAGGATTGATCTTCTACGAGTATTCTTTCCACTGGAGTGCATAGATTATATTAGGGTTATTCATTTACCAGTGGTGCCTTTGCCAGATCAAATTATTTGGGGCTTTACTAAATCCGGCCAATACACCATTAAGGCTTTTTATTTATATGCAATGCGCTCAGGCTGTAGGGGTACACGTCACCAATCTGGTGATCCCATTTGAAAGTGATTGTAGAATCTTAGACTACCTCCTAAGTGGATACTTTTCTTATAGAAGTGTCTTCATTGTATCTTTTTAGTCCGATAGGTGTCAAATGGGAGAGAAGTTTCCACTAAGCCTAGTTGTCCATGATGTGATTAAGGGATTGAGACTGTGGAACACTGTTTCTTTGAATGCCAGTATTCTCAACTGGTTTGGCGAGCTTCTTCATTGGGCTTGAATTTTTCTAGAGGAAATCCCATGTTTTTTCTGGATTGGTTCAAACAATAGATGAAGAAGGTTTGGGATCATGAAATTGTTGTCCAATCCATTGCTATTCTTTGGGCCATTTTGCGTTAGAGAAATAGTTATGTGTTTATAGGCATAAATATGACACAATTACAAGCAAATCTTCTTTCTCAAGAGCTCACCTCTAATGTTACTTGAAGATCATTCCCATGTTTAGAGCAGGCTTTAATACTTCAACATCTACTGTTGATGTTTATAACAATGATGATATATGTATGCTTGCAAATTCTGTCTCTAATGTGACAGATTACTAGGTGTAGACTCTTGTCATAGATGGTTCATGGTGGACAGCTGATCAAAGTGCGAGCGTGCCATGTGTTTGTTGCAATATAGATCAATCATGGGTTCAAGATTATGCTTCTAGGATGCAACTTCCTTTTCCATTGCTGGGAAGTTTTTCATTGGGCTAAAGGCCAACATCTATTAAGCATCTCCATTTTCAATGATAGTCAAGTTTTGATATCTACTTTGCAAGGGCAAGGCATCCCTGATTGGAGCATTGCGACTATTATTAATGATATTAAGCTAATTAGTAAGGATTTTGATTTTCTTTGTATTTCTAAAGTTAATTGGGACTCATGTACTAGCTAGACAAGTTAAGGATGAGTTGTTAGCATTTTTCATAAAAAAGTGAAGTAGTCACACACAAACAGATACTCTTATCTCACACAAGGTGCATGCGTGGTGAATTGATCATATAATATTGGGGACGGAGGGATTGTACTGTGCCATATATGCTTCTCCGCCTTCATTTAGTAGGGAGGTTGTGGTCATGAAGGAATTAGATGCCACACCATAGAAGATCTCTGCATTAGTGCCCTCTATGGCTAGTATTATGTCCTATGAGTGAAGATGTCAGTGGTCCGCATGCAATCTGGTACCACAACAGGCACTCTGGGGGTGGCCATCCCTATAGACTGGCCGCATCCTTGCATCTCCGCTTGCCCAAATACCAAACTCGATCGACAGAAGGGGCCCTCTAGCAAAATCCTCTCCAACTCACCAGAGTGATGTTGAGCACTACAATGAAGCGCACCATGACATCCGAAGCCACACTTGCCCACAACACCCAAGTCACAAACAAGATGAGGGAAAAATTTCAAAATAAAAGCATAAATGACATGTGCAACGTAGAAATGACATAAAACAGTACATTTTACCTTCCATCATCTCTAATGCCCTTTGATGGTCATCTCTCAGCTACACATGATAGCACTTGTGTATATATAGAGGGTGACTAGAGCAGCACCACCTCAATCGTAGTCATCGATGTGATCAATGTCCACCATCGTTGCCAAATAGTGAAGATGTATCTTGTTCAGGGTCAACTCCACATAGTGACCAATGGGGTCTGAGGAACTTGCCAAACTATCAAAAGTTTTTTTAAAAAAAATTATTTATGTTATCAATATTTTGTTTAATATAAATTAATCTCATCAAAAAGTTAAGAGACTCCATCAAATACAAACCCACAATTTCCAAATGAGAAGAATCTGTTCTCTAGCATAAGCATTTTTTGATATGAAAATGAAGTCATTAATTAACCTACAAAAATCCTAAAAGTAGAGAAAGATTGCACTTGCAATTTTAGTGAAACTAACAGAATTTTAACAGAACACTACTTACCTCTAATGTTCAAATTTGATTTTCAAATTTCATACTTGGTTTGATTTTCAAATTATACTAAAACGGAGAAATCACAACATAAAAGCAGATGATGGTAAATTCAAAATATATCACCTTATCTTTGTACAAAACAAGCAATTATAAATCAGAATAAAGCATACAAAAGCATTGCCATATCCTTTTTTTTCTTGTAGTGAATTTAACTGTACAACAATTGATTACTCATTTCCAACTTGCAAGTACAGTAACTGATCATGATCATGAGTTTTTTTTCTCCTCCTAGTCCTTGGTGAGAAACAACTTCAAGATGGCAATAATAGATAAGACAAAATACACATCATCTTCTTCAAAAATATTTATAGTTAACCTGCTTTTCCTGAATATTCGTTACATCAAATGTTAACTTAGACCAGCCGATGACGTGATTCCTATGGCACCGATTACCCTAATAGGGAGAAATATCAAGTACAGGGCAATGAGGCCCACTCCAAGCCTCCTGGTAGGACGCATATCATTCCTTCGTAAAACAACAAGTGCCCAGATAGGTCCTGAGATGAGAAATCTCATAGTATAAAAGAGGTTTCTGTCATGTCGAACAATGTACAAGCCAGGTTTCTCTGATCAGGCTCCAAGCAGCATTGAGATCCCCAAACCACCAAGTGTGTTGAACATCAGACTTGCATAGCATCCAAACAAGGCAATCTACATACCATCCCCACCATTCATTGCCAATGAAACATTTGACACTAAATCACCCATCGAGTTGCCCTATGCCAATATAGTTAATCCAAGGATTGATGGATTAACCCCTAGAATTACACCCAATCCCACCAACAGAGCAACAAGCTCGTTTGCAATCATGTAGAACCAAACAATACTCATCAAAAATCCACCCAAAACCAATGGAAGTAAAAACTTCTTATGTGGACGATGTGATCTAGTGTATCGAAATGCAAGAAAACTGAGTGCACAACCAATGGAAACACCAAGCATATAAGCAACCTTTCTGCTTTTAGAACCCAGAGTCTTGAGTACTCCAGAGAAATGCCAAAAGAATGAGAGCAAGTGAAGCACTGCCTACAACGTAGAGACCTTTGACTAAGATTCCTCCTCAACTAGAGGAATTGTCAACCGGTGTGGCACTTTTAAAGGCAACTCCATTATCGAACATAGTTTAGAACATGAGAATGACGAGTGCTCAGTTTCTATGCCATCATCAATCCAACCCCACACAAGCCTTTCATTGTCAAACACCTTAGCTGACTGATTTGAATATATTGCGACATTTGACACCCACATCTACTGAGGCAATGCATTACGGGACATGATTGTATCACTTTCTATGTCCATGTCAAGCAAAGTACTATAGATAGAGTCATCCTCTCGGTTCCCTTAAGAGAATGCACTTCCTTTGACAAGAAACAACAATGTAACAACAACCAATTTCAACCTCCGAGCATGTTTCCTCAAAATCTCATTCACAGCAACAACAAATGCATAAACTGCATAAATCAAGACAAATGTGATGGCTCTCCCCACAATCACCTTACCAACATACAAAATCAATGAAAGTGATACAAGAGTAACGAGCTGCACGTGAAATATGTGGCATAGGATACACTTCTCACATTGCTCTGACTTGGATCTCCATATAAGTGCAATTACTTTAAGTTATTCACACTTTAATGTATTTACTTCTATACATTATGTTGTGGGTGTAAATATTTAAATAAGTTACCCTTGTATGTGATTTAAAACAAGTTTGCTTGAATTAGGTTGTACTAACTCCTTATAATCTAAAATAAATTCTAATACTAATCATGTTAGCGGTGTCATGTTCGGATTGACATGACCTCAAGTAGGTTAGGTCAATGTTATGATATTTGACATGTTTAATTAAATGGATCATTTTAGTGTATCATGTTAGTGTTGGGTGTTTTAGACACGAACCCGCGATGACACGATATGACATGACATGATTCCTACCCCCACTTGGGATGAGGATATTCTTAGAGTGCGTTTGAATCAAGGATTTTTGGGAGATTTGTGGATGGAAAGAAAAAAAAAAATAAGGAAAAAAATGTATGAAATGGAAGCTAAAATTTTTCCCTTCCCTATCTATTTTTCTCCCCATCCACATAATCTTAGAATTCTTAATTTAAACACAACCTTAAAGTTTCAAAGTGAAACACTGGAAATAGCAATCTTGATGGGCTGCAATACATGAGTTCAATGGTTGCCTTGTTGAACTACATACAGAAGACCTTAATGCCAAAGGGTTTTGATTTACTTGGACTAAAAAACAAGAAAAAAGAAAAAAAACCAGCAAGTTAGCGAGAGTACTAGTTAATAATACCTAGTGCGTTAAAGTTTTTAAATATCATTGTCCTAATGTTTCCCGTTGTTACTTTAAATGCCCGAAATTAAATTGAGAAAACTTATCAAATTCTTGAATTTTTGGATGAAGCATGATATATCAAGGAGATTTTTCAAAATTCAACAAGTATTAGATTCTCTGAGGGTTGAGAATGAATATTAAAATTAAAAGACTCGACTCAGGAAATTGAACAAAAAACACTACTCTAACTTTAGTTTGAGAGTCGTTAGAACCAAAGAGAAACTAAATTAGATCTACGTGTTTTAACTCTCCATATAGCCATAGAAAAACAAGAGGCACTTCAACATTATATTAATCCGTATGTTGCAAAAGAATCATTCCACAACTACAATGCCAAAATAAAATTAAAGTTGATAGCCATAGACTGAGGAATAATATTATCAGCCATTATGACAATAATGAGAAGAAATTAGAAGAGATAAATGAGATTAACGCTTTGAATACACACACACACACACACAGAGACATATATATATTATGTATGTCCACGTATACATATTTCGTCTTTTTCCTTTAGACAATTTGATACTTCACTCAATAGGATTTTTTTTTTTTTTTTTGTGGGGGGGGGGGGGGGGGAGGGGGGGGAGGGGGAGGGCAGGTAGGTATTATGTTCCAAGTGCCAAACTAGCATTTTGCCTTAGAACATCAACTAAATTGAATACAGGATCAGAACTTTGTTCAAGTAATTGTGCTTCTACATCATTGATATGAGCAAGTAACAAAACATACTGTCTCTCAAGAATGCTCTTGAAAAGTGAATACCATGTGAACACTCAGGCCCCTGTGGTAAAGACTAGAAGAAAGTCAAATTCTAATAAATCAGCTACCTAAGCAGAGCTACAAATGAAGATGTGTCAAGAGACTTAAAAAGGGCCAAGAACTGCATTGATCCACAAATTCTGTTGGGTGTGGACGTGAATGACTACAATGCTAACATTGTCAATCACATTGTAAGCTTACTCAAACCACCAAAAACATCTCTAATTTGCCACTAATGTACAAGTTAGCAGTCATCAAATTGAATTACTTTGCATGTACTCAAGTTTCATTGAACAGGAAGGATATTCGAATAGATTTTCCATCCAAACATTTTCACTTTATTCAGAACTTTCAGTAGCTAAATCTTCTACGAAAATGCCCATTAAAAACTCATTCCTTTTTAGGTGGCTATGATCTGCTGCTTACCATCTGAAGAACTGACCCGTGTTTCTCCTCTTTGCAAATCCATCTCCCAATAATATGCCGATTAACAGAAAAAAAGAAGGCCATTTTTAGTAAAGTGGAAAACCAGTATGTCATTAGCAAGCCTTGGGCAAAAACGGATTTTACATATCAACTCAGCTTCAAAATCCAAAAAGCACCATGTGATGAGAGCTTCATTCCATTCTTGACATCAGTGCTTTCATCAATAAGGGAGAAAACTTTACATCAGCGTGGAATCCGTCAAACTTTCCAAATCATCACACACCAGACATTCAAATCCCTTCAAACCCTTTCTTGGAGATTGCACACAAAATCTATTGCCTTTGATGACGAGGGAATTGTTAGATGTGCATGGGTATTTCTGCCTGCACTAGCATTTTTTTTTTTAAAGTTTTCCCATGACAAACCTCCATATTGTTGTGCAGAGCCTCAAGCATCCTCAACAGCTACCAGCAATATAAGGAAACAAAACCATAAGTTGATAAGAGGTTCAAAGTAATATACACGAGCACAATTGTAGTGGAGATGAGAAGGCAAGTGAATTTTCTTAATAACAAATAAATTGAAATTAGCAACCAAATTCAAGCTCACTTAAAGGAAAAAGGACCAAACTTCATCATTTTATTAACTATTATTGTAAAGTCTTAGCTACTCTATTAAGTAAAACATGAAATGACCAGTTCTTCCATATTGACATTTTTGGGGTGACAAAGTAACTATGGATTGCCCACATGGATTTTGACCAGACAAGGTGGCTTCCTAACTGTCTAATGTAAAATAGCATGCAAGGAGAAACGCTAAAAAACACAAAGTGATTTTTGCAAGGTCTGGAAATTTAAATGATCAGAAGTCTTGCCTAAGAGTGTGCTGGAGGGAGGTTTTTTCAATCATGGAAAGGACTTCTTCTCAATTATCTCCTTTTTCGATTTTTTTTTTCCTGTCTCTTATTCCTTTATTACCTATGAGAGTTTTCCACATTATCCAAAGTACTTGTCATGCAAATTTCTGGCATACCTTGAGAAGAGGCACAAAAACTCATAGTGCAGTTTAGATGATGAGCGTGCATACATCCTAAAGTTTGTTTCCACAACAACAAAGCCCTGAGAATAAAAAGGTAATGACAATAGTCAGTACATTTTTCTATTTAAATTTTCAACAAAACATTGAAAAAATACTGAAAAGCACAGTTTTACAAGCTACAACTGCAGGTTTTAACAGACTGAGGAAGTTGTACTCTTTAGGGTTAAAAATATTCTGGATGCTCATGGAGGTGTATTTGTATTTGGTGGAGTAGGCGAACGTACTCATGAAGCAGATGAAAAACAATATCAGCATTCCAAGTGAAATGGAACCACTGATTAGCTCTCGTCTTGGCAATTTCAAAAAAGAGCAAATAACTCAAACTAATAAAAATTATTGAACCATTTATTTTGTAGCCATTGGAAACATTATGAAGCTAGCTAATACATCATATGTCACATTTCCATTGTTGATGTAATAGATTAATTTTCCCAAAATATATTATGTGCTGCCATAGATATGATACATTATGCTGTCTCTGGCACCGCTATATGTTCTGCATAAATGCGACACACCAAATTTTCGTGTCCCAACTAAGTCCAAAAAATTGTAAAAGTGGAATACATAATTTTAACTCTATTGAAATGAAACTAGAAGCCATGGTGTGGACTACAAATAGATAACATAATGAAATTAAAGACAAAGGAAATTTTGTCTGCCAATTACTTGGAATTGAAGCAGCAGTACAGGAAAAATGAAAGATCAAGAGAAAAGGCACTGTCTAGCTCGGATTGTGAATGAAGAACCTGGAAAAAAAAATATTTTTGCATAAGTTGGTGACAAGGATGAATTAGAGAACTAATGTATTCCTAAAGTAAAAGTGAACCATCACAACCTATAGAGTAGATTTTGATTGTCATCCATAGGTGAGCATGGAAGACCATGAACACAGTGACTAAGATTTTGGATGATTGATAACCTCCACATCTTTAGAGATTGTCACTTATAAGGTTTGGGAGAGAAGCATTGTTGTCTTTTAAGGATAATAAAATTCTTCAATCTGCCAGCTATTCATTCTAAGCAAGACCCTAAAATTTGAAGCTCAAATTTTATGCATAATCTTATCATCAGTAAATTTCAAATTTAGTAAAGCTAGAACCTAAAACAACTCGAAATTACAATGATGGTAACAATAGAAGAATTATGTTTGAGTGAGTTACTGTCGTGAAGAGTATCAGAAAGTGATGCTATACTTTTCAATAGACTTCAAAAAACCAGATTTATAAAGTTCAAAGCTTGTACATCAAAATTTTTTTTTTCCCGAAATGAGATGGAATGCATGTTAAATGCACAATAGTAAAATAAAGATTCTCTTAAGGTCCTAACAAAAATACAAACTCGAAATATAACTGAAACATGGTGCAGAAGTAAAATTTTTGCTTCCACTTAGGTACTTGTAGAACAAAAGTGCAAGGATTCTATTGTTTACTTAAACATGGATGAATTAATGTGGGAACAAGTAGAATTTTAGAAAAATGGCAGTTGATTATGCATGAATTGAGCTCAGGGTGAGTAAAAACTGGGGAACAAACTTGATACATAAAGTTGAAACCAAACAATCATCAATAGCCACCCCTTTGACAGAATATTTGCTAAACCTAGAAAAAATTCATCTCTTATGCTTTGTTTGTTTTGGCCAAAAATGCTTTTTGGAAAAATGTTTGTCACATTTTATGGCGGTTAGTATGATAGAAAATGAAAGTTAAATGGAAAATGTTTTCTATGGTCAATAAAAAATAAGCCTTTTGAGTGAAAAATGCTTTATGGAAAAATGTTTTCTATGAAAAAATGGTTGTCACATTTTTTCCCGAAGTGTAAAACATTTTTTGGTCTAAAGTCTTGCCAACACTACCACACCACCACCACCACCACCACCACCATTGTTGCCGCCACCCCCCCACTCCAACTAATGCCACCGCTAATGCAACCACTAGTACATTAGTTTCAAGTTGCAATCAAACATAGGAGATCATTTTCTAGAGAAAACATTTTATAGAAAAATAGGTTGCGTTTGGTTTACTTTTGGAATTGTGATTCTAATCAAAAAATTTCAAAACTCATAACTAAACACACAACTCAAAACTCAATTCAAAAACTATTTTTAAAATTCATAACACACAATTCAAACCTCTTTTCAAAAGTCATAACCAAACTCTTTTCAAAACCAATAGGGCACTTTTTCCATCAGCACCTATGAATAATACAAGATAAAATAACAAATGAGAATGAAAATTAAGAGAAAAGGAAATATTTGAAAGGAAAAAACAAAAAATGAATTGAAAAACAGAGCAACGTGTTTAATAATAATTAATTAGTAATGTATTGGTAATTTCAACATTCACAACAAAATGAAACTCTCTTACGATCCAAAAGAAGTAGATAGTAAACTCTGAGTTGTGATAAAATCTGACATGATATTGGTAATGAGAAAATAAATAAATAAAAATGGTATGACAGATGTTGTGTTTGTTTGTTTGTACCTTGCAGTTGGCCTATGATCTAGTAGAATAAATAATCGACTATTTTTTAAATAGCCTATGATCTAGTAGAATAAATATATCTAAAGCTAAGACTCTCATTCCAAACATTTTTTAATATTTCATGTTTTGGATTTGCCGGAAGATTTTTGGAGTGGCAAAGTAGCGAGGATTTCTCGCTAGTGTCTGCTAAGATACTTTAGTCTTTGGTCAACCCTATCTGGAAAAGAACTCGATTTTATCAAAGATTAGAGAACTATTTGTTAATATTAGATGAACTTCCCCTTATGTTTTCTTCTTATTGTTTTCCATATCGCCCACTTCATGACAAGTCTAAACAAATCAACATGTGAATTTAAACAAACAAACACAAAAACTCTATACAGTATGCCAATTTCTAATAGTTTCCTATATTTTTTTGAATATTTGCCTTGGATTTGAATTCTAAATAATACTCCAAGTAGGTAGATGGCTTCTCAACTCCCCTTTAATAAAGGAAGCCTAAATCCCTCCAACTACTAGAACAGATTGCCTACATGGATTTTGACAAGATTACGCGTGGCTTTGTAACTGTCAAATGTAATCCAGCATACAAGCAGGATGGTTTAAAAATACAACTTGATATTAAAAAAAATTCCCTTCTTGCAAGGCATGGAAGTCTTAATGATCAAAAGTCTTGCATGACAATGTGCAGTAGGGAGGCGTTTACAATTATAGTCTCAGGAAAGGACTTTATTCTCAATTTTCTTCATATATCTCTTGCTCCTTTATTACTTATGAGAGCTTTCGCCATGATTGGACAATAGTATATGAATATATTCTGAAAAGAAATTTAAAAAAAAAAAAAAAAAAAACTCATGACAATTCTAAAACTCAAAAAATAGCGACCCATTACATTCAAAATTGTAGCTCTCCCCAAAGCCAAGAAGCATTGAGTTAAATCAGAGCAGCCAAAGTCTTTTATCAAAGCATAATTCTAGCATACCTTGAAAGGAGGCACGAAATCTCTCAAAGCAGCTTAGACAGTAAGTATGAATACATCCTAAAGTTTGTTTCCACAACAACAAAGCCCCGGAGAGCAAAAGGGTGATAACAACAATAGTTAGTGGGATTCACTATTTAAATTGTCCACATAGGCTGTGTTTGGTTTAGTTTTGAAAATAATTTTGAAACACAAGATTGAAAAGAGTTTTCAAAATTTGAAAATTTATTTGGTTGTATATTCTGAAATTAGTTTTGTAGATTTGTAGTTTGGAATGATTTGAAATTTTTTTGTAGTTGAATAGATGGGTGTGAGAGAAAAAGTGATTGATTGATGTGTAGGATGTGAGAGAAGGAGAGAAGAGATAGAAAAAGTGATTGAAAATAATTTTGAGAAAATTGTAAACCAAACAAATTTTGGGTTTTGAGCTCTCAAAAATTGTTTTCAAAACTAAACCAAACAAGTCATATTTTCTATATTTTTTCACAGAAAACTGAGAAAATATAGAAAAATACACTTTTACAAGCTGAACAACAAAAAGAGCATAATATTCAAAGTCACAACTACATGTCTGTAAGTAGAGTCAAGGTAAAAATAAAATAAAAATGAGAATGAAATTCATCCATTCAGTAGAGGTATATAGATAAAAAGGAAAAAGGAAATATTTGAAAGAAAAAGAAAAGAAATGAACGTAAAAACATTGTTGTGTGTTGATACAGGTGAAAAGTAGAAGCTATAAATCAGAATTATTAGAGTTGATGTGGAGATGTAGTTGAAGACACAAAATGATCAATTTGAGTTGATCAGACCATAGTAGTAGGAAACTCTTAATTTGGTGATGTTTCTTACTAACTATGACGCACAGGTACGAGTATGAATACTGGAAGTGGTACGATACGTGTATGTTGATATGGTAAAATTCAAAAAAAGTAGGGTATGGGTACAGCTTGGTATGCTTGTAAAAAAAAAAATTATTTTTAATTTAGAGTGATGTAGAAATTAATTAAATGGTTTAATTTGTTAAGATCTAACCTATAATTAACATTTAATGCAAAAAATAACCGTATAAATCAAAATTAAATGTCAATATATTAAATAACTTACAAAACCACAGTTTAATTTTAAAATCATACTAACCATAAAGCTAAAAATTAAAACGAATTTTAGTGAAATGAGTTTATCTATGTAGTAAAAGAAAATATTGTTTCAATTAAGGTACGGTACGGCTTAGGTATATACTAGGTACGTTTGGGTATGTCAAAAATTAAGAAGAAAAAATTTGGATACGTGTTTTGTGTACCTGGTACATATGCAAAAGTATCATGTGAGGTACCATATGCCAGTAAGTACTCAGTACGGGTATGACATGCTTTCCAAAATACCCATGCTTTATAGCTTACTAAGAAACGCAATTTCGTGCTTTCAAATAAGAAACCATCAAGAAACTCACTCATTTCTAGGAATAAACTCACTTTCAAGTGAGATCGAATCTCTCAAGCATACAACTCTTAAAGAAATAAAAGAAAAACAATTCAAACTTATTATAATACTTTCTATTTATATAATATTTATTTATGCTTAATAAAGACAATTTGTAGTTGATCTCCAACAAAAATTCATATTTTAACAAATATATTACAACTAACTAAATAGAAAAAAATAATTTTTAGAATACAATTATATATTTAATAATTTAATATATAAAATATATACATGCACCAATATAGGTATGATAGATTTTGTGTTTGCTTGTTTGTAAGTTGAAAAATTGTTTGATAAAAATTTAAAAGTTAAAGTAAAACAAATTATTTGATATGTATAAGATCAAATTTAAAATTCAAAGTTTAAATTTAAAATTTATTATTTTTAATTGTACTTTTTAAATTTTTATATTGTGATGGTAGAGGATGCAAATATAAATAAATCCTCATTTGTGGTAAAAATCTGAAATTGGTAATGATAATATAAATAAATAAATAAAAATGGTAGGACAGATTTTGTGTTTGTCTGTTTGTACCTTGCAGGTGGCTGCTTATACTATGAACTCTACTTGAGGAATGTATTGGATGATGGGCCAATATTCTTTCCCCTTTTCACACTTCTGTTTCAGTTTTGGCTTACATCCCACGATCCACAGTGACAAAAGCGAGGGAGGGAATCCTTGTTCTGGAAAGGTCGCAAGCTCAGGACAGTCATCGATCCATAGATGCAAAAGAGAGGGAGGCAACCCTTCCTTTGGAAAGGACGCGAGCCTAGGGCAATCCACGATACCAAGTCCTTCAAGAGAGGTGAGGTTTTGAAACTCCTCATAAGAGAGTCTTTCTAGATTTGGGAAGCGGACGATGTACAAAGTGATGAGAGAGGTGGGCAGGAACATCCCTTCTTCTGGAAAGGACACCGTATCTCCCCACGGCCAACCTTCGCCATGAAGGTCGAGTCTTGTAAGAGAAGAGAGTTTGTGCAAACCCCACTCTAATGGAGATGGAGGCGGAACTGGAAGTTGACCCACGTCGTCCACTCTCAAACTCCCGATTCGAAGTGAAGTGATGTTGGTGGGGAAACTCCCTTCCTTGACAAAGTAGGAGACCATTCCTGCTCTGCATTTATATAAACACAGATCTTGAAGCGAAGTGAGTTGGTTGATGTTGTTGTTCTCATCACGACCACCAAGTGACAGGGGCTCCAGATTAGAACAACCATATATCTGCAATTGACTGAGATTCTTGAGATTATTGGCTTCAGGTAAAGATTTGAGACTGCTGCAACCCTTAATTTCAAAATTTTCAAGAGATGGACAATCAATTTTGATCCCTTCCTCTACAAAAAGTGACTCCAGATTTTTACACCAATTAATCTGAAGTTGTTTTAGTGTGGATGGTAGCCCACCTCTTGACAATAAATATTCGAGTGATTTACAGCTAGAAACCTGCAACTCTAGCAAATTATTGAGTGTCATCAACTCGGGCAGGGACTCCAAAGCATCACACCTTGAAACTCCAAGTTCTCTCAGCATAGATGGCAAACCTTTCATTGGAAAAGATATTAGACTCGCACAATCGTGGATACTAAGCACCCCAAGAGAAGTGTATGTGTGCAGATCTCGTGGCAGTTTCATCAGCATTCCACAATTTTCAATTGTTAAATACTCGAGTCTCGTCATGCAAGGCAGCACCTCAGGTTGCTGCTCTTCCGAACCTTCTCCTTCTTTTTCTTGCTCGTCTTCAAACAAGCAAACGAGTTTGGGCAATCAGAAATATTCAAATGGCAGAGGGAAGGGAGACATACTTGTATTCTTACGTTATTCTGCCACAATGTTACGAGTTCTTGGCAGTTACCAATGTCCAATTTCTTGAGTTCCCTCAAATCTCGAGTAAACCATGTCGGTAGGAACGACAGTTTTTCAACATGAGAAATGCTCAAAGCAGTTATTGAAGTCAAATGCTTAGACATTGCATTAGCAAGTAACTCTGCATCAGTTGTGCTTGGATCGCACAGGGAGTCGAGAACTGTAACATGGCTAATATCCAAGGTGAGGGAACCAAGTTCAATCGTGTTCTTCGTCCCTAAGAGTGCGGGAAGGCTTGGGAGCATAACATTATTCATTGACAAGGACGCAAGTGATGGCTGAACGAGGCTCGAAACATCAATCAACAACTGCGGACAACCATCAATTTTGAGAGAATTGAGACAAGGAAGATCATTTGGTAATCTTCCAACAAGTTTGGGACAATTTATGATGGAAAGCTCACTGAGATGACCGAACGGCTGAACTCCCTCATTTTCAAAAGCAGACCAATCCCCCCATTCTGGCATAAACTTAAAGCTCAGTCTCTCTAGAAAGGGGAAAGGTTTGGCACCACACTGCTGCCCATAGAACTCACAACCCACGCGCTTTATTGCACTCATTCCTTCAATGTAAAGGTCTTTAAGCAAGGGTAGTTGTCCAAGTGGTGGCAAAGATGTGCAACATTTACTACCTTTTAATTGAATGAACGTCATTTTAGAGAACGAAACATCTCCAACCCAGTTTGGAAATTTTGTACTGCTATACCAACTGATGGTGAGTCGTTCCAACAATTTGAAAGGTTTCATCACGTCAAGCACATCCCTCTCAACTATGTCATTGTGTGAACTATGAGATTCATCCCATTCTAGTGATAACTCTTTTAACTCCTCCTTAGACATTAAATTGGCATCCACTGCATCCTTAACACCACTGACATTCTCCATTCTTGATATGTGTATTGCCCCTCGAATGTGTGATAGGTTTTTCAACTCTCCTATTTTACGCCCACAATCTTTACCCACCAAAAAATTTGACAATGTTTGGAGATTAATTAATTTACCTATATGTAGTGACATCTCTTCTGATGATGGAATATGCACGCCAGTCATGTCAAAATGGCGCAAGTTCACTAGCCTCCCCACGTTTAGAGGCAACTTCTGAAGTTCAACACAAAATTTCAAAAACAAGACTTGTAAATTGTAGAGAGTTACCACCGAATCAGGTAACTTCCTAATTCGAGAATGGGATACATCAAGGTACCGTAGATGCTTTAGATCTCCAATGGACTCTGGTAGTTCATCTATCCCAGAACAACACAAACGCAACTCACGTAAGCACTTTAACACTAGCAACAAATCATGAATCAAGTACCTTGTTGTGCAGTTGAATGTACTCGGCGAAAACACTAAGAAGGTTCGTAAGCATCTGGCATCATCGAAAGCTTTGAATTTTCTGATTCCTTCATATTCGCTAGCAACATAAGATGAATGTCGAGCTTTGTCTGAAATCTTGTTCTGCTTGCCACCCTCTAAATTATTCTCCAACCTAAAACAGATGTCCCCTGCAACTGCTTGAGCCAAATCATTGATGAGGTCATGCATTATGAATAGCAATTTATCATGCCTTGACAATTGGAAAAATGACCTAGACACCAATTCGTGAAAATACCTGCGGCCTACATCTTCTATTTGTTCTCCACCTTCTGGGTGTTCAATTAAACCTTCTGCCATCCATAACAAGACTAATTCATCCTCCTCAAATTCGTAATCCTTTGGGACAATTGCACAATAACCAAAGCACCTCTTCAAATGGGAGGGGAGATGATGATAGCTCAATTTTAGTGATGGGAGAATGTGGCTTTCCTCGTATGATTTATCCCATATATTGCTAGTTAGTACCATTTTCCATTCATGCTCATTTTGGTTACATTGTAATAAGCCACCGAGGGCCCTTGCTGCCAGTGGCAAGCCTCCGCACTTAGCAACAATTTGCCTACCAATTGATTCCAATTCTGGATGTTCACTAATATTTATATTCTTGAATGCATGTTGGGCAAAGATTAACCAGCAATCATCAGGTGATAACTCTTTCAAATCGTGTTGTTCAGTTGTACCCACCTGTTGCGCAACAGTCGTGATTCGCGTTGTCACAATGATTTTACTTCCATGTGCTCCGGCTCGAAATGGAGATTGTAGTGAACTCCACTCTTCATCTTTATGGTTCCACACATCATCTAGGACAAGCAAAAACTTTTTTCCTGCCAGTGTGTCCTCAAGTTTACGTTGAAGGGTATTTAACTCTGCCAAATTGCATGAATCGAGAGTGAATTCATCCAAAATTGCCTTTGTTATTCTCTTAACGTCAAACTCGTCAGATACACAAACCCACGCTTTCAGATCGAAATGGTTTTTGACACCATTATCATCGCAAATGAGTTGAGCCAGAGTAGTCTTGCCAATCCCACCCATGCCCACGATGGGAATGACATCGACTTTGTTTTGAGTTGCTGCATCTCTGAGAAGCAATTCAATAATCCGTTTTTTCTTTTCTTCTCTGCCATAAACACATGGCTCTTTCACCAAATATGTAGTTTCTGGTCTCTGCCACACATTTGTAGACTTCATCCCCCCAATAGCCCTTTTGACCAAACCAAGTTCCTTAATTCTTGTAGTAACATCTTGTAACTGACCATTGATCTCTTTGAACTTGGACCCAATTGCGAAATTGAATGAATTCGCAGTTGGAGTAAAACCAGTGCAACAAGTAGGAAGGAAGAATCGTCGTACCTTACTACTTGTGCTGGCCTCACCAACATCAGCATCTGCCATGATCAGTTTCTTGCGTAGAACTTCAGTGGCAAACTCGTCCAACACATCGTCCGCATCGTAAGCCAAATGCTGGAGCTCTTTCAGCCACTTATTGACAGCCTTGTCGGATATCTGCTTGTCCTCTGCATCAGCAAGAACATCATTTATATCTTCAAATGACTTCTTCAGCGTCTTGATGGAAGTGTCGACACCCCCTTGACGTGCCAAGTCGATTAAATCAGAGGACAACAGCTTGTTAATCACAGCTTTTAGCAAGGGAGAGACGAAGATTCCCACTACTTCCATGTCTACTCGTCTTTGCTGCAAAAGATCCCAGGAAGGAATGTATGAAACAGAGCAATATTAGAGAGAGAGAGAGAGAGAGAGAGAGAGAGAGAGAGAGAGAGAGGGGTTGAGAAGAAATTCAGAGCCGGCCCTGATTGAATGAAGAATATGATTTTGGATGGTTCTCTCTGGTCTGTACTTTTGAAATCATAATCATAGAGAAAAAAATTAACAACAGTGTTAGGTGGCCCGAAAAAAGGTGACTCAAATGGCTCGAAACACTCAAAACGACGTCATTTTGAGTGTAAAACGACGTCGTTTTGACACATTCGAGCCATAGAATTTCGGACCAACAGAAATTCGGACCACTAAACATTTTCCAAAAATAATGGCCTTATAATCTCATTGTCAATGGCCCATCTTGCACATTTTTACTCATTTCCTTTCCTTTTACTTGAGTGGCAGCTAGCTAGCAGGACTTTAAAAGAAAATTTTGATAGAAAATAAAAACAGTTGTTAGAAAAACTAACTCCACGACTGTAATTGTTATTGCTCAATTATAATGGGAAAATTATGGATGAGTGATAGTTTCATAAAATTATTATAAATTTATGGAAAAAAAAATATTTTTAATTATTAATATTTATCAAATTTACTGCTTATTTGTAATTATTTTTCAAAATCATCCTAAATTGAAAATTTTCCAATTATAATAACTTCGTTAGAGCATCTCTATTCCACCTTCTATATCCTTATATATGAAGGATTTATTCCTCCAATCCATTCTTTGAAACCATCTCCATGTTATAAAATACAAATAACCTTTAACATGTATATTTAACTTTTATAAAGTTGATATCATTAAAAAGAGCAAAATTATATCTTTAAAACGAGTTTAATATTAAATAGAGGAAATATCATTTTATCCCCTAAATTATACCTCAATAATCAATTTAACCCTTGTACTTCTTATAATTTCAAATTTACACCTAAACTATTCAATTTTGGATCAATTTCACCTTTGCTGTCAGCTGTCGTCTATAATTAGACGGCTTTGCTATTGTCTTCATTTGAGATATCATTTTACCCCAAATTAACAATCAGACCCCTAAACATTATGAAGTTTGGAGTCTAATTAATATTTTTGAGATAGTTTGGGGAACAATAAAATTTCAAATGAAATTTCAGTGCCACGTTAGCAACTTCCATTTGATTATAAAAGGCATTTAACGGAAGGGATAAAATTGATCCAAAATCAAATAATTTAGGTATAAAATCGAAATTATAATAAATATAGGGGTTAAATTGATCATCAAGGTATAATGTGGGGGTAAAATGAAATTTCCTCAATTAAATATATTGAACAAAAATTTGAAAATTAAAAATTTATTAATGAACAAAAATTATTCACTTTTTAAGGTAAATATTTTGGAGAGAAATCCTTAGAGAAGAAAATGAAGATTTGTGATTGGAGTTTGGGTGAATAGTGGGATATTCTATATTCACTTTTTGAATAAAATAATCTTCTAGTAGAGAGTATCTTCATATATGAAGGATTTTTATCTCCAATCCATCCTCTAAAACCATCTCCATTTGGGAGGAGGATGAGTTGATTCTCCAAATATAGAGATAGAGAGAAACATAGGAATATCTCCATAACATTATTTATTTTCTAAAATGCCAATTTTGTTCTCAAAACCTTTCCTTTCAACCTCTTCCACCAATCTTCTTCTTTTTTTTTTTTCTTTTTTTTTTTTGTATTTTTGTATTTTTGTATTTTTGGTTATATGTTATAAAATACAAAATAATTTTTAATATGTACATTTAATTTTTATAAAGTTGATATCATTAAAAAGAGTGAAATCATACAAAAACTTTAATTAAATATTTATTAATGAACAAAAATTATTCACTTTTTGAGAAAAAAAAATTTGGGAAAATCTTTAGAGAAGAAAATGAAGATTTGTAGTTGGAGTTTGAGTGAATAGTGAGACATTCACTTTTTAAGTAAATTTTTTTTTTTTTATTTCCATCTTCTAATTGAGAGTATTGGGTTGGAGATGCTCAAATCAAGTTCGGAAGAAAGGAGTTGTCAATATATGCCATTGCTAAATTTTATATCAAGTTTAACACAAAATTTAGTAAAATGTCAAATTTTAGTAGTTCTTCTTTCAAAATTTAGTAAAATGCCATTGCTAATTTTTTGTGAAAAAAAATAATATTTATGATGAAAATGACAATTGTGCCAATATCGGGATACCATATGAATATGATAAGGGAAAATTATTGATAAATCCCATTTAGAAGTGTTTTAACCCAAGAAGTCCATGAAGGAATTTTTTAACTCATTTAGTCCCATGTATGTATAGTTTTATTCCATAAATTTTTTTTTCTTGATTTACACTATTTTCTTGGACACTTATGCCCTTATATTTAATTTTGATACCCTTATAAATATTTTTTGAATGGTTAGTAATTTTATGATGTGAACATTTATATTTTAAAATTCACATTGGTAGGAATGTAAAATTGGCCCGTGGGCAGCCCGAAACCCGCCCGCGAGCCGGGGCGGGCCCGGTCCATTGACAATGTGAATATTCACATTGACATGTTAACATTCACATTAATAGAAGTGTAAAATTGGCCCGTGTCTTGTGGCGGCGCAAAACCCGCCCGCGGCCCATGGGCGGCCCGGGCGCGGGCCCGGTCTGGCTCGTGGCGGGCCCGGTCTGGCCCGTTGACAATGTGAATATTTACATTGACATGTTAACATTCACATTGATAAGAGTATAAGATTGGCTCGCGGCCCATGGGTGGCCAAAAGCCTGCCCGCGGCCCGGGGCAGGTCCTGCTCGGCCCGGCCCGTTGACAATGTGAATATTCACATTGACATGTTAACATTCACATTGATAGGAGTGTAAAATTAGCCCGCGCCCCGTGGCTGCCCGAAACCCACCCACGGTCCGTGGGCGGCTCGGAGCGGGCCCGGCCCAGCCTGTTAACAATGTGAATATTTACATTGACATGTTAACATTCACATTGATAGGAGTGTAAAATTAGCCCGCGCCTCGTAGCTGCCCGAAACCAGCCCACGGCCCGTGGGCGGCTCAGGGCGGGCCCGGCTCGGCCTGTTGACAATGTGAATATTCACATTCACATGTTAACATTCACATTGATAAGAGTATAAAATTACCCAGCGGCCTAGGGAGGGCCCGACGCCCGTTGACAATGTGAATATTTACATTGACATGTTAACATTCACATTGATAAGAGTATAAAATTGGCCCGCAACCCGTGGGCGGCCCAAAGCCCGATTGCAGCCCGAGGCAGGGCTTGGCTGGACCCGTGACAATGTGAATATTCACATTGAAATGTTAACATTAACATTGATAGGAGTGTAAAATTTGCCCGCTGCCCGAAGCTTGCCCGCAGCCCGGGGTAGGCCCGGCCCATTGACAATGTGAATATTCACATTGACATGTTAAAATGCACATTGATAGGAATGTAGAATTGGCCCGCGGCCCGTGGGCTGCTCGAAGCTCGCCCACGGCCTGGGACAGGCTCATTTGGGTCCGGGCCCGAGCATGTCCGAGACCCTAGGTTAGGGCCTAACTCATCACTTTGAAGCCTGACCCGGTCCATCGGCCCGCTTAAGGCCCATTCAAGGCTCGATCTGAGGCCCACCCCGCTCGAGGCGCAATGTATTTTTTTGTGGAAAATAATAAAATTTTGGTAGAAAAAATTAAAAAGAATTAAAAAAAATGGCATGGCCAGGCCTGTCCAAGCCCGACCTAAGCTCGAGGCTAGGCCCAGGCCCACCGGCCCGACCCGAGGCTCGATCCATCGGCCCATCCAAAGCCCGAATACCCTTGTGCCGGGGCTAAGGCCTGCGCCTAATTTTTTGGCCCGTGGGCCGGCCCGAGAAAGGCTCGTTTGGGCCTAGGCTCGAGCCTAGTCCGAGACCCTAGGCTAGGGCCTGGGCCATCACTTTGAAGCCCGGCTCGGCCCATCGGCCCGGTTAAGGCCCATTCAAGGCTCTGTCCGAGGCCCGGTCCGCGCCGAGGCCTAGTGTCTTTTTTTTGTGAAAAATAATAAAATTTTGGTAGAAAAAATTAAAAAGAATTAAAAAAAATGGTCAGGCTTGCCCTGGACCGCCAACGGGCCGTGGGCGGGTTTCGGGCAGCCACGAGGCACGAGCTAATTTTACACTCCTATCAATGTGAATGTTAACATATCAATGTGAATATTCACATTGTCAACGGGCCGGGCCCGGGCCAGCCCTGGGCCGCTGGCCAATTTTATACTCTTATCAATGTGAATGTTAACATGTCAATGTGAATATTCACATTGTCAACAGGCCGGACCGGGCCCGCCCCGGGCCGCCCATGGGCTGTGGGCGGGTTTCGGGCAGCCACGAGGCGCAGGCTAATTTTACACTCCTATTAATGTGAATGTGAACATGTCAATGTGAATATTCACATTGTCAACGGGTCGGGCCGGGCCCACCCCAGGCTGCAGGCGGGCTTTTGGCCACCCATAGGCCGCGGGCCAATTTTATACTTTTATCAATGTGAATGTTAACATGTCAATATGAATATTTACATTGTCAACGGGCCGAAACGGGGGGCGGGCCGCCCATGGGCCGCGGGTGGGTTTCGCGCCGCCACGGGATGCGGGCCAATTTTACACTCCTATTAATGTGAATGTTAACATGTCAATGTGAATATTCACATTGTCAATGGGCTGGGCCCACTCCGGCCCGACTCGAATTTTTCCGGGCACCTACGAGGATCGACATAGGCCGGGCCCCTACATATTGACGATATGAACATTCACATTGACGGTGTGAACATTCACATTAGGGGTATTTTGATAATTATGTCATCCCTAGGACTTATTGAAACATAAGAAAATAATGTGAACTAAATGGAACATAAGTAGATGAAAAGGGTATTTTGGTCTTCTTATCTCAAATAGGACCTAATGGAATAGTCAAAAAGAATATGGGTCGGATGGAATAAAACTCTTAGAAAGTGGATTTATCAAAAAGCTCCCATATGATAATTAATGTCTTTGCTGCGACAAATGGAAGAAGAAATGTAAGAAACTTGGTAGAAACTAAACAATACTTGTAAACAGGTTGAACCGCTTTACAAGCTTCTTACAACTTTGGTAAGGTGATGAATGGGATTTTCTCTGCATGGCATAAATTTTTTTAACGATAAATTACACGTTCAACTCTTGTATTTTTATTTCAATTTTATTTTAAAGTAAATAATTTAATCTTACACTTCAAATCTAGTGTTGATTTGGTCTTTCATTCGAGTTAAAGGTTAAAATTGATAATTTTGAAATAGTTGTTAATTTCTTGGAGTGTTTAGACAGAAAAATTAACATAAATTTAGATGGAATGACTAAATTGAAATTGAACTTAAAGTGTAGGAATTAAATTATTCAAACTAAAATAATAGGAATCAAAGTAAAAATTTGAATCAAGTTATAGGGGGGAAAAGTGTAATTTGCCCTTTTTTTTTTTTTTTTTTCAAATGCAGCAATAAGATCCCCTCTAGTCCAGATTTTGGATCAGAGGCGTTGTTTGGACCTGTGTGGCCCATCACCAGTTCCGTTTCGATAATTCAAACTATTGATTTTGTCGGGTACTTCGTGAATTTCTTCTATAAAAACATTAGGTCGATTCGAAAACTGTGTTTTTAAAAATAAATCATACATCTTTTTAGTGACAAACACCATAAATTGAATAAGTTATAGTTATCGGATCGACCTATTTTTTTTTTTGGGATGAAATACGCGACATACTCGACAAAATGAATTGTTCAGATCATTGAAACGGAAGCTGTAATAGGCCACATGGGGCCCAAACAACGTCCAATCCAAAATCTGGACTGGAGGGGATCCTCTTCCTTCACAAATATATGTGTCTCATCAATGATAGATCTAGGAGCGATCGCCCCCTTACGAGTTCACTCACTCATATATTAGTATTAGCTATTAATTATTTTAAAATTATATGAATTTACCCTATTTACGTTTTAAGAAAGATTAATTAGTTCCACAATCCATACATTCTATATATCTATATATATGAAACATCATGCAAAAAGTATAAAATTAATAATTTGGGCAAAAGATAACCTCTTAAAAAAAAATGGTTTGGTTTCTGACAACTAGAATTGATAGTATGTGTTAAAATTGCTATCTTTTGTAATTCGAAAGAAAGATATAAAAAAAAATACTTATTTATATATGCTTTTCCATAATATTTTTTACTTTTTTTTTTTTTTGTTCATAGAAATTTAAGTTTTAGTCAATAATATTTTTTTCAAATTTTGGTTAGTATATATTCAACCATTGTTAGAATTCTAGATTCATCCCTATTAATATGTTTTTAATACTAAATATTATTGATTACTTTATTAGTGCTGAAAGATAAAGAACTAAATTGTGAATTTCAATTTTGTCATATTTTTTAGGCAGCCTTCAACTTCAGTAAAAAAAGTAATTCTTTTTCAAAAAGGAAAAGAAAAAGAGTAAATTGGTGATAAATATGATCTAAAGATAATATAAGGCATTAGATTTAGTGGACATTTTTTTATTGGTGAGACCCTTTGTAATTTGGTGAGAAGTCCTTTCATTGTCTTGGAAGAACATTTTATTTTCAATTTTACCTCTTAATTTATATGTTGACTTTTTTTTATCTGTTTATTTTCGTTGACTATCTATTCAAATTCATATCTATTTATTCAAATTATCTTTTATCTATATGTTACAATTTTTTTCCCTTATTTGTTCAAATATATGTCTAATTTTATTATCTGTTCAATTTTTTCTCTTCTCTGTTAAATTCACCAATCTTTTTTTTTTTATCTGTTTGAATTTTCACTCCTATCCATTCAAATTTATATCTATCTTTTAAACATATATGTTCAATTGCAATCTGTTTCTCAACAACAACAACAACAATAAAGAAAAAAGAAAATAAAGAACAATTCCCTATCTGTTGAAATTGAATATCTCTCCACAAACCCATTTCTAGGTCTTTCTCTTGCCAACACTAGTTCTCTCATTGCTATCAAAAACACCAGCAGAGGTTGAGTCTATACTCTTTCTCTCTCTAAAACACCCATTATCTATCTCTCTCATCTTTTATGGTAGTATGCGTGGGATTGCAGTTTATTGTGCCTGGTAGTCTTCCTCAACAAAGTCCAAGCTTCAACAAGTCATGGCGCATACATTGCTTTTGTGCATATATATATATAAACCATGAATAAGCTCGTGCATTACTGTTGATTGATGCTCGGGTTTTGATATGAAAGAAAAAAAACATATATATATTAAAATACTGAGAATGAATTTCTTTACGACCACTTACAATTTGAGAAGAAATAGTATCAAATGATGATGAAGAATTGGCAATCCAGAATATAGGCATCAATATGAGTTTGAAAGTGACACTAAAATGCAAATTGTGATTGATACATGAAAGAGAGAAAATAAAATCAGAGTAATTTTCTAGCGAATCATAGCAATTACTCCACCTACCTCCATATGAACAATTATATCAAATTAGATACCTACCTCCTTGAACAAGTTACTAAGAGATCAGCACTTGTTAGCATGGCCCTCAAACCCTAATCATTGTTGTCCCATATTTTCGATCTCCATCATCGCCTCTGCTTATCCTCCATCGCAACCACCTTACTTCGCCAAGACACCACTGTTCTAACATCATTGTTCTTTATCTCCATGTTCGAAGGCTCTTCGTCACTGCGACACTACCACTTTCGACACCTCTCTAGATCTCAAAAGACTTCAGATCTACATTCGAGGTGTACAACCAAGTCGAAGAAGTTGAAGATGGAGGCACCACTATTGGAATCAGCACTGGCAAAGGAGAATGTTGCTGACGCTGGCGACGAGTATATCAGATTTCGACAAATGAGCATCAACAGAAGAGGACGGAGGAGTGGCGGAGGAGCGACAGAGAAGCAAAGAGAGAGAGAGAGAGAGAGAGAGAGAGAGAGAGAGAGAGAGTCTGTGTGTGTGTGTGTGTGTGCGCGCGTGTGTGATTGTGTGGGATGAACCATGAATGCGATATATATATAAGGGGTTTTTGGTCATTTTGGTTAAACTTGTCCTTTTGGACAAAGTGTTTCAACACCTAGACCTTTGGACCCAAAAAAATCAAATTTGGACTTTTGAATAGAAAGCCCAAAGAAAAAAATTGAGAAAGAAAGGTTATAAAGTAGGGCCACTCTCGGAAGTGGGTACTTGTTGTTGCTCATCAAAATGTCAACGTTTTTGTTCCTCTTTTTGTTGAACCATTTTTTTTTTAGGCATTCGAGCAAAAAATCCAATTTTGGATTTTCTTTGTCTAAAGGTTCAGGCACTAATTTTTTTATGTCCATAAGGAAAAGCCTCTACAAAATAACCAAACTACCCACGTATATATATAGTATGCATATTAACCAAATCAAACCAAACCCCCAATTCTGTATTTTCTCTCTTATCACGTCCTACTTTTTATTACTCGTGTTAGGACCCTTAGTCTTGCCAATTCTGCAAACAAACATAGTATTTCGAGTTATAAAGTTTCTTGGAATTTTGACTTGCTTGCTCGAGAGAAGGAAGCCTAGCTTGAGCGAATAATCTTTGGCCCCAGTAGTTTCACTGTTTGCAAAAATACTGGGAAGGATTATTTTGTGGTCGAGTAAACCTTTTGGTGGCTTGAGTGAAGACACTTAAGGAATACACGCTTTTCAGTCTTGTCACTTGAGCGATGAATCCTGCGCTCGAGTAACCATCGTAAATCTAAGGCAGGGTTTCCAAATCTTCTTTAAGGGAATTAGGGTTTTCTTCTGGAGCATCTTTGCTAGTTTCTTTGATGGTTGTTTTTGTTTAACTCATGGTTTGATAAGTATACATCAAAGGATTGTTTGATTGTTCAATATAAAGAGTGTTCTTCTTTGGTGGAATCTAGAGATTCAAATGTGGAGTCTTTGAAGGAGTTCGAAGCTGTTCGTGGTCGTTGATTCGATATGGATGTTGTGGATTCGACATCAAGCTGATCAATTTCGTGACGAAGGCGTTGGCGAAAGAGACACGGATTGTTGAAGACAATTTTAAAGAGTTTAGGTAAATTGTTTGGTAATTTGTGTTCTTTCTTTCTTCATAGTGGATTGATTAGTGGTGTTTTGCCCATGATTTTTTACCACAATTGGAGGTGCACCAATTTTGTTTTTTTTTTTTTATGTGAAAATCATTTGTGTCGGTTTATTATTTGTGGAACAACAATCTAAATCACTCTCGTACGTGCTAGATGATTTAGATTGCTAGTTTTGATTGTTTGGAAATTGTTGAAATTAAATTTATTACAAATCACGAATCACGTAGTTTTTCAATTGGTATCAAAAAGGTCACTCTTTGTTTTTAATAAAACTATAGGAGTGTGATTTTGTGTGATTCCTACCATGGATTCAATTTGCGAAGGTAGCTCGACCATAGACCTCCTTTACTTGACGGGACAAACTATTCTTATTGGAAAGCTCGCATGAGGGCATTTTTGAAATCTATTGATGAGAAAGTTTGGCACTGTGTCATCTATGGGTGGAGCGAACCTAGTGTCACCATCGATGGTGTTGATATCCCTAAACCGCTAGATAACTGAGACGCTTTTGATTATCAAAACTTGTGTTGGAACAGTAAAGCGCTCAATTCTCTCTTTTTCTCCATCACACCCGAAGAGTTTTGTTGTATTTGTACGTGTGAAGTAGCAAAAGAGGCTTGGCATATTCTTGAAACAATTCACGAGGGTACTATTGCTGTTAAAAGATCAAAACTTCAACGTCTAACCTTTTCCTTTGAAATTCTTTTTATGCGAGATGATGAGACATTTGATGATTTTTATGCCAAACTTAGTTATACCGTGAATTCCTGTTTCACACTTGGTGAAAAAATTCCTAAATCTAAAGTTGTTGGAAAAATTTTGAGGTCCTTACCTGATAGGTTCCAATCAAAAGTGACATCTATAGAGGAGGCTCGGGATATTGAGAACCTCAAGCTTGATTAGTTGGTTCGAAACTTGCAGATTTATGAAGCCCACCAAATTTCTAAGAAAAAACAAAAAGATAGTGTGGCTTTTACTAGTGCTCATGAGACTGCTAAGAACCCTAAGGTTGAAATTGATTTAGAGTCAGAAATGAAGGCTATGTTTACTAAATAGTTCAAAAAAATTTTAAAGAAAAAGAAGCCTAATTTCAAGAACTCTAATTCAAAAGATAAGGGTAATGAAAAAACCAAAACTTTTCCACCAAAAGGTGCTTCGATAGCCGAGAAGAAGAATGTGCAAGGACAAGGTGTCAAGTGCTATGAATGCCAAGGGTTTGGGCATATCGCACTTGAATGTCCGTCGAAAAAGAATCGAAAGAAAGTCTACACAGTGACTTGGGATGATGAAAGCAGGTTAGAGCAAGAAGCTAAAGAAATCGAATCCAGTGCAGACGGAGATAGTACCTACATGGCATTCTACTCTTGCGTCACTCAACCAACTTCAAAGCTAGTTGAGTTTGCTCGTAGGCCTAGTGCGCATCGTGCTCCTACTTTTGATGGGAGTAATTACTTGTATTGGAAGTGTAGAATGAGAGTCTATCTTAGAGCCTTTGATTCTGAGGGGTGGCGAGAATGTTGAAGCACTATTTGTAATCGATCCCATCACCAACCAAAAGGTTAACAAGTCAACTGAAGAGTGGAGTACTGTTGAAAGAGTTGACATGGAAAGCAGTGAAAGAGTTCTGAACACCATCCGGGAAGCCATTTCTAAATAAGAACAACAACGGATTGCTCACTGTGAGAATGCCAAAGAAGCATGGGATTTTCTTATGCAATTTCACGAAAGAGGAGAGTCATCTTCACAACCATCCAGCAATGTTCATACCTTAGTTGCTTGGGTGGATACACTCGAGGAAAAAGGGAACCAAAAAGAAGAAGATGAAACCTCGGAAGATAATGATGAGAGTGATGGTGATAAACTTCAACAAGCCTATGAAAAGCTATATAGTGAATCTTTAAACCTATCCAAGATGAATGACAAACTCACTATCAAACTCAAAGCATGTGAGAGTGAGAATGTCAAGCTAAAGGAAGAGAATTCAGCATCAAGATCTCAAGTGATAGACAAGATCTCTGTGTAAAGCTCTTGACTTGTGAAACCGAAAGGAATGAACTTCTGAAAATCCATGCCACATATGAAGAGAAGATAAAATCTCTTGAGATGACACAAGTTGCACTAGAAAAGCTAGTTGGTTAGAAAGAGAAAGAACTCAAAGATGCTAGAGCCACTATTGATATGTGGAACAGAGGGTCAAAGACATTGGAAGACATCATCGAGTCTCAACAAATGAGTTGTGACAAAAGTGGGATAGGCTATGGTAAGGCAACACTTCAAAATGGAAAGGCCTCTACATCACATGATATCAAGACTCAAGCAAAGAGAAAGCTGAGGGTTCAATAGGATGATAAATCTCTCCATCAATCTAAAGGGGGTAAGACCGACAAAAAGGAGGTAAAACCTATTTGTTTATCATCATTGTAGTAGGTATGGCCACATTTGCCCTTACTGTTGTGAGTTATTTGGTAAGGTGTCTTAAAAAGTAAGAAATTCTAATACTTCATGGGTTAGGGAACAACCTTACATGTCTAGGCAGAATACCAAGATTCATGATGGTGTTCACAACGCTAAGACTTTTACCAAGACCGCTAGTCTCGCTTCTGTTAAGACCAAAAAGTTATGGGTGAGAAAAAGTGACCTAACTTGTTTTGTTGTTCACACTGCATTGAAGGCACGTGACTCACACATGTAGTATCTTGATAGTGGGTGTTCTCGTCACATGTCAAGTGACAAATCCTACTTCACATCTCTTGAGACATATGAAGGATGAATTGTTACCTTTGGAGATGGCGGCACTTCTAGAGTCATTGGTAAGGGCTCTATAAGTGTGGTCGGTCTTCCCAAGCTTGAAAATGTCTTACTTGTTGATGGCCTTAAGGCTAATCTTTTGAGCATTAGTCAAATGTGTGATTCTCATCATGAAGTATTATTTTCAAAAAATAAATGTGAAATTTTGGATAAAAGGAAAATAGTATCATGCATGGGGTTCGTACATCTGATAACTGCTATGGGATTGTTACCACAAATGATCTCACTTGTCATTCAGCCATCATAAGTAATCTTGACTTATGGCATCAAAGATTAGGTCATATGAATTTCAAAGACTTAACTAAGATTGCCAACAAAGAAATTGTGAGAGGAGTACCCAAAATGGGTAGGAATGTCAACCATGTGTGTGGGCCATATCAATTAGGGAAGCAAACTCATGCGCCTCGCAAAAAGGTGAATAGCTTAACAACCAAGCGTTCTCTTGAATTTGTTCATATGGATCTTATGGGACCCACTCGTATTGAAAGTATTGGAGGTAAAAGATATATTTTTTTAACTGTTGATGATTATACTCGTTTTTCTTGGGTTAACTTTTTAAGAGAAAAATTTGATACGTTTGATGCTTTAAAGTCTTTAGTTCTTAAAATCCAGAATGAATAAGGTGTTTCTACTAGGCGTATCATAAGAATTCAAACTGATCATGGTTGTTAATTTGAAAATAGCTCATTCTCGGATTTTTATGATACGCGTGGAATTAAGCATGAATTTTCTGCACCTATCACTCCACAACAAAATGGAGTTATTGAGAGGAAAAATAGGATTGTTCAAGAGATGGCTAAGGTCATGCTTCTTTGCAAGAAAGTTCCTCCCAAGTTTTGGGCTGAAGCCTTAAATACCGCTATTTATGTTGTGAATCGTGTGTATTTAAGGCCTGACACTTTACAAACTCCATATGAATTGTGGAAAGGGTTGAAAGCTAATGTCAAATACTTCAAAACTTTTGGGAGTAAATGTTATATTTTCAAAGATAGAGAGCCTTTGGGAAAATTCGACTCCTGAAGTGATGAAGGTATTTTTCCAGGGTATTCAACTACTAGTAGAGCTTTTCGTGTCTAATGGAATCAATCAATTTGGTTGTAAATGACATGGGTTGTCCTACTGGATCTATGCATGAAGAAGAAGGTGCTCCTCGAATTCTGGATACTGAACCACCAAGTCAAGGAGAAGCATAAGACCAAGCTTTGGCAAGTCCTAGTTCAAAGTATGCACAAAGAGACACCACCACCGATGCTCAAATCACTACCAGTCCTGGTTTGAAGCCATCAACAAGGGTTAAACTAAATCATCCGATTCAACAGGTGATTGGAAATGTCTCAGACCAAATGAAAACCCAAAAGCAAATTCAGGAAAAGGTATCTCATATGTGTTATGTTTCATTAATTGAACCTAAGAATATAAAAAAGGCCCTACTAGA
Source organism: Camellia granthamiana (assembly GCA_036172215.1). Classification (NCBI taxonomy): domain Eukaryota; kingdom Viridiplantae; phylum Streptophyta; class Magnoliopsida; order Ericales; family Theaceae; genus Camellia; species Camellia granthamiana. The sequence continues at coordinate 87,290,454 of CM069908.1, read as the reverse complement.
TGATAGTTAGGTCAATGCTATGCATGAAGAATTAGGTCAATTCGAACGTAACCAAGTTTAGACTCTTGTTGCCCGATCTAGAGACATGAATGTGATAGGTACCAAGTGGATATTTAAAAATAAATCTAATGAGAATGGTATCGTGGTTATAAATAAAGCTAGGTTGGTTGCTCAAGGCTACACATAAGTAGAGGGTGTTGACTATGATAAGACGTTGCCCCTGTTGCACATCTCGAATCTATTTGTACTTTACTTGGTGTTGCATGTTTTCTAAGATTCAAATTGTTTCAAATGGATGTGAAAAGTGCCTTTCTGAATGGGTGCTTGAAAGAAGAGACTTATGATGAGCAACCAAAAGGGTTAAGGACCCAAAATTTCCAAACCATGTCTACAAGTTAGACAAGGCTTTATATGGATTGAAACATGCACCTCGAGCTTGGTATGATAGACTTACCTTCCTTATTGACAATGATTTTCAAAGGGGTAGTGTGGACAAGACCTTATTTGTGAAACATACTAAGTCTCATATGCTTATTGCTCAAATTTATGTTGATGATATTGTGTTTGGATCCACTTCTGATTCTATTGTGAAATATTTCTTGGATTGGATGACACATGAGTTTGAAATGAGCATGATAGGGGAATTGTCTTTTTCTTGGGTCTTCAAATTAAACAGTCACCTTCGGGTATGTTTGTTTCTCCGACCAAGTATGCCAAAAATCTTGTGTCCAAGTTCGGTCTCGAGTTGGCCAAATATGCACGAACCCCCATGAGCACAACTCTTCACCTCTCTAAAGACTCCTCTGGCACTGATATTGATCCTACTCTTTATAGAAGCATGATAGGTAGTCCTCTGTACCTCACAGCTAGTCACCTATTACCAAGTCTGTCCTAAAGAGTCTTATCTTCTTGCAGTCAAACAGATCACTAAGTATGTGAGTGGGACATTGGGGTATGGGATTTGGTTCTCAACTGACACTACAGCCGAAATCACTGGTTTTTCTGATACCGACTAGGCAGGGTGTGCTGATGATCGGAAGAGCATATTCGGAGGGTGTTTTTACCTTGGGAATAATCTGGTTGCCTAGCATAGCAAAAAGCAAAATGCCATCTCTCTTTCGACCGGTGAGGCTGAGTACATTGCTATAGGGAGTTGTTGTGCACAAATGTTGTAGTTGAAGCAAATGTTTCATGATTATGGTATAGACCAGGACACTCTCACCCTTTTCTGTGATAATACAAGTGCCAGTAACATCTCTAAAAATCCTGTCCAACACTTTCGCACTAAACATATTGACATTCGTGATCATTTCATTCGAGAGTTAGTTAAGGAGGGCCTTATAGTTCTTGAACATGTACCCACTGAGCACCAAAAAGCTGATATTTTTACAAAACTCCTTGATCTTCTTAGGTTTGAATTCCTTAGAAAGACCTTGGGTGTAGTACTCATTAACTAGAGTGTGACTTATTTCTTGAGTGGGTGAGAGTGATTGGTTTTCTGTGTCCTTAGATGCTATAATCTCATTATCATTGATTCTTGTCATCTATGCACTTAAACTTAAATGAACACCTCTCATGCTACTTGCAAGATTTCATTTATCTTTGTCCATAGCTCATTCTGAATGCTTATGCTCATTGAATTCATGATCTCATTCTATACACATTCTTAAAATAAACTGTTGCAGGGGTTTCCGTATAAGTGATTAATTTTCTCTATGGACTTCTAACATTGTCTCTTATAAATTTCTAGAGGAATTGACCTATACTGGCATATTATGGGTGATGTTGAGTCTCTTAACCATTCACTATCTATTTTCACTCCCACGATTTCTTCCTAACTTCTTTGAAGTCCAGGCATTAGGAAAAAGCTACCTTAAAGGCACCAACTAGGCCATCCTCATTGTTTCCATGCTTCTCTGGTTTGCTCTCCATACTCTTGAGTGTGCAAGCCACCAGTAAGTGCCACACAAGAAAGAAAAGTCAATAATAAAAAAATTAAAAATCAAAAAAAGGGACTCATTAATTGAGGGGGAGCCTCCACTTTTACTCAACAAATATCCCTTCATTCCTAGTGGTTTGACTTTTCTTAGTGATGTTTAGATTCTTTTGCCGGAGGTCCAGCCATCCGATCATTACTAGGATTAACTCTTGTTCTGTGGCCTCTCAAGGATTGCGCACACACATATTCATTCTGTTAGCTCTCATGTTTGCCTTTGCGTTGTGTATTCATATGAAGCTTACGCTCATTTATCCATATTTTCCTATTTTACACATGATACCGTGCTTCATATTGTCTACATTGCAAGATTGTGGACTTTATGGTATGTGGATTATTTCATCTTAGTACCACATTATGGCTAGTCTGCTAATCCTTGCTTGTTTCAGGCCACACTTGTCAGTTTGAGTGTTTTGCCACTGCTCAGCAGGATGGCTTTTAGGGTGTCATTTTTTTTCCCATCCGCACGAGCGAGGGTTCTTGTGCCTGAGCGAAAAATTCTTCAGTCCAGTACTTTTGTAGGTGGTGCAGATTCTGAGAGTGTGTTTTTTTGGCTCAAGCGATGGAGTTTCGGCCCGAGTGACCCCAGCGCTTAAGTATCTTAGCTTAAGCGCACATCTTCTCGCTCGAGTGACCTGTTCTGGTATAAATCCTGCCATCCGTCCTTTCAGTCCCAATTTTTCTCCATTTTCTTTGATTGCCTTCTCTCTCCTAGGGAGATTTTCTCTCCATTGCTGATCGTACCTTGGATTTCACTAGATTTGGGTGTTTTTCTCTTCGGTCAAGCCTTTCCTCTCCATTTTTGGTAAGTTTCTCTCTCTTCTCCTCTATTTTTTCCGCATGTTCGTCCTCTTCTTATTTGTGATGCTTCGGTGTGTGTCTGTGACCTCTAGGGTTTCATTTGTTTTTTTTTTTTGTCTTATTTATTTTTATTTCGCTTGTTATTTCTGTGTTTGCTAGGTGTTGTGCACCATTCCAACACTGTGTGCTTGTTAGGGTTTCGGTTTGTCGTACTCCTGACTTGCCCTGAATCCTCCTTTATACTGCTACCCTCATGACTGGTTTTGAGTGGGTTTTGATTGGTTTTGCTTCACATATACTGCTGCACTCATGCTGATTCACTCTGATTATACCTTTTAGCTATTAAAGTGTTTATGTTTTACTTTGTGCCTCTTGCTTATGATCATATGTGGATTTGGATTCAATTATTGCTCTATTGTGTGATGCTCACTTTTGTTCTAACCTTGCTGCTCTTCTCCTGTACTTCACTGTTTTTGGACCCTGGATACTAACAATCTTTGATGTTATGTTTTTTTTTTTTTTTTGGGGGAGGGGGGGGGGATTGACTCATTTTGTTACTTTTGGGTTTTGGTTATGTCTTGGTGGAGTGGTTTTTGGGGGTTTTATAGTGGTGGTCTTTCCTCTGTTTGTCAGTAATGGCCGGGTCTACCAAACGACGCAAAACTATTGTGTCTCGTACCAATTACAATAACGAAAAATTCTAATCCAGAGAAAAGTCCAACCTCTATAGGAATTTTTATGTGTCTCGGACCGTTCATTTAGAACAGAAAGTCCACCCAAGCACTTTCGAGTCTATCCTTATCCGATCTCTGTTCGATGCTTTGGGGGGTGACCAGGTTCTTCATTTCTCCAGTCCATAAAACCTTAGTTGGGTTTGGGAATTCTACTGCAACATGCATTCCATATGCAAAATTGCCCCTTCTTTCCACACTTGGGTTTGCAACAAAGAGATTTTCATTGATGAAGAAGTTATCTGCCAGTTTTTTGCCCTTCCTAAAGTTAAACTGCCACTATCCATTTCTTACTACCCGCAACATTTTAGATTTTGACATGGTAGCCACTAAATTGTGTGGCACTCCTTGGACTTGGATTGCCGGGGTGTTCATTCGACAAAATGAGCTTCTTCTCCGGTTCCGCCTTCTAAATATCATTGTATATGCCAACATTCATGTCACCACTCATTCCTCCAACATTACCCAAGATTAGGGTTATGTTCTGTATTGCATTGACCATCGCCTCACCATCAACCTTTCTGAAATGATTGTGGCCAAAATGATCGGCGTGTTTGAGGGTCGCAAGTCCTTGGGTCTACCTTACGGTTGTTTGATAAACCGTTTCCTTTCTTCTCTAGGTGTCCCTACTTTTGATGATGACGAGTTTGCATCTCCTATTAAACTTGTCACCAAACAGGTTGTTTTCCAGAGTCAAGCCCATGTTAGGGGGCGTTGTTCAAGACTGGGGTTTTTGATGTAGGTGATGATCCACTCACCGAGGAGGCCGAGCTTGATGCGGTAGATGTAGGTGCGGCAGAGATCCGTCCCCGATCATTTCCCAACGAGCTTCGTCAGTTCAAGCAGTCCATCACACACTGACTTGATCAGATGGATGCTCAGCTCAACGCGTTTGATGGATGCCTTGATCAGCAGACCACCATGCTTGCTCAGATCCTTTCTCTTTTATAGATGCAGCAGTAACCACCACCGTCCTCACAGTGATTTTTAATTTTCTCTCCTTTTTCTATGTTTTGGACAGTTTGTTTTGTTTTATTGTTGTTTTGCCTATCCTTCTAGACTGTATATTTTTGTTTCATATTACCTTTGTCACTCCCTGTCAAAAAGGAAGAGTATATGGTATATCTGTGGGATATTGGATATTGGGTATATGGTATATCTGCGGGATATTGGATATTGGATATGCATTAGACTAATCTAGTTTGGACTTTAACTTTTGTATCTAACTATCTTGATCTGTTATTTTTTTAATGATTGATCAATCTATTCCCAGGGCTTTGGATTATGTATTTTTGCGCGGTGTTTCTTTAAGGATGGTTGCATAAACAAGATTGGTTTAGTTCTATAGTGTTTTGTGTATGGTTAGTTGTTGGGTCTAGTGCGTGTGTTTGCTAGGAAAACTTGTTAGAATGTTTTGTTCGGGAATTGACAAAGGGAGAGATTGTTAGGACCCTTAGTCTTGCCAATTCCACGCACAAACATAGTATATCGAGTTGTAAAGTTTCCTAGAATTTTGACTTGCTCGCTCGAGCAAAGAATCTTTGGTCCCAGTAGTTTCACTGTCTGCAAAAATACTGGGAAGGATTATTGTGCACTCGAGCAAACATTTTGGTGGCTCGAGTGAAGATACTTAAGGAATCCATGCTTATTAATCTCGTCGCTCGAGCGACAGATCCTACGCTCAAGCGACAATCGTGAATCTGTCTACTATAAAGTTGTGAACAAGTGCAAATCTAGGGCATGACTTCTAGATCTTCTTTAAGGGAATTAGGGTTTTCTTCTGAAGCATTTTTGCTAGTTTCTTTGATGGTTGTTTATGTTTAGATCATGGTTTGACAAGTATACATCAAAGGATTGTTTGATAGTTCAATACAAAGAGTGTTCTTCTTCAGTAGAATCTGGAGATTCAAACATGGAGTCTTTGAAGGAGTTTGAAGCTACTCATGGTTGTTGATTTGACATGGATGTTGTGGATTTGACATCAAGTTGATCAATTCCATGACGAAGGCATTGGTGAAAGAGACACATATTGATGAAGACAATTTTACAGAGTTTAGGTAAATTGTTTGGTAAATTTGTGTTCTTTCTTTCTTCATAGTGGATTGATTAGTGGCGTTTCACCCATGATTTTTTTTTTTTTTTTTATCACAATAGAAGGTGCTCCAATTGTGGTTTTTTTTTCACATAAAAATCGTTTGTGTCGGTTTATTATTTGTGGAACAACAATCTAAATCACTCTCGTACATGCTAGATGATTTAGATTACTAGTTTTGGTTGTTTGGGAATTGTTGAAATTAAATCTATTACAAATCACGAATCACGTAGTTTTTCAACTCAGATAATCTTACCACATCCCTTAACATAATCCAATTCCATTAATAACATACAAAAACTATATATACATTACATCCATAAGTAAATAAAAGTGCTTTCATTCGTATGTCTATTGAATGCAACAAGAATTACATTTAAGCAAAATGCCCATAGGTTTACAACTTTACATTAAAAGTAAGGTTTAACCCTTTTACAATAATAGCGTTCCACCAACAAATATAGGGCCCCATGGCCAACAATTAAAGAAGATCACCGATCTTGAACCATCTTTTAACTTGTACTTGAAAAATGATTAGCAACGTGGGACGAAGATAAAGTCTAGTAGATATCCTAATAAGATCCTTAACAATAGCAACATACAGATAACTATGATCATGAATGCATCACGATATATAATATAAGTAATGTGACAGTTTATATCCAAAATTTAGTAATCTAAATATGTTTTCCCAAAATCATCCTCTTTAACACAACACAATGTAAAATCACTTCTTTTCTTTCAACTTCCATTTTAGTTCAAAAACATTTCATCACAACACTTTCTTCTCACTTTAACCTTCCACGTTAATATAAAAGAATTTCATCTAAACATTTATTTTGAAAACACATTCACATACACTAGTCATAACCTGGTCTTACATTCTAACTCACTATACACACTTATACACCAATACATCTACTACCTTCCCTTGCCATAGGCCCAAGGCAAGGAACACTCACAACAATATACTAAGAAATATAAATAACTGCGAGTAATACAGACTTCCATTTCCACTGGCCTACAGCATGGATGGCAAATGCGACAACCCATAAAGCTTTATTGGCCTTACTTGGAGGGAAACGACCCCAAGGTCACACTTTACCGGGCGCAAACTGTGACAACCCTCGCCTCTGATTAGTGCTAATCTGTGATTAAGCATGATAAGTAACTGATAAGAATGATATCCTGAATCGATTGTATGAGTATATTGTTTTGAATGCATTTCTATCTATTTGATTTCTGAATGAATCTGTTCATGTTTTAATTTCGAACTGGGAAGAACCCAGTTGATCTCAGACTTCACACCCTCGTCGCCACTTCTCTGCCAACCACCTCACCCCAGGTCGCCTCTCCTCGCTGCAACTCGTGCTGCCCTTCTCCGCCGCCGATGAAGATCTGAAAACCCTTGGCTAGAATGAATCGCTATGGTGGGTAATGAATTGCGATGGCGAGAGAGATAGAGAAAGAGAGAACCTAGCTCACCACTCTGTTTTTTTCTATCCAAATTCCCAATTCTTTCTCTCCTCCCTCTCTCTAAAAGTCATGGCACTAGTATCTGAGCAGCAAACTCCAAAATGGTTTATGTAATGGATGCCTCAGTCCGATTTCACTCAACCCTGGTCCAACGCCTTCTCAGAAGAGGCTACAAAGTCTATGCTGCTATTCAAAACCATAGTCAGTCCCCTTATAGAGTTTTTATTGATTATATTGCTTATATACAAATTATGATTATATATATGGGTTTTATGATTAAAGCTTACACGGATTGGATTGGCATGGCATTGGGCGATGGAGTTGGGGAGGTGGTGACAGTGACAGGTGGTGGCAAAGATGGTGATAATGGGTGGTTGTTGAGAGTTAGGGTTAGGTTAGGGTTTGGGATTGAGAGTTGAGGAAGATGAGGGTAATTTTGGATTCTTTGAAAATTGATGGTGTGAAGGGAGAAGAAATCAAAGAATTGAAAATGTGTATTGTGTGTATTAAGAAAATGATTTGTACTAAAAGATTTAATGGTGTGTAAATAGAATTACTCGAATTTTATGGGGTGTGTACTATATGGCCATTGTAGACACCCCATTTTTGACCATCCTCAAGACTTGGACGTCACCGTTTGAACACCCGGTGATCATCCATGTTTGTGTTCGTTTGGAGTTCCCGGAGGTCTCGGCTACGCGCCTTGCCGCAGGATCTCCGAACTCGACTGTTTAGTGTCTGGTTTTGCACCAAACACTTGTGTTTTGCCTTGGAGGGGCAGGGAATGCCTTGTGAGGCATCCCCACACATCACCGGCCATGGCCAGAGGCCACCGGCTGGTGTTTTGTTGCCATCGGCAATGTATATTGTCGGTCGGCAGTCAGTTTTGTCAAAATGACAATTTTGAGCAGCCGACTACTATTCATCTGCTTTTGCAGATATTTTAATACAGCTGTATTGCATTTTGTTCCCCTCCATACACGTGTATGGAGGGATGGCTTCCTTGTTAGCTTACCTTGTAAGCTTTACAAGATTGGCTCCTCTATAAGAGGAGGCCTTCTCTCCCTTGTTCTAGGGTTAGACAAGTTGGAGAGGAGAGTTAGAGAGCTCTGGTTTTAGGGTTTAAGTTAGTGTATCTAACCTATATCTATACCTCTCCCTCTTTTGCCTTTGTGTGTGTTTGAGCTTACTATTGCACACAAACACATAGTGCTACACCTTTCCTTGGCTTTTGAAGGACCAGAGGTTTGTTCTTAGTGTTCTTGGCTGGATTTGAGCTTGAAGGAGCAACAAGATCACCATTGTTGAAGAAAGGCTTCAAGAGTAAGAAACTAGTCCTTTTTACCCCATTTTTGCATCCTACTTTTGACCATCTTGTAACTGTTTTTGTGTTTAGTGTATAACATAAAAAAGTTCTTTTTTTGGGTCCTCTAAATAGTTTGTTTAGAGTGTTTTGTGGTTTGGAGGTGTTTGACCCCTCTTAAGCCTTGAGAGGCCCCATTTTGTGCTATTTTGAGTGAGCTCCGGGACTTTGGTGTTTGGGCCTCCTCACCACTGAAATCTTGAGGGATTCCAGTGGTAAGGATGGTACCTTGAAGTCCCAAGAAGGAGAGGGCCACCCCCTCTCCTTGTTGTCCTTGAAAAGGGCACTTTTTGGCCTCTTGAGGGAGCATCATGTTTGAGTGTTTGTTGATCATGCCATAGCTGCTTTTTACGCTTATTATGCCATGATATAACATTGTTGTGTGTTGGTCTTGGTGCACCATGTTAGTTTAACATACATGCCATGTAATGCCTTGTTGTTGCCTTAACATGTCTTAGGTTGTAAACCCTTATTCTAGCATGTTTTAGGTTTGGTCTTGTGAAGCTTTTGTGCTTATTTCACCATGTTTAAGGTCTGTCCATAGTTGTTTGGGTCGATCTTGGCATGCTTTGTATGGCCCCTTTGCATTTTTGGTTTGTTGGCCTTAAGTGTGTAAGTGTGTAGTTTGCATTACTTGCTTCGGTTTAAGTGGTTTGGCACCATTTGTAACATCATTTCAGTCCCTAAGATACGCTTGTATGCCTGCTTTGGACACCTCTTTAATGCTTTGAAAGCTTGTGTTGAATGCTCCATGCTTTGGCCATTGTGCATGCTTTGGACTTGAGCCACTTAGATGTCATCTAGGTGCACCCTCGGCTTTGTTTAAGTCTGCCTTTGACTTGTTTTAAGTCCCCTTAGCCTTGTGAGGCTTGGTGGACTTGACCTTGGATTAAGCCCCCATGGCTTGTCTTAAGTACTTAGGCCATTGTGGCATGTTTTGCTATCTTGTTTAAATTGACTTGGCATCATTTGATAACATGATTTCAGAGCTTAGTTTGCATGCCATTAATCCATGTTTGTCCCTTTTAAATGTGTTTAAAAGTTGCTTCATTATGCTTAAGTCTTGAACCATGTATCTATGCATGAACCTTTGCCTTCATGTACTTAGCATTTTTGGCCACTGTTTTAGGCCTATTTAGAGCTGCCTAAATCATGTTTAAGTCCATCCCTTCGTTGGTTGCATATGCTTCTTGTGTGTTGTAGCATATTGGTAAGTTGTTGCATGTTGGAGCTTGCATGATTGAATGAAGTCACATGTTTGTTTGCATGCTTGGACATCCATATTGCATCTTGCATGCTTGTTGGTTAACATTGATGTTTCATGTCTTGTATGCTTGTTAGCTTGTATGCTTATTTACATCGCCATGGTTGCATACTAGTCAACATTCCTAGGATTGCATTGCATTGGCATGCGCGCTAGACCTCTTGAGATGAGTATGATTGAGGTTGGGCCTCCTTGTGTGCTTATTTGGTTTGCATTCATTTGAAATCAATGTGCACAACTTGGTTCTTTGGGCCATCATGCATGGAAATGCTTGATTGGTGGTCCAAGAACCAAGGACCATGTCCCTTTGAGTCATAAACATGATAAGAGGCTTGGTTGGTGCATACATGGCTTGAACTGCATTGCCATGCAAAGCTCTATCCTCTGCTGCTATCAAACAGGTTCTGTAGGAATTTATTGCCGATCGACTTCACAGAGTGCCGACCGGCAATCAATTGGTGGCCGATAGCTTCACTCTCTGCCGATGACCACATCCCACTACCGCTGGCAATTCTACTCAGCCGGTGGTGTCTTCCAATGTCCAGGGAAGCAATTCTGAGACTTTGGCAGCCTTTAGAGGGGCAGAGCAGGGAAAACAGAGGCAGTCTATGCACGACAGTGCACTTCCGAGCAAGACCGAGCATGCATTGCATTGGACCCGCTTCCCGAGGCAGTTTACTGTTTTTTCTTAGCTTAGTTAATTTGTTAATTAATTAAGTGGTCTGTAATAATTAATTAGCTCGTAGGTTAATTAATTTGTATATTCTTTTAGTCCCTCCGGGCGAGGGCGAATCTGTAATAAGTGTGGGCGCGTGTGTGTGCATGTCTTCCAATCCCCACTTCTTTCTTCCCTTTTATTTACCTGCTTATGATGGTAGACTAGGGCATGTTTAAATTAGCATACCTTATGCTACGCATGCGTGCATCCATACACTTGTCTTGCATGCACCGAGCTCGGCGCATCACGCTAACTGCATTTGTACTTCAATTCCAAATTGAATACGTGCATCAATTGATTGCATTTCACATGCCATGTTTAGGTTAGCCGAGCCTGCTCTAATTGCATCCTGTATGTGTTGCATTAGTCAAACTGACATGAACTAGGACCATGCATGTTTGCTAACTAGTTTATTGTTTTGGCACGGAGTACGATGTAAGTATTTTCATGCTTTAGCATACCGCATGCGTGTAAATGCTATCATGACAGCATGCTTACCATGTGGCTAGATGCTTATGTGATAAACTGTTCGATTGCCTGTGGGTGAAGGTTGGATTGCCTGAGTTGGAAAAACTCATTGAAATCCGTCTTTTAGCCTACTTGCGAGTAGCAAATCCCAAAGCATTTTCTAAAACAAACGGATATGCAATGTTGTTCCAAATTAGGCGATCTAGTCTATACTTGTTTGCTGTGCACATAACATAGTAATTCTAGGCTAATAACTGGAATAAGAGCACATAAAGTTTTCAAAATCGGATATCACGGTTAGTAGAGGCCGGTCTTCGGACCGGGCGAGAGGGGGTGCTCATAGCTGACCTTCCCCGATCGTACCCAAGTTCTCGAGCCGAGGCAACTTTGGTGATGACGGACACGTGGCCTTTGGCACCGAGTCAGGGTTTCCTAAATTCCCCCATTAAAAAATATTTAGGTGGCGACTCTGTATCTGGCGAAGCAGTCCATGTTTGGCACTTCTTTCAAAAAAATCTGTTTTTCTCAAAACGATTTGCCGGATTTGGACTCTTTGGTTCAGATTAAGAACCGACAACAAAAGGGAGTCCGAACTGTAGTAGCGAAGCCCAAGGGCGCGTCTACAGCCATTTGGCTATGATTTTTGTGGTATTTGATTATAACTTATTGTAGTGTTGTTATTTATGACTGATTGTGATATTAGTTATGACATTATTTTAGTTATGATCAAAGAATTTTTTGGTTATACTTTGATTATAACCTTCTTCTTTTTTTATTTATTTAAGTTATGACTCTCATAAAATTGAATTATTGTATATAATACACAATAGGGATGGCCATCAACCCAATGGCCTGCCCAACCTAGCTGATTTTTTAAAGTTTGGGAAAAAATAGTTAGCCCATAGGGTTGAGTTAGACAAAATTTTGAGTCCATTTAATTTTCGAGTTGGGCTTCAAATAAAGAGTTTTATCCCACTCTAACCCAGTCCGTCCTTTTAGAAAATTTTAATTTTAATTCTTATATTATTTATTTACAAAATACATTTAAAAAATAATAGAAGATAAAAAAAAATACATATATATTTCTTTCTATAACTTAAACTAAAGCACTTATCAAAAGATTATATTTATTTTATAATTACTATTTTAAATTTAAATAATTATTAAAAGGATTTAATTAATTTAATAGCCCTTTATGATAATAAATAAATAAATTAAGAGCATCTCCAATGACAAGCTATTTGAGCTGCCATTGTCAAAATTTGACAAGAGTTTTCAAAAATCTTGTTCCAATGGGTTGCTATAACCCCTACCAAATTTGGAAATTGCCATTTCATCTGTCAAATTTGGCACTTGCCATATCATCCAAATAAACAGAATTTGGCTTCAAAATTTCCATGGAACAAATAAACACAGAGGGAAAAATCCAGCAACAATATAATAATATAAAATAAATAAAAAAAATTGCCATTACAATAGATTTTTGGAGAAATTATTACCAGAGATGAAACAATAATATATATATATATAATTCAGACCAAAAATTTTGGCAATATTATATATATAAAAAAATTCCATTACAAAAAAATTTCCATGGAACAATAGATTTTTGCTATTACAAGAGAGAGAGAGAGAGAGAGAGAGAGAGAGAGAGAGAGAGAGAGAGACAACCACCCTTCTGAGAGGTTTATCAACAGAGAGGTGATGAGGGTCGATGATCAGTGATGAGGATTTGTGATCGGTGATAAGTGAGAGAAAGAGTGAGAGAAAGCTGAAGAGAAAGAGAAATAAAGAGGTAAGAGTTGGTAATTGGTAATCGGTGATGAGGTGATCATTGGTCGGTGATGAGTGAGAGAAAGAGTGAGACAAAATTGAAGAGAAAGAGAAACAGAGAGGTGAGAGTGAAAGAGAGGAAGAGAGCGACTTAGGACAAGAGGGGAAGATGATTGAGCCGTTGGATTATATAAAGATCCAACGGTAAGGGTGAATTATAATTTTTTTTTGTTTTTGTAATGGTTTGTTTTTTGGTGGGGTGAATTATATTTAATTTTTTTTTCAATTTTTCAATTTATTTTTCATTTTTTATATTTGTCTAGTTGGGTATAATGAAAATATATAATTTTTTTTACAAACAGTTAAAAAAAGGTTACAAAAGACAAAAAAAATCACTAAAAAACTTATATCCAAACAGATTTGAAGAGAAAGTTGGTTGAGATTTGTTAAAATAACATATGTACCATTGGAGCACCATTGCTATAATTTGGCAAATTCTTACTATTCATTACCAAATTATAGCAATGACAACTGTATTATAGCAAATACCATTAGAGATTCTCTAATAATTCATATCTATTGAATTAAGTGGATGAGTTTAAGATTTAAACATTCTTTTATATTGTGTTTGGTTGAATTTTTTCTTTTCCTCTCTATTTTTTTTTTTAAATCTCTTCTTAAATCTCCTAAATAAATATAATATTGAAGTCAAATTTAAAATAATTAAAAATTGAGCTTAAAATAACAATATATTTTTATCATAAATTACTGGCACAGCTTGAACCCGACCTAAATAGCATTGCCCCTAAACTAATAGATTTTCGGACCAATGTGAAAATAGTTTACGGAAATGAGTGGTAGCTCGAAATTCGGAGCCCGAATTTAGCTCGAAACAGAAAAGAGAGAGAGAAGGAGAAAAAAGGAAGAGAGGGAGAGGGAGAGAAAGGGAGAAGCAGAGGGGAAGAGAGAGAGGGAGAGAAGACGATCGTCGCCCAGCCGCCGATCGTTGCCCCGCCCAGCCGCCGATCCGCCGATCGTCGCCCAGCCCAGCCCCGCCGCAGCCTCCGACTGCCGTCGCCCCGCCTCCGCCTCCTCCTCCCCCGAATATTATGCCCCCTCCAGTCCTCCTCCTCCTCCTCTTCCTCCTCCTCCCCCCTTCCTCGTCGTCCTCCTCCTCCTTTCTTCCTTCTTCTTCCTGGTCTTCGTTCTTCTTTTGCAAAAAAAAAAAAAGATATAGAGAAGATGAAGAAGATGGAGTTGAAAATAAGAAAAAGAAAAGAAAAAAAGAAAAAGAAAAAGGGGGGGTTAGCCACAATCGAGCCACAACTTTCGAGCTACGAATAGGAACCGAATAGTTTAATAGGTCAGAGTTTGAAGTGGGGGAATCTTTTCTATAGAGATTAAAAAAATTGAATAAATAAATAAAATCGAGAGTTGAAATTATAATTAACCCTTGTTATTTTAAAAATTTTGCCCGTACCGATCAAATGATACTGATCCGTCCGGTTTTCCTTTCAGACAGGAACTCACGTACACCAAATAAACCGACCAACCGGCCATTTTTTTATTTTTCATTTGCCAAAAAAAAACCCGACAACATTTGCAGCAATACTCGTGTCTAGCGATTAATTTAACACACGCGCGGGAAAAAAAAAAAAAAACAAAAACACACGCACACACTTGTGCCAACGTCAATCAATCAATCTTTCTCTCTCTTTCTGTGGTGGTGTGATCGGCGAAATACAGAGCTAGTTCTGTGTCTAATGTGGTCATCGGCGGCGTCGAAGAGCGTGGTGGTGCCGGTGCCTGTTCTGGTGCTCTCGGCTGCTGCTGCTGCTGCTGCTGCGGCCGCGACCTTCTTCTTCGTCCTCTTGTCCTCTCTCTCTTCTTCTCCTCCTTCTTCTTCTTGTTCTTGCCCCTCTCCGGAGGCCTTAACCACCGCCGGAGCCGCCGCGTCTGGAGGAGAGAGGATCTCGCCGACGGCGGAGGATATAAGATGGGTGAAAAAATGGCTAAAAGTGTGCTCTTCAACCATTTTATCAAATCCTGATAAAAATAAAATAAAATAAAACCATTTATCAAATCTGTATCAAATCAAGGAAGAGGCAATTTTTTTCACAAAATCGAAGATAAAACAATTCCTTTACCTGAATTCATCAAATTCCCAACAATCATATTTTACTCAAATTTGATGAGATTTTAGAAAGAGTAAGGATTGGATATGGTTTTCTTTGATAAAAAATGGGTAAAATAAGTTTTTAGGTTAAGTTTGTAAATTCGCAAAAGATTTGATGGAGAAAAGAGAGTAAGAATTGGAGTGTTTCATATCAGATCAAAGCTTTTAACCAAATTTTCAACTCAAATTTGATGGAAAAAGAAATGTAAACATTGGAGATGCTCTAATCACATCAACTATGTTTCTTTTATTTGGAAATCAGTAATGTGATTAAGCTTTTCCAAAAACTTTCAGATTCAAGGGCATATCACACTATGAAGGAGATGAATCAAACAACCACACAGCTCTACCTTGTCCTGGTGAGCTCCTCATAGAAGAGCATCACAGCAACTATGGGGAACCCTGGGCTGGAGGGCGAGATGTGTTTGAATTCCTTGCAGAGTCTGTTCACCTTGCCCCAGATGCTCGTGTCCTTGAAATTGGATGTGGGACACTTCGTGTAGGCCAGCATTTCATACAGTACCTGAATCCAGGAAACTTCCATTGTCTTGAAAGAGATGAGCTTTCTTTAATGTCTGCGCTTAGGTATGAACTTCCATCCCAAGGATTATTGCAAAAGCGCCCTCTGATTGTGAAAGGTGAAGATATGGATTTCAGTAAGTTTGGTTCTGGAATGTATGATTTGATCTACGCTAGTGCTGTTTTCCTTCACATGCCTGATAACCTTGTTTGGGTTGGATTGGAGAGATTAGCAAAGAAACTAAAACCTCATGAAGGTCGAATCTTTGTGTCACACAACATAAAATTCTGCTCACGCTTGGGTGGAGATGAGTGTACAAAGAGATTAAACAGACTAGGGATTGAATATATTGGGAAGCACACGCATGATAGTTTACTCTTCAATCACTATGAGATTTGGTTTGAGTTTAGGCGATCTAAGGTTTGGGATCTACAAAAAATATATACAGATGGAAGCGATGAAAGGGTAAACTGGGATGTTGTTTCTATGTTGCCTCTTATTCTTTGAGCGGCATTTTTTGAAGGTTAGGCTTTCAAATTATGGTGATAGTTGTTAGTGGAAGAGAAAGGCTGACCTGTTGACCATTGTACGGATATTTATCCTGATAATTTTTGTGTGTTTGAGACTGGTATCTGCTTTGCATTATTGAAAAAGGACTTCTGAGTTGGATTTTAAGTGGTGGCACTGATTAGAAAGGAAATAGAGATGTGTTGTGACTGTTACATTGTGTATTTGTATTCTAAATTATAAGTGTCAATGGCATTATGACATTTGTTGTTGCAAAACTTCGTGTGTAGAGATTGTTAGATGAACTTGCGATGTAGACCAGAAGATCTGAACATTTTGGGTTTTAAACTTGATAGGTTCGAGCGTGTTATTCACCCAATAAAAAAAGGTTTGAGCGTGGATTTATATGTTCAATTTGTTGTATCTTGTGTTGGAACAATCTTCTGTGTAAATAAAATAAATAGAAATAATTCAAACAAAATAAAATAAAACTTACAGAATTTATTTTGTTGAACCAAATCAATAATTAAAGACCAAGTCGAGTGTGTGACACTCTGTCCTTAAGACAGATTCGCCCTGCTACGGTGCTTACGGTTGAGTAGCGTCTATCTCCCAGGATACAATGATCTTCACAAACTTGTAGTAGCACTCCACACAAATTTGTACGGCGAACTAAAATCTTGTGTTCTTATACTCTCTTTATTTTAATTCTAAAACTAGAATGTAGAGAAATGCAAACAAAAATAGTTTGGACAGCAAATAGAAAGAAATTCCAGACTCAATATTTTTCGGATTTGAACACTGCTGGAATAGTAGGTATATATAGGCAAGAAATCTGACCCGAAAAGGTACTTTGAGGAAGTGAACAGGTGTGAATTGAATTTGAACAGATGCAATCTGTTTCAAACACATTCTGCCATTGCACATGGAATAGTTTTCTTTCCAAACAATTTGAAAAGTAGCCGTTGCACATGGAACAGTTAGAACTTTATTATTTAAGCTATTAGGAATATATATATATTAAACTATTTGAATATATATATTAAACTATTCGAATAGTTTAATAAATAAAGGAAGAGGTACAAATTTTAGGAAATTACTAAGGAACCCAAAATTTAAATTTAGAATTAAATTAAATTCTCACAATTACAAACTTTAGGAAACCACTTAGGAACCCAAAATTTGAATTTAGAATTAAATTAAATTCCCACAATAATTTTTATTGAAAAAATTCAAATAAATTTTATCTAAAAAATTAATGTTAGATCCGAAAACGACGTTAACTTTCCATTCACTCATAAATGGTTTTGACGTACCGTCTTTACCGTATGACTTGCCACGTGGCAAGGAACACTTCACATCTTCGGACCCGCCCCAAAAGACGTTCGGGGCCCACTCAATTTTGGGCTAAAAAATATGCCTATATTAAACCATTTTTCCAACAATCCCCCACATGAATGGAATTTGACGAAGAGAAAATGCAACAACATGATCTAAATACAGAGAGTACAGAAATTGGAAATATTCTGCAAAGGATAGGTAGCTTTTGGCTTTGAACCTGCCCTTGTGAGACACTATCGGATTTACTAGCTAACTAGTGAACGTGATGTCTTGAACTGTTCAGCCGTTTGTGTAAACCAAGACAATAGAACTCACACAGTATATTCCCAGACACAGTTTAGTTCTCACTATTGTGTTCATTTTGGCCCTGAATAACCTGGTCTTCATGAGTGCTCTAGAGAATTGTAGCCCTTCACAAATCTCACAGAACCGGCCTAGTTCACACTCACATAGGTGATGCTTATGAAGAGTATCCTGCCATACTCCACTAGGTTTACCTAGATATAAGAATCATTAAAATTTTACTTAACCTCAAACGCTATAGTCATCACGATTTCATCATAGAAATGGGTAGGAGTTTGACTCCCCAGTGATCCTTCCGAGTCAATCACAACTCGGTTGTCCCTTTGAACCTAGATCTTGGGATCTCCAGTCAACTAGGTTGGGTTGCCGTTGTGATAATTCTTATTTAATAGGCTTAAGTCCCATTCCCCTCGATGAATTCTCAACTAACTCTCTTGCTAACCCTTTGGTTAGTGGATCCGCTATGTTGTTTTTAGACTTAACATATTCTATGGAAATAATTCTATTAGAGAGTAGTTGTCTTACGGTGTTATGTCGACGACGAATGTGTCGTGACTTACCGTTATACATATGACTCTGTGCTCTACCAATTGTTGATTGACTATCACAATGTATGCATATAGCAGGCACCGGTTTTGGCCAAATTGGAATATCTTCAAGGAAATGGCAAAGCCATTCTGCCTCTTCCCCTGCTTTGTCTAAAGCTATGAATTCTGATTCCGTAGTAGACCTAGCAATGCAAGTCTGTTTGGAAGATTTTCAAGATACAACCGCCCCACCAAGAGTAAAGACATACCCACTGGTGGACTTCGAGTCTCTAGTATCCGATATCCAATTTGCATCACAGTATCCTTCAAGTACTGCTGGATATCTAGTATAATTCAGCCCAATATTACGAGTAAATCGGAGAAACCTTAGAACCCTTATAATTGCTTTCCAGTGTTCTACTCCCGGATTACTCGTATACCTACTTAATTTACTTACTGCATAAGCTATATCCGGGCGAGTGCAGTTCATTGAGTACATTAAGCTTCCAATAATTTGGACATACTCTAATTGAGAAATACTTGCCTGTACATTCTTAGAAAGATACAAATTAACATCTACAGGTGTTCTAGCAAGATGATCATCATCTTTGCTAAATTTGTCAAGTATTTTCTCAATGTAATGAGATTGTGACAAAGCATATCCTTCTGATGTTTTAGTAATTTTCATACCAAGAATTACATCAGCAATGCCCATGTCCTTCATGTCAAAATGTTTATTCAACATTTTCTTAGTAGTTTTAATCATGTCATTATTACTACCTATGATGAGCATATCATCTACATAAAGACATACAATGACATAACCGTTGTCAGTGTTTTTAATATAAACACATTTGTTACACTCATTAATTTTAAATCCATTTGACATCATTGCCTTGTCAAATTTCTCATGCCATTGCTTTGGCGCTTGTTTTAAACCATATAATGATTTAACCAATTTACACACTTTCTTTTCTTTTCCTAGAATAGAAAAACCTTCTGGTTGTTCCATGTAAATTTCTTCATTTAACTCACCATTTAAGAAAGCGGTTTTCACATCCATTTGATGAATTTCTAGATTGTATAGAGATGCAATGGCAATTAGCATTCTAATGGATGTTATTCTAGTAACCGGTGAGTATGTGTCAAAGTAATCAAGACCTTCTTTTTGTCTAAATCCTTTGACCACAAGTCTTGCTTTGTATTTGTCAATTGATCCATCGGCTTTCAATTTTCTTTTGAAAATCCACTTGTACCCAAGAGGTTTACAACCTGGTGACAAATCCACCAATTCCCAAGTGTGATTTTGCAAGATGGATTCAACTTCACTGTTGACAGCTGCTTTCCATAAAGGAGCTTCAGGACTGGACATAGCCTCTTTAAAAATTAAAGGCTCATTTTCTAACAAAAATGTTAGGAAATCTAGACCAAAAGATTTTGAGGTTCTAGCACGTTTACTACGCCTAGGTTCCTCTTCCTCATTTTGATCTAACTCTTGTTCTTGATCATTTTCTTGATCCTGACTAGTAATAGCATCATGAGATCTTTTATTGTTATTAGTTTCCTGTCCAGTCTTATTTGGAAATACATGTTCAAAGAATGATACATTCCTTGACTCAATAATAGTATTTACATGCATTTCGGTATGTTCTGATTTATGAATCAAAAACCGATATGCACTACTATTCTTAGCATAACCAATGAAAATGCAATCAATGGTCTTAGGACCTATCTTAGTCTTTTTAGGACTAGGAATATCCACTTTAGCCAAACACCCCCACACTTTTAAGTATTTGTATGATGGTATTCTTCCATGCCACAATTCATAAGGTGTTTGATTTATTTTCTTTCGGGGTACTTTATTTAAAATATAATTAGCAGAAAGTATTGATTCTCCCCACAAGTTCTGAGATAATCCAGAACTGATTAACATGGCATTCATCATTTCTTTTAAAGTCTTATTTTTCCTTTCAACAATTCCATTTTGCTGAGGTGAGTAAGGAGCGGTGGTTTGATGAATTATTTCATGTTCTTTACAAAATTCACCAAAAGGTGATTCATATTCACCACCTCTATCATTTCTAAGTTTTTTGATTTTCTTACCAAGTTGATTTTCAAATTCATTCTTATATTGAATGAAAGTTTCCAAAGCTTCATCATTGGTTCGAATTAAATAAACATAACTATATCTAGTATAGTCATCTATAAAAGTGATTACGTACTTTTTCCCACCTCTGGTTTAAATTGATTTAAAATCACAAATGTCACTATGAATTAATTCAAGTGGTCCCGTACTTCTTTCAATTGAATGAAAAGGAGTTTTAGATAATTTTGCATCAATGCAAATTTCACATTTATGATTTAAATCAATGTCAAATTTAAGTAAATATTCAATATTAATTAATCTACGCAAAGATCCATAATTAACATGTCCTAGTCTATCATGCCATAAATTTGAAGACTCAAGTAAGTAAGAAGAAGACGTAGTATTATTAATAACTGAGGGTACAATGGTCATTACATTTAACTTGAAAAGGCCATTAGACATGTAACCTTTTCCTACGTGCATCCCATTTTTAGTAAGTACAAATTTATCACTCTCAAATACTAGCCTAAACCCATTCTTACTCAACAAAGATCCTGAAACAAGATTCTTGTGAATGTCCGGTACATGCAGCACATTGTTGAGAGTGAGTTCCTTTCCTGATGTCATCTTGAGTACAATCTTTCATTGTCCTTCAACTTTGGAAGTTGAGGAGTTGCCCATAAAAAGTTGTTTACCATTGTCCACTGTAGAATAAGATGTGAACATCTTTTTGTCGGCACAAATATGGCGAGTAGCACCAGTGTCCACCCACCATTCTTTAGGATTTCCCACAAGATTTGCCTCGGAAACAACTGCAAAAAGATTGATGTCTTCGACACCATTGGAAATATTGTCCACTTCGGTCATATGGGCTTGAGCAGGCTTCTTGCTTGTTCTTCTTTTGCTTTTGCCTTTGCTACGGCAATCTTTGGCCCGATGTCCCTCTTTGTCACAGATGTAACATTTTCCATTAAACTTGTACTTTTTATTATCCCCCCCTTTAGAGCCTTGCGATGAACTTTCTCCAGAAGACTTTCGTTTCTTGGTTTTTGAAGCATGTTCCACCACATTTGCCTTAGACTCCATAGGATGCTTACCAGCCCGCTTTTCAGAATTACGGTTGTCCTCCTCAATCCTCAAACGCACAATTAATTCGTCCATAGAAATTCCTTTGCGCTTGTGTTTGAGGTAATTCTTGAATTCCTTCCAGCCTTTTGGTAATTTTTCAATTAAGGTTGCAACTTGGAAGGATTCACTGAGAGACATGCCTTCTGCGTGAATGTCATGCAAGGATAAGAGCATCTTTACAGAGGAAACGAGCTAGGTTCAGAGTTGTAAGATAGAACATTTTCTGTTGCCATCTTTTAAAGTCAGTTCCTGAGGACTTATCTGGCTTTTCACCGTGATTTACCGGTACTGTTACAACAGGAGAGGGGGTTGGCGTCATTGCAGCCACCACAGTAATACTTGTTTGGGCATTAGTTTCAGTAGCCATCAATTCTATTTTATAAAACAAAATTATAATTAGAATTTACACTACACAGAAAATTAAACCAAATTCACAGAATTAAATTCTGTAAAATAAAAGAAATAAGAATATAACTTTTATTTTTCAATTAATTTGGAAATAAAATAAAATTTTATTCAACCAAATTAATTCCACACATGAAATTAAATTCTGTAAAATGAAAGAAATAAGAATATAACTTTTATTTTTTTCAATTAATTTGGAAACAAAATAAAATTTTATTCAACCAAATTAATTCCACACAGAAAATTAATTTCTGTAACACTTCAATAATTAAAAAACTAAAACAGAATGTTAAGTAATGAAAACTCAAAAAATAATTTCTAAAACCCAAAATTAATTTCTGAAAAAATTTCACAAAAATATATTCTGAATTGTTAATGACACCAGTATCGTATTACTAGTTGTCAAAGAAAATAGACAGTATATTATTACTATCTGTCAAATAGCATATAATCACTATTTGTTTTTCCAACCAGAATATTATTTTGTAAATTTACAAAAAATAATTTTCTTAAAAGAAGAAAGAGAAAAGGAAACAACGAAAAAATTCTATAAACAGAATAAATTCGAATATGTCTTAAGATTGTTGGAACAATCTTCTGTGTAAATAAAATAAATAGAAATAATTCAAACAAAATAAAATAAAACTTACAGAATTTATTTTGTTGAACCGAATCAATAATTAAAGACCAAGTCGAGTGTG
Organism: Camellia granthamiana; assembly: GCA_036172215.1. Lineage (NCBI taxonomy): Eukaryota > Viridiplantae > Streptophyta > Magnoliopsida > Ericales > Theaceae > Camellia > Camellia granthamiana. The sequence goes on along the minus strand of CM069908.1, from coordinate 87,268,078 downwards.
TGACACTCTATCCTTAAGACAGATTTGCCCCGCTACGGTGCTTACGGTTGAGTGGCGTCTATCTCCCAGGATACAATGATCTTCACAAACTTATAGTAGCACTCCACACAAATTTGTACAGCGAACTAAAACCTTGTGTTCTTATACTCTCTTTATTTTAATTCTAACACTAGAATGTAGAGAAATGCAAACAAAAATAGTTTGGACAGCAAATAGAAAGAAATTTCAGACTCAATATTTTTCGGATCTGAACACTGCTGGAATAGTAGGTATATATAGGCAAGAAATCTGACCCGAAAAGGTACTTTGAGGAAGTGAACAGGTGTGAATTGAATTTGAACAGATGCAATCTGTTTCAAACACATTCTGCCGTTGCACATGGAATAGTTTTCTTTCCAAACAATTTGAAAAGTAGCCGTTGCACATGGAACAGTTAGAACTTTATCATTTAAACTATTAGGAATATATATATTAAACTATTTGAATATATATATATTAAAGGGAGCTTTTTTGATAAATCCACTTTCTAAGAGTTTTATTCCATCCAACCCATATTCTTTTTGACTATTCCATTAGGTCCTATTTGAGATAAGAAGACCAAAATACCCTTTTCATCTACTTATGTTCCATTAAGTTCACATTATTTTCTTATGTTTCAATACGTCCTATGGGTGACATAATTACCAAAATACCCCTAATGTGAATGTTCACACCGTCAATGTGAATGTTCATATCGTCAATGTGTAGGGGCCCGGCCCATCTCGATCCACGTGGGTGCCCGGAAAAATTCGAGTCGGGCCGGGGCGGGCCCAGCCCATTGACAATGTAACAATTCACATTCACATGTTAACATTCACATTAATAGGAGTGTAAAATTGGCCCGCGTCCCGAGGCTGCGCGAAACCCGTCCGCGGTCCATGGGCGGCCCGGGGCAGGCCGTTGACAATGTGAATATTCACATGGATATGTTAACATTCACATTGATAAGAGTATAAAATTGGCCCGCGGCCCATGGGCGGCCAAAAGCCCGCCCGCGACCTGGGGCAGGCCCGGCCCGGCCCGGCCCGTTGACAATGTGAATATTCACATTGACATGTTAACATTCACATTGATAGAAGTGTAAAATTAGCCCGCGCCTCGTGGCTGCTCGAAACCCGCCCACGGACTGTGGGCGGCCCGGGGCGGGCCTAGCCTGGCCTGTTGACAATGTGAATATTCACATTGACATGTTAACATTCACATTGATAAGAGTATAAAATTGGCCAGCGACCCAAGGCTGGCCCGGCCCGGCCCGTTGACAATGTGAATATTCACATTGACATGTTAGGATTCACATTGATAGAAGTGTAAAATTAGCCCGTGCCTCATGGCTGTCTGAAACCCGCCCACGGCCCGTGGGCGGCCCGGGGCGAGCCTGGCCATTTTTTTTTTAATTCTATTTAATTTTTTCTACCAAAATTTTATTATTTTCCACAAAAAAAGACACTAGGCCTCGGCGCGAGCCGGGCCTCGGACCGAGCCTTGAATGGGCCTTAACCGGGCCGATGGGCCGGGCTGGGCTTCAAAGTGATGGCCTAGGCCCTAGCCAGGGTCTTGGACTAGGCTCAAGCCTGGGTCCAAACGAGCCTTTCTCGGGCCGGGTCGAGCCGGCCCACGGGCCAAAAAATTAGGCCCAGGCCTAGCCCTGGCACAAGGGTATTCGGGCTTTGGATAGGCCGATGGATCGTGCCTCGGGTCGGTCCGGTGGGCCTGGGCCTAGCCTCGAGCTTAGGTCGAGCTTGGGCGGGCCTGACCATTTTTTTTAATTCTTTTTAATTTTTTCTGCCAAAATTTTATTATTTTTCACAAAAAAATACATTGCGCCTCGGGCGGGCTGGGCCTCGGATTGAGCCTTGAATGGGCCTTAAGCGGGCCAATGGGCCAGGCCGGGCTTTAAAGTGATGACCTAGGCCCTAACCTAGGGTCTCGGACATGCTCGGGCCCAGACCCAAACGAGCCTGCCTCGGGCCGTGGGCGGGCTTCGGGCAGCCCACGGGCAGCGGGTCAATTCTACATTCCTATCAATGTGCATTTTAACATGTCAATGTGAATATTCACATTGTCAACGGGCCGGGCCTACCCCGGGCCGTGGGCAAGCTTCGGGCAGCGGGCAAATTTTACACTCCTATCAATGTTAATGTTAACATGTCAATGTGAATATTCACATTGTCACGGGTCGGGCCAAGCTCGCTTCAGGCTACGGTCAGGCTTCGGGCCATCCACGGGTTGCGGGCCAATTTTACACTCTTATCAATGTGAATGTTAACATGTCAATGTGAATATTCACATTGTCAACAGGCCGGGTCGGGCCCGTCCTGCGCCACTGGCCAATTTTATACTCTTATCAATGTAAATGTTAACATGTCAATGTGAATATTCACATTGTCAACAAGCCGGGCCGGGCTCACCCCAGGCCGCCCACGGGCCGTGGGCGGGTTTCGGGCAGCCACGAGGCGCGGGACAATTTTACACTCTTATCAATGTGAATGTTAACATGTCAATGTGAATATTCACATTATTAACAGACCGGGCCGCCCACGGGCCGTGGGCCTGTTTCGGGCAGCCACGGGGCGCGGGCTAATTTTACACTCTTATCAATGTGAATGTTAACATGTCAATGTGAATATTCACATTGTCAACGGGCCGGGTGGGGCCTGCCCGGGGCCGCGGGCGGGCTTTTGGTCGCCCATGGGTCGCGGGCCAATTTTATACTCTTATCAATGTGAATGTTAACATGTCAATGTGAATATTCACATTGTCAACGGGCCGGATTGGGCCCGCCCTGGGCCGCCCATGGGCCGCGGGCGGGTTTTGCGCCGCCACGGGACGCGGGCCAATTTTACACTCCTATTAATGTGAATGTTAACATGTCAATGTGAATATTCACATTGTCAACGGGCCGGGCCCGCCTCGGCTCGCGGGCGGGTTTTGGGCCGCCACGGGCCAATTTTACATTCCTACCGATATGAATTTTAAAATATGAATATTCACATTATAAAATTGCTAACCGTTCAAAAAATATTTATAAGAGTATCAAAATTAAATATAAGGGCATAAGTGTCCAAGAAAATAGTGTAAATCAAGAAAAAGGACTTTATGGAATAAAACTATACATACATGGGACTAAATGTGTTAAAAAATTCCTTCATGGACTTCTTGGGTTAAAACACATCTAAATGGGATTTATCAATAATTTTCCCTATATTAAACTATTCGAATAGTTTAATAAATAAAGGAAGAGGTACAAATTTTAGGAAATCACTAAGGAATCCAAAATTTGAATTTAGAATTAAATTAAATTCCCACAATTACAAACTTTAGGAAACCACTTAGGAACCCAAAATTTGAATTTAGAATTAAATTAAATTCCCAGAATAATTTTTATTGAAAAAATTCAAATGAATTTTATCTAAAAAATTAATGTTAGACCCGAAAACGACGTTAACTTTCCATTCACTCATAAATGGTTTTGACGTACCATCTTCACCGTGTGACTTGCCACGTGGCAAGGAACACTTCACCTCTTCGGACCCGCCCCAAAAGACGATCGGAGCCCACTCAATTTTGGGCTAAAACATATGCCTATATTAAACCATTTTCCCAACATCTTTAACCCTGTTCTTACTGATGGATGGCTCTGTTTGGTTTGGCAAGGTGATCTATTCGTTCATTTTTTTTTTTTCTTTTGCTCGTTTCATTTTTAAGCATAGCTACTACAAGAGACCCTGTAGACTCTCATGGATTATTTTATTTAATTTTTAATTAATTTATTTATTTATTATTTTCATGTTGAAAATAGCTGACGCTTTTGCTAGAATGCAATGAAATGAAGGTGTATGAGTGAATGAATGCCATGATGAATGAGCAATTTATTATTATTTTTACCCTTTAGCCTGTAAAAACTGGAATGAACTTGTTGTGTTGCCTGGAGACATGGATGGTTCAATAATGTGGTTGGTTTGTACCTTAGGTTTATTTGTCATGTTGAACTAGAATGCAAAAGTAGACTCAATTTTTATTTTTTTTAACAAAGATAGTGTTAGCATGTTAGTATAGTTAGATTATAATTGAAAGGATTTGTTGCTATTTTATCAACTCAGATCCTGACCTTTCTTACCATATTCTAAGGTGTAACTACTAGGCTATTGGGCCAAATCTCAACACCTTCAGAAAAGTAGACTCACTTTACTCGTGTTGTCTCCGAGTACTTTTTAGTTCCTGTTCTTGAACACAACATTCCATTTAGTAAAGGTAGTAATAATAATAAATAAAAAGGGGGAGGGGAGGGGGGGGATAATTCTCACTAGTTCACATAGTGAACTGAACCATGCTATTTGGTTTATGGGATTCACCATGGATTTTGTTTTAATAATTCGAATCGTCAATGTGTAGAGTTTATCAAGTATTTTATATCTGCAAAAAATTATGTTGATCAGATATCAATAGTTACTTGATCGGATCAGATTTCTGTCAATAATTTATTTTGAAAATCATATTTATCGTTGATAGAAATATGAGTTCATTAAGTGGCTATGATATCCAATTAAGGCTATCTTTTGCTCATATTTTTTTTTATAGTGAATATTTTTTAAATTTTAAGTAATTTTTTTACTTTTTTAGATGCATCTTACTTAGATGTATCTAAAAATTAAAATATTTGTAAAAAAATATTTTAAAAAATAATAAATACACAAGAATACAAAAAATATACTGAATTTTCGTGTTTTTTTTTTGTTTGTATTTTTGATATTTAATGAATTTTTTAAAGATTTTTTTCACAAATATTACACTTTTTGAGTGTATTTATGTTAGATGTATCTAAAAATTAAAAAAATTACTTAAAATATTACAAAAAATTAGTAAAAACAAAAAAATACGAAAAATAAAAAATTTTAATTTTTTGAAAAGTAAATCATGAGTAATGAAACCAAACAAGCTGGAATTGCAAGAAACACATGCACTTCGATTGGGGATTTGTCACAACAGAACTTTTTTTTTTTTTTTTTGGGCCGGGGGGGGGGGTTGGGGGGAAGGATGGGGCAGGTTAGAAGTGAGCATGGTTTGATTTGTAAGTAAAGATCTACAATTTTATGAAATTTGAAACCAATTGAACTATGAAAAACTCGAGAAAGCAATCCAAACAGAACCATGAAAATGTAGAACAATTCGGTTTGGAACTATATTTTTATAAATGTTGCCGTCATTCATAATATGATCACAACTTGATCAAATATCAAGTAATTGTTAGAATTATGATTTTTTATAAGTTTAATTTGGGTCAACTTTGAGCCCAAATTTGAGTGGGGTCCGCATGTCTTTTGAGGTGAGTTTAAAGAGGTGACGTGTTTCTTGTCTCATGGCAAGTCACACGGTGAAAACAGTTCGTCAAAACCATTTATGAGTGAATGAGAAGTTGACTTCGTTTTCAGAATCGTGGAATGGGCAATTAAAGAGTTAAATGTGGGTTTTTTTGAAATGGTTGTCCTATATTGAAACTTGAAAAGAGCTTTTGTGAGTATGTAAACTCTAAGTGGACAAACTTGGGTTGGACCCCAAGGGGCACCCGAAGTTTGTAGAAAGAAGGAGTTATGGACAAAGTGAGCCTTGGCTCAAACCACCACACGCACGTCGCTGGCCATCAGGCCGGGTCGGGTTCGGGTGTAAGGTGCGGATTGTGGGTTGGGTCCTAACCTTAATTTTTCGAACAAAATTTATTTGAATTTTTTCAATTTCTTGCGGGAAAATTATTTGAATTTCTTAACGAAATTAATTTAAATTTTGGGCCAATTTTTTTTGTCCAAACAGAGCCCTTCTCCGGTCCAATTTCCAGTAGTCCAGTAGGTTCAAACAGGTTACAGTTGCACCAAACAGATTCGGTTTTCCAGACAGCTTCAAAACTGGGTTCAAATAGTTTTGCATCTGTTCAGTTTAGATTCCATATTTGTTCAGGTTGTTTGCACCTGTTCAATTCAAAAACCTACATGTTCGGATCTGTCCAACAGCCACCAGTTTGCCTATAAATTCAGATTCATTTCCAGCAGATTTTCACGTCCTGAAACATCCAGTAAAATCCGTTCCCTTCCCCTTTTTGCTCTATTTGCATTATTCTTCATCTTAGTTATTTAGAGAAAATTCAGAGAGTATAGAACATAGGTTCTAGTTTGCCGTACAGATTGTTTAGAATGCTACTACAATCTATGTAGATCATTGTATCTTGGGAGATAGATGCCATTTATCCGTGAGCACCAAAGCGGGGTGAATCTGTCTTAAGGACAGAGTGTCACACACTCGACTTGATCATTTTTGTATTTATTCACATCGGTAAATAAATTCTGTAAGTAATTTATTTTTATTTGTTTGATTTAGTTTCAAGTTATTTATTTTACACAGAAGATTGTTCTAACAGTAATATGTTATCATTTTATAAATAAATTATTTGAATGATTATTAGAATGAAATCTATGATTATACAAGAATACACTTGCAAGAATAGAGGGTTAACAATTTATAACAACTTATAAATATGTACTCAAGTGAGAATTGTAGTAGTGTTATACAAACTAAAAAATTAAACTCACGTTCTACATCTAATAATGTGGCAATTAATTCAAATATTTAAGGCAACTCTTTCTGTTATGTCTTTTTTAATTATCAACCAATTATCTTTCTTACACATTATTGGATCTATAAAATACGTCTAAAAATGAGCCTGTATATTATTTTTCTTTTAGAAATTACGTTAGTGGAGGGGTTGGATTATCTCCAGTTGGCTAGTTCAACTAGACGGTCCAGTCCGACCCATTGTGGGCCTATTATTAGGTCTTGATAATCCAAATTATTTAATATGTAAGAATCGTCGAGTACTTTATCTCTGTAAAAAATTACATTAATCGGATATCGATAGCCACTTGATCAAATCACATTTGTATGAACAATTTATTTTTCAAATCATAATTATCGTTGATACAAATTTGATCTAATCAAGCAACTATCGATATCCGATCAATGTAATTTTTTACAAAGATGAAGTACTCGACGAGCTCTACATTTTGACGGTTCAGATCATCGACATGGGTTTCTGTGGACGTGGGCTCTGTGGTTAGTCCACGGAATCCCAACAACATGCTCCAAACCCGATTTCAGATCGAAGAGAAACCACCACCGGTAGTGGATATATATGTTTTCAAATAGAATTCAAGCAAATATTATTGCCTTTGCCTACCAAAATGGTTTTAATAGATATATAAGGTAAAGGCTCATTTTTTAAAATAAATTTGGAATTGTGTTCTTGGTTCCTCATTCCAAGAGTGTAAATTAATCATACAATCTGGACAAACGAGAGGGGCAAGTCAAATTTGAGTTGGACATGTGAGCAGACCCACTACCACCTAGGCTTCCTAAAACAAGTTTTATTAACGAGTGTATTAAGAACATTGACTAAAATAGTTTAAAATAATTATATAATTTTTGTAACATTTTTTTTTTTTTTTTGTAGAATGTTGTAGTGTCCTAGGTCTTAGACCCGACTTGTTTATGTTAAGTGGTAACCGTTACCTTATACTTACAAATTTTTTTTTTTTTTGGACTATTGAATAGTTGTGGGTTGCATTTAACCTCATAGTTATTATAATTGAGACCTGCTCTTCATTGTTTGGAGTCTTGATTGATGAGTTAACATGCTCGTTGGGTAAGATTAGACCAAGAATGCCAAATTCGAATTTTTTTTTATTTTGAGTAGTGTTCACTCTTTTGCCTTTTTCTTTCTTCACATGTTGAATCTTGATGTGAGGTTAGAACCATTGGAAAGCTTATTTCTGGGGTTTCAATTTAGACACAAAATTGACCATATTATGTTTCCGGACATGGGAGATACACCTGTTTCAAGTCATCCAGCAAAAGTTGTCTGGTCAAATCCGTACGAGCGGATTTCGCAAGAAAGCCATTTTTTCCCTAAGTTGATCCGCACGAGCGGATTTTACGTGTCCAGATATTGATTTATGTGCCCTTTTCACTCAAATAAGATCCTTCTCTATCTTTTTGACCATTTCTCATCACTCTCTCTCTCTCTCTCTCTCTCTTACTTCTCTTCTCTCCCTTCTCTCTAAACTCTCACCAAATTTCACATTTTCTTCGATTTATAAAGATCAAGCGAGATTTTAATACAAAAATAGCAAGCGTCTCGAGAGCTACGTTTTGACCGATGGAGATCAAATTCCGGCAAAGTTGATTTTTAGAGTTTTCTCCTTTTCTCTCTTTGAGGTAGGGATTTTTTTGCTCATTTTCAATATCTCGTTATAGATAGACATGTAGTAGTTTTTATTGCATTAAAAACTTGATTTGTTGGGTATTTTTGAAAAGCATGTGATGAGGGTTAGGATTTTGTGATCTAGAGTTAAATTTTGTATTTTGTTGTCAATATATGAGATTGTATATTTGAGGAAAAATGTTTAAAAGGATTAGAGTAAAAAGCCCTAATTAATTATTTATGAGTTATGAGAAAGAGGGAAAAATTGAGTATTCGATTTTATTTGAACAATATGGGGTATTGTGTATTACATTGTGAAAATGTGTATGTAAGAAAATAAAGAAAGTCATCATGAAGTTTAATTTGTGTTAATTGTTATCTATGGTTTTATAATTGTTAAGTTGTAACAATTGTTGAAAAATTGAAATTTCGGAGAAATAAGAAGGGTGTTGGTAAATGTTGTGTGTATGAAAGATTTTGGATTGGTTAATCTCATTTATGAGGGTGGTGATGAAAAGTCCCAATCCTTTGGTTATTTATTTGTTTGAGAGATGGGATTAATTTGTGTTACATATATGTTGGATTATGAAAATAAATTACTAGTTGAGTTTTGATAATTAATGAGAAAGGTGAGACGATTTATTGTAGGTATTGGGAGTTTGAAGAGAAGGGAAGATAAATTTTGGAAATCAATAAAACATTTAATTGGATTTGTGACGAATTACTATTGGCAATTTTTTTCTTTAAAACAAGTGAAGCTGGCAATTTTTTTCTTTAAAACAAGTGAATAATTGTATTCGTGACGAATTACTACTTGTTTAACCAAATTTGAATATTTTGAATTGAATCATAAAGATAGGATGGTAGTGATGAAAGATACTTTAATTATAAGTTTTGAAAACAGCGTGAATTAGAAGTTGAATTAATTGGAGTTGAAGGATGAAAGTTATGTAACGTATAAATGTTGATAAAATCTAAATCAAGAGGATGAAATTGAATTCATGGACTTGGTACCTATTGGCTACATATTTTGTACAGGCCAAACACGGTTCAACATGTGGCAGGATGAGGGTAATACGGGAAGACAATTCAAATCTTCAATCGTAATCACACACGTGGCAGTTAGTATTGGTTATTATGGATCTACATAGCACTGGATCAGCAAAAAGATGCAAGATGACGTGGCTTTAACAGTTGCTCGTATATTCAAATTCAAAATCAGAAGGGAAGCTTAACTGTAGACATGGCGTAGTGGAGCTAACTATGAGGAAACATGATCAGCGATCATGGAGGGATAATTCGACAGTTAGAGACTCATTTCGACGGTTATCATTGAGAAGTATAAATAGCAGAGAAGACCCCAGAAAGAGCCCCAGACTCAGATCCAGAAAACCAGTTTTATCTGTTTTATTTTCCTTCCAATTTTTACATTTCTTGTTCTTTACATTTCTGTACTTCAAATTCCTGCACTGTATTTCGTTCATAGGAGTAGTTTCGAGTAGCTTGTTGCTATAAACCTCTACGAGGCTAAATTGGATCATTGTAAGCTTTCATTTTTGCTTAATGAAATGCTACAATTGTTCTTAATTTAATCATTGTTTGTTTAATTCTCCTAAACAAAGCCACCAATAAAAGTCCTCTTCATTGAGGGTGAAAGAACTAAAACACAATCATCTGATAATTGGTTGGCAATTAATATTCAGTAAGGACTGATTGATCCTTGCTGGCACGCTTAAAATTATAATAATAACCTTCGAAAGCCAAAAAGCCAACATATATTTTTGGCACGCCCGGTGGGACTAATTGAAATGGCTAGACGTAGGAGACAATGAGAAAATAAACGCTTGGAAGAAGGTGTGGAAAGAGATGTAGAAATACCTAATCCAGAGGATAATGTGATAACACATTCTGTGGAAGTACCTGTTTTATCAGAACGTATGGTCGAACATACCAACACTTCGAAGCAAGTACCACATGTTCAAAATATTGGACGAGGCCAAGGAATTAGACCATCCACTGTTCCATTTACTCAGCTAATGAATCCATGGGGAGGCCTAGTAGATGCCATGGGACAACAGTTAATGAACACAATGGAAAGATAGGCAACATCCTTTATGGATCGAATGAATACTCATCAACCAATTAACGCAAGGCACATAGAGGAAATTTCAAATGTCCCTCAGCAAAGATTGGCTAGAGATAAACAGCCTATGCAAAGCAATGGACATACTAATAGTCAAACTAGTAACCAAAACTATGAAAGACCATCACCTCAGTCTTGGTATGAGCCTCTTTCGAGGCCTTTGAAAAATCAAAACGCCTTATTACTTGACAATGAAACCATGCAAATTGGTGGATTCGGGCTAACACAAGAAAATAGCATAAGGATGCTTCCAAATCCCATGTTCGAAGCCATACCTGGCACAAGGGGGAATCCTTCGTTTGAATTTGTACTCGGGGGGTTGGAAGGGTTTCTTGTGACTGAAAGAGACACAACACCTGTTCCAGCACCTTTCGCAAGTCCTTTCGCAAGACAGACTCAGAAGGGTTACCCATACCCTCAACAGCAGCCAGCACCACAGGGACAACCAATCCAAAATATACCGCCTATGGACCAAGAGGACCTCAGGCACAAGGTTGTCCACCAAATCCTGTGTTTGTTCCTCCAGTAGTGGTTCAACAAGCACAAAATATGGTTCCTAGGGACCAAATTGCTGATATTGTTAGAGAGATATATGGACCGATGGCTCGAGGGGTTCAAACTCCTGTGTATAGGAAACCATATCCAGAATGGGTAGATAGGGTACATGAATACCCAAGAGGGTTTAGGATACCAGACTTTGCTCTTTTTTATGGGAATGGAAACCAGTCAACGGTAGAGCATATTGCTAGGTTCACTGCTCAATGTGGTGAATTTACCAATAATGATTACATGAAGTTAAGACTGTTCCCAAATTTTCTAACTGGGGCAGCTTTTGGATGGTATATTAACCTTACACCTGGCTCTATCCAAACTTGACAACAAATGGAGGAGGCATTTCATGCCCAATTCTTCCAAATGGAGCCAGAAGTTTCCATGGCAGACTTGGCAAGGTTGAGTCAAAGGTCTAACGAGAAGGTTGCTCAATTTATTGCCAGATTCAAAAGAGCACGAAACAAATGTAGGATCATCCTACCAGAGCCTGAATTCATGAGATTGGCTCAAAATGGTTTAGAGTTTAGGCTTCGAAAGAAGTTTGACTCAACTGAGTTTAGAGACTTAGTGGAACTAACCTATAAGGTGTCCAGGTATGAAGCATTACTAGAGGAAGAACAAGATCGAAGTAATGCATCATACAAGACGTATTATAGAGATCCTAATTATGAGATTGATGCAGCAGAGATCGTAGGGAAAGAACCTGTGATCTGTGAGGTATTAATTCATGAAGACACAACAATATACCAGCAGTTTAAAAAGAAAGACTTTCATAGGAAATACTCTTTGGATTTAACAAAGGCAGATGACATTTTTGATCATTTGCTTGCGGCAAACTTCCTAAAGTTACCAAAATGAGTCAAAATTTCGTCTCCAGAGGAACTTAAAGGAAAAGTGTATTGTAAATGACGTAATTCTTGGTCTCACTCAACTAAAAACTGTATTGTTTTTGGGGACAGGATCCAAGAACAGATTCGAAAGGGGAGTTTAAAATTCCCAGCTAAAGCAGAAAAGGCTATGGGGATTGACACTAATCCATTCTCAAAAATTGGAGAAGTTGCAGCCAATGTCATTGTGCCAGACTTCCAGAATTTATCCTTGAAGGAATTGGAAGAGGTCAATGTGCAAATGCATGTTGCCAACCAGACTGCTGTCAAGAAAGATGCTAGAGGTTCACCAACTAATGGACAGGGCTTTGCGGACCAGAGGGAAGACTCTGATGAGGAGGCACTGGATGATGACTCTTTAGAGGCAGCTCTCATGCAAAGAATGTGTTCCAGATGCAGATTAAGCTACAAGTGGTTGAAAGGGCTTCCGATTGATGGGAAGTAGTATTACAAGGATGTGTAGAGGCGTCCTAAACTAACCAGTGCTTGTAACAAAAGGCCATATCCAACTGGTCCTAGGCAGCAGCCATTCATGGCTGAACCAACAGCCACTAGAGTGCACTCCAAGGGCAAGAGACCTCTACATGAATTTAGACCACCCAACTATTATAGAATGGGGGACAATCATCCTGAAAGGAGACTTGAAGTGGGCTCAAGTCATGAGATTAAAGCCAGAGATTGGCCCCCTAGACCAGCCTCACACAAAAATGAAAGTGGCCACCTTCATGAAAGGCCTGAATTAAGCCCAAAACAAGGAGTTAGGGCCAAGCAGTAGCCTCACAGCTAGCTTCGAAACTGGCTTTGAAGGAAGAAAGAGACAGTTCGACAACTGAGCTAGTGGGTTCATGGATACCTGGAGTTTTAGACTGGTTTGTCATGTAGAACAAACCTAGGGAAATGTTTACCCAAAGAAATGTTGTTGGAGATCCGGGTACGATGGTTAAACCTCCCTTGGTGGCTCCAAATAATTAGGTGCTACTAAAGCATCCAAAAACAAAGGAACCAAATATGGTCCCAGTGATTTCTAGGTCCTAAAGGAGGAAGATCCAGCAAAGGTACACTCAGTACCAGAAGGATCTGAAGGAAAGTGAGGAAAACTCTTCATTGGTCCAGCCAAAAGGCCAGACAGAGGGAAGAAAAAGTCCAAAGTTAGATCATAGTCCAAAATCGACTCCTCAAGACAAAAGGAGTTATAGCAGAGAGCAATTGGCCAAAGTTCACTCCGAATTGAAAGCCAACGAAAGATCCAGTTTAGCAGGATTGGAAAGGGCTTTGATGGAAAGCGATAGTAAGACAGAGGGAGAAGTTGGCCTAGGCCAAAGTAAGGAGATGGTTGTGCAGGAAATATTTGAAGCCTTCATAGCTGAACAAACATTTTTGGTCAAAAAACTAGCAAAAACAGACCATTCAAAGGAGGTCATTAGTAATGAAGTGCCAGAATGCAGCATGGAAGATGTTTCTGAAGTAATTGAACAAGTTGGCCTGGAAAAGAAGCAGATACAGCTAGTGGTCTAATTTGGCTCGTTTCCTCCAGTGTCAGTGAATATGGTGCATATACTACCACAAGAGTTCCAGGTTGAGGATGAAAACCAAGAAGGTCAGGAGATTGACCCAATTCCAGTTTAGTTTCCAGTGAAGACTCACAAGTTAGTATGGTGCAAGACGAATCCGAAGTGGCCACACCAATGGAAACTGGAGACGAGAGTGAGGAATATGTGAGTATTAACCTCTCATACCCTTTTGAGTATCCCACAACATCCATGACACAACATGTCAAACCTTTTTATATTAAGGCCTTCTTCGATGGGATACAGATGAACCGGGTATTAGTGGATAATGGGGCAGCAATAAACTTGCTTCCGAAATCTTCTTTGAAGAAACTAGGAAAAAGGAACCCCAGATTAATCCCAACCAGCACAACCATTGCTGGTTTCGTTGGAGACAAACATATGGCTCAGGGTATTTTGCCCATCAACCTGAGTGTGGGAACCAAGGACTTTATAACGGCATTCTTCGTTATCGACAGCAATGCTAAGTATAATGCTCTACTTGGTAGGGATTGGATTCACACCAATAAATGTGTGTCTTCCTCTCTACATCAGAAGATAATGATGGCCTTGTGCAGTAGAGAGACAGAGGAGATCAATGCAGACCTTCAACCCTTCATAGCTTGTGCAGATTTTGCAGAGGCCAAATTGTATACTGAAGGAGTGACACCACTCAGTATACTAAGAAAACCTGATGGATCAGCCGAAGTGACGGCTGATAAGAAATTAGAACACCTGAAGCACTTAGTCCAAGAAAGTGCTAATGAAGAATTTGTTGCCAAGGATGACAATGATGCCTGGTTGTAGGCAAAAAGATGGAACCCAGGAGGCCAGATCTTTGGCTTTAATTAAGTTCTCAATATTGGACGTAAAATCAATAGTCCAGAAGGTGCAAGAGCAAGAGAAAGAAGCCATGGTAGTTGGCAAGCAGGAGCAGCAACAGGTCAAGTTTTTGTCCTTTGATAAATACTGTGCTTTGGACATTGAAACAAAAGTCCAGGAGATACAGGAAGAAGAAGCCTTATGGACAGACTTTGTCTATGAGGAGGAGGGCAAAGATGTTGAATCAAAGAAACTGAGAACAGAACTAAGCAAGGAGATTGTTTCGAAGACAAAAGAAATCAAAAAAGAAGCATCAGTGAGTTTTCAGATGCAAGACCCCTTGGAAGAAGTGAACTTAGGGGAAGGTTCTATACAGCAGCCCACCTATATAAGTGCTTGGTTAAATGCTCTTAACATGGACCAGTTGTTGGTGGTTTTAAAGAGATATAAAGATTGTTTTGCATGGTCTTATAATGAACTACCAGGATTGGATAGGTCATTAGTAGAACATAGGCTCCCTATGAGGCCTCATTTCAAGCCATACAAGCAAAAACCAAGAAGGATGAGTCCTGAAGTGATTCAGAAGGTGAAGGAGGAAATTCTCAGGCTCCTCAAGGCAGGCTTTATTAGGACAACCAGGTATGTTGAATGGCTATCCAATATTGTGCCTGTAGTTAAGAAGAATGGTAAAATGAGGGTATGCATCGATTTTAGAAACCTGAATTTAGCAACTCCAAAAGATAAGTACCCCATGTCCATAGTAGATTTATTGGTGGACAGTTCAGCAGGGCACAAGATTTTATTAATGATGGATGGGCACTCTGGTTATAACCAAATCTGCATTGCAGAAGAGGATGTCCACAAGACAGCATTTAGATGTCCTGGGAACATTGGCACCTTCAAATGGGTTAAAATGCCATTTGGTCTGAAGAATGCTGGGGCTACATATCAAAGGGCTATGAACACTATCTTTCATGATCTCATTGAAGGGTATTTACAGTGTTACATTGATGACATTGTAGTAAAGTCCTAATCCATGGAGGAACATTTGTTTTACTTGGAAGTAGCTTTTGAAAGAATGAGAAAGTTCAAGTTGAAACTTAACCCTCTCAAATGTGCTTTTGGCGTATCAGCTATAAACTTCTTGGGCTATGTAGTACACAAGAAGGGAATACAGATTGATCAGAACAAAGCCAAAGCTATCATTGAAGCCAGACCTCCATCAAGTAAGAAAGAAGTACAAAAATTCCTTGGACAGGTTAATTTTCTTCGAAGATTTATTTCTAATACTGCAGGGAAAACTAAAGTATTTTCTTCCTTATTAAGGTTGAAAGATGAAGAGGAATTTGTGTGGACAGTAGAGTATCAAACTGCTTTCGAAGGAATCAAAGCCTACTTGGCCAACCCTCCAGTGCTGATGCTACCGAAGGGTGATAAGCCCTTAAAGTTGTATATATCTGCAGCAGAAGATTCACTGGGAGTTTTCTTGGCCCAGGACAATGAAGACGGCATAGAGCAAGCAGTTTATTACCTTAGTAGGTTTCTAAATTCTTGTGAATGTAAATATTCAGCTGTAAAAAAGCTATGCCTTGCATTGTATTTTGCTGCAATGAAACTAAGATACTATGTTTTGCCTACAACTGTCTTGGTAATTGCAACCACAGATTTGGTTAAATATATGTTATCTAGACTTATGTTGAGAGGAAGAATTGGCAAATGGATACTAGCTTTATCATAATTTCATCTAAAATATGTTTCCCAAAAGGCAGTAAAAGGACAAGTTTTAGCTAATTTCTTGGCAGATCATCCATGTCAAACAGAAAGCCAAAAGATAATGGAACTTGGTATGGTTAGTGTTGAACCATGGCAAATGTGGTTCGATGGATCAAAAGCCAATGGTCTAACTGGAATTGGTGTGGTGATTAAGTCACCACAAGGGGTAGAAACCACACATGGTTTCAGAGTGGATGAAATTGCTTGTTCCAATAATCAAGCTGAATATGAAGCTTTAATAATGGGACTAGAAATACTTATTGGATTACAAGCTCATGCAGTTGATATATTTGGAGATTCTCAATTGGTGGTTAACCAGGTGAAAGGAATTTTCAAGTGTCAAAGTGTAAGCATGTTGTCATACTATGTTGTTGCATTACATTTGTTTTATCAAGTTCAGATAGCAAATGTAACTTATGTCCTAAGATTCTTGAATAATAAAGCTAATGATGTGGCTCAGAAAGTTTCGAATTTCAAGAGAAGGGATAACACTCAAATGAACATAAGCCAAACAACATATCAAAAGGTAAACCACCCTTAAATAAAAGGAATGTGGTCTTAGAAGTCAATCATAATGACTTACAAGAACAACATTTGAGGCATCCAATAATGCAGTATCTAACTGGCCCATCTTCGAAAGCCAGCAAAAAAATCAAATTGCAATGCAATACATAATGTATGGTAATGCTCTCTACAAAAGGGGGGTAGACGGGTTATTATTGGAATGTTTAGGTCCAAAGGAAGCATTGACAGCCATGGCTGAGGTTCATGAAGGCATCTGTGGTGCTCATCAGCCTGGTGTGAAGATGAGATGGCTACTTCGAAGACATTCTTACTATTGGCCAACCATCCTTAAGGATTGTATAGAATATGCTAGAGGTTGTCAGGCATGCCAAAAGCATGGCACAATAAGACACGTATCCATAACTGATCTACATGCGGTTGTGAAGCCTAGGCCGTTTAGAGGATGGGCTATAGATATGATAGGGAAAATACATCCACCCTCTTCGAAGCATCATTGTTTCATCTTAGTGGCCACAGATTACTTCACTAAGTGGGTCGAAGCTAAGCCGTATAAGGCTGTAGACCAGACCAAAGTTATTGGATTCATTAAAGATTTGATCCACAAATTTGGCATCCCATAGACAATAACTGTTGATAATGGAACTGTATTTGATAGGAAAATGGTAAAGTCTTTTGTGGTAGAGTTTGGAATTAGCCTTGTTAATTCTACACCCTATTATGCACAAGCCAATGGTCAGGCAGAATCATCTAATAAATCTTTGAAGAAAGGAATGCAGAAAGTTGTAGAAGACAATCCCAGGGATTGGCATAACTCACTGTTGGATGTATTATGTGCTTATAGGACTTCTCCACGATCAAGTACAGGAATCACTCCTTATGCTTTAGTATATGGGCATGATGCAGTACTACTTGTGGAAATTAATGTTAAGTCCTTGAGGGTGAGATGCCAGGATCAGTTAATTCTTGAGCAGTACCATCAGAGTATGTGCTTGGAATTAGAAAGTGTGGATGAAGCTAGAATTCTAGCATTAAATAGCATTCTTTTCCAAAAGAAGAAAGCAGCCAAAAACTATAATAAGAAGGTCAAGCACATTAGCTTTGATGAAGGTGATTTGGTATGGAAGACAATACTCCCAATAGGGATTAAAAGCCACAAGTTTGGCAAATGGTCACCTAACTGGGAAGGACCATATCAAGTTCATAGAGTCTTCCCTTCGGGAGCATATCATTTGAAAATTTTGAATGGATATGTATACCCCAAGAAGATTAATGGCAGATATTTGAAGCCTTATTATCCAACCGTGTCAGAAACACAAGGAATATAATAAGTGCTAAATGGAAAGAGCATGAAAACACTCAAATAATAAATAAGGATTTTTATTTCATAATGAGTTGAATACATGTAGCCATAGATTGGCCCAAAAGTCAATACAATGTTTCAGCTGTTCCTTTACAATAGACTCTATACTCTTAAAAGATGGGAACAACTGAATGGCTGTAGCCATCTCCTGCTTTCAATCAGCCAGTCCTTGGTTAGTGATCTGCAGCTTGGTAACAGTTTGATCTAAAGCCTGGTTAACTGCTAATAACTCTTCTTCAAGCTGAGCTTTCTTCTCTAGTAGTTGAGCTCGGAATTGGGAGACAGAGGAATGTTGTTCTTTCAATTCTGACACTTCAGCATGTATTTAGGAAACAAAACTTTGGCCTCTCAGCAATTTCTCTTCTGCAGCCTTGGCAACATGGCAGATGTTGATGTAAAAGTCAATAGTGGCTGCCGCCTGAGATAAATGACTTGAAATAGTCATGCTGGATTGCTCAATAACCTTGTAGCACTGGAGGAAGCCATTCTTGATTATAGGCCTTTGCAAGGCTTCGAAGGGGATCCTCGAGAAAGATGTCAGCAACTCCAAACAGCTATCCAAGTCTAATGAAGGCAAGGAAGTCCTACTACTGGAGGAAGAGCTCTCAAAAATTTCTAATAGAGAATCAGTTAGGACTAATGGCTCAGTTTCATTGCTAGCTGTTAGAATGGTGGAAGGCATGTCAAAAAGACTAGCTAGCCTAGCCTCGAAGATGTCCACCTCATCCGTTGACATAGAGGGTGCAAAAAGAACTCTGGTAGAAAGAAGAGATAGCTGCATAGGAATAGGAGAAGAAGGTGAAGCATCCCTAGCAGTCTCCATAGTTTTGGCTACCAGTAAGTCAAGAGAAGAGGGACTGGAGCTAGATAGGGATAGTGGACAAGGAACTGGAGAGCTACCAGTGTCTTCTCTATGGGAATTAGCTATCACTGGAAATAAAGTAATAGCTGGAATTTCCTCAGGAGGGGAAGGAGCAGCAAGGCTTGAAGGAAGAATAAATTGGGTAGAGTTGAAGGATAGAAAAGGAAAGTATGAAATTAAGCCGAAAGATAGGGATGCAGGAATGCTTGGCCTCAAGAAAGGTATGAAAAATGTAGAACCAGGAAGTGGGAGAATTGCTTGAATTGGCTCCACAATTCGAAGTATGTCAACTTCAGATGAAATTAAAGGAGCCCTTATTGAAAGAGAAGGCAGAATAGTTGTTGCTGCAAACGAAGAAATACAAAGTAATGTTAAAGTCTCAGTATCAAGAATTTGAGAAAAGAAAATAAAGGCACAAAGGAAATTACTGGTTCCAGATGTGGTGGGCAATGGTTGGAGAGCTGCAAAGGATATAATGTTCAGCAGTTTGTTGTTTTCTTGCAGCTTCCTTTTGGAGTTCATTAGCAGCAGCAGCTTCATCCCTTAGCATTTGTTGTTGCCTTCTCTTCTCAGCCCTCTAAAATACAATTAGCTCTTTGGAATGTTCTGCCTCTACTGCTTTAGCATATGCTTCATGAATAAGGTCTCTAGTGAAATCAGAAAGAGAGATAGTCATTTTCCTCCTTCTTTTTAAGGGTGTCTCCTGCTCTTTTTCTGTCTCTTCTTTTTCTGCTTCTACATGAACGTTAGGTACCTCCTCTTCAGGGTCAAGTAAGAGCTTTCTTTTCCTTTGCTGTTGCTATTTGCTCTTGAGAAGATTTAAAGCTTGAACCTTTTGGGGAGAATCTCCTTGTGAGGCACCCACACCACCTACACCAAAGAAAGAGCTATAAGTAAGGACAAAAACATCATAAAGGAGGAGAAGAGAAAAGAAACAGGAGTACGTATTTTTCTTCGAGGCAGCTTGAGTAACTCTAGGAGGAGTTGAGGCAGCAGGAACAGACTTTGTAGTGGCAGGCGCAAGAGTTGAAGTAGCATGAGCAGTGAAGGAGGTAACAGCTCCAGTCCCTTTGGACTTGGCTTGAGGTACATCTAGTACCATTAACAGATCTTGAGGAGGAATGGCCAAGTGCACCTCCATATTGGCCATCCACCAGTTCTGGCACCTTTCAGTATGTTGCTTTGAGGTATGAAGGGTAAATACTCAAAGTCAATTAATCCTGGATGAATTTGGAAGTTGCTTCTTCCAATCGAGATCTTCTAATCTTCAGATCCCTACTGGTAAGGCTTAAATTGGTCTGACTGCAGAGAGGTATTGGGACCCCTTGTGAGAATCCAAATTGTCTAGCAAATTGGGTAGGACAATAGGGCTCAGCGATGCATTTGTGATACTCGACTCTCGGGCCACCAACTGAGCATCGCAATGCATGATGGCCGAGAAGCCAAGTTTATACAAGTTAATGAATGCACAAGTAACACACAAGACTCAAAAGGCCTCCACCCTATCATAGACAATCAAGGGGGACGACGACTAAGAAATGAGGCACGTTTCATCACTTCAAGTATGAAACGTCTCTCATTTCTTGTGTTTGGATTAACGTCCGATCCAAACACATGCAATGCAATGCAAACATGTTATCTTGGCATGTTTTACTTTGATTCATTTTGTTTACTCGTTTTAGATTACCGATAAGCCCTTTAACCAGTTAAGTCCAAAAGCGAGAAGTCCTCTAATTTGAAAGACGGACCAAGCCACAAGCTTCTTGAGCATGAAAGAAGCAACCATGCCATTGGGCATGAATGCCTCAATTTCGTGCTCAAACCAACGAAGGGCTTAAGACCTCTTTCAAAGTGATACAACAAATGAAAGATGGCATGCAATGGTATACATTTCAGCACTGAAATGGCACGACAAATGATGCTAAAACATGCTAACAACTCATGCAACGCATGCTAAGAGTCAAGAACACCAAGACTAGCGAAGGACATTACACATGAGGCATGCATTATCAATCTCAAATGGTCAAACCAACTATGGACAGACCTACACCATGCCAAAACAGTGGCAAAATCATGCTGGAAATGAAGCACCAAAAGCTACAACAACATACTCATGCATTGGCTCGCAAGCTAGGCATTAAACACAACTCTCAAACACAATTAAAGAGCGATATATATGAGTGTATGATGAAAGTATATGCTCTGAAATTTCATACCGAATGATGCCATATCATGCACACATCACAAATAAGGCATGCTAGGGGTCTCCAAACACAAGGCTAGCAAAGCCAATTTCACTATAGCCCTACACGGCAAGCCATACATGACCAAGACCACTTGGAACAGAGTTTAAGCATGCTAAATCAAGGCCAAAAGCATGCTGAAATAGAGCTAAAGCAAGCTAGAATTAGAGGCATGAAGCATGATGCATGTTAAGCCTACAAAGGGGGATTGCACTACAAGTACAAAAACCAAGTGAGAGATGACCCCACCAACTAAAATTAGAGTTAAAGCATGGCAAATAATGGCTAAAAACATTCTTGAACTAAGCAAATTCAAGGCACAAAGACATGCTACTTTGCAAGGCCACGAGTAGGATTACACTACAAGTGCAATAAGCATGCAAGAGGTGACCAAGACAGTCAAAAAATAGAGTTATGGCAGGTCTAAAAAGTCATAAAAATGAGCCTAAACAAAGCCACAAAGAAGTAGAAACACATACTCTTTTGATGGGCCATCAACACATGCAAACAAGAGAAGAGGAGAGGGAACAACCCCCACCCATTTGGGACCTCAAAACCACATTTCCACCACTAAAATTTCTTTGGAATTCAGTGGTAGGAAGGCCAAAAAGAGATAGTTTCAAGGGCTTTAAAAGGTAGCACAAAGCAAAGCAAATAAGGCACAAAAGAGTGAGAGACACCCCTAACTCAAACAAGGCCTAAACAACCTTTTTAAACACTTCAAAATAAAGGTTTTTTTAGTTGAAAGTTAAGCCAAAAATAGCATGCAAAGGTGGCCAAATATGTAATCAAAATAAAGCTTAAAAGGGGAAATAGGACTCACCCTTGAAGAACAACAAGAACAACAACTTCTTGACCCAAAAACCAGCTTTTAGACCTCAAATACACCCTCCAAGAACCTCAGCAACAAAGATGGTGGTGTTTGGCAAGGAGTCTCTTGCAAAAGTATGAAGAAAGCTTACTTTTAGGCACTAAAAGAGAGGAGAGAGAGGATTCTAGAGAGAGAGAGGGGAAAATTTGCTCTCAAAATTCTGAACCTCTGGAAAGGGAGAGGGGCCTTCCCTTATATGGAATTACAAGCCTCAAGCTTGTTTGAAATCCCTCCATACACGTGTATGGAAGATGCACTTAGTGGCCAACAACTGGCACAGCTGGCACTAAAAATATCTGCAAAAGCAGAAAAATGGCCGTAGGCCACTTCAAGTGGCCTACCGGCCACTAAAAGTGGCCAACAGGAGGAGAAAGTGGCCTACAACCACCAAAAGTGGCCGACAGCCCCTCCCCTCCCTCTAGGCAAGGGTTAACAAGGTATGGTCCAAAAACAAACCAAAAGGAAGGGATCCAAGAGACCCCAAGGCAAGACGCTTAGCCGAAAGCCTCGGAAACTGGCCTACCGGCCACTGCAAGTGGCCTACAAGGGGGAAAAGTAGCCTACAGCTACAAAAAGTGGCCTACAGGCCTCTCTCTTCCTCCAGGCAAAGACACCAAAGCAGTGGTCCAAAAACAAACCAAGAAGAAGAGAGTTAAGAGACCCCGAGACAAGGCGCTCAGCCGAAACCCCCAGAAACTCATAACGAGTACAAACATGCGTAATCACCGAGTGCACAAACGATGACGTCTGAGTCTTAAGGTCGGTCAAAAATGGGGTGTCTACAGCGGAGCACGCCACTAAGTAGTTTTTTTCGGACCTCTTATAATTTCAGCGTGGCTAGAGTGTCCCATTTCTCACACGATTTCAGTGTGTTTGGAATTTATCTCAGAATGCGTGGAATGCGCTCCCGATTGGTTTTTCTTTGAACCTCTTCTCACGATTTCAGCGTGGTTAGAGTGTCCCATTCCTCACACGATTTCAGCGTATTTGGAATTTATCTCAGGTTGCGTGGAACGCGTCCCTGAGTAGTTGTCTTAGAACCTCTTCTCACGATTCCAGCGTGGTTTGAGTGTTCCTTTCCTCACACGATTTCAGCATGTTTGGGATTTGTTCTTCCTCCTCTCACGATTCCAGCGTGGTTGGAGTATGTCACCCTTTTGCATCTACTGCACTATCTGTTACATCTGTTACATCTATTACATCATACCATTTTATTTCCTACATCCTTTCCATGTCAAGCTTAGTTTGGCATGTGCGCATACATTTCCTCCGTTTAAAGCATGGTTCTGTGGTAATGTGTACGCACCTATTCCACTAAGAGAATTATGGTCTGAGGGTTTCGGCACCTTTTCTGTGTTAGACGTGGTCTGTTTTGTGTCCATACCTTTTATAGGTAAAATGTAGTTTGGCTTGTGTCCCTTATTCACTGCATCCATTGTATTCACTACATTATACTTTGTTTTGTTGCATTTAGCATTTAGGATCACGATCTTTCCTAAGCAGATCATTTCTCACTTATATCATACCACCTAATTACTTGTGTTCTTTTTGCGAAACACATAGTTCTACATGTGCACACGCCTATTCCACTAAGAGAATTGTGGTTTGAGGGTTCCGGCACCTTTTCTGTGTTAAACGTAGTTTGATGTTGTATCTCTATCCCTTTATGGTATTTGTGCAGTTTTGCACTGCTTGTGGTTTGATGATTTAATTACATTGTATATCATGTGCATTGTTTCGTTGCATTGCATATCATTTGTATTGTTTTGTTATATTGTGTATCGTTTGCATTATGCCCTTGAACTACGCTGGTTTGATTCCTTGCAACGGGATACGTAGGCAACCCTCAGGTTCAACCAATTGCATCTGCATTTTGTTTATTTGCCCAAGTCTTACGGCTTTGTCAAAATGGGTCGTCTTCGGGCATTGACATTCACTCACATCACTTTATGACTCTGAGCTCTGTCAAAGAGGGGTAACTGTAAACACCCCATTTTTGGCTGCCCTTAAGACTTGGGCACCTTAGATTGATTACTTGGTGATGAAGGCTATGTTGTGCAAGGTTCAATTTCTTCGGCAAGGAGAGCTTCAAATCCCAACCTTACACCCAATTTTGGACCAAAACCATTTTGACCAAAATGATTTTTAGACCTTAAAACCCTCTCTTTCAAAATATTTTTGAAAGAAAGTTTCTACGATGTTCCGAGACTCGCATTTCGTTAAATGTTGCGCTTTTCGGTAAATCGAGTAAGGATAAAGTGGAAATGAATGAAAGAGAGGTGAACTCTTTGAAAAAATCTTTAAAACATCTTGTTTAAAGGTTTGGAGTTAAAGAAAATAGGAGAGGAGGGAGGAAAACTAGTTTGGGAGAGGTTAGGCATCAATCCGTTAGGACCAAAACTGAACAGTTTTCACTATAATACGCATATCTCTGAACACACTTCGAATTTTGATGTGAAGCTACCACCATTGGAAAGAAGACTTCAGGGGCTTCAATTTAGGCTCAAGAATGACCTAAAAAGGAGTCCAGATGAAGGAGATATGCCCATTTGAAGTTGGACTTGGAGAGTAGATTTTCGCTGTCAGCCACCGGTAGTGGCCGGTTGGCCACCGGTGCAAAAAAACAGATATTTTGCAGATTTTTTTTCCTCCAGCTGTCCTCCAATTGCTCCAGCTATCCAGGGCTTGATATTTTTGACTAAGGCTCATATATTTCTATATATAGATGACCTATCTCTCATATTGAAAGGTTAGAAAGATTTGGAAGTCTCTCTCTCTCTCTCTATAATCCTCTCTCTCTAAACTTCTCTTTCTCTTGAGCTTTTGTGCTTAGAAGCTTGCATACTTCAAAGTTTTTCCTATCAACCCTTGACCAAAGTTGTTCATCTTTGGGCTGAGGTCGCTTGAAGCTCTCTTGGAGCTCCTTAAGTGGGTTTTGGCTTGAATTGGTGCCAAGAATCACTCTTCCCTTCAAGAGGTATAACTTTACCTTTTAAACTTGTTTTTCATAATTGTTTTTGCCATCTTTTTGTACTGTTTTTGGGGTGGTTTTGAACTGAAAAAAAAAACCTCTATTTTTATAACCTAAAAGTGGTGGTTTTAGCCCCTTTTGAGTTAGGGGGTGGTCCACCATTTTGCTTCTTAGCTTGTTAAGCTTTTTGTGCTATTTCTCACCACTTTCAAACCAACTTTTTGGGCCTTTTAACCACTGAAATTCATAGATTTTTCAGTGGCAAAAACCTTATTTTGAAGTCCAAAATTGGAGGGGTTATCCCCCCCTCCTTATGTCTTGTTTGCATGCCTAGATAGAAACAAAGAAGGGACGATGATTGAGGGTTTGGGCTAGAGAGAAGGGAGGAGCTGGAGAAGGTGAAAAGGGATGAATGGAGGAGGGTAGGGGGGAGGTGGCCAGAGCTAGTGGAGTGAGAGGTTGGTGCTGTGACACATGGCGTGTGTCTCGAATCTATTTTAATGATCTGAGCCATTCATATTGTAGGCTTCATCAAGTAAATCATCTATGAAAAAAATTAAATTATTTGGGCATCTGTAACCCATAACAAAATCACATTTATGTTGTAAAAAAATAAACAGCTAGCATAATTTTAATATTTTTTTTGGAAAAATTGAGAGGGTAATTTCTACCAAAGTATTGGGCTTGGCTAAGCTCAATGTGGCCTTGATACTTGGGCTAGACAGATGGGCTTAGCATTAACTTGGGCCGGACAAATCGGCTTAACATGAACTTAGGTCGAACAAATGATGCCAAGTTGATAGGGCTTCAGTGATTGAGTTTGGCACAGGTGGTGGTGCGCCACCGGGCATATTATGCTAGGTTGAAAGGCTTGGCTAGAGGTAATTGTGCGGTCATTATTCTTAGTCCATGCTCAGTTGCTCTTGAGCTGAAATGAGTGGAAAGTGACTAAGTATCTGCACCAATGGAGAGCAACCGGGAAGATTAGTTGCTTGGCCTGGTTGTCAACTTAGAAGTAGATACACTTCACTTACATTCTGTTGAGTATAAAAATTAGAGTACATATAATCTTTTTATTTTTAGTATTATGTATATAATCTGTGATTGTGTCAATCACTGATTTAGTATTGTGTCCTTATTTACATCGTTTCTTAAATTGTATCATGAATCTATTATATATACATGGCCTCTACCTCATTCATGAAAAAGCCAAATAATTCTTTTCATTCTTTTTGGTATCAGAGCTAGATTAAGTACCTAGTAATTTTGCTTCACCAGTAGGCAACAGCCTTGCCTTGGCCGCCCGCTAGACGTCAACCCATTCCACTGCCATATTTTCTTTCAGTATCACTTCATGGTGATCTCTTCCTCTATCCACTAGTTTATTCCTATCTCAAATATCTCTACCATATTTTTTTATACTCGCAATCCATTTTTGTGTGTGTTTCTGTTCCACTTTATTTTTCTCTTTATTTCAATCTCAAATAGGTTTCTATCTTCAAAGCTATTTAAGTTTGAAGGGGGGGTATTATATCTATATCATAGTGAGCATGGTGATATACCATGTGATCCACCTAAGCCGCCCCATTTGGCGCACAACCCAAGTCGGCCCCTTTGACACACAACCCAAGTTGCCCCCTTGGCGCACCACCTAAGTCGCCCCCTCTGGTGCACAACTAAAGCCGCCCCCTCTAGTTCACCACCAAAGCCACCCCTTGGCGCACTCAGTCATTTGTTGCTATCATCATTCAGCACTACGTCATAAGTTATGTGTTGGGCCACGCTTGCTGGTTCAACATCCAGATCTACATTATTCCGGCATGACCCCTTTAAACTGTCTTGACATTGATTTCAGTTAGTCTCTAAAACGGTTCGACATAACCCCTTAAACTATCCCGACATTGATTCTGATCAGTTCCTACAACGGTCTAGCATAACCTTAAACTGTCTTGACATTAGTTCCAATCAGTTTCTGCAACGGTCTGGCACGACCATAAACTGTCTCCCGGCATTAGCTTCGGTCTCTGATGCCGACCGGGGTCTTGTTGGCTGCCGACCTGGGTATTTCCTGGCCATAGATGCTTCGGCAGCTCTTCTAGGGCAATTTAGTCCCTGTTTTTTTTCCCTTTCTAGGTTGTGGTGTTGATGCATTAAGCACTTTTGGCCTTTTTTTATTTAGTGGGCTACCAGATTTGTTCGGTAGCATTTATTTAGACTAGTCGTTGAGTTTTTTTCCGGTTTCTTCCAGTCATCTATTGGCAAGCTGTGATTGTTGAATATCTTCATACAAGCTTGAGGGGGAGTGTTGAGTATAAAAATTAGTGTACATAGAATCTTTTTATTTTTAGTATTATGTATATAATCTGTGATTGTGTCAATCACTGATTTAGTATTGTTTCCTTATTTATATCGTTTCCTAAATTGTACATGAATCTATTATATATACATGGCCTCTATCTCATTCATGAAAAAACCAAAAAATTCTTTTCATTCTTTTCCATTTGGATCATGAGGTGAGGTGAGAAAAGAAAAGAAATGATTATGGTTTCTCACTATTATGTTTGGATGAATAAAAGAGAAGAAAATGTGGTTTTTCACCTATCTTGTTTGGATAGAATAAATAAGAGAAAAGAAACGAAAGTGTTTGATTTCATTTTACCAAAATAACCTTCCATATTAATAAGCTATGTTTTTTTCATAAGGGTAATTTTGATATTTTAGAAAACTTTCATTAAACCCAATTTTTTTCTCACCAAATCTCACCACTTCTAGTGAGAAACAAAACAAATGTTTGGTGAGAGTCATTTTATCACCATCTCTCATCATTTCTCACCTATTTAACCATCCAAACAAGTGAAGAGGTTTTCTATTCTCACAATTTCTTTTCTTTTTTCGCCAAACCCCTCCATCCAAACCGAGTTTTAGACCTGTATGGCCAGGGTGATAAATGATGGGTATTATCCTTAAGAAGTTGACTCCTAGTAGGAAGCTACAAAGTGGAATTAGAGTCCCACTAGGATTCTACTACACCGAAACATATAAGAGCTCAAAGTTTAACCCAAACGAGGTAATGAACTTTATTCACAGAGTTCTTTGAGCTTCTCTCCATTGTTGATCCTATTATGCTAACTTAGGTATCGGAGGGTTTTTCACCACACAACCGCAGGTAAGCTCATCTGAGTTCATGTTTTCAAGCCTTACAATGACGTTTGCAGAGGCATTTACTTGATCACGAGGAACCAACGTGCGAGGTAAATTTCGTGTCTGCACAAAAACAATTAGGGTTGATCATAGGGCGACACATGTCCAATTAATCTCAATTTTTATATAAATGATATGCTCGACAAATCTTACAATATGAACAATTCGAATTATCAAAAATAGGTTCGAGATAAACCTGGTGGGCCGTGATAGCACCGGTGCTGTCACAGCACCCACCATCTATCCAAGTTGGTGGGGGTTAGAGTTAGGGATGGGGATGGGGA
The DNA here is from genome assembly GCA_036172215.1 of Camellia granthamiana. Classification (NCBI taxonomy): domain Eukaryota; kingdom Viridiplantae; phylum Streptophyta; class Magnoliopsida; order Ericales; family Theaceae; genus Camellia; species Camellia granthamiana. The sequence continues at coordinate 87,239,753 of CM069908.1, read as the reverse complement.
TGAGGATAAAGGGAAAGGTGTAAAATGGTAATGAAAATAAATAAAATGGATGGGGAGGTCCTAAGTAATTAGGTGAGGGCTATTAGCAACTCCCATTAAAGTTAAAGTTTTCAAAACTCACTAGTTGCCTCTATAGTGACTCTGCCTATTCCTGGAAGGCCTCCGGCACATGGAATGGGAATGTGGCGCACTATTATGTTACATGTAATCTTCTATTTGCTAGAAAGTATCTGTGTCCACCAAATATGACAAGGATAAGGGTGTGAAATATGTGTCCGACACCCGTACCTATTTTAGACACTTGAATCCTCAAACTTTTTATAATGTTTAAAGAATAAGAAACTCACATTTGTTAGAAAAGAAACATTTATAACCTCTACCATAGACGAGAGAAAATTTCTACTTTTTATTTTTTATTTTTTATTTTTAAATCTTATTCAATTTCAATTACCTTTCTGCAGAATTTTCATTATCTTATCTAAAAATATTATATAATATGTAATATATATGTGTATATAATAGTTGATTCTTGTCATCATATGGAAATTTTTTAATGGAATAAATAGAAAAAAAATTAGGATTAATTTAGATCAATAAATTCACCATTTTAGAACAAAAGTGTCAGGTTTTGGAATGCACAAAAGTAAATCACTTAGGTGTCAATGTTTTTTGGTAAGGCTTTGTATTCAACCAAAGAGTGAAAAATATTGTAATGCGAATTAGTTCTCTTGAGTTTATGGTAATAACAAGTTGAGAATTATACGTCAGTTTGAATCTAATTATCAATTTATGGCTCAGTAGTTTCTGATAATCTTATCTCAATGCTTTTCTTATGTTTATTGCTGAATTTGACATTCAAATTGTGTGTTTTTATTGATGTAGGATAAATTTACTTGGAAAAATGTGGGGAATCTAAGTTGGAAAGTGAGGGAGAATGTTTTTCACTAGTGAGATGTTACCATATTGCAGCAGAAGTATATGCAAGGGCAAACTTACACCTGAAGTGCTTATCTGCTTGCAGCGATGGGAAGTTATTTGACAAGGGGTTGAAGTACATTGAGAGCTGGAAACAAGATGCTGCTACAAGTGATGTAAAAGAATTAGGCACTAATGGGCAAGAATTTATACAGGGAGCTGCTCTTCATTATTACAAGGTCCAAGATGTAAAATCCATGTTACGATTTGTTAGATCGTTTCAATCCATGGAGTTAATTCGCATCTTTTTGAAGAACTTGAGTCTCCTCGATGAGCGTCTGATGTTGGAAGTAGAAATGGGAAACTTCCTAGAAGCTGCCGACATTGCAAAGCTAAAAAGAGATTCTCTCCTTGAGGTTGATTTGGTAGAGATGGCCGAACTTTTCAGAGAAGCATCTATGCTCATTCTCTGGTACGTGTTCAGAGACACTCTGCATACAAAAGGAAAAGAAATTCAGCCTTTGATGCAGTCTATGGAGAAAGACAAACTTCTGACAAGAGCCAAGTCAATTGCAAAAAATCATTCTGATCAATTCCATGAGTTTGTTTGTATGGAAGCTGACATTTTATCAAGAGGAAAAGCTAACAACAATGGAGAACTCCTTGAGAGGGGCTTGCAGTTTATTCAACACTGGAAATTAAATGCACCAGAAGATGTTGGTAGGGTCAAAAGGCATAATGAAATGAAAATAATTGAACAAAAGATGTTAGAAAGATGTGCACGTCATTATCATGATCAGAAAGATTATCATTCCATGATGAAATATGTGGAAGCATTTCATTCCATAGAGTCGATTCGTGACTTCTTGAGGTCTTTGAATTGCCTTAATGCGCTTCTGTTCTTGGAAGAAAGAAGGGGAAACTTCGTGGAAGCTGCCAATATCGCAGAGCAAAAAGGAGAACTTTTACGTAAGGCTAATCTTCTCGAGAAGGCTGAACAATATGATGAAGCATCTAATATTATTCTCTGGTTTGTCTTTGCTAGATCTCTTTGGGTTTCCCAAAGCAAAGGTTGGCCTTTGAAGCAGTTTAGAAAGAAGGAAGAGCTTCTCACAAGAGCAAAGTCATATGCAAGGAATCACTCGGATCTCTTCTATGAGTTTGTCTCTGCAGAAGTGAATATTTTATCGAACAAGGAAAGTAGCTTGTCTAAACTGAGCGAATATTGGCTTTCTTCCCACGGACATGAAAGTCTGAGAGCTGAAATTTATCAGTTCAGAAAATTTTGGATGCTCATCTCAATTCAGATACCTCGAAGTATGAGTGCAGTAAAGAAATGGTTACTGATATGAGAAAGCATTCAGAAGACATGATTTCCCAGAACTGGATTTTAGCTGAAACATTGGTTTACTTTTGGAATGTTTGGAAGCAGATGATTGTGATTGTAATTGATCACTACCTCCAGAGAATCGGACAAGAAGGAGTTAGTGAGTATAGTAATTATGAGGAGTTTTGCTTGAATTATATGGGTGTGCGAAAACACGATTGTAATCAGGGAACAATTTACCTCTTGCTTGAACCTGATGCCAACTGGATAAGAGAAATCGATGACAGATCCCTCGAGAGGAATGGCAATATGGTTCATATTGGTGCTCGCCAGTTTGTCTTCCCAGCATTGAGGTATTGGAGTTCGGAAATATTTTTTGTTGGTGTCAAATTATTAGAAACTCTGAAAGCCATTCACGAGAACACTGTCAAAAATTTCTTCTTCATGTTTCACCAGAGTGTACTTGTCTGTATCTTTGAGGTTGCCAAGTTTCTTAAGGAGTACAAGTTTCACCACCGCGAGAACAATAAAGCATTTGTGCAGGACTACCTTACACCATTTATTCAGAGCTTCGTTGGCCATGTATTTCCTCATGACTGGTGAAAATCATTTACAGAGAATTCAATTGTTCTGAGAGGAACCAACCTGTCTATGAATTTGATAAATGAAGCAATTTTGGCAAACATAAGCTCAAATGGGGAGTTAGTGACATATGGGCAAATGGGGAGGGTGGTGATGATAATACTTGGGTCTGGTAAGCTAAATAAAGAATTATATGGGAAGGTTCTGAGCTACTTTTGCAAGAATTCACAATGGATGACATTTATCGAACAACTCATTGAGAATATAGCATCAGATGTTGCTTTAGTAGAGGTATCTTTGGTTCACAAATTCCATGAAGCTCTTGAAGATACTTATTTTGCCAATTGGAGGTCAGAAAAGGATTATATATCGCCTACTTGTTTCTTTCATCTTCTTGAGCGTCTTTTGTTCATGGTATCCTACTTCCAAGGATGTTATTTATTCACTTCAAAGGCATCACTTAATGAATGGCTTAAAAATCCGAATGGCAGTTTAGTTAATGATATCAAATCATCATCACTTGATTTGGGAGAAGACATCCACAATTTTATTGCAAACCTTGTTCAGGAGATGCTTCTCAGCAAGTCTGCTACAATGGAGTGGATTATGTCAACAGAAAGCATATCGGAGGATTACTATCCTTTCTTTGTTTTGAGATTGATTGTTCTATTATGTCTGGTTTGTGTAAACTTTGGGAAGCATTTTGATAAGCTTTTTGACCTGCTGGATAGGAGTGATATTAGTTCAGAACTGCCACGGGCATTTGGTGATGCCATTTGTAGGAGGGAATGTTACTTTGTCGATGCACTTGCTGATGCACTTAAAAAGATTGGAAACCCTCTTGTTGTAGTCGGTGTTGGAGACAATTTTTTAATATTTCCTTGCTCCGATGCAGTTTTTGTAAACCTGAAGGTAAACAAATGCAGGGAGGATATATTAAGAGAATTGTTTTCAGATGAACAAAAGACGATGGTTGGAGAGAAGGATTTCATTTATCCATTTTCAAATGGCAATTATGGTCTCTTTTGGGAAATGTTTGATGCTTCAAATTCAGAGAACGAAAAGAATAGAAATGCAATGAGCCTCGTGTCTGCTGCACCAAAAATTAAGGTAAAGCTAAATTGTTATCATAAACTATCAAATGCAAATGAATTTAAGACAATTTGAAATCTGAACCCATCTACTCTCTGTTCTATACTTCCAGGTGGAGGCAGAAAAAAAATTTCGACTTTTATCTGCTGTGGTGGATTTTTTTCGACACAACATTAATGAGGACGGTCAAAACCTTTGGGCGGAAGCTAACACGATGCTGGATGAGTTGAGGCATCTTTCTTTTGCATTGGATAGAAGGTAAGATTGTTTTGTCATAACTACACATTCTGACATGCTTAAGTTCTTGTTATCATATCAAGTTAAAGCTTAGTGTATGTAATTTTTCTCTTTAAATGTGGTTCAACCTGTTCATATACTTTATTTTTACTTCCAAAAAACTTGAAGAGATTACTACTAACTCAAACCTAATGGTTGGCTTTATGCATAAAATCTAGACAAATCATCTTCATTTCGTTTCATTGCGAAAGAATTGCCTTAGAAGCTCTGGTGTGATAACTTCCTAATTGTTCCCATAATGCTGAAATCTTCCCTGTTCTATTCAGTAAGCAAGAAATTGAGGATGACATCTCAACAATCATTGAACTCGTAACGAGATTGCAGTTAAGAGGACCAAGGTTGGACTATTTCTTGAATCGTTGCAAAATGATAGGCAACAAAGGAATCAATGCAGCAAAAATAAAATAGTTGAGCAATCCTGCAATGTTGTAAGGCGGTTTCTTCAATTCAGTAATACTTTACCCCTTGTATTTCATGTTTGTTGCAATATTTAGTTGTCATCATTATCACTGAATGTCCTACTTTCCAAGAACATTTGCAAATGAAACAAGCAATAAATATGTAAAGGAATTCTATTTGTTTTGTAAGCAGTATAAGTGAGCTGATCTACCCTTGTAAAAGCATGTAAATATTCCCAAAAAAAAAAAAAATTCATTAAATTTCTATTCAGAAGTAGCTTCATGTAAAAGATGTAAAAGCTTTGGCAAACTCTCAATACTTGTTGTGATCATGGATGGAGTATTTGTTAGAATCTTCCTATTTGTAATCCGATTTAGAACTTTCCTATTGCCTTTAAGGTTTCTTCCTATTTATTTGGAGTCAATTCAATCACATAAAGAATACAATTGGCATTAATGCAATAATATAAGTTTCTCTTGTTATTCAAACTTACGACATTGACACTTATTTTTGGTTTAAGTATGTTGTTGCCAAACAAACCAGCTGCTGAAACACAATATTCTACAACACACTTATATGGGTTGGAGCCTACATTCCCACATTGTTTGGTCCCTTACCCATGTGACTGTTGTAGAATATTGTGCATCTCTCTATCTTTTTGGTTGCTGGAAAAGGGTAAGCGATGCTTGTATTTCTTCTAGAGTTCGCCCTTTAGTCTCCGGGACCAGCTTCACAACAAACAGAGCAGTCAAACCACAAATGCCAACCAATATGAAAAACGATCCTGAGTGACAACAGTGAAAAATAAGAACTCAACTCATACACATGTATTCAGAGAGAGAGAGAGAGAGAGAGAACCTGCGGAGCTCCATTGAAGTACAAAATTAAAAGTGTATGCAACAATCCAAGAACTTGCCCAGATGAGAAAAGTAATAAAACTTCCAGCTGAACCCTTTATGTCTATAGGAAGCAGCTGAAAAAATAAAACCAACGTCGTCATGCTTAAGTAACAAAAAAATAGTTCTTATATCATGCTAACTACCGGTTAATATTTCCATACAAGATAATATGAAGATTATTGTATTTTCTATTAGTTATTTAGGGTAGTTTCGTCTATTAGATTATTAGGGTTTAGGTTATATATATTGTACTCAATAATTGTTCTAGATATATGAAATAGATGTTCTTTGTTAACATGGTATCAGAGCAAAGTTGCGATCGAACCTAGGTTATTCTTGGCACCAGAAGTTGCACATCGCAGGTCTGCCTCTGTCTCTTTCGCATCGCAAAGCATCGTCGCAGCCTTCGTCTGTCTCTCTCTCTCGCATCGCAGAGCATCGTCCATCCCAGTGCTTGCAAGTGGTTCATCTATCTCTCTCTCTTGCATCGCAGAGCATCGTCCATCCCAGTGCATCGCAGTCTTCAGAGTGGTTTGATCATGTACTAGGGTTTACTTGGAATTTTGTGTTCAAAACCCACGGTTGGGTTGATAAACAGCGTCTCCACTTCTCTCTCTCTCTGGTACTGTTCACTTCCACTATTAATTTGAGTTATTGATTTGGGTACTGTTCACTTCCACTATTCATTTGAGTTATATGAGCATTTGGTGAGTTATAGAAATTGTATTTAGAGGAAAATTTGAGGGCTATTTGTTGATAAGTGTTGGAACAGTGAATTGAAATTTAGAAATATGGCTGAGGATAAATTGCAAGCTATCACTACTAAGTTAGATGGTACCAATTATTCTTATTGGTCTCATGTAATGAAGAATTTTATAATGGGTAAAGGCATGTGGAACTATGTTATTGGTATAACTATTAGACCTGTGGAATCCAAAGAAACTGAGGCTGCTATTTCTACATGGGATAAGGAAAATGCACAAATTCTTACTTGGTTTCATAATTCAGTTCAAACCACCATTGGTATGAATTTTTCCAAGTATTCTACTTCTAAACAAGTTTGGGACTATTTGAAAACTATGTACCTTGAGTCTAACTTTGCAAAATAGTATGAACTTGAGATGTCTATTCGCAGTGCTAGTCAAAAAGATAAGTCCATTCAGGAGTTCTATAATGAGATGACAACTTATTGGGATTAGCTTGCGTTAATGGAACCATCAGATTTGCAGTTACTTGACAGTTATACCAAGTATCGGGAGAAGCAACGTCTTGTTCAGTTTCTTATGGCACTTCGTGATCAATTTGAGCCACTTCGGGGAGCTATTCTTCATCGGTCCCCCTTACCTTCTGTTGATGGTGCTATCCGTGAGCTTATTGCGGAAGAAACTCGGTTTAAGGTGGCTCATGGTACTCCTCATTCCCAATCAGTTTTTGCCACTCCTTCGCTCTTGCCAACCCCACCATCTTCTTTATTTCAAGTTACTGGTAAGCCCAAGCCTCGGGTTTCTATGGATGAGTGCAGCTTCTGTCATCAGAAAGGTCATTGGAAACATGCTTGTCCTAAGCTGGTGCAGCCCAAGGGCCGTTCACCTGGTCCACCCATCCTCTAAGCCGACATCTTCGGGATCTCGCTCATCTGCCGCCTTTTCTGCACCAGTTTTTGAGAATGGTCTATCTTCCAATATGCAGTCTATGTTTGAGCAGTTCAAGTCTTTCATGGTGGCCAATCCAACTCTTTCGTCCCAGGCTTCCGCTATGACTACCACTCAATTAGGTTTGTCTGGTTCATCATCCTCAGGTAATATCCACACTTCGTGGATCTTTGATTCTGGTTGTTCACATCATATGACCCCTGTTGCATCTCTCCTTAGTAATTGTGTCTCCCCTCCTTCTCCTATCACTATTGCTACTGCTAATGGTTCATCTATGCCTGTCTCCTCTATTGGCTCTATTTTCTCTTCCCATTTGTCTCTTTCTCCTGTATTTTATGTACCTCACCTCTCACTTAGTCTTATTTCTATTAGTCAATTATCTGATTCCAGTTTTGATGTTGTTTTCTCTTCCTCTCATTGTGTTGTGCAGGATCGGGTCTCCAAGAGGCAGATTGGGATCGGGCGTAGAGTTGGAGAACTATATATCTTGGATAGCTTACATGTTCCTTTAGATGTGTCTTCTACTGCATTGTCTTCTTTTTGTTTAAACAATAAGTCTTCTTTATTTTATATTTGGCATTCTAGGTTAGGTCATTTGTCGAGTAATTGTTTGAGGATGTTAGTTCAGTCTGGTCATTTAGGCCATTTTCCCATTGCTGATATTTCAGAGTGTCGTGGTTGTAAATTAGCTAAAATGTCTGCTCTTCCATTTAATAAAAGTAGTTCTATTTCATCTTCTCCTTTTCAATTGGTTCATACTGATGTTTGGGGTCCTTCCCCTATAGTTACTAAGGGAGGTTCGCAATATTATGTGTCTTTTATGGATGATTACAGTCGGTTTACATGGGTTTATTTGATGACACGAAAATCTGATTTTTACAAAATATATTTCAATTTTCACTCCATAATTTGCACTCAATTTTCCACCACCATTAAAGTTCTCCGTTCTGATTTGGGGGGTGAGTATTACTTGTCTAAGTTTGAGGAGTTTTTAGCTACTCATGGTACTATTCATCAGTCTTCTTGTTCAGACACTCCTGCCCAAAATGGTCGAGCTGAGCGTAAACATCGCCATCTCCTTGATACAGCTCGTTCTTTGCTACTCTCATCCTTTGCCCCTTCTGTCTTTTGGGGAGAAACTGTGCTCACTGCTGCATATCTTCTCAATTGGATGCCTACTCCTCTTCTCTCCAGTTCATCTCCATATGAGCGTCTTCTTAGTGTTACTCCCAATTATTCTCTTCTTCGTGTTTTCGGTTCTATATGCTTTGTGCTCCTTCCTAAACGGGCGCGCTCTAAGCTTAGTTCTCGTTGTGTCCTATGTGTCTTTTTAGGGTATGGCATTAATCAGAAAGGTTATCGGTGCTATGATCCTGCCACCAAAAAGCTTTATGTGTCTAGGCATGTCACTTTTTTGGAAAAACTACCCTACTACACTATACCTTCCACCCCTGTCCCTATTACCAAGGAGGAATTGGTTCACATTGACCCATTTCCTTATGATGTTTCGTCTGATGAGTTTGTTTCTGATCTTGAGATCTCTACCTTGCCTCTTCCTAGTACCTCTAATATCTCGCCAGCTCCTCCCTCTCCAGCTCCCGCTTCCCCTGTTCCTCTTCGTGTTTATCAGCGTCGCAAAGCATTTCCAAGTTCGCCTGTCTCTAGCTCTACTTTCACTCAAGTTGTTTCTTTGGATCCCGCTCCTCCTGCACGTCGTTTTCCCATGCGTGATCGTCGTGCTCCGAACTGGTATGGTTTTGGTAATACATGTTTTTCCCTTTCCTATCAGTCTTTTCTTTCTTGTCTTCATACTTATTTTGAGCCTAGGTCCTACAAGGAAGCTTGTCATGATCCCAATTGGATTGCTGCCATGAATGACGAGTTAACTGCTTTGGCTAACACTCAGACTTGGGATTTGGTTCCATTACCTACTAGCAAGAATATTGTAGGCTCTAAATGGGTCTATAAGGTCAAAACCCTTTCTGATGGTTCTTTAGAACGATACAAGGCTCGTTTGGTTGCCCAGGGCTTTTCTCAGGAGTATGGGATTGATTACGATGAGACTTTTGCCCCCGTTGCCAAGATGACTACTGTTCGCACTCTTATCTCTGTTGCTGCTGCCCATCACTGGCCTTTGTTTCAACTCGATGTCAAAAATGCCTTTCTGAATGGGCATCTTGCAGAGGAAGTATATATGCGCCTTCCACCGGGTCTCTCACACCCTCCTGGTGTGGTTTGTCGTCTTCGTCGTGCTCTCTATGGTCTTAAGCAGTCTCCTCGTGCTTGGTATGAGCGATTTCACTCTGTTGCACTTCAACTTGGGTTTTGCCCTAGTCATCATGATTGTGCTCTATTTGTTCGGCATACTTCTGTTGGCCTTGTTCTTCTTCTCTTATATGTGGATGATATGATCATCACTGGCTCTGATTGTAATACTATTGAGGAGGTTAAGCATCAGTTGTTTTAGGAGTTCGAGATGAAAGATTTGGGGTCTCTTTGATATTTTCTTGGTATTGAGGTTGCTACTTCTCCTACTGGGTATCTTCTTTCTCAGACTAAATATGCCCATGATATTCTTTCTCGTGCCAATCTCACTGATGATAAGATTGTCGACACTCCTCTTGAGTTGCATGCTAAGTTTTCTGCTTCTGATGGCGTTCCTCTTAAGGATCCCAATTTGTATCGTGAGTTGGTTGGGTGCCTTGTTTATCTCACCGTTACTCGTCCGGATATCTCCTATGCTGTGCACATTCTCAGTCAGTTTGTTTCTGCTCCTCGCTCCACACACTGGGCTGCCTTACTCCGTACTCTGCGCTACCTTCGGGGCACTTTGTTACAATGTCTGCTGTTATCTGCCTCTTCGGACTTGACTCTCCATGCCTATGCTGACGCTGATTGGGCCGGTGACATCTCTGATCACAAATCCACTTCTGGTCTTTGTGTTTTTCTCGGTGATTCTCTCATATCTTGGAAAAGTAAGAAACAGTCTGTTGTAGCTCGTTCCACAGCTGAGGCTGAGTATCGTGCCATGGCTCATGCTACTTCCGAGTTAGTTTGGCTTCGCTGGCTTCTCTCTGATATGGGCATCTCTCTTTCTGATCCGACTCTGTTGTATTGTGACAATCAGAGTGCTGTTCAGATTACTCATAATTCAGTCTTCCATGAGCGGACCAAGCATGTTGAAATCGATTGTCACTTTGTCCGACAGCATCTTCAGGCTAGCACTATTTCTCTTCCTTTTGTTCCGTCCTCTCTTCAGTTGGCCGATTTTTTTACAAAGACTCATACTATTGCTCCTTTTCATTTTCTTCTTAGCAAACTTTTGATACTTTCTGCGCTCGCATTCTCAATTTGAGGGGGGGTGTGAAGATTATTGTATTTTCTATTAGTTATTTAGGGTAGTTTCGTCTATTAGATTATTAGGGTTTAGGTTATATATATTGTACTCAATAATTGTTCTAGATATATGAAATAGATGTTCTTTGTTAATAGATAAAAGAATCTTGGTTTAATCTAGATTTGACATACCTCTGACAAGATAATCCAAGGTGCGCCACTAATCCCTATTGAAAAAGATGATCCGTACACCTGGTTGCAAAAATCAATAATTCACATGTTGCTCGGTTTCACGCATTGATAAGCTATAATTTGGCACAAACAGAACAAAAAATTGATAATGTAAGATTTCACTTTGTCAAAAACAAGTACAAGACTTTAAATTGCATACAATCGTTTAAATTGCATTATTATGGGCAGAAAATATCAGGACGAGAGAATATTACAAACAAAACGTCAAAATATTTACTTTTTAGCTGTTTTTCCATTCATACATAATAAGAAAAGTGGGAAAAGCTATGTTTGAATTAAATCATTACCAGTATCCCAGCCAACACCAATACAGCTGTTATCTCCTTTTTTTGATCAAAATCCTGCTCGCGATAATTCAAAAATAACCATCTTTTAGTTAAAATAAATAAATAAATAAAATCCATTTTATTTTGAAGCTACCTTCAAGAGGAATCCCAATCCTACAAGAATATTTCCCACACATGTTCCTGCTGCAGAAATCTGCATAAACTCTGATTCTCAAAATCTACTGATTACATTGAATTCTTATATAAATAAATAAATAAAACTCTTTCACATTCTAACCATCCATAGTGGTCATTGCCCGGATTTATCCATTAAGACTACACCCAAAATGGAAAATGGAATCTGCAAAATCATACATTAGCTGAGAATTACATCAATCAAAATCCCATATCAAACACAAACTAGTTAACGACTCAAGTACCTGAATAATAGCCAGTGTGGGAGCCGAATAAACAGATAAATCGGAAGGGGCATGTCTTAGTATTAACATTAACCAGACGTCCAGCAAAGATTAATCGGCCCCATCCTGCAAGTCTAGGGTGGGCCGAATACGATACGTAAGCCGATTAATAAAGATCGTTGGGCGCCGAATATAAGAACAGGTAATGATTGAAAACCAAGCTCAGGCCCCGAGGCCTCAGGAGGAACAGCTATAAATAAAGGAAGCAGCGTTCTTGGAAGGTATGTAAGAAAAATACACTCCACTAAACTTAAGATACAAACTCTCTTGAGTAGATGAACTGACTTGCCCGTCGGAGTGCTAATCCCGGCACCCCCGACCGGAATATTTGTTTTTGCAGGTGACTAGCAGAGAATCAAGAGCGTCTTCCTCGATCAGAAGAGTATTTCCAAAAACCACTTCCCCATAATTGGCGCCGTCTGTGGGAATACTCAAATACATCCATGGAAGGCGTGACGCAAGATCCTCCGATAGCCACCGACGAGACCACACAGAGAGACGACATCACCCCGGCAGATATGCTCGGAAAGGAAACCATCGCTGCGAGACGCGCCTTGAATTTTGATTCACCAACGACTTCAGCGCATGAGACGATGCAAGCCATCATAGAACAAGCTAAACAGAATGAGCAAAGGCTGGAAAATATGCTCGCAGAAAACGAACGCCTCCGACAAGATTTGGCCCTGGAAGTAGCAAAATCCAAAGAAGCCGCGCGCCAAGACCCCGAACGACCCCCGAGGGCAGGTAAACAACGACCTCGAGCCCGACCAAGGGAAACTGATAGCGACTCCAATTCATTATCCACAGAGCATAACAAAGGACGCTCGGACACTTCCAGCTCCTCTGAAAAAAGCCCACGTATAAGGAACAAGCGCAGAAGAAGCAGCTCAGACGAAGAGGACCGGCACGATCCTTTCATCCGACGAATCGCGAGGGCGGCCCTGCCCAAGAAGTTCAAAGCTCCATCATTTACTCTCTACGACGGAAAATCAGACCCCACCGATCATATACGTCACTACAAGTAGGCCATGACGCTGCATGCAGACAACGAAGCCCTCATGTGCCAAATATTCCCCAGCAGTTTGGGGCCACTAGCTGTCAGATGGTATTGCAAGCTAGAGCCAGCTTCGATCAGAAGTTTCTATCAATTGCAAAAATCCTTCAGGGCCAGGTTCATCACCAACGAGGTACAGCCAAAACGGGCCGACTCTCTCTGGGCTATGCAAATTCAATCGGGAGAAACGCTGAGAGCATATTCGGCGCGATATTGGGAGTGCTTCAACCTCGTTGACGACGCTTGCAACGACTCCATGGCCGTCACCGCCTTCAAAATGGGACTACATCCTGACAGTGCTCTTCGCAACTCCCTGACCAGAAGACCCCCCAAAATAGTCTGGGCGTTGATGAAGAAAGTCGAAGAGTATTGCAAAGTGGAAGATGATACCCTGAGAATCAAAGCTCGTCGAACGTCCACCAAATCGGGACCTCCTGACATTGCTCAACCGATAAGCTCCATGCCACCTCTGAGCCCCGAGCCGCGACAACGTGCTAAACGGGATAAAAGGCGGGACTCTCGCCGATCGAGCGATCAATGCTCCCACCCGACGAATGAGCAATTGCAAGTCGATAGTAGGCGCTCAAGGCGCGCCGACAAAAAGTACACGGAACTGTCAGAGCCAATCACCGCCGTAATGACCAAAATCCAACACCTCCCATTCTTCAAATGGCCGTCAAAGATGGTGGGACCACCCGATACACGACGAAGGGACCGAAGGTGCGAATATCACAGAGATCACGGCCACGAAACAGAGAGTTGCTACGCATTAAAAGACCACCTGGAAGAACTGGTGCAAGACGGTCGACTGCAGCAGTATGTGAAACAGGGAAAGCCAACCAAGGCATTAGCATTAAGACAGGACTCTCCCCCACTCGGCATGATCCACGTAATTTACAGCCTGCCCACACTCCCGGCCATGCACACAATTCGATCGCACCCAATTTTACGAGGACGCCGTATTTCGACTGACCGGTCCGAAGAAGCTCCGACAATTGCCTTCAACGACTCCGACCTCAATGGCGCAACGGCTTCCCACGTTGATCCGTTGGTTATTGGATTACGCATAAATCAGTTCGTCATTGAACGAATCCTCATAGATCCAGGGAGTAGTTCAGAGGTCATGTACTATCAAACTTTCGTCAAGATCCGTCTCAACGAGGCAGATCTATCCCCGGCACCTCACCCACTGTTCGGCTTTAATATGAACCCGGAATACCCATTGGGCAAGGTCACATTACCTGTTCAAGCAGGATCTAGAACGGTCGAAGTGGAATTCCTGGTCGTGAAGCTCCCCTCGCCGTATAATGCTATAATGGAAAGAGCCTGGCTACATATCATGAAGGCCGTCCCAAGCACCTACCATCAGATCCTGCGTTTCCCAACAACCCACGGCATTGAAGAAATACGAGGTTCCCCCCAAGCGGCACAAGCAGAGTTCTGAGGAAAACCCTATCACTGACCCGATCTGTGGGCTCTGATAACTGTAAATATATTTTGCCCCTGGAATATGAACTACTTTTCCTCGACGCTGAAAATCATATGTCGATTCCCAGTGGGGCACTTGCCACAATTGGCCAAATCAAGTCTCCGGATTCGGAGCGCCCTTCGTGTATCACGATTGGCCAAATTAAGTCCCCGGATTCGGAGCCCCCTTTGGCGCATGCCGCCTTAGGGCCAATTAAGTCTCCGGATTCGGAGCCCCCTTTGGCGCATGCCGCCTTAGGGCCGATCAAGTCTCCGGATTCGGAGCGCCCTTCGTGTATCACAATTGGCCAAATTAAGTCTCCGGATTCGGAGCCCCTTTGGCGCATGCCGCCTTAGGGCCGATTAAGTCTCCGGATTCGGAGCCCCCTTTGGCGCATGCCGCCTTAGGGCCGATTAAGTCTCCGGATTCGGAGCCCCCTTCGTGTGTCACGATTGGCCAAATTAAGTCTCCGGATTCGGAGCGCCCATCGTGTATCACGATTGGCCAAATTAAGTCTCCGGATTCGGAGCCCCCTTTGGCGCATGCCGCCTTAGGGCCGATCAAGTCTCCGGATTCGGAGCGCCCTTCGTGTATCACGATTGGCCAAATTAAGTCTCCGGATTCGGAGCCCCCTTTGGCGCATGCCGCCTTAGGGCCGATTAAGTCTCCGGATTCGAAGCGCCCTTCGTGTGTCACGATTGGCCAAATTAAGTCTCCGGATTCGGAGCCCCCTTTGGCGCATGCCGCCTTAGGGCCGATCAAGTCTCCGGATTCGGAGCGCCCTTCGTGTATCACGATTGGCCAAATTAAGTCTCCGGATTCGGAGCCCCCTTTGGCGCATGCCGCCTTAGGGCCGATCAAGTCTCCGGATTCGGAGCGCCCTTCGTGTATCACGATTGGCCAAATTAAGTCTCCGGATTTGGAGCCCCCTTTGGCGCATGCCGCCTTCGGGCCGATTAAGTCTCCGGATTCAGAGCGCCCTTCGTGTATCACGATTGGCCAAATTAAGTCTCCGGATTCGGAGCCCCCTTTGGCGCATGCCGCCTTAGGGCCAATCAAGTCTCCGGATTCGGAGCGCCCTTCGTGTATCACGATTGGCCAAATTAAGTCTCCGGATTCGGAGCCCCCTTTGGCGCATGCCGCCTTAGGGCCGATTAAGTCTCCGGATTCGAAGCGCCCTTCGTGTGTCACGATTGGCCAAATTAAGTCTCCGGATTCGGAGCCCCCTTTGGCGCATGCCGCCTTAGGGCCGATCAAGTCTCCGGATTCGGAGCGCCCTTCGTGTATCACGATTGGCCAAATTAAGTCTCCGGATTCGGAGCCCCCTTTGGCGCATGCCGCCTTAGGGCCGATCAAGTCTCCGGATTCGGAGCGCCCTTCGTGTATCACGATTGGCCAAATTAAGTCTCCGGATTCGGAGCCCCCTTTGGCACAAGCCGCCTTAGGGCCGATTAAGTCTCCGGATTCGGAGCGCCCTTCGTGTGTCACGATTGGCCAAATTAAGTCTCCGGATTCGGAGCGCCCTTCGTGTATCACGATTGGCCAAATTAAGTCTCCGGATTCGGAGCCCCCTTTGGCGCATGCCGCCTTAGGGCCGATTAAGTCTCCGGATTCGGAGCGCCCTTCGTGTGTCACGATTGGCCAAATTAAGTCTCCGGATTCGGAGCCCCCTTTGGCGCATGCCGCCTTAGGGCCGATTAAGTCTCCGGATTCGGAGCCCCCCTTTGGCGCATGCCGCCTTAGGGCCGATTAAGTCTCCGGATTCGGAGCCGAGTCATCTCCTTGAGGCCGATTGGGCCGGAGCAGACGGCACGAATGAAAGATTAATTGCTCATATCTAACACACTAGAACAGATCATACATTCGAAATAACGGGCAGGCAGATTTAAAATAAAACCATTTATTCGATCAAACAATTGTTACAAAAAACGCAACCCGCATTCGAGCGTTACAGTATCGAAAGCATAAATATAACCATTTATTCGATCAAACAGTTGTTACAAAAAACGCAACCCGCATTCGAGCGTTACAGTATTGAAAGCATAAATACAACCATTTATTCGATCATACAGTTGCAACCCGCGTTCGAGCAGTACAGTATCGCAAGTAAAAAAGAAACAAGATGCGCTGGTAAAGCAGCATCGCCGAATCGACAGGCGCCGCCTTGAACCTCCACGGTGTGCAATACCTTGAACCAGATATGCTCAGGCCCACAACTCGCACAGCGCCAAACTTCCCCTGATACCATTGACAATGTCAAGGCAAAGATCCAGGACAAGGAAGAATGAACTTAACAGTTGTTGCCTCTCTTTTCGGGGTGATCTGCTTCGACGACTTGGAGACTTACAGATCTCAGGCTCTTTGAACGACTTAACCCCCTCACACCTAGGTTTTCTGATGAAATCCATCGCAACGCCAAATTCGACCAAAGTCTAACCCTCTGAAACCAAAATCACCATCCCACGCAAGGAATGATGAGTCGAGTGGGATTACTGGTACGAAGCGCCTGCTCCTTTTATTCTCAGCGACGACTGCGATCTCGAGGTCCCAATCCCAAGAGAGTCTGATAGCCCACGCATTCACTGGATAAAACGAGCGTCGATTGACATTCGTAGCTACCAGCCCACTAATCCCACCGGCCAAGTAATAATGCGCCAACTTAAGTCCAAGATAAATAGCCGTCGAAACCATAACGGCCGTGCAGACCCTACGGCCGTGCAGACCCTACCGATAAGCCCGCGTATGGCCGAACAGTTAACAGCCATCTGGGCCGGACAATATTTAGACAACACAAAATACACATAAGCCGAATACGAATGACAACGAGACGGTAAAAATGAAACGTTCTTTATTTAGTAAAATAATAAGTTACATAGTTTCAAACGCGCCGTGCGTTCCAATTTTACAACTACTAAACTTATACGGCGTCGATTTCATCCTCACTCTTCTCAACTTCAAAAGCAGAAAACGGCAAATCTTTATTCCTGTAGCGTGGTGATGCAAAATCAATTCCCGACGCCCGAAGAGCTTCCGCGGCTCGAGATGCCTTGATCCAACCATGCCGAAACCCGCGATTTTCACATCGGCACACTTCTTCGGCCAATCTCTCCTTGGTTTTCTCGATCCCCACTTTTCGGCCCTCATGAAAACCTTTCTCATAGGCCCTCCCCTTCGCGCTCTCTATCGCAAACATACTTGCCGTATCTCGATCGGCGAGTGCGGAGCTGATAAGCCGACTAGTAACCCTCTCCTCCACAATTGGGTTTGCGTACGCGGTGGGTTGTGGCTGTGCCGCCTTGATCTTCCTTAGCTCCCGCTCGGCCGCCTCCGCGCAGGCCTCCAAACTTCGAATTCATTCTTCCTTCTTCTCCATCCCTTGACGGGCAGCGCACAGTCGCATGCCGACTTCGTAAGCAGTGTAAAGCCCCTTCACCGCGCCGTGAACGCCCTCGCGAAACACCTCGTAGTCCTGACGACCAAGCATTGACTGCTGAACCTCAGGAGGGAATATTTGTCGGGCAAAGTCGACCGCTACGTCTGGGTCTCGAACGATCGAATCCGCCTCCGTCATGGGTCTATTCTTTACGAATACCGCAAAGCTTAATGGGCGCGGATTCGCGTCAGACCTCCTCTCAACGCGGGGTTGTGGAGATTTACCCTGCGACTGCTTGTCTCGCCTGGGCGATCTACTGCGACGTCGAGGAGACTGACGCCTCTCTCGACCCCTGGCACTCCTACTTCCTGCACGCGAGGGTTCACCACCTCGGTTCATATCTCCGCCCAGCTCAGCTAAGGTCTTCGCTTCCCCTTTACTATTAAAGAAGAGTCGGTTCGACATTCGCGCAACCAGTTTTCCTCCAAGAGCTCGAGGATACCAAGCTCATAAAGGATGCACCCTTGTTTATTTATCCTTCACAGAGGCAGCATGTTCGAGGCAGTCTCATTAATTAAAGATCCTGAATCGCCCGACGCCGGCTGAGTCGACGGCAGGGGCGCGGTTTACCGTCTCTTCGAATACCCCAGCCGGCTCCTGAATCGATCATAATTCGGCATTTCCTGATTCTAAATAAGCCGTACATACAATATCGTTTGCCCATGTTAGCAAAGGAACCGCCTGGGGCAAGGGCACATTCATCAATATATTCGGCTCAGGTACCCCAGCCGGCTCCTGAATCAATCATAATTCGGCGTTTCCTGATTCTAAAGAAGCTGTACATACAATATCGTTTGCCCATGATTAGCAAAGGAACCGCCTGGGGCAAGGGCACATTCATCAATATATTCGGCTCAGGTACCCCAGCCGGCTCCTGAATCGATCATAATTCGGCGTTTCCTGATTATAAATAAGCCGTACATACAATATCGTTTGCCCATGTTAGCAAAGGAACCGCCTGGGGCAAGGGCACATTCATCAATATATTCGGCTCAGGTACCCCCAGCCGGCTCCTGAATCGATCATAATTCGGCGTTGCCTGATTCTAAAAAGCCGTACATACAATATCGTTTGCTCGCGTGTCTAATCAAAACAAGGCATTCGAAGAAAATGGAGTATAAACGTCAACATCCGCAGATTCACCAATTTATTCGGCTCACAACTTGACAGTTCATAAAAAATCAATGTTGACGCAGGATATTCAATCCCTAAAAGCTGAAACTCAGCAACAATTTTACGCAAAGTAGCAAAAGGCTTTGAGCCAAACTCAGCAAAACGTTTCATTAACATAATCACACAAATTGTGCACAGGAAGTAGTGGCATTACAAGGAAATGTTCATTAATAAATTGCGTACAAGTTAGTAACCAATTTATACATGAAAACTACCCTGAACCAACAAAACCCAACCAAAAAAATATATATATATATTATTAATTAATTAGGAAACGCCTCCCAAATCACTCCTCGGTGTCAGATTCGAGTGGCTCGACATCCACTTGCTCATAAGGAATTGGCAAATCCGATGTAACCCCAACGGCAGCAAGGGCTTTGAGCCACCCATGTTTGAACCCCCGATTCTCAAACTTGGGAACTTCATCAACATATTCAGTGAAAGCGGCGCTCTTTCCCGCCTCGAAAGCCTCAGATACGGCTTTCTCTTTGGCCGCCTTCAGCTCCTCCAGCTGAGCCTCCGCCTGGGCAAGTTCATCCCTTGATAGTTTGAGCGATTCCTCACTCGCATTCGCTCTAGCCTCAGCGTCAGATCGAAGCTGTTCAGCAGAGCGAGCCCTCTCCTTTTCCGCTTTGGCTCGGGCGCTCTCCATTGCGGCCCTCATTTTTTCAAACTCCGTTCTACTCTTCTGACCTTCCACTTCGGCTTGCAGACGGTCAATCCTGCCAAGAGCATCATGCAGACAGCGACCCAAGTCGGCAATCCTGCCGACGGCCTGCAAGAATAAGGGATCATTAGATACCTTTATAAAAAATAAATTCAGAAATAAATATAAGATTCCTACCAGGAGTGCCGACTGCGCAGATAAGGCTACGGCCAAAATATCCGGTACGGCGCAAAAGGCTGCACTGTCAGCCGGCAAGGAAATCGACGCCGCCAAGCTCAACGCAACGGCCGGATCCTCAATGGCAGAAGCATTGGAAGAAATCGGCATATCTCTGATCTTCGGCTGAATAACAAACGGAGCAATCACGTCCGATTCCTCAAGGCGAGGCCGTTTGTCAGGAGTAGCTTCCGAACTGGCTTCCCCCTCGGCGCTGCGTTTTTGGCCGCGCTCCCCTGGAATTTCCCGATCCTCAACGGCCCGCTATTCACCCTCTCTTTCCGTTTCAACTGGCGTAACCTGAGCCAGCCCTTCAACGATGGGTACGGAGGCCTTAGGCAAGTTGGGATCAGATCCTCCGGCCTCGGCCTTTTGTCGAGCAGCCATTTCGCTCGGCGTTTTTCCTACGCGCCATTTGCGAAAGGCTTTCCTTCGCCATACCTTTGAAGAAATCGCCGGGAAGGTCGCCCAAATTCGCGAAAATGTCTCCGGAAGAGACTTCTGCCCGACCCGACGCGGATGGCGAAGGCTGATCGAGTCCGGCAGCCTCAAACGCAGAGCGGACGGCCACGTCAACTTCTTCGGCCTCCACAGTAAACTCTCTCGCCGGATCGGCAACTACTTGTATTTCCGGCTTCCTGCGTCACGCCCCGAATCAGAATCTTCGAGACCGATTTGCCTGAGGTTCTTGTAGCTGGGGAAGATAAGAGCCGAGAGCTGCTGATCGCCGGATGGAATCGGAATGTTGTCAGCAGCCGAAAACGTGGTATAAGTGGGCTCGTACCGAAGTAAGATGTGGGCAGCCCTCCCCTGTTTTTGCACGTTTGGGCGGCCAAAGTAGTCGAGTGCAGTCTTAATATCCCTAAGGACCGTTTCGTCAGCGCAAGTCAGAATCTTCTTCAATTTATTACCTGTAAAAAAGGAATGATTAAGGAAAGAGAGCCGATTAAAAGGTAAACCATTAAACACAAGATACTATGTGGCAACCTGGGTCACCCTTATGTCTGGGGATGGGGTCTAGGCGATCTTTGCCTTCAGCGAACTCCCAATTACCTCGGACATTGACCATTACATCATCAACCCTCTTACCAGAACTAGCAAGCATAGTCACCAAATGATGGTCAGTATCCTTGGCCCTAAGGAAGTACCGACCCAGCCGACCTGAGGATTTGGCTAAAGCATAGCAGTGCCGAATAGCCGAAATTCCAAGATTGATCCCAAGACGCCGGTTTAACTCTATAACACCCATAACGATTCGAAAGAAATTTACGTTGGGCTGAGAAGGAATCAGATTCCAATGGCGAAGGACAGCCCTAAGTAGTGGATGTAGGGGGAAACAGACTCCGCCTTCTGCTATGGACAGGAGGGGGAATACGATTGTATTCTGATCCTCCCTTTCCATATCCAGAGTACTGTCCGTTACAAGAGTTAGATGGACGTCATCGGGAATGGAAAAATGTCGTCGGAAGCCGGAAATGCGACTCTCAGAAAGGAGGTCCTTCAGGTGTTTAGCCATTTCGACGGAGGTCCAAGGTTTCGCCGAAAGTAAAAAACGATAAACAGAGAATAGGGTTACAAAGAAAGGGGAAGAAAACTTACGAGAAGCAGATGAGGCGAAGGTAGACGGACGAAAGTTGCAGAAAATGCGAGTGAGAGAAGAGATGCGCGCTGACGGTCCAGACGTATCAGATGATCGACGAAATGTGCACCAAAAAGGGACTGAAGTTTCAAATCGCAATAAATGTGAGGGACGCATGAATGAAGCGGGAAAGTATAATGATAGATGAAAAGGCGAGCGCTTTCTGACATTTTCTGACGCCTTGGGATACGCGAAGCCTCCTGATCTAAGGGGTTTTTCGAATTCTAAACCAAACACGCCGATTAACTACCGTCAATAGGGAGTTCGGGGGGGCAATTGTGGGAGCCGAATAAACGGATAAATCGGAAGGGGCATGTCTTAGTATTAACATTAACCGGACGTCCAGCAAAGATTAATCGGCCCCATCCTGCAAGTCTAGGGTGGGCCGAATACGATACGTAAGCCGATTAATAAAGATCGTTGGGCGCCGAATATAAGAACAGGTAATGATTGAAAACCAAGCTCAGGCCCCGAGGCCTCAGGAGGAACAGCTATAAATAAAGGAAGCAGCGTTCTTGGAAGGTATGTAAGAAAAATACACTCCACTAAACTTAAGATACAAACTCTCTTGAGTAGATGAACTGACTTGCCCGTCGGAGTGCTAATCCCGGCACCCCCGACCGGAATATTTGTTTTTGCAGGTGACTAGCAGAGAATCAAGAGCGTCTTCCTCGATCAGAAGAGTATTTTCAAAAACCACTTCCCCACAGCCAGTACTGTAGTGCCAAGGGTAGCCGAGCACCTATAAATTATAGATTCATATATCCATTGAAAAAATCTAGAAACCTCCTAGATGTTGATTTGTGATTATGTATCAATTTTAAGCAGAATATAAAAATCCCAAACAAACAATCAAAAGAAAGAGACACAAAGATTTTACGTGGAAAAACCACAATTGGACACCTTCCAATTGTGATAAAAAAAACCATGGGCCACAGCCACCAGAACAATCCACTAAGAAGATATAAAGGAATTACACAGGTATCACTCTCAATTATCTAGCGAATCCACAACGCCTAATTGAACCAACCTCTATGTGCCTCTTCCAACCCCATCTTCACCACGGAATTGTCTTTCTGATGAGCCACTCCGGATTCCACCACCGAAGCTTCAGACCGAATTCTTCAGAATCCACAACTGAAGAACAACTTTGATGAGCCACTCTAGAATTCACAAACTGAAGCTTCAGGCTCGAATTCTTCAGAATCCACAACTGAAGAACAACTCTCTCTTTTGTGTAACAAACAAAACCTTTGATGTAGCCTTTTCAGATCATGAGTTGAATACTCAATAAGACATCAAAGAAAAATAAAATATCCCCAGATATAAACCTTTAAGAACCAAAAAGAAAGATCTGGAGGATTCAATGAATGAATCAATGAATAATCTAAATTTGGGAGAAACCCAACTATTTATAGAAAACCAAAGCAATTCTAGTTGGGAAAGAAAACCAACTTCTTGTAAAAAACCAACTTCTTGCAGAACTCTAAAGTAATCCTGTTTTTGAAGGAAACCAACTTCTTAAAGAACTCTTGTTACAACCTTGGTTTTTGATCCATGGAATTTGACAACAAAAGGTCCTAACAATCTCCCCCTTTGTCAAATCCTGGATAAAACTAATCTAAAACAAATTTCCTAACAAAAACACTAAAACAAATTTCCAATCAAAACAAGAACAACATCACCAACTAGGAACCAGCACTTATAACCAAATCTCTTTCCAACTTATTTTTCAAGGTCATGATCTGCAAAACAACTATTAGTGCCACCATCTCCAAAACAACTATTAGTCCCACAAGAATATATGAAAAAGCAATAAACATATGACACGATTATCTTGAAGTATGAGATGGAAAACATAAATAGATGCAACTTGGAGATTTTAAGAACATGTAGTATGAATAGATGAAAACTAAGACACATGCACCTGACACAAAATAATAAATAAGCAATACAAGGCATCGAGCAAACCAACTAAAGCCAATCTCCCTTACCAAACAAAAACAAAGTGTTCATGTTAACAAACTCTTGTAACAGTAAACCAAACTCCCCCTCACTAAAAACAACCACACACACTGAAAACAGTGAACAAAAAGAAAAACGACAAAAAATAATATGGTGAAGCAAGGAATTTCAGATTTGTACCTTGAAACATACAAGATTATCCAAGAAGCACAATTACTTGAAAACACAATGTGCACAGCCTCTAGAAAATTCCTCATAAAAGAAAGTGATGCATTATGTGAAAAGCATAGATCCCATGATAAAAGTGTGTGTGTGACTCTTGGAGTTCGACAAACACAAGATTCAAATCCTAGTAGTGATATAAAGGCTGGACCTCCGACAAGAGAATCTAAGCACAACTAAGGAAAGTCAAACCACTAGGAATCAAGGGGTATTTGGTGAGTAAAGGCGGAGGCTCCCCCTCAATCAATGAATCCTTTTTTTTTTTTTCAATTTTTTTTTTTTTTTTTTCTCTTGTCTTTCTTTTGAACATTTTTTTCTTTCTTTTCTTTCTTGTGCACATTTTCTTTTTCTTTTTTCTTTTCTTTTGCACACTCATCGGCGGCTGACACGCTCAAGAGTATGGAAACCGAACCAGAGAAGCATGGATATAAATAAGGATGGCCTGGTTGGTGACTCTGAGGTAGCCTTTTCCTCATGTCTAGAATACAAAGAATAGAGGGGAAAGCCATGGAGATGCAAAAAGATGGAAGGTGGTTAAGAGACTCAACATCACCCATGATATGCTAGTATAGGTCAATTCCTCTAGAAAAGCAAAAGATACAATGCCAGAAGTCCATAAAGAAAAATAATCACTAAGGCGGAAGACTCCAAAATTTGCTAATCCAAAAGTGTGTACAGAATGAGACATACTAATCAAAGAACACACACTTCATAATGAGTAATGACCATAGAAAGCACACACATATTAACATGTAATGTTTATTCTCATCAATTCCAATATGCATCAAGGACATCTCAAAAAATTCAAACTTGCAAAACCATACTAAGAAAATCTTTTTGATTTTTTTTTTTTTCAACAATAAAGTAAGAAAAAAAAAAACATGCACACAAATCAAATAAGATCTCGTTCTAAAAGTTTTTTTTAAAAAAAAAAATAGAGCTTTCTAAAAGAAATTTTTTTTTTTTTTATAAAAAAAATAGAACGACCCGCTCTGATACCAATTGAAAAATCTAGAAACCTCCTAGATGTTGATTTGTGATTATGTATCAATTTTAAGCAGAATATAAAAATCCCAAACAAACAATCAAAAGAAAGAGACACAAAGATTTTACGTGGAAAAACCACAATTGGACACCTTCCAATTGTGATAAAAAAACCACGGGCCACAGCCACCAGAACAATCCACTAAGAAGATATAAAGGAATTACACAGGTATCACTCTCAATTATCTAGCGAATCCACAACGCCTAATTGAACCAACCTCTATGTGCCTCTTCCAACCCCATCTTCACCACGGAATTGTCTTTCTGATGAGCCACTTCCGGATTCCACCACCGAAGCTTCAGACCGAATTCTTCAGAATCCACAACTGAAGAACAACTTTGATGAGCCACTCTAGAATTCACAACTGAAGCTTCAGGCTCGAATTCTTCAGAATCCACAACTGAAGAACAACTCTCTCTTTGTGTAACAAACAAAACCTTTGATGTAGCCTTTTCAGATCATGAGTTGAATACTCAATAAGACATCAAAGAAAAATAAAATATCCCCAGATATAAACCTTTAAGAACCAAAAAGAAAGATCTGGAGGATTCAATGAATGAATCAATGAATAATCTAAATTTGGGAGAAAACCCAACTATTTATAGAAAACCAAAGCAATTCTAGTTGGGAAAGAAAACCAACTTCTTGTAAAAAAACCAACTTCTTGCAGAACTCTAAAGTAATCCTGTTTTTGAAGGAAACCAACTTCTTAAAGAACTCTTGTTACAAACCTTGGTTTTGATCCATGGAATTTGACAACAAAAGGTCCTAACATCCATGAATATTTCCTCAAATGGTACGTTTATTTTTAATTAATTCATAAATTAAAATGAGAAACCCAAAGGCCCTTAGTTTACCAGCAGACTCAAAAATCGAACTTGCATAGTAGGAAATCGCAACCGTCCCTCCAAAAATTGCCAGTAACACTATACCAACTCCAATCTATTGCAATTTGATTTGTTCATAGGAATGTCAGACAAATCATGAAAATGTGAAGGGTCATAAGATTAAATGTTTAAGTCTCACAGTTAGCAAATGAGCATATTTCCACTGAAACATGTCGATAAAACTAGATTTTGGGAGCTGCTGAGCTAGTTCCAGGTAATCCTGTGACAATAACAGGATTTGTCTCATTTCTTGGGGGAAGAAAATGAAATTCTGAAAACAATATTAGTTTTGTTGTAAAGAGTGACTTCTTCAATTAGCAAATTAAATTTGAAATGTTACTCTGATTTCAGCTGCTTCTTGAGAAATATCAACATTTTGTCCCCTAAGGCGTCGTAGACTTGCTTCTAATTCCTTTTCTTTCCAACCTTTACCTGCAGATGGTTGTACTCATCAATTGCGCATTCTATAATAATTTTATTTTTTATTTTTGCAGCATCAGCTCAGTGAAATTATAAAAAAAAAAAAAAAAAAAAAACATAAAAATAAAATAAAAAGGAAACCATAAATTTTTCTAATTTTCTTTTGTCAAAATATGTTCTAACATGTTTTGTTTGCTTCTTATTATACCAAAGATAGCAAGGAAAAGAATAGAACAAACATTACAAGAAACCAGTGAAGAAAAAAAACAACTTTGAATACTCCTCTTTTTATTTCTCCCTTCTTTCAAACTTGGACTGCTCAATAGCAACGCCAACTAATTTACAATCTTCTTATAAAATTTGAATTGAACTCACCAACCATCTTGGAGACTCTGGTATGAAGAATAGACCAATAACCTCTACTAGGCTTGGTATAGTTCCTGAAACCGCAAAATGTACAAGAAATTAAAATGAAACCATCTTTGGACTAATACAAACAGTACAAAAGTAGACTAATTAATTACCAGTTATAGCCAAGGTGCGCCAAGTAATGACATTGCCAACGAAATACACTAGTGACAAGCCACAGGTTAACATTAACTGTAGAATTTCCAAAAGATTTGTTCATAAAAAAGGGTTAATTATCTAATTCAAATCTGAAACTATTTTTTGATTATTTACCTGATTAACTGCTGTAAATGCTCCTCGACTATTCTTGGGTGTGATTTCACCGATATATGCAGGTGCCTGTTGGTATCTGGCATTGTTAGCTCCATTATGCATTTCATTGAGAAGCAAATCAAATAAGAAAAAACCAAAGCTTTATGTAACTAGTAATTACCGCAAAACAATGAATCCCATTGCCAAATCCCAAAAAAAACTCTTCCAATGTTGAGCCACAAAGCAACCTTTCAACAAACATTGAACATTTATATTAACTATGCCATACATATGAAATAATAAAATGAAATATATTGGCTTAATTTGGATTGTTACTTTTATTTTTGTTTTTTTTTTAATTAGCGTTTGTGCTCTTTAGAAAAATAATAATTGCAGAAACCAGCAGGATTCTGGAATTAACAACGTGAAGCTTCATAAAAGACTTGCTTCTACTGCTGCCACAGTGAACCCCATTATCTTCTTTTCAATGATCATCTTCTAAATTTAATCCTTGTGAATGTGAAGTTGCTTTCAACAAAATAACATTGAGATGCATATACACTCGTCTTAGCTGCAAAATGATTGGTGAAAAGGTACATGTTTTAGGCATAAATTATTCTTCTTCGCATTCACATGAAATGCAAATGAATTAAAATTGTAGCCGTTGGGAAGGGGAATGTCAGTTAGTCACATCCATCATGTTGTAGTGCTTACCACATTGTTATTCCACTTTGCCTACACTCCACTTCAGAAGCTTTTAGTCTTGCACACAAGGTTTCGAAAAGCGGTTGCCGTGAAGCAATTGCGGGTGGCAGAGTGTAAACGCCATAGTGTAACAGTTGTGGTAACCGAAACTATGAATTTTTTAATTTATTGCACAATTTGAAAAAAGCTTACCAATACGCATAATTTTTTTTTCAAAATCACATTTATTAGGATTTAAAATAGATTTTGATTGATTTTTGTTAGTTTTTTAAGTATGATCTAATATATTTCATATTTTTAAATCACTATGAAAAAAACTTTTTACATTTTATTTTAATAGTTAATGACTTTAAGAATGATTGTGTTACACAAAAAGCAACCTAAGAGTGGGTGAATTAGGGTTTCTACAAATTAAAATTAATAATACCCCAATAAAATTAACTATTAGTACAACAAATTATGACCAGCACAATAGATAAATATAATTAATGAAATAAAAATAATTAAAAACAAGTGTCTTAACAACTATGTCAGTTAATGATTTTAGCACAGTAAAAATGTGAAATATAGTTATGGCAATTTAAAATAAAATAAAGAGATAAGGGAGAGAGGCAAACAAATTTATAGTGGTTCGACTTCAACTCGGCCTACGTCCACTCCTCAAGCTTCACTTGAGATTTTCCACTATCTTCTAGCTTCACAGAGATGCTAGCAACCTCTTTACAAATGGAGCAATCCTCCATGGATTTTACACAGACTTTACAAGTCCAAACCCTTGCAAATCTTAGGTGATTCACAATCACTCTCAAGATTTCAAGAACACAGTGTTTGCAACACTTTTACAATATGAAATGGTATTTTTGCTTTCAAAGAAAGCTTACAATAAATATCTCTCAAAGATAGATATATAAAATGAAGCTTTGATTTTTCTGTAAATCTCACACAAGAAAGATAGGCTTAAAGCTATAAAGGCTCAGTGTATAATTTCTGAGAATAGATGTGAGTGATTATAGATCAAAGAATATTTTTAGGTTTTTTTTTTGTAACTTGTTTACATTAGAGGCTTTGGTATATATAATGAAAATTATAGCCGTTTATAGCCGTTGTATTCATTTGAATTTATAGCTGTTTATAACCGTTGTAGTCATTTGAATTTATAGCCGTTCATAGCCGTTGTACTTCCATCATTACCAATTTGAATATCTTCCATTCCATCATTACAAATTTGAATATCTTCCACTTGAACCTTTTGAACCTTTTGGCTTTTTGAACCTTTATAGCCGTTGTACTTCCATCATTACTAATTTGAATATCTTCCACTTGAACCTTTTGAACCTTTTGGCATGCTGCTGTGCTAGGCTGTTTGAACCTTTGTTTTGGACTGTTTGAACTCCTGATTTAATCAAATATTAAATACATTCTAACAACATTTAGGATAAAGGTTTAGGTGAGAAATAATGGGACAAAATAAATTTTGATTCTATTTTTCTCTTTCAAATAAATCATCAAAATAAATTTTGATTCTATTTTTCTCTTTCAAATAAATCATCAAAATAAATTTTGGATTCTATTTTTCTCTTTCAAATAAATTAAAACATAATTAAATAAATCATCAAAATAAATAAGTCTAACAATCTCCCCCTTTTTGATGATGGCACACAATGATGTTTTGATTTGATTTGGGAGTAAGAAAAGCTCCCCCTCAAGTTATGCTCCCTGAATTTAATCAGAGACATGATATGAGACTAAGATATCAAATTATAAATACGTAATCATCAGATTAGTTTCAAATAATACCATAATTTGAAAAAAATACCATAATACATAACATCATAGCATCAGATTAGTTTTCAAATAATACCATAATTTGAAAATAATACCATAATACATAACATCATAACAAAATAATACCATAATACATAACATCATATAATTTCTCCCTCGTGACATTATCAAAAGGAAATCATGGGTCAGAATCTGGAGGAGGAGGAGGAAAATGATAGTGATAAATGGCATTTATACAATTCAAAACATATATATACACTATATATACGATTTGCGCGCCTCTCTCGTTTCCATCGAAAATCGCGTTGGACACGCGTCCTCGCTTTTGCGTCAGTCAACCGACAAAAGCGAGACGGGTCAATCAACGGTCAATCAGCAAAGATATATATATTACATAGCTATACAATAGATATACATATATGTATACACATACAACTCTCCCGCGTCTCTCTCTTTTTTCGCAAAAACGCAGTTGCCATGCGGCCTGGCTTTTGCTTCATTGGCCGACAAAGGCAGCTCTTCTCGATTGCCGCTCGCCTCGGCTAGCCCTCCCTCCTTGTCTTCTTCTCTTCAGCCTCTTCTCTTCAAACCTTCTTCTTAATCACACTCGTCTGTTTCTTCTTTTTCACCATTCTCTTCTATTTCTCTGCAACTCATTTCTTTTACACTCTCACCTCTAAACCATGGCTTCCTCATCCCGTCCCCTCACTCTATTTCTGGACCTGAACGATCCCATAAGCGCTACTGGACCGAGTGCCCCTACTCCTACTCTTCCTGTCATTCCTCTGTCTAACCTTCCTATGATGTTGATTGAGCAAATCATGGCAGCTCAATCAGATATTGAAGCCAATCATTTCACACTGACGTCCTGTATGGAGACTGTGACTGCAGTCACAAATTGGCGCATCGACTGCAGAACAGAACGAGTGAGCTCCACCAGGTCAATGCCCAACTCTCTCTCTCCAGCGCATGTACAAAGATGCACAAGCAGAAATAGGCGGCACTGAAGGCCGAAAATAAAGAGCTTAAACGGAAGACCACCTCCATGGCCCGATTTAGAGCAACGTCATTCTTGGCCTTTGATAGTCAGCGGGGAGTCGTCGCTCTCAACGAAAGCACGGGGGTAGGGGCATGTAGACCGCCCGAACGTCCTGGCTCCGCGCGCGAATGGCGCGAAATCCGTTTTGTTCATTAGCTACTACAGTTCGGACTCAATGTCATGGTTCTGAATCTAATCTCGCAAAGTACAATGCAAGACCGATAAATCACCAAAGAGTCCAAATCCGGCAAATCATTTTGGAAAACTGATTTTAATAAAGAAGTGCCAAACATGAACTGCTTTGCCAGATACAGAGTCACCACCTAAATGTTTTTTGTTTTGGGAAATTTAGGAAACCCTGACTTGTGCCTAAGGCCACGTGCCCGTCTTCACCAAAGTTGCCTCGGCTCGGGAACTTGGGTACGAGAGGGGAAGGTCATGCAATGAGCACCCCCACTCACCCGATCACTAACATGATATGTTGTTTTTGGAAACACATGTGCTCTTATTCTGGTTTATTAGCTAGCTTTCTATGTGATGCGCATAGTATACAAGTATAGACTAGATCGCCTAAGTTGGAACAAAACATTTCATGCTTGTTTGAAAATGGTTTGAAGGTGCTACTCACAAGTAGGCTAAGACGTGGATTTGCCACCCTTAAGTGGGCTTAAGAAAACATGATTTTGCCACCCTCAAGTGGGCTTAAAACTCCCATTTCGATGAATTGTTCCAATTCTAGCAATCCAACCTTCATCCACAGGCATTCATGCAGTTAAACGCATAAGCACATAGCCTCATGGCAAGTATGCTATCATGGCAGTCACTTACATACATGCAAGATACTAAAGCATAAACACTTACAGTATACTCCAAGCCAAAACAAAAAGCTAGTTAGTAATCAATGCATGATCCTAGCTATGTCAACAATGCCTAATGCAACACATGAAAAATGCAGCTAAGATAGGCTCGGCTATTCTAAGATGGCATACGAAATGCAACTTGATAACATGTATTCAAATTGGTATTGAAATACAATGCAGTTTGTATGATGCGCCGAGCCCGGTGCATACAAGACAGATGAATGAATGCACGCATGCAAGCATAAGGATACTAATTGAAACATGCCCTAAAACTAACCACTGAAAGCAGGTAAGTAAAAGGGAGAAAAACGTGGGGTTTGGAAGACATTCACACACTCACGCACACTTATTACAACAGTTGGCCCCTCTCGACGGAGGGTCCGAATGAGTATCCTAAGCTAGCTATGCTAAGCTATTCTAACTAATCTAATAATCTAATTAGACTAATTATTACAAGATCAAATTGGAAATTAGCTATACTAAGCTAATTAAGAATTTACAACGATGAATTAAATTAGCTAACACATTAACTAATTAATTACAAATTAACTAACTATACAAAGCAGTTAAAACGGCCTTGAGAAGAGGGGCATATGCATGCTCGATCGACTTCGCTCGGAAATTCCGTTACCATGCCTTATGTTGCCTCTGTTTGCACTGTTCTGCACCTCTGAAAATTATGCCAACTTCTGTGATGCTTCTGACCTACCTCATAGACACTTTGAGAGGTCATCGACCAAGAGGGGTGACCATTGGCCAATGGATAATGGTCATCGGCCAATTTGGAGACTATCGGCCAAATATTGTTAGCCGATCGGCACATTATATAGCTGATCGGCCATCTCCTCCTGCAAACTACTCCTTTTGCTGCAACAGAGCACAAACAGAGGCATGGCAATGTATTTGCAAGAAAATGTTGTGCAACTACACCCCTTATCATGTTTGAAACTCAAAGGAGTGTAGTGATCGACTCTCGAGCCATCAATCACGCATTTCGATTCATGATGGCCAAAGAGGCCGAGTTGCACAAATCAATATGGATGAAATGCACAAAAACACATAAATGCCTTAACCTCTATCATGCATGATCAAGAGGGTCGGCGACCGAGAATTGAGGCATGTTTCATCACTTCAAGTATGAAACGTCCTTCGTTCCTTGTGTTTGGACTAACACTATATCCAAACAAAATGCAATGCAATGCATGCACAACTTAACAAAGCTAATGGCATGCAAACGATGCTAATGCAACATGAGCATGCAAGTACTATGCAATGCAACATGATTGACTTATTAAAGCCAAAGGCATGCCAACTTAATGCAATGAAACCTAAGCATGCAAACAAAGTCAATGCAACATGAGCATGCCAACAACCATGTAAATAAAAAGTATGCAAACAACATGTAATGTAAACAAGCATGCAAGATGGACTTAAACGAGATATGGACAGACCTCAGCCATGCCCAAAACAGTGACCAAAATGTTGAAATGATGGCATGAAATGCAAGACAATGCATGCACATGCTCTAGCCCACCAACTAAGCATAAAAGCATAACTCTCAAAAGTGCTCAAGGAGTGACAAATGTAAGAGTGTAGCAACACTATAAGCACTGAAATAAGGTATGAAATGATGCCAAATCATTTAATCAATACAAGCATGGCATGCTAGGGTCCTTAAAGCATAAAGCTACCAAAAAGGACTACAAATGAGGCATGCAATAAATGGTACAAAGGCATGAACCAATCATGGACAGAGTTCAAATAGGTCTAAACAAAGACCAAAATATGCTAAGATTGAGGCACAAATGCCTAGGCATGCATGCATACACATTAAGCCACAAACAAGGTAACAAATGCACAACCCTTAGAGGCACTCAAAGGGCGAATGAAGTGGGAACATGGCAATGCTATATGCTCTGAAATGTCATGTAGAATGATGCCAAATCATGTACATGATACAAATGAAGCATGCTATGGTGCCCAAAGCTTAAGGGTAGCCAAGGAACTTGTACCAAGGCTACATGAATCAAACCCCAAAGGGCCAAGGACAACCAAAATAGTCCTAGAACATGTTAAAATGAGTCTAAAACATGTATGGAAGGAAGCCAAAATATGCTAGCATGAAGGGCATAAGGCATGATGGATACAAGGCAAATAAGGTGGATTACACTACACCTATCAAGACCAAGCATGAGATGGCTTCGCCAACAAAAATCAGAGTTATATCATGGCAAAATAACCCCAAAGACACATTGAAATGATAGCTCGCAAGCTTAGGCATGAAGGCATACGCAAAGGCTCATGTTCAAGGCATAAAGGACCAACCCTTCAACGCATTGAAAAAGTGAAAGATGTGAGTGCATGGCAATGAAACATGCTCTGAAATCACATAACAAATTATACCAAATCATTCAAATAAGTCAAGCAATGCATGCTAGTGGACTTGATGCACAAAGCTAACAAGCTAAGATGAACCATAGCTATACAAATCATGGCATGCATGGAAAAAACAACAAAAATTAGAGCTTAAGAATGCTAAAACATGACCAAAAGCTTCTTAGAGTTAAGCCAAAATCATGCTAGAATGAGATGTTAAAGCATGATACACATTAGGCTAATTCATCGAATTGCACTACAAGTGCATGGAGCATGCAAGGGCCAACCAAACCAAACATTAACAGAGGTATGACATAGAAAAATATCACCAAAAACATGCTTGAACTAAGCTAATTTAAACCACAAGAGCATGCTACTTTGTAAGGCTAACAAGGCTAGCAAAGAGGATTTACACTACAAGTGCAATAAGCATGCAAGAGGTGACCAAGACAGCCAAAAACAGAGTTATGGAATGTCTGATAAGTCACAAAAATGAGCCTAAACAAGGCCATAAAGAAGTAAAAACACATGCTCTTTTGGTTGGCCATCAACACTGGCAAGCAAGACAAGAGGAGAGGGGGCCACCCTATCCTATTTTGAGCCTCAAAACAAGTTTTCTACCACTGGAATTCCTCTAAAATTCAGTGGTTTTAAGGCCAAAAAGAAGTTGTTTGAAAAGCTTGAAAGATAGCTCAAAAGGCCTTACAAGCCAAGGAGCAAAAGGGAGGAAACACCCCCTAGCCAAACAAGGCTCAAATCAATACTTTTAGGACTGAAAAACAAAGGAAAAATAGAGGTTTTTGTAGTTCAACACCACCCCAAAAACAGCCCCAAAGTAGTGTGAAAAGATGGCCAAGTAAGTGTGTAAAACAAGCTTAAAGGGAGAGAGATCTTACCCTTGATGCACAGCTGCAAAACCAGCCACTTTGTTGGCTCAAATGACCTTCCAACAGCCCAAAAATCAGTTCCAAGAGACCTCAACCCATAGATATGCAACTTTGATGAAGGATGCCTAGGCAAACTAGTTGTATTTCTCTGCTTCTATGCACTTCTATGCACAAAAGGGGAAGAGAGAGTGAACTATAGAGAGAGAGGCAGAGATTTAGGTCTGAAAATTCTAGAGAGAGAGGAAGTTTTTGTGAGAGAAGCTCTCAAACTTGCTTAAGAAGTTCTAAATCTTTGAATATGAGATGTTTGGCTTCATATATAGCAATTCAAAGCTTTTGGTCGAAAATATCTAAATATGGGACAGCTGGAGGTTGTGTGGAACAGCTGGAGATGAAATATCTTCAAAAAATCTGAGTTTGGGTCACTCTTGGCCGATCGGCCATCTTTTGTGCCGATCTGCCACTTATCTGCTACTTTTTTGGCCGATCGGCCAACAAAATCTGCTTTTCAGGCCCAACTTCAAATGGGCATAACTCCTTCATATGAACTCCTTTTTAGGTCATTCTTATGTCCAAATTGAAGCCCCAGAAGTAATCTTTGCAATGGTGGCCGACTTGCATCAAACTTCCAATTGTGCTAAGAGATATCTCTCTTTTAGTGAAGGCTATTTAGTTTCAGTCCAACCGGAATGATGCCCAACTTCAACCAACCATATCTCTCCCATCCGGACACGGCTTGAGGAGATTCTTGAGTGAAAAATGAAGCCCCGGAAGTATTATTTCCAATGGTGGCGGCCTCATAGCTTAAAATCCAAGTATTCAAAAGGATAGGCCTGATTTAGCGAGGGCTGCTCGACTCTCTCTTAGCAATTCATACCCAACTTCTTCCTCAACTTGGTTTCTTCCCTCTTCTCCTCTTTTCTTCAACTCCAAACCCCTAAATAAGGTGTTCTGAAAGATTTTTCAAAGATTTCATCTCTCTTTGATTCATTTCTACTTTGTCCTTGCTCGGTTTACCGAAAAGCGCAACATTTGACAAAATGCGAGCCTCAGAGCATCATAGAAACTTTATTTCAAAAATATTTTGAAAGAGAGAGTTTTAAGGTCTAAAAACCATTCAAAATAGATTTGGTCCAAAATGGGCTGTGAGGTTGGGATTTGACTTTCCTCTTGCTGAAGAAATCGAACTTTTGCTCTGCACATCTTTCACCACCAAGTAAACTATCAGTAGCGCCCAAGTCTGAAGATCAGTCAAAAATAGGGTATCTACAGGGCGTCAAGGGTCGCCCAAGTTGATAAAAAGAAGAAGAAAACGGTGGAAGAGGCGAGTAAGTGAAGTCAACGTATGGCCGGAAAAAAATGAAGGGTTGTTTTGTTTTTTTTTTTTTTTTTTTTTTTTGAAATATGTTTAGTTTGATCGGCGTATAGCCGTAAAAAAAAATGAAGGGTGTTTTTTTTTTTTTTATGTAAATAGTTGTATTTTGATTTGTTTTTGTTTTTATGTTTAAGTACTGAAAAATGAAATTAAAAAGCAGAAAAAAAATAAGAAAATTAAGCTCAAACAAAAAATAATAATGAAAAAAATAAAAATAAAAGAAATGAAGCCTAATAGCAAAATAAAAAAAATAAAAATAAAGTAAAATGAAATAAAATAATACCAGCAGAAATTAAACTTAATGGGACGTTGGTGTTGTAGGAATGGTAATGCAAATAAAATACCATGAGGGTTTAAAAAAAATCAATGTATGCAAAGTTAATTTTACCTCAAGATACAAAACCCAAAAAAAATTACACAGTTTAAAGCTAATCAAGTTTAAATTTTTCCCCTAGTTTCATTTGGGAAAATCAATCGGAGATATGATAAATGAAAGCTCATAACTGAAATGTTCTCGTCAATAATATCAAATAGGATACCAAAATGAAACCAACATGCAATTTACCAAGGATACTAATATGCAATCTAGAAGATTTAACAATCATAGCTCAAGCATTATGTACAATACCAAATATTGCTCATAATAGGTTAAACTCAATATAATCTCATGGAGCTAATGTAATTCCAAAACAATGAAGCATGTTCAAGGTATAGCAATCTATATGCCAAGAAAAATCATGAATTTCAATATGTACCACACATTTAAGCATATGCATGATTTTTAGGTAAGAGCATCATCAAAGAGTATACATTGCAAATCATATGAAACATAATCAATCTTTTTCATATCAAAGTAATAACAGTATTAGCTCAAGGGATATAAGATAGAATTTTTACCTCAAAAGCTTAAGAGAGTATATGAGGCATACCTTAGGTTCAAGAGATGGAAGCTTTTCAATCTTCAATTTTCTTTCATGAGGAGTTCATCTCAAAATGGTGTTTAACAAGTATGTTAGCAAAATGATTTCTCCCCCTAAGTTAGTGCTACCCTTTTCTATTTTGTGTAAATATAGCATTCATAAAACAATCACTATTACTCAATAAAAATGCAATACAAATCATTTCTTATCACAAACTAAAAAGGTGAAAAATAATTCAATGATCAAACAAGAGTTTGGAATGCTATTTTTCAGAATTTCAAAGTTGTAACGCATAGCGTAATATGCATAAGAAAATAGTTTTATGCTCTTTGTTTTATTAAGAAATGATGCAACAATCTCATTTAATCACATAACATTATCAAGAGGCATTTTCATCAATTCAATCCACATGCTCAAGTGTGATAAAATATTTTATTCAATATGGAACACAACATAAATGTTATAAACAATTAATTCAACAATTTATCAATCAAAAGCATTTCATGAGATGTATGCCAATATAATCCATATTCAAAAGATATTCAATAGGATAGATGCAATGTCTCTACAAACGTATGATACTTTTTTTCATTTAGACATTGTTGATGGATCATAATCAAGGAATTTCACAACTCATTCAAATATTCTAATGTAAAGCATATAAGCATGAAATTTTCATATTGAGCATATTCTTGAGATCACAAATGTAGAATTCAAAATATAGATAGTATACATCTGAAAAACATGCTATGACATCAAAATTGATTCTACAAAGATATGACTCAAAAAGAAATTAACATATTAGTATGAAGTCATATATAAGATGTGAAAAGTATGCTCACAAAAAAATTTACCACTTTTTATCTCTTTTTCATTGCAATGGATGATATGATATAAAATGTTAATGAATACATGAATCATTCATATTCTAATAGGCATTCATCAAAATAATATAATTCTCATTTTTGAATTTAATGAATGTTTGAAAGAAACTAGTAGAACATGACTTAGCAAACTTAGTACAATTAGGTTACATGGTAGCAATGATTAGACACAACCTATTGTACATAAATCACACCTTAAAGAATATAGAACTTTAAGCTTAAAGGTGTATTAAGAGTTATACCTTCATTTACCTTTTTGGAATCTTCACCCATACATTACCTCTATTGTTTATCTTGGTGATTTTCATTTCATCATTCTTCTTCTTGTAGGAGCTGATTTTACTCTTTAGATTGAACACTCTTGTTGTGCATTTCCTCTCGAAGTCCTTGGTGTTCTTTGAGATTCCACCTACAAAATATCTTGATTTCTTTCTTGGTACCCATACTTTCTTGGGTCTATAGGGATTAGTCTCAAGAACATTTAATCTCATAAAAGGTATAGGAGGATCAAAACCAATGCCTACTTTGTCAAAAACACATCTTTTATTTCCAAGAAGCTTGTTGAGGTTTTCTTTTTATTGAGAATCTTGAAAACTGATTTTCATTAAAGGAAAATTGTAGCTTACACCTTGTTATATACTGGTAATCAAAATATCTAAACTAACTCTTAACAAACTTAACAAACTAACAACTAACTTGATAACAAACTATCTAACCGCCACAACTAATGCCCTGATAGCATGGCAGTGGAACACTAGCTTTACAGAGCTGTGATGGAGAATCTAGAACAGACACAAATGCTGAAGGCTGTGATGTAGATGATATCTAAAGAGGCTGTGATGGAGATGATATAAGAACTTCTTCAGCCCCCCTCAAGCTGATAGGGCAAGCAGACACTAACAGCTTGTCACGCAGATAATGAAACCTGGAAGGAGACAGAGGCTTAGTGAAAATATCAGCCACTTGATCCATAGTAGGAATATACTTAAGTTCAATTTGCTTGACAACCACTTTTTCCCGAATAAAATGACAATTGATTTCTATATGTTTAGACCTAGAATGGAAAACAGGATTGGATGCTAAGGCCATGGCAGATAAACTGTCACACCAGATGACAGGAATATGAGATGAGGAAACACAAAAATGCTTAAGTAATTGCTGAATCCAAGTGAGCTCAGCTGTGGCATGAGCTAAGGCTCTACACTCAGCTTCAGTGGATGATCGAGCAACAGTTGCTTGCTTCTTAGCTGACCATGAAATCAAGTTTGAACCAAGATATACACAATAGCCAGAGGTTGATTTGCGATCAAGACTATCACTGGCCCAGTTAGAGTCTGAGAAGGCAGAAAGATCAGAAGGACTTGGTGTGAAAGAGAGACCATGATGCAGAGTTCCTTTGACATATCGAAGGAGTCTTTTAACAGCCTGAAAATGAGCATTGGTGGGACAATGCATAAACTGACAAGCTTGATTAACAGCATAGGAGATATCTGGTCGGGTGATAGTCAAATATTGCAGTCCACCAACTAAACTGCGATATAGTGAGGGCTGAGCAAATGGCAGGGAATCAGTGGCAGAACACACAGTTTTAACAACCATAGGAGATGAACAGGGCTTGCAGTCTACCAATCTAGTTGTATGCAATAAGGCAGTAGCATATTTGGCTTGGGATAAGAAGTAACCATGCTCATCAGACTGTACAAAAATTCCCAGAAAATAAGATAAAGAACCAAGTTCTTTCATGGAAAATGCCTTGTGCATGTGCTGAAGAAGCAGGGCAATAAAAGCAGCATCATTTCCAGTTAGTAAGATGTCATCAACATACACCAATAGTAGAGTGAGACTAGTAGTAGTTTTTCTGATAAAAGAGAGGCATCAGACAGGCTGTTTGTGAATCCTTGATAAAGCAAGAAAGCAGAAAAGGTGGAGTACCAAGCCCTAGGGGCTTGCTTGAGACCATACAAGGCCTTCTTGAGTTTGCAAACATGAGAAGAAGACTGTTCAAACCCTGGAGGCTGCAACATATATACTTCTTCTTGAAGAGTACTATGAAGAAATGCATTGGAAATATCAAGTTGTTTTATAGACCATTGAGATTGAAGAGCAACACTTAAGAAAATTCTAATGGTAGGTTGTTTTGCCACTGGACTAAAGGTCTCATGGAAATCAATGCCTTCTTGTTGCAAAAACCCCTTGGCCACCAATCTAGCTTTATAACGGGCAATGGTACCATTGGAATCTCTTTTTATGCAAAAAACCCATTTGCACCCAATGGCAAGCTTATGAGGAGGAAGGGCAACAAGATCCCAAGTGCCCTGTTGTTGAAGAGCTTGATATTCCTCCTTCATAGCTTGAAGCCACACTGGAGATTGAAGAGCAGCTTGAACAGTGGTAGGCTCAGTATCAAGAAGAGAAACAGTAGCAGAAAAACACTGAGGAAGTTTATGTTTGGACCTAGTAATCATGGGATGTGTGTTACCAATAGAAGAAGAAGGAAGAGAAGAAGGAGGTAAATCAATAGTAATAGAAAAGATAGGAATAGGCTGAGCACTGGATGGAGCAGTAGGAACAGGAAAAGAAGAAGAAGGCTCAGAAGAAGGAGTTGATGGAACAGATAAAGAAGGAGCTAAAGGCACAGATGTGTGCATAGAGGCAGTGCTAAAAGAAGAAGGCCAAAAAAATGAAGTAAGAGTAGACAAATCTGAAGATGAAGGAGCAGAAACAGAGGCATGCTTTTGAGAAAAAGAAAAACAGGTTTCATTAAAAATGACATGCCTAGAAATGTAGATTTTTCCAGAAATAGGCTCAAGACATCTATAACCTTTAATGGTAGGATGATAGCCTAGAAAAACACAAGAGATAGATTTTGGTGCTAGCTTGTGAGGAGCATAAGGCTTTAACCAAGGGAAGCATTGGCAACCAAACACTTTAAAAAGAGAATAATCAGGTATGAGATGAAACAACATTTCAAAAGGAGTCTTGTGATGTAAAATGCTAGAAGACATTCTATTAATTAGAAATGTAGCTGTAGCAATGGCATCAAACCAAAAAGTGATTGGAATTGAGAAGTGATGAAGCAAGGTGATAGCAGTTTCAATAATATGTTTGTGTTTACGTTCAGCTATGCCATTTTGAGCTTGAGTATATGGACAACTACTTTGATGAACAGTGCCATGAGAAGACAACAAAGTATCAACTTTTTTATTTACAAATTTAGTTCCACAATCAGTCCTAAGAATTTTAAGAGAAGTTTGAAATTGAGTGTCAACATAGGCTTTGAATACAAGCAATTTATCATACACCTCACTCTTGTAAGCCAAAGGATACACCCAGGCAAATCTACTGTAATCATCTATAAACAAAACATAGAACCGAAATGGGGCATTATCTACTGTAAAAGGCCCCCATACATCACTATGAACTAAGGCAAAAGGACAATTGACAGAAGCATTAGACAAAGTAAAAGGAAGTCTATGAGATTTAGACACATTACAATCAAGGCAAGACAAGGCCTTATTCAAAAACATTTTATTTTGATCTGGTAAGAAGCCAGCCATATGTTGAAGCTTTAAAGAAGATGGATGGCCTAGTCTTTGATGCCAAAGCATTTCAGACACAGGAGCTGGACTGCTAGTAGACACAAGAGCAGTAGTACTAGACTGAAAAACTTGAGGAGAAGAGAATGGCTGAGATGATGGAATGAACTGGTAGAGACCATTGATATTAACACCTCTATGTAGAATCTTGTTTGTGCATTTGTCCTGAATGACAAAAGTGTTAGCATCAAAATAACCAAACAATTGTGGTCTTTGGTAAGTTGATGGACAGATAAAAGATTTGAAGAACATGGAGAAGATTTGAGAGCTGAAAAGAATGATGTGGTGTAGGCAAGATAGCTTTACCAGTATGACTGATTTGCAAGGCAGAACCATTACCAATTTGAACCTGCTCCTGACCTTGATAAGGCTGAAATTGTTGAAAATTAGCCAAGTCATTTGTTAGATGATTGGTAGCAGCAGAGTCAACATACAAAGGAGGTATGGGAGGATCAGCAGAAGGCTGTGGTACTGAAGCAGTATAGGCTTTTGGCAGAGAAGATTGAGAAGAGGTACTACTAGTGAAAGGTTGAAAAGTAGGATCCAGTCGATGCCAACAGTCAAAAGCATTATGATTTAGACCTCCACAAATCTGACAGCCAGAGGTAGAAGAAAAAATGCCTCTGGATCTATTATTATTATACCTATTATTAAATCTGCCTCCTCTAAAGTTATTATATCTACCTTCTCTAGAACCACGATATGAAGTTCTGCCTCTTGTAGAGTGAAAACCTCGATTGAAAGCATGTGAAGAATCATAGCTAGTTTGAGAGGAAGAGGAAGATCCTCGTGAGGCAGAGTAAGCAACATGAAGATCTGTGCCAGTAGACTGTTTAAGTTTTTGTTCAATGTGAATGGATTCAGAACATAATAATGAACACAATTGGTCCATTTTTACAGGTTCAGATCGAGTGCGAATAGAGGTTTTGAAGGCATCATATTCCTCTGGTAAACCATTCAAGGTTAGAAATACCAGATCTTCATCATCAACCTTTGCAGAAGCCAAAGCTAGCTGAGTAGCTATATCTTTAATTAGAGACAGGTATGCCTCCATTGAAGATGACTTCTTACAGAGTGTTTGAAGTTTGGTTTTGAGTTGATGAATATGAGAACGTGAGACTGAAGTAAATTGCTTCTCTAAGAATTGCCATACCTAATCACTTTGAGTCAGATGAAGAACAAAGGAATAAATGGATGAAGATAAAGTTGCAGTCAGACAGGTGAGCAGATGTGCATCAATCAATTGCCA
The DNA here is from genome assembly GCA_036172215.1 of Camellia granthamiana. Lineage (NCBI taxonomy): Eukaryota > Viridiplantae > Streptophyta > Magnoliopsida > Ericales > Theaceae > Camellia > Camellia granthamiana. The sequence goes on along the minus strand of CM069908.1, from coordinate 87,197,732 downwards.
TTTTGCATAACTCGGATTTGGAACAGTTTTTCCAGAATCATCAATGATTTCTGAAGATGGACATGGATGAGATCCATTTACATGATCAAGAAATCCAGATGCTCGAAGCACATTTGTCATCTGTGATTTCCATATGATGAAATTGTTTGACTCAAGCTTCACTGTGATGAGAGAATTGAAATTTGAAATTAGTAAACTGAGATTTGGAGGTAACGAAGCATCTGCCATTGAAAAACTAAGGATCTTGCTCACGAGAGCTTACAGCTCTGATACCATATTAAGAATCTTGAAAACTGATTTTCATTAAAGGAAAACTGTAGCTTACACCTTGTTATATACTGGTAATCAAAATATCTAAACTAACTCTTAACAAACTTAACAAACAAACAACTAACTTGATAACAAACTATCTAACTGCCACAACTAATGCCCTGATAGCATGGCAGTGGAACACTAGCTTTACAGAGCTGTGATGGAGAATCTAGAACAGACACAAATGCTGAAGGCTGTGATGTAGATGATATCTGAAGAGGCTGTGATGGAGATGATATAAGAACTTCTTCACTTTTCCTTTTACAAAATTTTCAAGAGTTTTGTTTAAATCCTCAACATTGTTTTTTAAAATGTTTTTCTCATTGGCAATAGACGTAAAGTTATTTTTCAAAGTAGCATTTTTTATTTTTAAAACATCCACATCATTTGAAAGAGAAGTAACTAATTTCTTTAATTTAGAATTCTCAACACAAGCATTTCTAAATATGTCATGTAATTCATTGAAAGCACTTTCAAGTTCTACATAATTAGAAATTACCTCATCTTGAGTGAATTCTTCTTCTCTAAGAGCCATGAGACACAGGTTGGCTATTCCATCATTTTCTCCCCAAATGACTTCCTTTTTGCTGCCAACCATCATTGAAAGTTCATGAGCCATGAGTGAGCCTAGGAGTTCTTCAATGCCTAATTTTGTTAGATCTTTTGCTTCTTGGATAGCTGTAACCTTAGGTTCCCATTCATTTGGCAAAGACCTAAGTATTTTTCTTACAAGCTCACCATTAGTATAAGATTTACCAAGAGATTTTAGAGTATTAATAATATTGGTAAATTTATAAAACATCTCAGAAATAGATTCAAATGATTCCATAGTAAAGAGTTTATAATCATGAATAAGCATGTCAATCCAAGACTCTTTTATTTGACTAGTTCCTTCATAGGTGATTTCAAGTTTATCCCAAATCTCTTTAGTAGTAATATACCCAGAAATTTTATTGTATTCATTTGCATCTAGTCCACACACAAGAATAAGCTTGGCTTTAGCATTAGTTTGAAGGAGTTTATAATCATGCTCATCAAATTCATCATCAAGTTTAGGCACACTGATATGGTTCACTACCTTGGTAAGGATTTTAGGACCTTTAGTGATAATGAGCCATAAAGCATAATTGGTAGCTTGAAGATACAAAGTCATTTTTTCTTTCTAGTGAATGTAATTACTACCATCAAAGAGAGGTGGCCTATTACTAACTTGTCCTACAGCAGAGTAAGTAGAATACATGGTTGCTATGGATCAAAAACTCAAGATTGTTAAATCTAAACAAGAGCCCCAGGCTCTAATACCAATTGTTACCCAAAAAGCAACCTAAGAGGGCGGGTGAATTAGGTTTCTACAAATTAAAATTAATAATACCCCAATAAAATTAATTACTAGTACAATAAATTATGACTAGCACAATAGATAAATATAATTAATGAAATAAAAATAATTAAAACAGGTGTCTTAACAACTATGTCAGTTAATAATTTTAGCACAGTAAAAATGTGAAATATAGTTATGGCAATTTAAAATAAAATAAAGAGATAAGGGAGAGAGATGCAAACAAATTTATAGTGATTCGGCTTCAACTCGGCCTACGTCCACTCCTCAAGCTTCACTTGAGATTTTCCACTATCTTCTAGCTTCATAGGGATGCTAGCAACTTCTTTACAAATGGAGCAATCCTCTACGGATTTTACGCGGATTTTACAAGTCCAAACCCTTGCAAATCTTAGGTGATTCACAATCACTCTCAAGATTTCAAGAACACAGTGTTTGCAACACTTTTACAATATAAAATGGTATTTTTGCTTTCAAAGAAAGCTTACAATAAATATCTCTCAAAGATAGATATATAAAATGAAGTTTTGGTTTTTCTGTAAATCTCACACAGGAAAGATATGCTTAAAGCTATAAGGCTCAATGTATAATTTCTGAGAATAGATGTGAGTGATTATAGATCAAAGAATATTTTTAGGTTTTTTTTTTTTTTTTTTTTTTTTGTAACTTGTTTACATTAGACGCTTTGGTATATATAATGAAAATTATAGTCGTTTATAGCCGTTGTATTCATTTGAATTTATAGTTGTTTATAGCCGTTGTAGTCATTTGAATTTATAGCTGTTTATAGCCGTTGTACTTCCATCATTACCAATTTGAATATCTTCCATTTGAACCTTTTGAACCTTTTGGCGTTTTGAACCTTTATAGCCGTTTATAGCCGTTGTGCTTCTATCATTACTAATTTGAATATCTTCCACTTGAACCTTTTGAACCTTTTGGCATGCTGCTGTGATATAGGCTGTTTGAACCTTTGTTTTGAGCTGTTTGAACTCCTGATTTAATCAAATATTAAATACATTCTAACAACATTTAAGATAAACGTTTAGATGAGAAATAATGGGACAAAATAAATTTGATTATATTTTTCTCCTTCAAATAAATCATCAAAATAAATTTTGATTAAAATATAATTAAATAAATCATCAAAATAAATTTTGGATTTTATTTTTCTCTTTCAAATAAATTAAAACATAATTAAATAAATCATCAAAATAAATAAGTCTAACAGATTGATTTTAAATGTCTATAAAAATTATTTTTGACCAATACCTAAACTAACTAAATAAAAAAATATTTACAATTATTAAATGAAATGATTATAAAAAAAATTGTGCCATAAACAAAAAAAAAAATTAGCTAATGATTTTTTTTTTAAAAGAAATTTTTTTAGACAACACTTTACATCTAACTAAATAAAATTATTTACAATTAAGTATTAAATAAAATTATTATAAAAATCAGTATTTTTTTTTAAGACATTTTTTAGACAACACATTATAGTAATAAAATAAAAAATATTTACAATTAAATATTAAATGAAATAATTATAAAAATAAATACAACCACTGTTTATATATTTTTTATTTTACATGCTAATGTAATGAAATAAAAATTAAAAAATAAATTATAAAGAAAAAAAATCCATATTTGTGCTTGAATCACTTGAGTATTCATTTTTTTTTTGTAAGAATTTTTTAATTTTTTTTTTAGAAAGGAAACTATTCAAAATATTGCAATGGTGTGTAACGCCGTTATGTAACACCGAAATGGCCGTTACACAGGTAAATGTCCACCGCAACCGTTACGTAATGGCAACAACTATTATGTAACACCGCTTTTTGAAACCTTGCTTGCGCACTTGCTTGCGCACTTCCTAGCAATTATTTTTAGTCATGGGCTTTAGTCTTGCACACTTCCCATCACACTATTTTTTTTTACCTATAAAGGACCTCACTTATATCCCCCATCGTCTCCAAAAGGCCAAGGAAATGATAGAATTTGACCCAAAAAAGGAAAAATTAACTTGTGACAAAGCTAAAGCTCATGAAATGGAGAGTTGGCAAACTAAAATAGTGGTGCAGTCATCCTACCACATAGTTGTGAGACTGACAAAACATTTCTCATTCACACATTTTGCACACGGCCACATACTAGTGTCCTCTTAATCTTACTTCTAATCATCTCATCAAACAAAAATTAAAGTGTGCAACCTAACAAGAAAACATAAGATAGGAGTACTATATTAAGTCTCCATCTAATGCAACGTAAAACATCACCCATGATATCTTGTCCATATCCTAGATTGCTCGACCACATCAGACCAATCATCATTAACCCCTTATGTGTCACAACCAAGGTTCTGAAAAGCGGTTACGGTCGCCGTAACGGTGGCGGTGACGCGGTTGCGGTTACGGGGTGTAAAGGCCGCAACGTAATGGTTGCAGTTACCGGAACTGTGAATTTTTTTATTTTTCGCACAATTTACAAAAAAACTTACCGATACGCATATTTTTTTTAGAATCATATTTATTGGGCTTTAAAATAAATTTTGATAAATTTTTCATAATTTTTAAGTATGATCCAATATATTTCATATTTTTAAATCACTAGAAAATGAATTTTTTTACATTTTATTTCAATAATTAATGACTTTATATGTCATAAATCCATATTGCACTTGTGACAAAAATTTCTTTTATTGGACTTAGATGTATAAAATTATTTTTAATTATTATACTTGTGGAAACATATGTACATTTTAACTCAAATAATTTTAAAAGCATAGTTGTCATAACACATTACAATAACAAAATAAAAAATATTTATAATTAAATATTAAATGAAATGATTATAAAAAAAAAATGCAATCATTATTTATACATTTGGAGTTTACATGCTAATGTAATCATATAAAAATTAAAAAATAAATTATAAAGAAAAAAATTCGTACATAGTTGTTTTTTGGGCTTCAATCATTTGAGTAATTGTTATCTTTTTGAATAACCTGCAAGAAAAAAAAAATTCAATAAAAACTGACATATATAAAATGTATTAATATAATTATAGGTGTTATGATTTTTAGATATTATAAAAAAAATTAATCACTAATTATTATATATAAAATACTAAAAATAAGTGCATAGCTATATATATATGTATTTAAATTAAAATTACTAAATATATCACATAAATTTTGTAGGCTTTACAAAATTTAAAGCGTGGAGTTCATTGTTAAAAAAAAAAATAAATAAATAAATAAACTTGGCAGTTGGAGACCACACATAAAGAAAAACAAATGCTATATATGTTCCCAAGGTCAACAAATCATATATATCTTCGCCAGGAAGCTAGCCAGAAAGGTAGCTGAACAAACAAAATAATAAAAAAAAGCAACAGCTCAAACTATGCACTTATTTCGTCTTCAACACAAAGGGACAGCTGGAGAGTCACTGGTTTCAACACAGAACAGAGGCAGCCTTGAAGATTCAACACAAGTTCATCTCTTCCCTCTTCCCTCTTCCCTCTTCTCTCTTCTCTCTCTGTATTTCTCACTCATCCGTATTTCAGATCTGAAAATTTGTGGATGGCCGATACACCTATGAAATCTCACTTCAAAGTGGTTCACGGGCTGTAAAGACGAAAGACAAAAGCTCAATTATAATAAAGGTATGTACAACATCTTCAGCCTTTTCTTTTGTTTTTTCTTTGAAAAGAATCAGCTAAAAAAGCCTTGTAACGTGCGTAACGGGCCGTTATGGCCGTTACAGCATCGTTACGACCGCTACGATGGCTGTGACGGCCGATACACTTGTGAATTTCATTCACACCGCAAAATCGGGAGTAACGCGTGATGCCTACCGCCGAAACCGTTACGTAACGGCCACTGCATTTTTAAACCTTGGTCACAACTCAAAGCAATGTTTGAAACCAATTATCTTTTATGTACTCATGATTATATCAAAAAAGCATAAATTTGATATGGCCACTTGCGTCAATTCATTTAGACTATAATGCCTTTCCTAGAGATGCTCTGTTGGACCGCATCAATCATGACGCCTTGGAAAATATGCTATCTTAATATCAACATTAAGTCCTTGGTGAGAAATGTGCAAGAGAGGTTTGTGTAGGAAAAAGAGAGTTTGGCTAGAAAAACTGAAAGCCTTAGGGTAATGCTCTATCATGGTCTCTCTCTAACACCATCCAACACCATCTTCGATTGCTTAAGCTAAAGATCAACTATTTACATTAGAAAATAGCAATGTTCATCACATACTTGCTATAGAATATCATAATAAATAAATACTCTACTTAACAAGTCTTCATTCGATTACTTGGGTTAGTTACATTTTTTCCCCTAATTGACTCTCTTAATCATGTTCTTAATTAAGTCCAAGGTAATAAATAACAAAATACAGAAGCAGTAACAAGCTAAGCTAGTTTTTTCTAACTAGCAAAATTTACAATTTTCACAAATTATAGCAAAAGTCGCAGATATGGTTCACATATCGTGGTCTCTTTGTGTTTTTAATATTATTTTTGTTTTATATATGCTATAGCGTGTTATTCGTTGCTAAATCTCTTCTCTAGCTTTATCATAATTTGCTACATCTCTCTCTCACTCTCTCTCTCCCTCTCTCCCCTCCCCTGAGAGGAATTTCTAAAGGAATTTCTAATCTATGAATTTAGTAGGGAGGCCTTGGTTGAGAAAGCAAAAAGCGAAAAAAGAAAATAGGAGGAAAACAAATTAATAGAGAAAGCAAGGGAGAAATTTGTAACTTTGAATACCACTCATGCATTTGATGAGAGAATTTTCATCTTGGTTTCATATATAAAGTGACAAATATTTGGTAAAAACTCAGCCTCAATTCAATCCACTCATATACATTTCACCTTCTATATTTGAGAATGAAACAGTTCCTTTAAAAAGGGAAAGCTATAAGAAATTAAATTCTTCAAGATTAGAGAATGAAATAGTTCCTTTAAAAAGGGAAAGCCATAAGAAATTAAATTCTCCAAGATTAGAAAGCTTTTCATCAATCTCAACTTCCATTTCCTTCCATCATCCTATCTAATAATAGTTGATGTCACTTTTTGGCTTAATAATTCCAAGTATACCACATCATATATATTTTTAGCAGGAGTACTAGCTACTGGGCCACTCGGCATTTGAAAAATCGTCTTTATTGCGACATTTGGTTTTATGGGGCAATGGCGTGATCCGCCAATGACCTATTAAGGACCTATAAAGACATTTTAACCCTTTACAAGGCCCAAGATCCCTCAAGTGGCTTGGTACCCATACATGGTTTAGGTCCTTCATCCTAGTCCATTTAAGACCATGTCAGCTGCATACATCACGAAAATTATTAGGTGTCCTAGCTCACCACATGTCTCTACTCTCAATCAATCACCAATTCTCAAGTTCCCTTGTTGTTCCCCATGCTCCAATATAAAACTGTATGACCCATCTTTTTCACCAATCACAACACCTTTGGGCACCACTTGACCATGCCCCAAGACTACCAAATAACTTCTCATACATCACATAAACCTCTTGGGCACAACATATATCTCCTTTTTGTTTCTCAAAAATAAATATAAAAAAAAAAAAAAAACCTCGTGGGCATAACATATATCTCCTTTTTGTTTCTCAAAAATAAAAATAAAAAACGTCATGGGCACAACATTCCAAATGAAGCCTAGCCAGCGCTCCCAAGCACTTGGCATAACAACTTCAGGTTAAGAGTAATGTTAGAGATCTCAAAAAAATTATCAAAAATTCTATACAATGTACCAATGACAATGAGTATTATATAGAATTTTTGATAATGTTTTTGAGATTTTTAAAATTTTTGCAGATTAAAGGAAGCCCAACCAACAGCGCAAGAGATCGCCTAACAACTACAAACCATTTTTGCCCCAAAAAGCTAGCCCTATGGTTGAAGAGCTAAGCAAATTAGCATTGCCCAACCAATGTGCTAATAAGCCATTGAAGTTCATGAGATGCGCTAATAAGCGAATAAGATATTGGCCCTATTTAATTGTCAGGATTGGAGGTAAGTGATTGAGAAAATAGAATATAATATGTTTAAAATTAAGAGTTGATGCAAGGTTTCGAAAAGTGGTTGCGGTCACCACCTAATGGTTGTGGTGGCGCGGTTGCAATTACAGGATGTAACTGTGAATTTTTTAATTTTTTGCACAATTTGAAAAAACTTAATGATACACATATTTTTTATTTTTTATTTTTCAAAATCACATTTTTTGGGGTTTAAAATAGATTTTGATAAATTTTTGTTAGTTTTAAAGTATGATCCAATATATTTCATATTTTTAAATCACTATAAAAAGAGCTTTTTACATTTAATTTCAATAGTTAATGACTTTAAAAATAAATAATTTTAAATGTCTACAAAATTATTCTTACCAATACTTGAACTAGCTAAATAAAAAATATTTATAATTATTATAAAAATAAAAATTGTGCAACAAACAAAAATTATTTTTGAGCTATTGATTTTTTTTAGAATTAATTACTTAAAAGTCCTATTTACAAAAATTATGGTAGCTTTGGTCCTATCTAAGATTTTTTGAATCAATAAGTCCTATATAATAAAATTGAGAATATTATCAGTTTTTCTCAATTTCTAAAACTAAGAACATTATTAATTTTACATAGTAATGTTCCAAATAATTGTTTCACTAACTGATGAAAAAAATAGAGTACGAGATTAAAAGTTTTTCCTCTTTTACTTATTGGTTTGATTCAACTATTCAATAAAATCGAGAACATTATCAATATTTTTTCAGTTTTAAAACTGAGAATATTATCAATTTTTTCATTTTAATTCCTTTTTTTTTTTTTTTCCAATTTTGCACATCAATGTTTCTTTATCATGCTTCTTTATAGACACAAAATTTTCAATTTTGCACAAAAAAAATAATTCAATTTTTTCAAAAAAAAAAAAAAATTCACTATGTTTCCAATTTTTTGAAAACACTTTTCAGAAAAATCTACTTTCTTGTTTTCTATATTTTTTTATTTTTACTGAATTTTTTTAATATTTTAAGCAATTTTTTTTTAATTTTTAGACGCACCTAACATAAATACACTTAAAAACTATCGTGAAAAAAACTTTAAAAAATTCACTAAATACCAAAAATACAAAAAAAAAAAACACAAAAATTCAGTATATTTTTCGTATTTTTGTGTATTTATTAATTTTTTAAAATATTTTCTCACAAATATTTTAATTTTTAGTTATATCTAAGTAAGATGCATCTAAAAAAGTATTAAAAAAAAAAAAGTTTAAAATTTTAAAAATATTCACTAAAAACAAAAAAATAAGAAAAAACAAAAACTCAATTTTTAGAAAACTGAAACCAAACACACTGATTAGTTTTTTTTTTTTTTTTGCATATATTTTTTCTTTTTAGTTTTTTCAATTTGAAAGTTGATATTTTAAAGTTTTGAAAATCAAAATAACTGATTATGTTCCTTTATAGATAATTATAAATAATAAACAATCATTGTTTGAAGAGCAATTCTGATTATTAAAAATTTAATGGGACTTAAAGGTCCAAAAAATCTTAATTAGGATTTAATGGAATATAAGGTCATAAATTATGAATTGTGTGTAAATGCCCATTTTTTTTAAAAGACATTTTTTAGACAACACTTTACAACTAAATAAAATTATTTACAATTAAGTATTAAATGAAATGATTATAAAAATAAAAATTATGCCATAAACAAAAATTATTTTTGAGCTACTAATTTTATTTATTTTTTTAAAAGACATTTTTTAGGCTACACATTACAGTAACAAAATAAAAAATATTTACAATTAAATATTAAATGAAATGATTATAAAAATAAATACAACCACTGTTTATATATTATTTATTTTACATGCCAATGTAATGAAATAAAATTTAAAAAAAAATTAAAAAATAAAAATTTTAAAAAAATTATAAAGAAAAAAAATTCATACAAGGTTTTTTTCTTTGGGTTTGGATCACTTGAGTATTCGTTCTTTTTTTGTAAACTTTTATTTATTTTTTTTATAGAAAGAAAGCTATTCAGAATATTGTAAAAGTGTGTAACGGTGTGTAATAGGCCATTACGGCTGTTACAGTATCACTACGGCCAACGATGCACAAACACGGATACGGGACACGACACGGACATGATACGGACACACGAACAAATAAATTTTCAAAAAATGAGGGACATGACACGCTGGGGACACATTTAATATATATAATTTTATTTATTTATTATATGTCTAAAATAAAACAAAAAAAATCATTGGTTCCTATACAATTACAATAATAATAAAATTAATAAACACATTTCTTAATTTTTTTTTAATAAAAATTGATTTTTTTAAAAATAAAAATAATTTATTCTACGAACTTTAGGTTTAACAAAAATAAGTATAAAAAAAAGAAAAAATAAACAAAAAGGGAGGAGAGAGACGAAATCAAGAAATACATGGGAGTGAGAGACGGGAAAAAAAAAGAGAGAGAAGTGAAAGGGGTGAAATCAGAAATTGAGAATAGAAGAGAGAGGGGAGAGAGATGAAACAGAAGAGGGAGGAGAAGAAGAAAACAAAGAGAAGAAGAAGAACAGAGAAGACGAAGTACAGAGAAGACGAAGAAAAGAAGCAAAATAAAGAAACGAAGAAGAATACCTTAGGCTAGGGCTTTTTCAATTGATCTTTTTTGATGAACAGGTTAGGGCTTCTTCCTTCAATCGATCTCTCCCTTGATCTCTTTCTCTCCTCTCCAACAAGTTAGGGTTATTCGGTCCACCTCGTGCTTGTCCGGAAAGTGTCATCACGTGTCTGACTGGAAAAATTCAAAAAAAAAAAAGAAAAGAGGACATGTTAAAGAAAGTGTCGGGCACATGTCCACAGTGTGTTCGTGTCCAACACTCGTATGCAAGCCTTGGGGACGTGCCAGTGCTTCATAGGCTACGATTGTTATGTAACACCGAAACGACCGTTACACATGCGAATTCTCGTCACTGCAAAAACGGGTATAATGGGTAACGCTTACTACCGCAACTATTACGTAACACCGCTTTTTAAAACCTTGCCCATTAGACTAAAAGGAAAGTAGATTGATTTTAGGAATGAAGGTTGATTTGCTATGCATTTTCTGAACTTTGAATTCATGAGAGGATCATCAACAGATAAGAAAAAAAATAAAAATTAAACAAATAAAAAAATAATTGAATAGATAGTAAAAAATTAAACAGATAAAAAAAATATTTCAACAGATAAAAAATATTAATTTTAGGAATGTAGATTGATTTACTATGCATTTTAGGAGTGTATATTGATTTTAGGACTGTAGATTTCTTGTTTCGATTACAGTTCAACGCAAAACAAATTGCTTTATAAACAAATGGGTTTCGTTACATTCACAACAGTTCATCTTCATGCATATGATTATAATGAACATCAAACAAAACAAATTTGAAAATCACCATAACCATAAATGTTCACAATTCTTAGGCAACTTTGCAAGCAAAAAAAAGGCCGATCAAAATCACATTGAAAAAAGAAAGTTTGTGAAGGCAGCTTGTCTTTTTGATTGAATGAGTCTTCAATGGATTTGAAATCAACAACATCTGATAAATCTATTGCTCTGGGTTGTTTTTTTCCTAAATGTGAACACAACATCACATTTACAGATTATTTTCTATGTATATATGTAGATTCATATATACATACCATTCTGAGAGAGAAAAAAGAGAGAGATTTGAGTTTGAAAAACAGGGGTCTAATTCTTGAATCATCTCTCCCTTCTTCAATCTCGTCAAGCTTGAGACAACGATTTCAGTGACTGGGTGACGGTGGTGCATGCGCAAAGTAGTGGTTTTGGATCGGATCTGCAGACAATGGTGGCAGATCAGAGTGGATCGCTTAGATATATAGAGAGAAAGTAGAAAGTAGAGAGATATGGATGTTGAACATAGGTTCTTCACTCAATTTTTTGATATCTTCATTCAACACTCGGTGGCCTTCTCTTTGAAGCTCGCAGACAGTGACAAGGCTGGTGAATCTGGCTCCGAATCTGTCGTTGACGCCGACGTCCTCATTAAGAGTGGCGTTCTTCACGACGGAGATCGACAGAGGAAGGAGATGGAGCGGTGAGAGAGAGAGAGACGATGGAGCGAGAGAGAGGCGATGGAACAGTTTGGTTAGAGTTTAGTTTGGGAAACAATATATATATATACATGGATAGTCTGGTCACTTTGTAGGAGCTTGTCTTTATGAAAAAAGAATTTTAGAGTGTGGACATTTAGGCAAAGAAAATCCAAAATTGAATTTATGGACCGAATGTCCTAAAAAAATTTGATATAAAGTATATTGAAGTGAATCACAAGAGATTGGTCTGGTGGTAAAAGCTTAGGGTTTGGGGGATGTGCTCCCTTTAAGGTCTCAGGTTCAAGAGTCCTAACTTTAATTAGGACCCCCAAATAAGCTGAGACAATGTTCTCATTATACATTGGAAATAACAATCAGGTCAGATGTCTATTTTTGAAACTATAGGTCCCAACTCAATTTTTTTTGTGACAAAAAAGACATTATCTATCCAAAAGGAAAGCTATCTATTCAAAGTTTAGCTATATGTCTATCTATTCAAATGTTATTTATATGTACATGTGTCATTTATTTGTATAACTATTTGTTTAAATGCTCAACTATTTGTTCAAATGTTCACCTATCTATATATATACGTACTACCAATCTATTCAATGTTACCTATTTGTCCACCTTACCACCACTAGTTGTCAGCCACCATGGACTTTTCGGTGCTTTTCCAGCAATTTTCCAACTACTTTTCCGACATCAACAACTTTTCAAAACGTGTCTTTATCACCCCCAAAAAAAAAAAGGAGAGAAATTGACTTTTCTTATGCTATTTAGTGATAAAGACAATTTCTCTTCTATAGCAAACTGTGCGTATTTAATAAAACCACAACAGGAAAAAAAATTTCTAAAATTAAATTTCAGAATGTAAAATTTTAATTCCTAAACTCAAAAAAGAAAAGTTTCTGAAAACGCAGGAAGGAAAGAAATTTCTTGTTCAAGTCTAAAACAAGAACACACTATAAAACCAAAAACAAAATTAATTTACATACAACAACTATCAGATTATTGTTATAGAAATGTAGAAAGGAAAGACAGTTGAGGCGTGTGTTGGACACACTTTCCTTAAGATCGTTACGTCCTCGCTACGGTGCTTGAAAACAGATGACGCTAACCTCCCAAGATGCAATGACTATCCCAGAATTACAGCACTACAATCTGGGTATGGCGAACAGACTGAGTTGTATCTCTCTCTTACAGAAAATATAAGAACAATATGCAAACAGTATGCAGAGGATAGAGAAGAAAATAAAGGGAAAAATGAATGAGGGAAATGGTTGGAGAAAGCCTGTATTTATAGGCAATAAGGTGATTGTCCGGATAGGTTTGGAAGCCCTCCGAACAGGTGTGAAACTGAGAAACTATCTAAGTGACAAGAGGTGACCGGAGAAGGAAGGGATGCCACTGTTCAGGTTTGAATTTGAAAATCAGGCACAAGTGTTTGAATTTTTCCCGTTAGGAATTCAAATTTTCCCACAAGATTTGTGGAAATAAAATAAATAAATAAATAATTCAAACAAATTTTATCCAAAAAATTAAAGTTAGGATCCGACCTAACCCATAACCCGCACCCGCACACGCACACAGCACGGCTTGGCCGACCGATCGGACAGACGGATAGACGGCGGCAGCGGGGCGCATGTGTGTGGTTGTTTTGGGCCAAGCCCTCTTTATCCATAACTCCTCTCCTTACAAAACTTGGGGTGCCCTTTGGGGCCCAACCCAAGTGTGTACACCTAGAGCTTATATACTCACACTAGCTCTCTTAAAGTTTCAATGTGGGACATCCAATTTAAGGAAACCCACATTTGACTCTTCAACTTCCCATTTCACGAACCCGAAAACGACGTCAACTTCCCATTCACTCATAAATGGTTTTGACGAACCGTCTTCACCGTGTGACTTACCACGCGGTAAGGAACACGTCACCTTTTTGGACCCACCCCAAAAGACGTGTGGGCCTTACTCAAATTTGGACTCAAAGGTGGCCTAAAATAAGCCCAAAATAAGCCTATGAAAACCATAAGTTCCAACAATCCCCCATATGAATGGAGTTGACGGAAACGGACATGCAACAATATGCTAAAAATGCGAGAGAGTACATTAAGGAGATATCCTACTTCGGGATAGGTAGCATTTGACTTTGAACCTCCCCTAGTGAAAACCTATCGGACTTACTAGCTATCCAGTGGACATGTGATGCCTTGAACTGTTCAGCTGCTGATGTAAGCCCAGACAATGGATTACACACAGAGCATGTTTGATTGGGTGGATTAGAGTATGGGATTAGGATTATTAATCCGTGGGCCCAATTATCCTATGTTTGTTTTAACATTTTGGTTTAGGATTATTAATCCAATGGATAATTAATCCAACAAATTTGTAGGATTATTAGTAATGGGGTAGGGGTGGGATTATTAATCCAATGAATATTAATCCTATTGGATAGTGAATACCACACTAATTTAATAGGATTATTAATACTTCACTATTAATCTTGTGAATCAAACATGACCACAGAGTATTACCAACCATAGTCTTGTTCTACGGTTGTGTTCATTTTGGCCCTGAACAATACCTGGTTCAGTGAGTGCTCTAGAGAATTCAGCCTTTTTAATTCTCATAAAACCGGTCTAGTTCACACTCACATAGATAATTCTTATTAAAAATGTCCTACCACACTCCACTTGGATAACTAAGATATAAGAATCATTACAAGCAAAGCTTATCCTGACTACATTGCAGGGATCACTCTTCTTATCATAGAAAATGGGTAGGAGAGAGAACCTCTCTACTGATCGGGGAATCTCCATAATTCGATTATCCCATTGAACCTAGTTATTGGGATCTCTAGTCTTCTGGGTCGAGTTACCATTATGGTGGTTCTTAGTTAGTAGGCTTTAATTCCATTCCCCTACCCACCCAAATAATATTTACCCACCAAAAAAAAAAAAAAATCCCATTCCCTTCGATAAACTAAACACTTGCTCTCTAGCTAGCCCTTTTGTTAACGGATCTGTGATATTATCTTTAGACCTTATATAGTCAGAGCCCACGAACAATGTTGAACATCACTCTAAAACATAGTAGGAGAAGTTAGAAAATTTAAAGGTATGGAAACATAGAGCCAAATATTTTTATTTATTTTTGGATACTCAATGCTAAACAAAATTAAATTTATTTGGAAACAAGTTTCCAAACATATGTAATTTGTTTGGAGATATAAACCTGGCTAGTTCTTTTTGTTCAGAATTGAAATAAGAAGTTATAAAATTAAGAGCCAAACA
Source organism: Camellia granthamiana (assembly GCA_036172215.1). Classification (NCBI taxonomy): domain Eukaryota; kingdom Viridiplantae; phylum Streptophyta; class Magnoliopsida; order Ericales; family Theaceae; genus Camellia; species Camellia granthamiana. Next base: position 87,182,625 of record CM069908.1, on the reverse strand, counting down.
TAGACTATTTGTTCCGATATTAAATACTAAACAATGTCAAATAATTCAGAAACATAGTGCTGAATAAAAGTAATTTGTTCGGTACTGAATTTATAAACAAATTTCAAAAATCCACGGACTAAAAACAATAAAGATAAACAAAAAAACCTATCTTCTCTATAAAAAATAAATAAATAAATAGCTTGGGAACATTTTCTTCATTGTTCATTATTGACTTTAATATGAAATATAATGCAAAAATGATAGATTCAAGTGAAATATGGTTGATTATGAAGAAGAGAATAGAGAAGAGATAAGAGAAGATTAAGGCTGATTATGAATGAGGCGTCCAAAACACTATATGATTTACACTTTTTTTAATATCAAGTACTTTTTGTTATTTTAAATAAAGATATTTTTAGGGTGTCTAACCAATTTTTTTGGGTGCAAATAGAGCCACCCAAGTAATACTTGTCAACAAAGAATACTTTTTGGTGACAAGCACAATCCTTGCTATATGTTAAACATATTTGGTGACAACATCCTCACCACCATGGGTAGTCTTTCGAATATGGAGAATATACTTTTAGTGAGGAAATGATCATTTTTAGTGGCAAAATATTTTACACTTTGGCTTCCAACAATGTTTGTCGCAAAACACTTTACATTTTGGAGTCAAGATTGGTTTCTCGCTAAAAGGTTGCTTTTGGCTTGGAATTGAAATTTCCTCACAAATGAGTATCGAAGGCGACCCATTTGCAACAAATGTATGACGAGTCAAATTTCCTTGCAAAAAAGTTTTTAGTGATAAATTTTCAAACTTTGTGACAAATATTTTCCCACCGTTAATGTCAAAATGCTTGTAGTGACATTCATTCTCATCACCCTTGCCACTTCCCCACCCACCTACACTACCCACACCCAACCCAATACCTAGTCAATCCAACCCTAGCTACAATAATCATAGGATGCAACTCTAAACTATGCATTTTGCAACATTGAATGGAAGAGGTGTGTGGTGGCAACGGGGAAGAGGAGGGGGTCGAGGGGTTTGGGTGGTGCTGTTAGCTAGGTTTTGGGTCAACTAGGGTGTTGAATTGGGTGGTGTAGATTGCTTTTCGTGCTCCTTTCGGGTACGATAGCCCTACAGTTCAGACTCATGTGGTTTTGAATTTGATTCCACAAGTGCAATGTGAAATAGATAAACACAAATGAGTCCAAATCTGACAAATCTTTTGGAAAATTAATTTTGAATCAAAATTTCAAAAATGGATTGCTTTGCCAGATTACAGTACCACCTAAATATTTTTGAGAAATTTAGGAAACCCGGGACTAGTGCCAAAGGCCACTTATTCGTCGTCACCAAAGTATCTCGGCCCGGGAACTTAGGTACGAGAGGGGAAGGTCATGAATTGAGCACCCCACTCGCCGATCAAAGATCGGTCTCTACTAATCATGATGTGATTCTTATTTACCTTACATGCTCTTGTTCTGATTATTTAGGCTAGCATTACTATGTGACACACACAAGTATAGACTAATTTGCAAAAGTTGAAACACTTTGATTTCATATTTGTTTGAAAATTGTTTCGAATATGTACCATTTGAAAAAGTGATTTCATATGCACATTACTTAAATTATCCTAATTTAAGCAATTAGCCTTCATCCACAGGCATTCAAACAGATATAGCATTTAAGCACTTAGCCTCTTGGTAATCATGCTCGACATAGCAACAATCACACTCATGCGATATGCTAAAGCAGTGAAGCTTACCCCAATTCCTGAGGCGAGCCAAAAGAGAAAAAATAGTTAGAAAAATGCATGATCCTAACTAATGAAATATGCCTAATGCAACACATGCAATATGCAATTAGAAGTCCGGCTACTAGCATAGCATATGAATCAATTTGATAGTATGCAATTTTAAACACGTTTTCAGAGAAGTATTTAAACGACAATGTTTGTTAGAATAATGAGCCAAACCTTATGCATGCAAGACACATGGATGCAAATCATGAAAAATGCTAAATGAAATGTGATGCTCTAAACTATCCATCATAAGCGGGTAAATAAAAAGGAGAAAAACATGAGGTTGGAAGACATACACGCATTATTACAAATTTGCCCTTGCGCAGAAGAGTCCGAATGAATGAATTAGCTAAGCTAGCTAACCACCTTGAATTTAACTATCTATTCTAGCTAATTAAATAGTTACGATACATTCTAATTAATTAACACAAATTAACTAATTAATTACATTACGGAATTAATTAACTAAATAATTAATTACAAGTTCACTAACAACATACTACTATTAACAATAATCTAATGGGTCCCGAGGAGAAAGGAAATGACTTATGCATGCACACGAATTTCTCTCTCGAGAATGCCTTTACACTGTTTTGCACTTCAGCCTCTGCTCTGTTCTGTGAAAAAAAAAAAAAAAAAAAAAAAAAGAAGTTAAAGTGGTACTGCATGGCTGAAAAAGGTAGCCGGCAAGCCATAAGTGGTGGTCAGCCCCCCACTAATAGTGGCCTGCCGTATGGTAAGGTGGCCTACCGGCCACTAATGTTAGATTTCTCCTGCTGCAACAGAAAATAAACAGAGCACAAACAGAGCAATCTCATGGGATGTTTGTCCCCCCTACCTCTCCTTATCATCAGACAGCTTAAATGAGAGGTAGGCTCGATTCGCAAGCCATCAATCGGCGCAAATTCATTGCGTGATGACTTATGAACTAAGGGATACAATTTTAATAAATGCACAATTAAAGACTCACGAACTTCCTCCCTATCATGATATTGATCAAGGGAAGCGGTTGACATCGACTCTTGAACCGTTTTCATCACTAACAAGTATGAAACGACTCAAGACTCAATGGGTTTAATTAACGTCTGATTGAACCCAAACCATTTTATTATCTTGCTCCATTTTAAGCCATTGATTACCCCTTTTAATTACCTTTCCATTCATTAGTCATTTTAATCCAAAATGGGCATTAAGTCCACTAAAGGAGGGAAGTGTCAAACAAAGGGTTGTTTTGGGCATGAGAGAGATGTCATGCCGTTTGTAATGAACCTCCGAAGAGATTAAACCATTAAGTACAACAATCTCTATCTCAAGTTTGAACAAACAATCGGTTTGAAACGACTCTCAAAGCAAGGAAGAAGCCAAGAAATGAGAGAAGTATAGAGATGATTAGAGATGATCACAAGTATGGAAAGCTTGAAATAAATGCTATCAACTCAAATAGATTGGTGTCTAATGCCTAAAAAACCAAACCTATGAGGACCATTACACTACAAGCATGCAATATAAAGCATAAATGACATGAACAACTTAAAAAAGTCCCAAAATAGGCTAAAATAGCATTGGAATTAAGGTAAAAACATCTACAAAAGAAAGCTAAAATAATGGGGCAATTAGGCTAGTAAACAAGCCAAAGGAGGGAAGGCTAACCCCTCTATTTTTAGGACTTCAAAACCACATTTTAGCCTCTGAAAAACCTTTGAAAATCAGTGGTAAAAAGCTCAAAAAAAAGATAATGAAAAGGTGAGAAACACAAGGGTTAAAGCCTAGAAGACAAGGTTCAAAAAAGGGTGATCACCTTTAATGGCCTTAAACTACAAGTTTCAACCCACAAATACAAGTGAAAAAACAGTCCAAAAATAGTAAGGAAAGATAGGAAAGAAGTAATGCAAAAGAGCTAGGTATGTATACCTATTGAAGAGGAATGATCCTTTTGTTCACAAACCACTAATTTCACAACCTCAAGAGCTAAAATGCAAGCTCAAACACCTCAGCAAAGAACCCTCAAGGTTTGGTTTAAAGTGTCTAAGCAAAGGGTATAGAAGTTACAAGGGAGATAGAGAAATGTAGAGAGAGAAATATTTTTCAAGACTTTGTTCCACAAATTTTTCTAACCTAATTTTTGAGAGGGAGTCATCAATATATAGAAATATATGAGACTAGCTCAAAAATATTCATACAGACACAGCTGGTGCAGTGCATGCATTTGTGGAGACAGCTGGCATAGCTGGCAAAAAGATCTGAATTTTTACACAAGTGGTCAACCGGCCACTAAAAGTGGGCGGCCGACCACTAATAGTGGGCGATAGGCCACTAGTAGGTCTGCAGGTTTCTGGATGGTCAGGTTTGAAAAACTACTGATTTGGTACAAAAACTTGGCACAAGGTTTGTAGATTTCTGAGACTCAAAACTGAGGTTTTCTGTTGAGGACATTGAGCATTTGGACAAGCATATAAATTCATCATTAGGTGATCAATCGGTGGTGCCCAAGTCTTAGAGGCAATAAAAAATGGGGTATCTACAGGTGGGTACAGTTGGGTGTGGCGGAAGTTGGTGACGGAAGTTTTGGGGTTCAATAGAATGGGTAGAAGTGCGATAGAGGTGGTTAGAAAATGGACGGGGGTCGCTGGAATCTGTGGGAAGGAGTAGAGAGTGAATGAAAGTCAGGGTGATGAGGGAGGGTGGAGGAAGTGGCAGAGGAGGGCAAAGAAGGAACAAAAAGAGATGAGGGCAATTTTTTAATCTTGCCGATAGATTCCATGCTTTGGTAATTATTTTTTGTTCTTTCACTACTATAATGATTGCCAAAAACTTTTTCACTAACTAGTAATGAAAAAAGCTTCATTTCTCACTGGAATATCATTTCTCAAAATAATAATGACTCATATGTATTGAGTTAAGTAAACAAATTTGTAATTTAATAATTTTTAGAAGTGAACTTGGATGATTAGGTTACGCCTAATGTCGGCCAGCCTTGAACCTGAGAATAATCAATCTTGAAGATTATTCAATTTTCATTTTTATTCATGTGTATCTCTTTTAAATTGACAAGGTTATATTTTGTAGGCCTTCAATTACAATAAGAATTAAATGTGCCATTTATAACCAATTAGTGGTGCAAATGGAAAGGTAGAAACGTAAAGAAAGCGGTGATTTATGAAAAAGTAAGTAGGTGTTTGGCATGCACTAAATAGTAATTTTTTTTTTTGTATACATACACTTATGTAGATCACATCAATCAACATATCCTCTCTATTTTTTTACCTATTTTCTCTACTTTTTTATATATTTTTTTTTAATAAAAAAATTAAAAAATACACTTATTTAGAACATTTTAAACCACCACTAGAAGTGATGATCATGGTGATTTATGATAGGGGAGTAATGGTGATCATGGTGCGGTGGTTATCCACCAACTCACTTATTTACACACACACAAAAATAAAAATAAAAATAAAAATAAAAATAAAAGTAAAAGTAAAGGTAAAGGTAAAGGAAAAGCATTTGAACTCCATAGGTTTGGTTCTACAAAATTGAATCCAATTTAAGAAAATTGAATTTTTTATTTGTTTATATTTTTAGTGAGTTTTTTTTAATATTTTACAATTTTCTAGATAAACCCAATCTAAATACGTTTAAAAAGTATAATATTGGTGATTTTTTTTAAAAAAAATCATCAAATACAAAAAATATAAAAAAATATATATGAAAATTTAATACATTTTCATATTTTGTTGTATTCAATGAATTTTTTAAAATTTTTTATTTTTTAAGTATATTATGATTAAGTGGATCTAAAATTTTTTTAAAAATTGATTAAAATATTTTTAAAAAATTATTAAAAATATAAAAATATGAATTGAAACTTAAAAACCTATTTTTGAAAATTCAAATAAAAGCATTTCCAATGTATATGCGCTACCAAACAAATAAAGGGTTAAATTATACTGAATTTTTCTTGAAATTTAGAAGGAAAAAAAAATATAATTTTACAATTTTGATATAATTATATTGATTTTTCTTTTAATAAGATTAAAGAAATCAAAACTAATGCAAATGGTATAAAATGCAAAGATATCCAAATAAAAATATAATTTCAATATAATAGAAATGAAAATATCATTTTTAATATATTTTCCAAAAAAATATTGATGAAAATAAAATTAAATGTTGTGTAAATTAAAAAAAAAACTAATAAGTTCTATTTTGCTATTAATATTACTAAATATTCCTAAAAAGTTTATTACTCTATAATGGTGTATTTTATTTCAATTTTACCCTTCTCATTTAATATAAACAATAATTATATATATATAAATTTGATTTAATTAAAATTAAAATTTTTAATTGAATAAAATATTAATATTACATTAAAAATATAAGTAACAAAAACAACTTTAGTATAAAATGTGCTGTTATTTCCAATTATGATTTTTTTTAGTATAAACAATTTAAAAAGGCTAAATTTAATTAAACTTCTAAAGAGTTATGAAAAAAATAATACAATGATAAATTTATTTATTTCTCAATGCATGAGATAATATTATAAGCTTTTGTTTATGAAAATTCATTTAATTTTAACAATTAAAAATATTTATAAATTTTTTTGTTCATATTTTAATGACAAAAATAAAAATAAAATAAAATATACTATTATGAATAATTGAATTTTTTTTATAAATTTATAAAACAAAAAAATAGTAATTTTTAAAATAAAATAAAATTTATCGGTAATTTTTTTTATTGTGTTTATTAATATTTTAATATAATATCATAATTTTTACAATTAAAAAATGTAATTTTTCTTAGATTAAAAAAATTTGATAATTATTATTCATAATAACATACACTATTATAGAGAAATGAACTTGTTGGAAACATTTTATGAAAAATATAACTTAGTTGTTCACATTGAAAATTGATAGGATTAAAAAGTAATCTAAAAGTAAAATAAGACCTATTAATAATTTTTTTAAATTAAAATTTTAAATTTATTATAATTATGTCAAAATATAAAAATTAAGGAGATCAATGTAATTTACCGACAAACAAACAAACACAAAAAACACAAAAAAAAATAAAATAAAATAAAAAAATAAAGAGGGACGACCTCAAGTCAAGCGTGCAATACGAAGATGAAAAGTCCCCTCCTCATATCGAGGGGTCCAACTTACGTACGGAGTTTTCATGTACCATATAAAAAAGTAGCATTTTAATAAAATAAAAAATAAAAAAATTGTCTCACTGGAAGTTATCGGTTTTAGTGGTGACGTCATGTGACTTGATTATATATTGAGAGCTCTAATAATAGAGTTTTAATAAGAGCATTAGTGACGTGGCAATTTAAAAAAATAAAAAAATAAAAACAAAACAAAGTCCAAAACATCAAATCATACATTGGGACCCACAGATTAGAGCTCTTTTAGAGCTCACAATTTAGAAGTCTAAAGCATTTCTGTTATATATATATATATTAGTGAATAACACATAATATGTGTACAATTTAGATAAGTATAAAAGTAAAGAAAAATGAGTGAGACCACTAAAAAGAAGAGTACTGATAACTCTAAAGTGGTGTGGGTCCCATATGATAAGATGTTTTGCTCTTGTGTGTTTTTTTTTTTTTGAATTTCCACCCATTAGTGGTCAATTAGTGCTCCCAAATTAGTGGGATGAATCATTGTTAAAAAATAAATAATAAATAAATTTACAAATGTATTTTTAATGAAACTTAAGGTCTGGAGTTCAAATATTACTTACGCACGCCTTTGAATAATTTTCAATGTGTTTGATTTAAGTTTTTTGAAAACTAAAAGTTTTTTTATTTTTGTGTTTTTTTGTTTTTAGTGAATATTTTTAACATTTAAATTTTTTTTTCTTTTTTAGATGCACCTTACTTAGATGTATTTAAAAAGTAAAAAAAATTGTGAAAAAATATTTTAAAAAATTAATAAATACATAAAAATACAAAAAAATATATTGAATTCTTATTATTTTTTTTTTTTGGTATTTAGTGAATTTTTAAAAGGTTTTTTTCACAAATTTTTTACTTTTTAAGTGTATTTATGTTAGGTGTGTCTAAAAATTAAAAAAAAAATTGCTTAAAATATTAAAAAAATTCAATAAAAACAAAAAAAAAAACAGAAAACAAGAAAATTGAATTTTCTGAAAAGTGTTTTTGGAAAACTCTAACCAAGCAAAGTGATTTTTTTTTATTTTAGGATAGAAAAATTTGCCACGTGACAGAAGGAGAAACCGCTACACTATTAGATACCAAGTCATGTGCTTACATATATAATAGTATAGATACATTTGAAACTAATAGGTATATTGTAATTGGTAGAGGAGGCGAGGTCTATAATTTTGTGTTAGATAATTGTGAAACAAGGGTATGGTAGTTCGTGATTGACAAAGAGGATGGTCGCGTTAAACTAATAAATAATTTTTTAATAGTACGACCTTTATACAATGTTTATATAAAAAAATTGGACTAATCTTTTTTAAGATTTAAAAAATATATTAAGTACCATAAAATTTGACATAATTATATTGAATTTTCTTTAAAATTTATTAATTTAAATAAAATTTAGCTAATTTCTCAATAGTATTTTTTTAGTTGCAGGAATACAAAAATGATGTTATTTATTTAATATTAGAATATATATAGTACATTCGTATTTATTCTTGTGCTCATAAGCAAAATTTTATAATAAACATTCCTTTTTTTTTATGTGTACCAGATATATAGTTATGAACTTTGTAATCTTTGATTATAACTCTTTGTGTTATTGATTATGAGTATAATTATATCAAATTTATAAGATTAATTGTATTTAGTAGTAAATTAACTTGTAACAAATGATAATTAGTCATATTAAATAGTAAACTCCTTTATTAGAGGTGAGCATGATTATTTGGTTTGTTTAAGAATAAACTAATAACAAAACAATTACTTACATATTTCTGAGATTTAGAATGGCATTATACAAATTTTAAAACCAAATCAAACTAAATAAGTAATTTTATAACATGATCACAAAACATTACTCATAACTTACTCGAACATCAAGCATATAAAAATAATTTATATGATTATTTAAAACCCTAATTCTACTATTCAATTAAGCATAATTTACTACTTAATAAAAGTTCACTTACTATTACATTAAATTATTAAATAAATTATTAAGACATGTTATGTATTTTTTAAAAATATTTGCATTTATAAAAATTACTAAATAATTTTTATTTGTCCTACTTATTGAGATTTCACTTATTATTTAATTAGATTGACTTACTGTAACGCCCTCAAAATATAACATAAAACCCATCAATATAGACATGCATTGATATACAAAAGATCAACATCCTTTTATTCATCAGAGTATTTCCTTACACAAATATTACATATTGACAACAAAAGTAAACGCCCCATGGGCTTACAACTTTCCAAGCCAACACTTGGATACAAGAAATGAGTACTAACTCATATACACATTAAGCCCTAGGCTTGAATTTACATGTAATACGTCAAAAGGAAAATAACATCAAAAAATCTGACTGCCTCTAGCCTCCCAAGCTATGTCCTTGGAGGTGGCATGCTACCTGTATCTGAAAATGATATTCTCATATAGGGTGAGCCACAACCCAGTAGAAATACACTAAACCAGCTATGAACACTGACTAAAAGATTTGCAGTTGATAGATGGTCAACACAGATACATCCACTTATATCTCATTACAATTACATAACTTACAAGTCCATGTTACTTTTCATTTCTCCATTTTCAGTAGATAAGCATACTAGCTAAATCAATACATCAACAGATGAGCATATTAGCTATATCGACATCTCAACAGATAAGTATAAAAACTATATCATACAACCAAGATAAGCATATGAGCTATATCTACACTTCTCTAGACAAGCATATGAGCTGTGTCTACGGAGTTCATCCCCCATCTCTTCCCAACACTATCCGGTTTAGAGGTACATCCCCCATCTTCCCCTAAACCGCGGAGTACATCCCCCATCTCCTCCTCTACACACAATGTACATAAACACATAGGTTCTACATACAATCAATCAATACATAAAGTTAATGTATTCCATCAACCGTCAAGTTCCATGACACGTTCCATTGACTAGTTTTCGTTTGCCTAATCATCATGCATTGTCTACAACAATCAAGACTATCTTCCACCGATAGCCCAAAGCAGTTATTTCTAAACAGGAAATAAATGCACAAAATGGATAATATATCAACATTTCAATTTGGTGAGCGATAAATAATTCAACTACACCTTTTAATCCCATACATTCCCGATTCCAACACTTCTAATTCAATTCCTCACTTCTCAAATTAATTATTCAAATTAATTTATCAACCAATTAGGGCAAAGTCCCATAATTAACAAAACAACCCTAAGGTTCCATTTTCATCCACATTCCTTTATCTATCTCATATTTTTTTGTGCCAAACTTGCATTTAGGTTTATTATAACCAAACCCCAACTTTTGTAAAATCACACAAAAGGCCCAAACTTCCTCAAAACTTCCCAACAACACCCAACATATCAAAATGTCAAAATTTAAAGACAAAATCCATAAGAAAGAGTAGGATATCCCTACCTCAAAGTTTGAGCTCCAACAAAGAAGAAGAAGAAAACGAAAATGCTCCAAATCACAAATTTTTCGGATCAAAAGGTAGCCCTCGACGATCAACAACTTTTTTGTAAAGGCCAAAGGTGAGGAAATCACTCCTACTAGATCAATACCTAGAGAGAAGGTAGAGCTCTAGAGTGAGAAGCTCAACAATGGTGTTTTTGGAAAAGTAAGAGAGAGAAGAGATGTGAAAAAGTGATTTCAAAAAGTCAAAACTCGGAGCTTTAACCCAGTCGCCCCGCTCGAGCGGCAAAACCCCCGCTTGAGCGGCACTCACAGACTCCCGCTCGAGCGGCCAATCCCCCGCTTGAGTGGCGGATGCACACTCTCAGAACTTTTGCAGACAGGTCCCTCGCTCGAGCGCCCAACTCCCCGCTCGAGCGTCACTCACAACCTCCCGCTCGAGCGGCCAATCCCCCGCTCGAGCGTCCAACACTACACAGGAAATACTGGATGGGTGTATTCCCCGCTCGAGCGGCCAAGCAACAACAAGTTCCCCGCTCGAGCGCCAAAAGCTCCGCTCGAGCGGACAGGCCAAAATCTGGGCAACTAGTTTTGGTTCCTAAGTTCAACCAACCTGTAACAAACCTGCCCAGCAATCCTATAACTCAAATACAAGGTAGGAAAGGATGTAAACCAGATAATAATCAACTACCAACATCTACGGACACATGTCCGGATCACTGTACAACAAGGGGTAAACCCGGGATCGCTATAACCTCCCCCCCTTAAAGAATTTCGTCCCCGAAATTAAGAACAAGTTTTCGAAAACAGGTTTTCTTCCATTTTAAACAATGTTATATTACAACATTCAACAACTCGACCCATTACCGATCATCCCATCTCTTATCAAGAGGCATCTCACAATATGTAAAAGTAACATATATTACAAGTGCATCATTAACATACATTTCTCTTCCATTTCCAACCATTTCCAACATACATGGTTCACAATTCCATATCATAACTAATGTTCATGATACATTTCCAGTTCTACAATACATTTAACATATACAATGTTACATTAAACTTCCATAATAGGGAAAGTTTCAAAATACACCTCCATAAACCAAAACATATACCATGTCTTACAACCTAAGGTATATTCAATACTCTTTAGGTTCAATTTTACAACAAAATTTTTCAATACATGATTACACATCAACAAACAAGTCCGGATATTTCTCGCGGACTTCCAACTCACGTTCCCAAGTGGGCTCCTCCACTCCATGATGTTTCCACAAAACCTTCACTAAAGGGATGGTCTTGCCACGCAGGACTCGATCCCGCCTATCCAAGACCCGAACCGGTCTCTCCTTGTACGAGGCATCCTCATCTACCTCTAAGTCGGTCCAATCTAACACGTGGGACGGATCCGGCTCATACTTCCGAAGCATACTCACATGAAACACGTCGTGCACTCCGGACAACTGCGGCGGCAAAGCTAAGCGATAAGCAACCTCCCCAATCCTCTCAAGGATCTCAAAGGGACCGATAAACCGAGGGGATAACTTCCCTCTCTTCCCAAACCTCATCAAACCTCGCCTAGGTGATATCTTCAAGAAAACATGATCACCTACCTCAAACGCCAAAGGCCTCATCCTACGGTCGGCATAACTCTTTTGGCGACTCTGGGCTGTAACAAGCCTCCTACGGATAAGCTCAACTTTCTCCGTCGTCTTTCTAACCAACTCCGGACCCAATAAGGGTGCATCACCCACCTCGGCCCAACAAACTGGAGACCTACACGGTCGGCCATACAAGGCCTCAAACGGTGCCATACCGATGCTAGACTGAAAACTGTTGTTGTAGGCAAACTCCAGACCAAGGGCAAGTGCCTCTCCCACGTCCCACTAAAGTCCAGGACACAACCTCGAAGCATATCCTCAAGGATCTGAATAGTACGCTCGGACTGCCCGTCAGTCTGAGGATGATAAGCCGTACTAAAGGTCAACTTAGTGCCCAAGGCACTCTGCAAACTCTGCCACAACCTAGTAGTAAAACGAGGGTCTCTATCTGAGACGATTGTCACTGGGACCCCGTGCAATCTCACTATGTCCCGAATATACAAGTTGGCAAGATGATCTACCGCATCTCTCACGCGCATAGGAATGAAGTGCGCCGACTTAGTCAACCGGTCTACAACCACCCAAATAGCATCACTACCCCGCTGAGTCCTCGGAAGACCTACAACGAAGTCCATGGTGACATGCTCCCACTTCCACTCGGCAATAGGCAAGGGTTGTAACAAACCCGCTGGCCTCTGATGTTCGGCCTTCACTTGCTGACAAGTAAGGCACTTAGACACGAAAACTGCCACATCTCTCTTCATGCCCCGCCACCAGAACTGGCGACCTAAGTCCTGATACATCTTAGTACCTCCCAGATGCACCGCAAGGCGCGAATGATGAAACTCTCGGAGTACTTCCTCTCGGTAAGACTCCGGCACAAACAAACGGTCTCGGTATCTCACACTCAGGTCAGGATACACCGCCAAACCCTTCTCAACCTTCCCACTGGAGATCTTCTCTCGAAGGGATTCTACCTCAAGGTCACCTCTCTGTGCCTCTAACACTCGAGTCACAAGGGTAGGCTGCGCAACAACGGAAAACAAGGCCGCAGCCTCAAAGGATTCGCCCAGAAGCAAATCAAACTCGCCAAGTGCCCTCAACATCTCCTATTCCCGGATGGCTATACAAGCTACATCACCTATGGATTTCCTGCTAAGTGCATCGGCCACAACGTTAGCCTTCCCCGGATGGTAGTGCAACTCAAAATTGTAATCCTCAATAAACTCCATCCACCTCCTCTGCCTCAAATTCAAGTCTTTCTGTGTAAACAGATACTTCAGACTCTTATGATCCGAGAACACCTCGAATCTCTCACCATAAAGGTAGTGCCTCCAGATTTTCAAGGCAAAGATCACTGCTGCTAACTCTAGGTCATGTGTAGGGTAATTCTTCTCGTGAATTTTCAACTGACGTGAGCCATAAGCTACCACTTTCCCCTCTTGCATCAACACACAACCCAAACCCTCTCGCGAGGCATCACAATAAACCGCATAACCCAACTCCCTCTCCGGAATAATCAAAACTGGAGCGGTGGTCAATCTAACTTTTAGCTCTTGGAACGACTTTTCACAAGTCTCACTCCATACAAATTTGACTCCCTTCCGAGTCAGTTTAGTCAACGGTGAAGCTAACCTGGAGAAATCCTTCACAAACCGATGGTAATACCCAGCTAATCCCAGAAAACTGCGGATCTCAAACACACTCGTAGGCTGTGCCCAATCTTGCACTGCCTCAGTCTTGGATGTATCAACAGACACCCCTTCCCCTGATACAACATGGCCTAAGAACTTGACTTCTCCTAGCCAGAACTCACACTTCCCAAACTTGGCATACAGCCTATGGGCTCTAAGCAACTCAAGCACCACTCTCAAGTGTGCCTCATGCTCCTCCTCTGAAGGTGAATAAATCAAAATGTCGTCCACAAAAACGACTACAAAACGATCCAAGAATTCCCAAAGGATCCGGTTCATCAAGTCCATGAAGACTGCCGGTGCATTGGTAAGCCCAAATGGCATTACCAGAAACTCATGATGGCCATACCGCGTACGGAATGCCGTCTTCGGAATGTCTACCTCCCTGACCCTCAACTGGTGGTAACCCGATCTCAAGTCTATCTTAGAGAAACAACGGGAACCCTTCAACTTGTCAAACAAATCATCTATACGGGGCATAGGGTACTTATTTTTAACCGTAGCCCGATTCAACTTCCGGTAGTCGATACATAATCTCAAGGCACCATCTTTCTTTTTAGCAAAGAGGGCCGGTGCTCCCCACGGCGAAACACTAGGGCGAATGAAGCCCTTTTCTAGCAATTCCTGGAGCTGAACTTTCAACTCAACCAATTCTGCTGGGGCAAAACGATAAGGTGCCATAGAAATCGGCGCCGTACTGGGCACTAAATCAATAGAGAACTCTGTCTCTCGGTGAGGTGGCAAATCAACAAGATCCTCGGGAAAAACATCCGAATACTCACAAACCACCCTCAGCAACACAATCTGGGTCTCGTCACACTCATTACTCATAAAGCTAGCAAGTAGACCATTAAGCTCACTCCGCCCTCGCGGATCATACCCCGGTGGCAAAACACTACCAACCCGGTCCCCCAAGAAATGGAAACACTCCCCGCTCACGATACAACAAGTGACCCTCTGGCGGTAGCAATCAATAACTGCCCGGTATGACGATAACCAGTCCATACCCAATATAACATCAAAGCCCTTCATGGGCATAACTACAAAAGGAAACGGAAGCCTATGATCGGCGACCTCTATATCACAACCTCTACATCCGTGTTTCAAAATCAACTCACCCCCAACAGGTGACATAACACAAATAGGAGATGCTAATAGTGCTAACTCCAACTCCAACATAGATGCAAATGCAGCAAATACAAAAGAATGAGACGCACCCGTATCGATCAACACACTAGCAACCGAGTTGCAAAACAGAAAGGTACCTCTCACTACTGATGGAGCCGGTACTAGGTCCTGCGCGGTAACAACATACACGCGCCCTGTAGGCCCCTGTTCCACCTGCTCACCTCTAGGAGCATACGACTGCTGCACAGTCTGGGATGACGAAGCTCCTGGATTGGCCCTCGAGGCCTGCACAGACTGAGCTGGCTGATAACTCTGCGTCTGCCTAGAACCAGACGCTCCTGAAGTGGCACTCAACTGTGGGCAGAACCTCTTCAGATGCCCAGGCTGTCCACACTGTTAACAAGACAAGGGCTGGCCCCTGCCCAAACTCTGACCCTGAGGTCTAGCTGAAGAAGAAGCAGCTCGTTGACCTCCACCCTTCTGTGGGCAAACCGAAGCCTTGTGGCCCAACTGACCACACTTGTAACAGGTGAACTCTCCCTGATTGCCTCTCCCCGAGCCTGCACTCGGCACTGGAAAGGTCGATCTAGCCACACCACCCTGAGACTGCTGAGGATTATAACCCCTCTGCCTCTTGCCATCACCCTGGCCATCTTGGCTCCTCTTGGAACCTCTATTCTTCTCCTCATCCTCCTCCTGCATCAAGAGCTCCATATGAGCTGCAGCATCCACCAGATGTCTATACTCTCGGATGAAAGAACCACCAACCCTCAACTTGAGGCCACGCCTCAACTTCCGCTCAAACTCAAGGCAACGGCGTTCCTCGGACGCCACGAGTTCAGGTGCAAACCTGGACAAGCTAGTGAATGTAGCCTCAAACTCGGCCACAGACAAACCTTGCTGATTAAGCCGGCAAAACTGATCCCTCAGCTTCTCTCTAGCAGCTGAAGATAAAAACCTCTCCTGGAAAACCTCCACAAAAGCCTCCCATGCACCACCAACACGACCCTTCTTGTACTTCCACAATTGACCCGCATCTCCCTTCAGCTGGAAGGAGGCCAAGGTCACTTTCAGTGTTCCGTCCTCGATGCCAAGCATCTCGAACGTCTTACTCATTTGCTACAACCACTCATCTGCCTTAAGTGGCTCCTTTGGATCCCCAATAAACTCATCCGGATTAGACCGGAAGAACTCCCTCTTCAAGAAAGAAGGCCCTGCCTCAGCAACCCGATTCCCTACTCTGAGAATACCCAAAGCTCCTGCTATCTCTCGGGCCAAAGCACTCATAGCTTGCTGACCCGCTGGCTCGACCACATTGGCCTGACCAACTCCCTCCTAAATTGCCGGTATCTCGTCCGATATAGGCACTTCCTGCCTCCTAGGCCTACCACGCCTACCACCTCTTCCTCATCCTGACATCCTAATAAAGGAAACGAAGAATATTAGCACATTGGTAAATGTGCCGAAACTAAACACCCGCGTCCTAATGCATGGACAACTGTAATTCACTCCACGTAAGCACATAAACACATAAGCACTTACGAATTTCATTTTCGGATAATGATAGTCCCGAGGCGTTACTAGAGTTCCGGTTAGAAACAGCATTGATCAAGTGCTTTTCCAACAAGACTCACAGAAACCCAAGGATCCAATCAACACCCTAGAAATTAAATCCCATACCCAAATAATCACATAGACATGTTATCACATAAGCACATAGCATATGACACTACACCTAAGTCTCTATTAAGCGAGACAAACCCATTGTGATCCTAATCACTTCCCACGTACCCAAAGTATTCGAACCCGGTACGCTCTGATACCAAGTTGTAACGCCCTCAAAATATAACATAAAACCCATCAATATAGACATGCATTGATATACAAAAGATCAACATCCTTTTATTCATCAGAGTATTTCCTTACACAAATATTACATGTTGACAACAAAAGTAAACGCCCCATGGGCTTACAACTTTCCAAGCCAACACTTGGATACAAGAAATGAGTACTAACTCATATACACATTAAGCCCTAGGCTTGAATTTACATGTAATACGTCAAAAGGAAAATAACATCCAAAAATCTGACTGCCTCTAGCATCCCAAGCTATGTCCTTGGAGGTGGCATGCTACCTGTACCTGAAAATGATATTCCCATATAGGGTGAGCCACAGCCCAGTAGAAATACATTAAACCAGCTATGAACACTGACTAAAAGATTTGCAGTTAATAGATGGTCAACACAGATACATCCACTTATATCTCATTACAATTACATAACTTACAAGTCCATGTTACTTTTCATTTCTCCATTTTCAGTAGATAAGCATACTAGCTAAATCAATACATCAACAGATGAGCATATTAGCTATATCGATATCTCAACAGATAAGTATAAGAACTATATCATACAACCAAGATAAGCATATGAGCTATATCTACACTTCTCTAGACAAGCATATGAGCTGTATCTATACTTCACTAGACAAGCATATGAGCTGTGTCTACGGAGTTCATCCCCCATCTCCTCCCAACACTATCCGGTTTAGAGGTACATCCCCCATCTTCCCCTAAACCGCAGAGTACATCCCCCATCTCCTCCTCTACACACAATGTACATAAACACATAGGTTCTACATACAATCAATCAATACATAAAGTTAATGTATTTCATCAACCGTCAAGTTCCATGACACGTTCCATTGACTAGTTTTCGTTTGCCTAATCATCATGCATTGTCTACAACAATCAAGACTATCTTCCACCAATAGCCCAAAGCAGTTATTTCTAAACAGGAAATAAATGCACAAAATGGATAATATATCAACATTTCAATTTGGTGAGCGATAAATAATTCAACTACACCCTTTAATCCCATACATTCCTGATTCCAACATTTCTAATTCAATTCCTCACTTCTCAAATTAATTATTCAAATTAATTTATCAACCAATTAGGGCAAAGTCCCATAATTAACAAAACAACCCTAAGGTTCCATTTTCATCCACATTCCTTTATCTATCTCATATTTTTTTGTGCCAAACTTGCATTTAGGTTTATTATAACCAAACCCCAACTTTTGTTCATGGCAAACATCAACATGGACGAACAATCGAACTATTGCGAATTTATTTGATATCGTGTTAGTAGATAAGATTAGAGAAGAAGTTAAAATTAGATTGGAGACTTAGAGAGAAACACTTAAATCTAAAAGATTTAGGATAAGTAGAACTAAAACAGAGTATATGAAGTGTAATTTTAGTAATAGTAATAATAGAAGCATAGGAGAAGTAAAGATTGAGAACCAAAAATTACCTAAGAGTGAACATTTTCGTTATTTAGGATCGATTATTACAACGACAGGGGAGGTTGGAGCGGATGTGATCTGTAGAATTAAGGCAAGGTGGCTTTAGTGAAAGAATGCATTTGGAGTATTGTGCGATAACCGAGTACCTACTAGAGTAAAAGGAAAGTCCATAAAATGACTATTAAACCAACGATGTTGTATGAGTCGAAATATTGGACAACTAAGAAATAATATTTGGATAAGATGAGGATGCTAAGTGGATGTGTGGCAAGACTAGAAAAGATAAAGTTAGGAATGAGTATGTTGTATGAGACGAAATATTGGACAACTAAGAAATAATATTTGGATAAGATGAGGATGCTAAGGTGGATGTGTGGCAAGACTAGAAAAGATAAAGTTAGGAATGAGTATATTCGAGAATGGGTAGAAATAGTACTGATAGAAGATAAGTTGAGAGAAAGAATAGATTGAGATGGTTTGGTCATTTATAACAGAAACCAACAAAGACATTAGTGAAGAGATGCGATATAGTAACAGTAGATGGAAGTATTAAGAGAAGGGGCAAACTTAGATTGACGTAGGTTAGTGTAGTAAATAAAAATAAGAATCTTCTTAATTTGACTAACCAAGTGGTCATTGATAGAGTCGAGTAGAGAAGAATGATTCATGTAACTAATCACATTTGATGATATTTAAAACATAGTTTAGTTTGGTTTGAAAAGAAATACATATGTCCTCATATGACAAAATTTGTATCTAAAAATAAGGACAAATTACATTGATGTGACTTTCAATTTGTCTCTCGAAATAAATTTCATATCTATGGAAAAAAAAAAAAAAACTTCACAAAATAATTCAACTAAGCAAGCAGGGACAACCACAAAAATTTAAACTATCATTTTTTCCAGGGAGAGATATATTTAATCATACGACTATTGAAAAACTGATATAGGCATAGACTTGTAGCTACTTCGAAAGTATGTTCATATCGTTTAAAGCATGTCCCTAATCTCTGAAGTCATCAATCTTCCTCTCCTACACATGAAAACATCACAGTAAATAAATGGTTTAACCAACATGACTATTCATTTTCTTCTTATTTTTTCATCCCAACCAAACAAAGCCAAGAAATTAGCCTCTCATTTTTTTTAAGAAGTAAAATTATCATTTTAGTTTTTAATTTCTCTCATTTCCCTTTCCTTTTACTTTCGCTTAAAAAATCAAAGGTAGAATAGAAGCAAGACATTTGGTTTTGAGAAACTAAACTGCCTTAATTGGTCAGTGGTTTAGCATTACTAATTGGAAAATATTGTTTAAAACACAAAATAAATACCTGTGCTAGCATGCGCTGTTTTTTCATGAATTGAGTCCTTGCCTTGCTTACCAGAGAATTAGGTGGCTTCTCAAACCTCTGTTAAGAGAGTTAACAGGGAATAAGTTATTTTTCGATCTCAAAAAAAGCAAGGTACCGAAAATTCTTGAGAATAGCTTTTAGTATACAATACTTTTAAACATTTAATTTCTATTTCCCTAATTCCTCCCAAATCCAGCAGATCCTTTTAAAGTGTAAGATAAATAAATACATTTTTGAGGCTTAAAATATAAAAGGTACCTGTTGTACCTGCCTGCAAGTGCTCTTTTTTATGTGAGGTGAGAAGTATTTAACTTTAACCTACAGAACTCAATGTGTGTTATACATTATTAAATCTAAAAAAGAAAGACAATCAAAACGGAAAAAAGTACAAAAAGAAATTCAACAAAGTGTATCAAAATGATATTAAAGCAATAAAGTATCAAGATTGAATATGGTTCTTTAAAACCAAAGAATTTGGACTAAAAGTTTAACCCCCTTTTGGATTGAAAGTTTAAACCCCTTTTTTTCCTTTAGAGACACAAAGTTATGGATAAACTAACTTGAAGAGCTTTGTAACTAACCTCTTCAATTTCAGCTACATACAATTCAGGACCAGATGCATTATTTTTTGGTGTGACATCAAAGACTTGGTGGAGGAGCTCATTTTCCTGCATGAATTATAGATTTTAAATGAGAACTACACACAACTTATCTCCAAGAAAATGAAAGCAAGATGATTGAAAAGGAAAGACCAACCCGCATGTGTATTTCAAATCCATCACCCAGAAAATTGCTTTATAAACTTCATCTGTTGTAAATTTGGGAAGTTAGTAAGAGATACCAACACTCAAAACCCCAATATGCAGCAGACAATTATAAACATACTAAAAATTACTAGATACCTTTGTCAATTGCGACAATGTTGAAAATGTTGGACAATTTTTACCAATATCTGTAAAAGTTTCCAAACTATTTTCAGCCTAAAAAAAATAAAAAATAAAATCATATCAATATACCAGATCAAAACACAAAGCAAGAGATGTATATCTTCATATATGAATCCAAGTAACTCCTCAAAAAGCCTTACAATCTCCCAATTCTGATTGCATGCCTCTTTGATTTGCTCTACAATGTTAGTCTTCCATTGTTTTTGATCTATATGTGTATCCACTTTGTTAATCGCACTATGCATAAAAGCCTTATAAGCTTCAATTGAAAATTTCTCAACACAATTCTTTTCAAATATAATGGCTAGTGCGTCAACACATGCTGCACACACAGATTCTTCCCCTTTTAGTAGATTCAGAAGGTAGGAAATCGCCCTGTATTAATTACAATACCATGCATATATTACTTCCTGGTAACAGAAAACATAAAATAAAACGACGAGGGTGCAAACAGTAAGAAATTCAATTTGAGAAATTTTCGGCAATGGGCTTGATTTTGAAGTCAATCCAAAAGAGAATGCATCATGACAAGGTTTGGGAAGATAAACAAATGGTGATCTTACCAAGCATATCAAATCAAACTAGTGCATACTAACAACGAATGGCGAACATGGACATATCGAATCAAACTAGTGCATGTTAACAACAATGCCTATATATTTTTATATTTTAGAATTCTTGTAATCAAGAATCATTTGCCATCTTTGTTAAAGGACTGGATTTGATATAGACACTCTGTTTAGTTTTTGAGAGGGAAGGTTTAGACTGGACTGTGCGGCCGAGCTACGATAACGCGGATTGGCCAAATCTCACGGTGCTGAGCTCCGTTCCTAGTCGGCGCGGCCCCCGAGCTGTCATGCGCGTCCGATGGATTGGGCCGACCAGGCATGGATTGAGCCCGGCCGAGCTATGACGGAGACGTTCGACCAGACGGTGACGTGAGGAAACCGAGATGGAGTAGCCCGGGCTAGACCAAGGACGGGCGAGGGCCGGCGTGCCCCCGACCGAACAGCCGAGGTGGCCGGACTTCATGCGACCTAGAGTGAAGGAGGACCAGGGAAGGGCCGGTCAACCAGGAGGACAGTCATGAGCAGCCCGGCCATGAGAGCCAGCCATCTACTCTTTCGGCAAGGGGCAGCTCGGCGGTTCATAGCTCGGTTGTGAGCTTGTGGTGGCAAATTTCCGCAAGTGATAGGCCGGTCGTGGTACTCCGGTTAAGTGTGCTACCTGGGCCAATGGCGTGAGGAAGAGGACATCTGCTCCACGCACGTCTCAATACCGTTGGACAGTTCTGCGTGTACTGGTGGAAGGACTAAGCCTTTACACGCGTAAGGTGGTGAGAGGCGAGCGCTGCCACCTGTCCAGGGAAGGACAGCAGAGGTAGTGCGCACACAATCTTGAGGCTGCATGGCCAGCCTAGAAATATGGAGGAAGACGAACGTTAGAGGTAGGCGAATTCACTCTTTCACGAACACTCTCTCTCTCTCTAATAGCCTTCTTCTTCCTCCAGTGGCCTGACTTGATCGTCGAAGGGTCTATCCGGCACACCACCGCCGGGCAGCTTACCATTTCTGTGTTGTAGGGATTGACGCCATCACAAGAAGCTTGGCGTCCAAGGAGTACGGAAAGTAGAGGATATTTCACCCCCGTACAATTGGCGCCGTCTGTGGGAACCTTTGATATTCAACCCTTGTTCTTCAAGCCTCTTCAACCATTTCCATGGCCAACAACGACGAAGTTCCGCTGTCCGTCGTCGATGGTGTCACTCTGGAGTACGTCCGGAGGAGAGATGGCCCCCCGGATGTTCCGGCCATGACGGGTCTGGAAACTTCTTCGCGAGGTGCGCGAGACAAACGTGAGAGGAGTTCTGACCGCTCGAGAAGTTCAGAAGGCCGACGGCAGCGAGGGGAGTCCCGGTGCGCAGCGTCTGGAGCACAAACTCAAAGACCAAGACGCCCTCATTCGCAAAATGGCGGCGGAGATGGAGATGTTGAAGCGTCAGATTAAGGGGAAGGGTGTTGTTGGAGAGGGCAACCTCAGTGAGCGCACCCCCTCCCCTCGTTCTAGTAGTCGCCAGCGAAGGACTCGCTCCCTCTCCATCACCAGGAACTATGGGGTTGGAGATTCCGACCAAAGAGGGGGCAGATCCCTCACCCGCGACAGCACTTACCGCCCCTCACACCTGTCGACAACATCGCGATACTCTACCTCCACCCGTTCCAGGGATCTTAGGGATGTGCTGGAGGAGAGAGCGCGTCGTCAAGAGGCTCAGAGAGTGCCGGCACTCCAGAGGTTGAGCGCTCCAGTTTGCTGTAGTGAAGAAGTGGTGATGCCGGCGCCCAGAGTGATGGCCCCGGCGCTGGTGGACAAAGAGTTGGCAAGACTTACAGCCACGCCGTTATCTCCAGAGATTGAGAGCACACCACTCCCTGCCGGATTCCACCAGCCAAAGTTCACTTTGTATGACGGCAAAACGGATCCATACATGCATGTGAGTCATTACCGGCAAGTGATGGCTGGCCACCGGCGCAACGATGCCTTGATGTGCCTCATATTCCCAGCAAGCTTGGGAGAGCTGGGTTTGAAGTGGTTCGAAAGGCTCCCGGAGGGGAGTATCGAGGGGTGGCAGCAACTAGCCGAAGCCTTCGTCACCAGATTCAAGACCAACACTCGAACGCCGAAGGAGGTCAACCATCTCCTGGGCGTCAAGATGGAGTCTGGATGTTCGTTGAAGGCCTACAACGCGAAGTACTGGGAAACTTACAACGAGATCCTCGACTGCCCTACCAATCTAGCGATCACTCAGTACAAACGGGGTCTCCCAGTCGGACATAGGCTGCGAGATTCACTTACGATGCACCAACCCACAACTATGGAGTCCTTGATGCAGCGGATCAATGAGCACATCCGTGTGGAGGAAGACACCGCCTCTACGACCGAAAAGGCTAATCCGATCGCGGCGGACAGAAAGGTGGCAGGGAAAGTTCACACGGTCGGGCGGGAGGACAACCGTCCAAACGACCGGTCAAAAGACCAACGTCGTGGCCCAAGCCGCGATGACAGAAACAAGGGTCGTAGGAACGACCGAACTGAAGCTCCCCGTGATGCAGCGGAAGATGCCAAGAGAAAATTGAAAGCGCGGACTGGAATCACCACGGTCTTCAGAATTCCTATCTACCACATTTTGAGCGAGATTCGAGGTGAGCCTTTTGTCCGTTGGCCGGCCAAGTTAGGGAGTGCGCAGCGAGGCTTTAATCCAAAATATCGCTGCACCTTCCATGAAGAACGGGGGCACCAGACAGAGGACTGCTTGCCGCTCAAACAGCACTTGGAGGAATTGGTGGCGGCGGGACATCTTGACCAATACATAGATGGGGGCGTCAAGGCCACACCAGTGGACCAAGCCGAGCCAAACGGCCTGGCCGCCCTAGAAGCGCCCCCGCAAGGTGTAATCAACGTCATCCACGGCATCATTGAACCAGCAAGAGTCTGCGAGCTTAGAGGGATGATCAAGAAGGCCGAGCACATGAGGGAAGTGCTCTCTGTCCAGCTCGCCGTAAAGAAGGGAAAGGCCAAAGAGAGGGACATCCTTTCATTCTCGAACAAAGACTTGGAAAGAGTTCAGATGCCGCACAATGATGCCTTAGTGGTGACCCTTCGCGTCAAAGGTTTTGATATCAAAAGAATCTTGATCGACCAAGGGAGTTCGGTCGAAATTATGTATTATGACGCGTTCAAACAAATGAACTTAGAAGACAAGGACTTGGCCCCTGCAATATCTCATTTGGTCGGCTTCAACTCACAGCCAGAGTGGCCAATCGGAAAGATTATTTTGCCGGTCAAAGCGGGTTCGGTCGCAAAGCAAGTGGAATTCTGGGTGCTCAAAGTTCCATCCACTTACAACTTGATCTTGGGCAGGGGCTGGCTGCACGCCATGCAAGCAGTTGCTTCGACCTTCCACCAGGTCATGCGCTTTCCGACATCGAGCGGGCAAATAGAGAAAGTTTGGGGAGACCAGGTGATGGCGAAACAATGCTTCGTTGCGGTGAACGGCAGCCGAGCGGCCAAAGGGTATGTCCAAATGATTGAAGGTCCTGAGGGGAAGGAAGTCCTCGAAGACATAGGAAGGAAGGCCGAGGAAAAATCGGTCGAGGAGTTGGTGGAAGTGCGCATCGATGAAAACGACCTGACTAAGTTCTTCCTCTTGGGATCATCTTTGTCTAGTGCCGAGCGGTCAGACTATGTCAACTTCTTGGTTTCCAACTTGGAGGCTTTTGCGTGGACGCCTTACGATATGCCTGGCGTCGACCCGAGCTTCATTTGCCATCAGTTGAATGTCTTCCCCAATGCCCGGCCAGTCATTCAAAGGACGCGCTGCTCAGCCTTGCACCATGCTGAAGTGGTGGCAGAAGAAGTGAAGAATTTGTTGGAAGCTGGGGCTATAGAGGAGGTGCAATACCCTCGGTAGATATCCAACACGGTGGTTGTTCCTAAGAAGAACGGCAAGTGGCAAGTCTGCGTTGACTACAAGACCGTCAACTGAGCTTGCCCGAAGGATAGCTTCCCCCTCCCTCGAATTGACCAGCTGGTGGACTTGACCGCTGGCCATCAGAGGTTTAGCTTCCTGGACGCATATCACGGCTACCACCAGATAGCCATGTACAAACCGGACAGAGAGATCACGTCATTTGCCACCTCCAGAGGCTTATATTGCTACAAAGTCATGCCGTTCGGACTAAAGAACGCCGGGGCGACCTTTCAGCGGATGGTAACAAAAATGTTCGCTTCTTTCTTGGGCCGAACAATGGAGGCCTATATCGACGATATAGTGGTGAAGAGTAAGGAGAAGTCTCGACACCTCGCCGACCTAGCAGAAATGTTTGCTATACTTAAGCGTCACAAGTTTCGCCTGAACGCCTCCAAGTGCGCCTTCGGAGTTGGCACCGGAAAGTTTCTGGGTTTTTTGGTCACAAACTGAGGAATCGAAGCCGACCCATCCCAAATCAAGGCGATACAGGAGCTGGAGCGCCCAAACTCCACGAAGGACGTGCAACATCTTGCCGGGATGGCAGCCGCGCTGAACAGATTTATCAGCCGGTCTTCGGATCGTTGCAGGCCCTTCTTCAAGACTTTGAAGACCAAGTTCTTCTGGGATGACGAGTGTGACCGTGCATTGACAGATTTAAAGGTGTACCTCTCCTCAACCCCTATCTTGGTCACGCCTCAGCAGGGCGAAGAGTTGTATCTCTACTTGGCGGTCTCTCAACATGCGGTGAGCGCTGTTCTAGTCCGCGCAGAAGGCATTCAACACTTGCCCATTTTCTATGTGAGCAAGACTCTGCTCCCAGCCGAGACGAGATATCTTCCTCTGGAAAAATTGGCGCTGGCCCTGATGATGGCATCAAGGCAGCTGGCACACTATTTTCATGCCCATACAATAGTTGTGCTGACCGAGTTTCCACTTAAGGTGCTCTTTGAAAAGGCCGACTTCACTGGGAGGATTCTGAAATGGGCCGTGGAACTGGGATAGTACGACATCAAGTTTCGCCGCGCACCACAATCAAAGCTCAAGCTCTTACAGACTTTGTGGCGGAGTTTGCCCCTGGAACGCATCCAGTTTGCCCGGTTGATTTGGCTGGTGCGGACTTAGCACAGCCCATGGCTCACACAATAGAAGCAGGGGCCGGTGCGCAAGAGGAAGGGCAAACAGCGACCGAACCAGCAAAGGCAAGTGACTCGTTGGAGAGCGGAGTCAACTATGACAAGGAAAGAGACCAGAATGAGCCGACCAGAGACTTGGATTTGAGGAGTTCCCAAAATCCCTCTGATTGTTGGAAGCTGTTCATTGGCGAGATGTGGAAGCTCTTCGTCGATGGGGCGTCCAACAGACATGGAGCCGGGCTGGGAATTGTGCTGACTTCACCGGATGGGCTGATTATCGAGCAAGCAATTACGCTCGGCTTCCCAGCTTCCAACAACGAGGCCGAGTATGAGGCTCTACTTGCCGGACTAAGAAGCGCGTTGAGAATGAAAGCCACAGCCCTTATGGTCTTCAGCGACTCCAAGCTGGTGGTCAATCAGGTCTCAGGGGAGTATGAGGCCAGGGATGAAAGAATGGCCAAGTATCAGGTGCTGGTACGTGCAGAAATCAGGAAGTTCGATGCCATAAGAGTAGAACAGATCAACCGCGAGGGAAACAACTCGGCTGATGAATTGGCCGGGCTCGCTTTTACTCAGACAACCTTTCCCAATCCCTTGATGATCGAATTTTTACCGCGGCCAAGTATAGAGGAACCAGAGGTAACCGAGGTACTTTGCACCGACTTAGGTCTTTCTTGGATGGATCCTATCATCGCCTTCCTGAAGGATAGAATTCTACCGGAAGAAAAGAAGGCGGCCCACAAGATCCGGGCAAAGTCAGAGCGGTTTTAGCTCTCCCCGTCCGGGGCCTTGTATAAGAAGTCCTTTACCGGGCCGTATTTGAAGTGTGTCCACCCCGCCAAGGTAGAAGCTTTTCTCTACGAGATCCATGAAGAGATCTGCGGCAGCCATACTGGGGGCAGATCCTTGGCTTATTGAGCAATTTCTCAGGGTTATTGGTGGCCCTGCATGCAGGCAGATGCGCAAAAATATGTTCGTAGGTGCGAGAAGTGTCAGAAGTTCGCCCACTAGATCCACCAGCCGGCTAGAGATTTGCTCCCCCTCACAAGTCCTTGGCCGTTCGCGCTTTGGGGGTTGGATATTGTTGGGCCGCTCCCAGCTGCACCGGGCAATCGCAAGTTCTTCATTGCTGCCACCGACTATTTCACCAAGTGGGTTGAGGCCGAGCCGCTAGCGACCATAAAGGAAAAGGACGTGAAGAAGTTTGTATGGCAAAACGTCATCACCCGTTTCGGTATACCCAAGGCCCTCATCTCGGATAATGGCACTCAATTTGATAGTAAACTCTTTTGCGGATTTTGCGAAGAGTTGAAAATCGAGTTCTACAATTCGACACCG
This sequence comes from Camellia granthamiana, assembly GCA_036172215.1. NCBI lineage: Eukaryota > Viridiplantae > Streptophyta > Magnoliopsida > Ericales > Theaceae > Camellia > Camellia granthamiana. The sequence goes on along the minus strand of CM069908.1, from coordinate 87,155,171 downwards.
GCCTATCCTCAGTCAAAGGTCAAGCAGAGGCCTCAAACAAGACCATCCTGGACGGGCTGAAGAAGCGACTTGAGAAGGCCAAGGGAAAGTGGGCTGAAGAACTCCCTAATGTGCTCTGGGCATACCGCACTACGCCAAGACGGTCAACCGGGGAAACACCATTCGCTTTGGCCTATGGCATGGAGGCCGTCATCCCATTGGAAATTGGCATGCCAACCATCCGCTCAGAAAGTTTCCAGCCCGATCTGAACAATGAAGCCGTGGCATTGGAATTAGACCTAGCTGAGGAAAGGAGGGAGCGGGCGCTGATCCACATAGCGGCTTATCAGCAAGAACTCTCCAAGAAATACAACAAGGCGGTGCACCCCAAGCTATTCAAGGTTGGGGACTGGGTCTTAAGGAAGGTGCTTGGCAACACGGTGGTCCCTGGCGAGGGAAAGCTCGGTGCAAATTGGGAAGGACCATACAAGGTGGTCGGTCTTGCTGGTAAAGGGGCATACCATCTGGAAGATTTAGATGGCAAGGCTGTCCCTAGACCATGGAACGCAGCCAACCTTAAGGTCTTTTACTTTTAAGATGTAATTTGCTTGTGTTGTTTAGCTTTTCTAGAACTTTAGCCTTTTGGCACTTGATGTAAAAGATAGCAATGCTTTTGTAATGAGAAATATCCCTTTTGTTGTTTGGTATTACATCTTTGTCCAATGACATCGCAAAGACACAAGGCAATTATGGATGCCAGGGGCAAGGAGACCGACCTGAGTGGGACCGGACTAATTTTCTCCTGCCGGAATGGAAGCAGACCGCACGGACAGTTGGTGCATTGTCCAACGATATAATTGGAGTATGGACCAATTCGCATTAGTGCCGAGCTGGTTTTGCTCGCCCTGTTGAAATGTTGGCGTCATGACCAACCTAACTAAAACATTGGTGTTTTGCCCAATGTAAGGGCCGAGCTGATTTTGCTCGGCCCAGTTGGCATATTGGTGTCTTGCCCAATATGGTAGACGAGCGGATTTTGCTCGCCAGAATTTGAAATGTTGGCGTTTTGTCCAACTGACAAGAAGCCGAGCTGACTTTGCTCGGCAGAAAGGAAACGTTGGCGGCTTACCCAACTTAAAAGGTGAGCTGATTTTGCTCGGTCACACTGAAGTATTGGAATTCTATGAAGTCTGCAAACCTGTCAAGGTCGAGCAGATTTCGCTCGGCCGAGTTAAAATGTCAGTTCATTTGAAAGTTCAAGAAGCCGAACTGCTAGTTCTGATTAGAAAACGTTTAGGGTGATTTTAGCTCGACAAATTGTGCGGCATAGCCGACCTGGCAGTTGTGAATTGCCAACGATTGAATCAAGGAATTCATGCGGATGCCGACCGAACAGAAATAGAAGACATACGAGCAAAAAACTAAAAAAGTTTCATTGATATGAGAAAATTCAGTACAAGAGGGGGGGACATAGCCCGGTTACATTCCAAAACAAAGAAAGGAAAATAAGTAAACAAAAAATGAAGGAAAATAGAAAGGCACAGTTCAATCTAAGTCTAATTCAGTTGTCTGTTCGGCAACTTGCACGGTTCGCTCGGTCTCATCCACAGTTTGCTTGGGCAGGTTCTCTTCGGCTTCATTGTTAGTGCCTTCCACCGTGACAACCTCCCGATCAATAACTTCTTCATCTTCGGCATCTTGAGATGCTGCAGGTGAAGTTTGTTCGGTTTGTTGCGCGGCGGTGGCTTCTTCATCGGCCTCTTTCCTTGCCTCTGCGATAAGCCGGTTCTGAGTGGCCTTGGAGTACGCCTGCACGTAGACCGGGATATAGGCAGCAGGCGGATTGATGAACATGTCAGAATCTTGACCAAGACCAACTTTCTCCACGGCAGCTTTCCAGCCGCACTGAAAAAAGATGTCCTTGGTCGCTTGGACTTGACGCTCATAGGTCTTCTCCCCCTACTTGTATCCACGGTCCTCCGCGTTATCAACTACCTTATCCCTCTCCGCCTTGTGCGCATCGCGCAGCTTTCGGAGCTCGGCGAGATACCGAGCTTTGGTCGACTTCACGGCCCGTTGTTTGTCAGATTCATCTCGGTCGACTTTTTCGCTCAATTCATCCCGCTCTGTCACGAGTGCCTCCTGCGCAGCCTTGAGTTTTGTTATCTCGGCCACTTGTGACTTATTTTCGGTGATAGCATCTCGAAGGCTCTGGCGCAGTTTGATCATCCGGTCGTGGGCCAAATAGTTCTTTTGCGCGGCCTGCAAACAAATGACAAATAGTCAGTACTCCGAAAGCTGGGCAAAAACCGAGCAATAACTTGAATAAAAGACTGAAGAACTCACCAAAACGATCGACTTGGCTGCCGAGCGAAGCACTTTCAGATCGGACAGCTCGTCATGCTTCTTCATGTCGGCAGGAAGGGCTAGCCCCTTGGTCATGTTGAAACCAAGGGAGTAATCCTTATCTGCGTACACCGAATAAGCAGGAGAAACTGCCCGGCCCATGTACTTTATCTCGGGCGCCCAGACCGGGGGGGGAACTCGAGGATTTGGAAGGCCCGCCCAATGGTTGTTCGGTCTGGTCGCTCGGCTCGGTGGAGGCGACCTCTGTAGAATCTTCATCAACGAGGGATTGTCTGGTCAGGACCTTCCTCGGCCTTTTCTTTGACCGGCCAGCCGGTTGTTCGCTGGCAAGGGCCAGCACAGCCCCTTCTTGTTGACCGGCGGGTGTGGAGGATGTCCCCCCGGTTGCCTCTGGTGGTTGGGACTCACCTTCCTCCCTGGTTATCATGGACTTGATGGCCCTGATTTTTGCCATTTCTTGCTCGGCGGTGAGGGGAACGAGTCTGATCGGCGGTAAGTTTGGATCGGGTTCTAGGGAAGGCGCACGAAGGAAGTCAGTGACGCAGCTTTTGCACGGTGCCTGGTAATGGTAGGTCTGTTCGAAGCCGAGCAGTTTCGAAGCCTCCCTCTCCTCGGCAGGATGGCGCAGCAGGGCTCTGATGGCTTCTTGGTTGGCCTGGTGGTAGTCTGCCACTAAGTGCTTATCTGCAAAAAGAAGACCAAGTGTTAGACCGGTGCAAAATAATAATAATGAAATAGTGCGGTCAGCCGGGCTACTTACCAGCACTGCCAAAATCTTTCCTAATATACCATCCCGGTATGGGTGCCTCGGTGTCTTCGTAATGACCGGACACCCACAGAAAGTCGTCGTCGTTCGTCTCCTTGTCCGGGTTGCCCTCAATGAGTTTTGCTCGGCCCTTCTTGACTTTGAGGTACCAGCAAAGCCCACTCTTATTTCTACTAAGGCTATATTGGTAGAAAATTTCAGCCAGACCGAGATTGATGCCGAGCCGCCGATTCAGCTCGGCGACACCGTTTATTATCTTGTACGTATTATTAGAGACTTGGGTCGGGCAAAGCCTTGTCTGCCTCAAAAATTCGCAGATCAAGTGTTAGACCGGGAAGCGGAGCCCTCCCTCTACTATTGATACCACGATAAAGGGGCACCGATCTAGATCTCCCCAAGGAGTGTCCCCCTTTTTGGCGAGCTCTAAGATGACGTCGTCAGGAATGTTGTACTCCCTACGAAATTCGGCCATCGCACCGGGCGAGCTAACCATAAATCGGTATTTCCCCATCTATCCCGGCTTTATTTGGTGTAGTGTGTATCTCGGTCAAAAATGTTGGTGTGTTTGCTCGGACTTTGAGCCCCACCAATTATAGTGCTGGACTGGCTTGGTCGGTCCTATTTGTTCTGCATGTTAAAAAATAAGCCCAAGGGTTAGCACGGCATAAATTGCACGGCCCATATTGGAAATCCTAGCTCGGAGAAAGGTTTTAGGCGTTTGGCCAGTCTAACCCCTATCTCGGCTCATCAACATGGCCGATTTAGCTTTCCCGATTTTGTTCTTGTTTCGGCTTGGTCAAGGCAGTTTAGGCTCGGTTCAGTTCTATTTACGGATCTAATTGAGCTTTCAGCTCGGTCAAGGCCCCGTGTCGAGATCTCAGGCTTTTATCCCGGTTCGGTCTTAGTTACCGACCTAGTTAATTATTCGGCTCGGCTCGGCTGCGGCCTCAATGGGAAGCCACAAACTAGTTTTTGCTCGGTTGAAGCTCTAACTGCGGATCTAAATGAGCATTTAGCTCGGTTCTATTCACATTCAAACTGTTCATCCAGTTCATCCTATATTCAACGCTCATTCATTCAAGCTACAGAGAAACAGGGGCGCGGGGCCCCCTCCACTCCACCAGTTCCAGTTTTTCTAAGGTGTGGCACTATTAATCTAAAGGGAATGGGGGACTGATGTGGTTCCAACGTCCCCAAGTGAGAAAGTGAAGAACACCAAGAACACTATTGAAGAACATGAACAATGAAGACTGAAAGTGCGAAGTATGGATAGGGGGACTTACCAATGTCGTATACTTAGCGAAGTCGACCCCTTGCACTTGTTTGCAGCTTCAGAAGGAACGAGAATGCACGTGTGGAGGCGAGGTGGAGCAGTGGCAGTAATGGTGAAAGTTTGAACGGCTAGGGTTCTGGCTTGGAGAGGAAGTTGAAAAGTGAAGGGTTAGGACCCTTCGTTGGAACATAAAGAGGGGGGAAATCAAACGGCTGCACAGCCGTTTGAATTCTGAGCGTGGGTGACAGCTGAGATGTACAGCCCAATGACGTGAGGCCACGTGGCACTGTGAGCGCAGCTGTCAGTACGACTGTACGACCCTTGACAAGACTGCCGAGGCGATGACCGACCAAATGGGATAGCTCGGCGACGGATTTGTTCCCAGTCACGCTCGTCTTAGCGCTAGCACAACTAATGGACCGCTAGCTCGGCTATGGTAGTAACCCCAATCACGATTAGCTCGGATGGGGTTAAGGGGCAATTGAGAGGGAAGGTTTAGACTGAACTGTGCGGCCGAGCTACGATAACGCGGATTGGCCAAATCTCACGGTGCCGAGCTCCGTTCCTAGTCGGCGTGGCCCCTGGGCTGTCATACGCGTCCGATGGATTGGGCCGACCAGGCATGGATTGAGCCCGGCCGAGTTATGACGGAGACGTTCGACCAAACGGTGACGTGAGGAAACCAAGATGGAGTAGCCCGGGCTAGACCAAGGACAGGCGAGGGCCGGCATGCCCCCGACCGAACAGCCGAGGTGGCTGGACTTCATGCGACCTAGAGTGAAGGAGGAGCAGGGAAGGGCCGGTCAACCAGGAGGATAGTCATGAGCAGCCCGGCCATGAGAGCCAGCCATCTGCTCTTTCGGCAAGGGGTAGCTCGGCGGTTCATAGCTCGGTTGTGAGCTTGTGGTGGCAATTTTCCGCAAGTGATAGGCCGGTCGTGGTACTCCGGTTAAGTGTGCTACCTGGGCCAATGGCGTGAGGAAGAGGACATCTGCTCCACGCACGTCTCAATACCGTTGGACAGTTCTGCGTGTACTGATGGAAGGACTAAGCCTTTACACGCGTAAGGTGGTGAGAGGCGAGCGCTGCCACCTGTCCAGGGAAGGACAGCAGAGTTAGTGCGCGCACAATCTTGAGGCTGCATGGCCAGCCTAGAAATATGGAGGAAGACGAACGTTAGAGGTGGGCGAATTCACTCTTTCACGAACACTCTCTCTCTCCCTCTCTCTAATGGCCTTCTTCTTCCTCCAGTGGCCTGACTTGATCGTCGGAGGGTCTATCCGGCACACCACCGCCGGGCAGCTCACCATTTCTGTGTTGCAGGGATTGACGCCGTCAAAAGAAGCTTGACATCCAAGGAGCACGGAAAGCAGAGGATATTTCACCCCGTACAGTTTTATAACTTTCATTTAAGTGATTCGGCAAACATTGGATGATTAAAAAAAATAAAAAAGTGAAATTGGATAGATCAATGATAGTTGTAGGAAAAAACAAAAACCCTACGAGCAAGGTTCACCTTGCTCACAGTCTTGCTTGGTAGTCAGAACTTCTTTTTCTTTTTATGTTAGTTAATGCATTTGCTTTTACTCAAGGAAAAACACAAAAAATCAAGAAAAGCGGCATAAAATAAAGTATTCAATACGTTTGATTTCAATTTTCTGAATCTAATTTTCTAAAAATTGAGTTTTTTGTTTTTCATTTTTTTTTAGTGAATATTTTTAAAATTTTAAGTAATTTTTTTTTTACTTTTTTAGATGCACCTTACTTAGATGTATCTAAAAAATAAAATATTTATAAAAAAATTAATAAATACACAAAATATGAAAAATATACTGAATTTTATTTTATTTTATTTTTTTGTATTTTTGATATTTAGTGAATTTTTTAAAGATTTTTTTCACAAAAAATATATTTTTTAAGTGTATTTATGTTAGGAAAAAAAATTCCTTACAATATTAAAAAAATTAAGTGAAAACAAAAAAATACAGAAAACAAAAAAATAATTTTTTTTTCTAAAAAAGTGAATTTTAAAAACGAAAACTAAGCAGAGTGATTCTTTTTATCCTAAATGAAGTATATATTTCATTTAATGAGCAATCACAAATAAAAATGATTTGACTTACCCTTGCCAATATTTATTATCAAGGTTCCATCCATCGATTGCAGTAAGAAGGAACTAGCATATCACCCGTGCTATACACGGATTATGTTTATAATTATCTATATATGTGAATTGTGATTTTTAAATGTTTTCTTTTTTTTTAAATGTCTTCTTTTTTTCCTTTTTTATATTATATTAAAGTTTAATATTTTGATAATAATTATATGTGTTGGACTTTTCAAAAAATTAAATGTCTTTTTTATTATTATATTATATTAAAGTTTAATATTTTGATAATAATCATATGTGTTGGACTTTTTAAGAAATTTTTTTATGCTTGTTCTTAATGCATTAAAGTGTTATTATGAGAGATAATAATCATATGTGTTGGGACTTTTCAAAGAATTCATGTGTTGGATTTCAAAGAATTTTTTTTATGGTTTTTCTTAATACATTAAAGTGTTATTATGATGGTAAGACTTGGGAGTTGGGAGAAGTTAATAAATGCTAAGATTTTTTTTTTTTAATCAAAAAATAGAAAATTTAGATTGGGAGATTGGAACTCCCACAAGATTTGGGGTTTAAAATCCCATTTTGCTTAATATATAGTATAGATGACCAAGCAAATATTGCTGCAGTTAAAATTGACGCTGATTCCTCATCTATACTATATATTAAGCAAAAGGGGGTTTCTAACTCCCAAGGCCTGTGGGAGTTTCAATATGTCAATTCTAATTTTCTAATTTTTTATTTAAAAAAAAAAAATTAACCTCAGCATTTATTAATTTCTCTCAACTCACAAGACTTTTTGACTTCTCTCATAATTGCTGTAGTACTTTTTCCAAAACAAATAATTTGTATATTAAAAAAAATTTAAAACAAATATAAATATCTATATATCTTTAGCCCACAAGTTTTGTGAGAGTTCCAATATCTGAACCTTAATTTTTTTGATTTTTTTTGAAAAAAAAAATTAGCACTTATTAAATTCTTCCAAATCTTTTAATTTCTCCAATACACATACTCTTTTTAACTTTTCACATACCTATTGCAAAAAGCGAGTCTCCTTTTTGTTTTCTCCTTCTTGACTTCTCACTTCTACACTTTCAATTTCACTGACCACGTATGCAAACAGTAAGTCTTCTTTTTGTTTTCTCCTTCTTGACTTTTCCTTTTGTTTACTATTTTAATATTGTAGTTAGATAGCGCATAAAAATATTTGTGATTTGTCTGGCGAATAAAAAATTATAATTTGATTTTTTAATATGATTGAAGTTATATAAATATAAACCCTCACAAAGAGAAAAATGTGATTATAATTAGTTGAATGATTCTTTTTTTTTTAATGTGATTATAGTTAGTTTAATAGTTTTTTTTTTCATTTATTTATTTTATTATGGGAAAAATGTTATGTGATTGTAGTTTGTTCAATGTCTATTTTTTTTTAATATGATTATTGTAGTTAGTTCAATGGTTTTTTTTTAATATTATTTAATCTTTTTATTTACTATTTTAATTTTAATATGATTGAAATTAAATAAACATAAACACTCATAAAGAAAAAAATGTGATTGTAGTTAGTTCAATAGTTCTTTTTTTTTAATGTGATTGTAGTTAATCAATAGTTCTTTTTTTCATTTATTTATTTTTTTATTATGGGAAAAATGTGACGTGATTGTAGTTTATTCAATGGTTCTTTTTTTTAATGTGATTTAATCTTTTATTTACTGTTTTAATGGTTTTTCTTTATAATTATTTATGAAAAAAATATGATTGTAGTTAGATAGCATAAAAATATTTGTGATTTTATTTGATTTTTTTTATTTGATTTTTAAAGTACCAATTATTGATAATGATTAGATTGTATTTTCTTAAAAAAAAATTGTAATTGATTTTTTTAACTCACTGTATTTTTTGAAAAAAAAAATATTGTGTTTTTTTAACTATCAATTCACTTAAGTTGTGATTTGATTTTTAACTCGCTGTGTTTTTTGAAAAACAAAATGGATTGTACTCATTAGAGTCACATGATGTACCAATTATTGATGATGATTATATTGTATTTTGATCAAAAAATATTGTAATTGATCTTTTTAACTCACTATGTTTTTTGAAAAATAAATTATTGCATTTTTTAATTATCAATTGACTTAATTTGTGATTGATTTTTTTAATTATTGATGATGATTAGATAGCATTAAAAAATTTGTGATTTGTATGATTGAAGTTATCTCATTTTGTTTATAATTTTATTTTTTAATATGATTGAAGTTAGATAAACATAAACACTCACAAAAAGAAAAATGTGATTGTAGTTTATTCAATGATTCTAAATAATCTTTTTTATTTACTATTTTAATGGTTATTTTTTTCAATTATTTTTTTTATTGTGAGAAAAATGTCATTGTAGTTAGATAGCATAAAAAAAAATTGTGATTTGTATGATTGAAGTTATCTCATTTTGTTTATAATTTGATTTTTTAAAATGATTGAAGTTAACTCACAAAAAGAAAAATGTGATTGTTATTTGTTCAATGGCTCTAAATAATCTATCTATACTATACATTAAGCAAAAGGGGGTTTTTAACCCCCAAGGCCTGTGGGAGTTTCAATATCCCAATCTGAATTTTCTATATTTTTTATTTTTTATTTTAAAAAAAAAAAACGCAGTATTTATTGATTTGGTCAAAATCTCCTGATCAGCATTTATTAACTTTTTTCAATATACATGTCTTTCCACATGAGTGCATTTATTGATTTGGTCAAAATCCCCTTATACAAATAATTATAGATACAATCCGTGTATAGTTACTGCAGTATCCTTTTCAACTTCTCCCATACACTATGGTTAGTGATAAGATTGTTAAATTATTTTTATAAAAAATATTGAAAAACATAATTTATATATTAAAAAAAATCTAAAACAAATATAAATATCTATAATTATCCCATGCATAGCACGGGTGATAGACTAGTTTAAAATTATCTAAAAGGTAAACAAAAAACTGTTAGTTATTAAGTCTGAGTCCTGTCATCATCATCAGATAACTACCTAAATGAAGTTAAAGGTATTTAAACATTTGTGCTTCGAATCATTGAAACAACATTACATATGGATGAACCACGTACGTCGGAGCCCGAATTTGCAAGAATGAATTGCCATATAATTTTCATCGATTCTTCAATCTCTCAAAAATCTTTTGCACCGACAAAAGTTACCATAGCTAAACAATTCAATTTCTGTGCCAAAAATTTAAAACGGCACAGTCAATAAATTTTTCACCAAGAAATATGTCCTAAGATTATGTACCAATAAAAATATTAGAATAGAGAATATACTTTTGCAGACTCATTTTCGAAATTAAGAGTTTTGGAATATGTGAAAAGTGATTCTTCAAATAATTCATGTGCATTATCACCCCGGCTAATAATCATCGCTAATAATCCTACACATGTCAGATAATTAATTACAAACTGAATGATTTTTTTTAAAAATAATAATAAAAAACTTGCTATAAATTAGAAGGACTCAACAAACCAATAGTTTTAGTTGCCAAACAAATCTCTTTAGCTGATCCTTTCTTTATAAAATGTAGGCACCTAAGCATTATGGTGGCGAATCTGTACGAATAACCATACCAAATATCAAACTATCGACATATTGCAAATTAAAACCCATGAATTCAAATATCTTCAAATCATAATTAAAAAAAAAAATATCAACCTACTTGTTTTGTGCAATCTCATGTCCAGTATAATTGGAAAAAGCTCCAATAATTTTTAATAATGCATCCTCTTTTATTTGTTCTCTGTAATAACAACATTAACCAATAAAAACTCTTTCCAAAAAAATTACGAAAAAACATAAAAAGGGTAATTTTAATTGAAGACGAAAAATAAGTACTTTACCTTGAATCAAACAATCCTCTCTCCACGTACCCTTCCACAGATTTGGACTTGAGCTTGCGGGATCTGGGCTCGCAGCAAACTGATGTTGCTGCGAATTCATCAAAAATCAATTTTAATCACCGATCGATTTTTCGAACGAGCCGTGCTTCGGACCCCCAGTGACGTGGCAACATGGGGTTGGCCGAAAACATAAAAAAAAAAAAAGAACAGTTTTTTTTTTTTGCACCAATCACACGCGACCCCCAGTATCCCCATTGGGGGTCCGAAGCTTTTTCCTTTTCGAACAATAAATATAAATTTGTAAATTGCATCATATAGACAGACACATGAAAATCAAAATTCATATATATATTTGAAGAAGAAGATATGAAAATTGATTGAAGATTGAATGTGAGTGTTACCCCGTCCCATCTTTCTTGAACACGGCCTCGTGTTTGCTAGTTTTTCTCTTTCCATCTTTCTTGAACTCATCATGATGCGATTTCAAGAACAGTAATGTTAGGGATCATGAAAAATATATCATGAATATTATCATAAAAGATTCTCAACCTTTGGATTACCTATACAACAAAACACCACACACAAATCAAGACTAATCAAGGGATAAAAAATTTTCATGATGTATTTCATGATATATTTTTCATGATCCCTAACATTACTCTACGAAGAAACTGGGTTTGGCAGTGGTGGCAGTTTCTCTCCCTGTGGTGCGATTTGAAGAAGCTGGGTTTGGCACTATGCAGAGAGAGAGAGAGAGAGAGAGAGAGAGAGATTGGAAAGGTACATACATGCATAGAATTCTGCATATATTAGGAAGTGTAATCATTTCCTTAACTGGAGAGGACTTGCATTAAATTAAAAGAAATTGTAAGATTGAGACTCGAATTACTCTCTTGCCCACCTAGACTCGGATTGGATTTCCTTTTACACGCGTTTTTTATTTTTTATTTTTTTTAACAAAAACTGTTGTAACAAAATATAATCTACCTAAAAATTATTAATTACTCTATGCCCTAACCCTTTATACTCCATAATTACCCAACACAAATATGTGCCTCACCTCTTTAATTACCCAACCCAATAACCAATAATCTGCCACACACGTACACAGCAAATTCAGCTAAGCAGCCATAGCTATTAGCTACTACAAGAAGGGATTATTTACGAATGAACTCATATTTCTGGGTCTCACAGAAAATCAGAAAAAATGGGATTAACACAAATCCTTCAAAACCCCCAAATCACTCTTCCAAATCCCCATTTGAATTCCCTCTCCAAAATCACCACTACCAACAAGAAGATCGATTCCATCAGCATACCCACCATGTCTGAAATCATGGAAGCTTCAAAGGCCCAAAAAATTCACCTTCAGCTTCAAACCCTAGGACCCTTTTTCAGAATCACCGCCAAGAGCTTGGAAACCCAGAACGAGCTTGGGAGAGCCGAGGGCCTCATAAGGGTCTGGTTTGGAGGCAGAGTTCTTCACCTGGACTCCATTACGTTGCGCGGAGAGACTTTGGGGATGGAAAGGTCGATCTTTGGCATTGGTTTGTTTATTGGAGCCGTGGCTATCAGATATGGGTATGAGTGTGGTTGCGGGTCAGCTGAGTTGCTTGCCATCAATGACTCTGAGCTTTACCATTCCAAGGTTCCTTCTCCAATTCTTTGTTAACATGCTTGACTCGAGTTGAGTAATAAATTGTTTAAGTTTAATTTGAAAATTTTAATGAATTTTGAGTCAATATTAAATGAGTTTTAATCGAGTTGAACTGAACGAAGTTGATTTTTTTTAGTATCCAATCAAATAAATTGTTTGAATTTAACTTGTAATCTGAAAGAAATTTTTAAGGAGCCGAATATAAGTGGAATTTGAGTAGTTTGGTTGGTTTTATCCCCTGCTGTCATGTTTAAGGTGGATTTGCTGCCTCAGAATTGTGTCTCGTCACTTCATGTTCTCTGGACTCTTTACTGGTTAGTACTACTAAATCCACATGTTCATGCTTTAATCACAACAAATTTTTACAATGAGAGCCTAGGGAACATGGAGCAATGCCCAAACATCATTCCCAATGAGATACTTGTTAGATTATAGATTATTGATTATTGATTGTTCTAAAAGCTTCATTCTTGATGATATACTTGTTACATCATTGATTATTCAAAAAAAATAAATGGTTAATGAACAGACAAAACATAATCCACAATTAACAGAGATAGACTTGAACTGAGAATCTCCCAGTACTTGAGCTGTATTATCATGTAAGATCGTCAAATTTTCTCAAAAGCTTAAGCGGTTAAAAACTATACTTAACAAAGTCATCTGTTCTAATTTTATCTGTTCCATTCAAACACTTTTCTCACTTCATGATGTTGGGTCTCTTAATTTAAAATAATTAATTAAGGGCACAGAATAATTTTTTATTTTTGATGTGTTCAGCTTGTTAGGTTCTACAAGAGAATTGGATTTAAGGTTGTGCACGAAGTGACTGGTTCTTCGATTGGAGACCTTGCTCACATGTTGGTTTGGGGCGGCATTGGGACTCAAATGGATGCCAACATCACAGAGCTTCTCCTAAAGTGGTGCACCAGATTCAAGTCTCCAAATTGATTTTGCCGTTGTTTTTGCTTTGCTCTGCTGTTGGTAAATTTTGAACACTGAACTTTATGTTTGCTTGTGGAAATTTTGCAAAAATGTCTTAGATAAGATTAATGGAGACTTTCTTGTTACAAATAAATTATGTATTTTGAAAATAAGGTGTATGATGTACATTTAAACTTAAATTGAAGTGATATGAGTCACATCCATAATAACATTTTTGGAGTACTATTTTGTTTCTTTAAGATTCGAATTATAATTTATATTTAGCCTACCCGCTCTTGCCACTTAGATTCGAAACCCGCAATAGCTCGTCGATAGTTCAAGTAAAAAGTACAGATAGAGTTTTTCCACCCTATCTTGTCTCTAGTGAGGTTTAGATTCTAACCTCTCACGCGAGAGTATTGAAAAGTTGCCACTTATATTTACAAGCTATCAACTGAAGCATTTGTTTTGAATTTATAATTTCATGTTCTTGTTATAAAGTTGGGACTCAAAATTTTTTTTTTTGGGGCCAAAATTATAGTGCGCATGGTAAACATTGGGTTTCATGTGTTGGTAGAATATATAAAAGATGAAGCAGTTGTTTTGAATTTATGATATCATGTTCTTGTTGTTAAGTTGGGACTCATTTTTTTTTAGACCAATTAATGTTCAGTGCAAACATCAACATGGAAGAACAATTTAACTATTGTGAATTTATTTGATATTGTGTTAGTGGATGAGATTAGAGAAGAAGTTAAAACTAGATTGGAGACTTGGAGACAAGGTTCTGAAAAGCGGTTGCGGTCGCCGTAACGGTGGCGGTGACGCGGTTGTGGTTGCGGGGTGTAAAGGCCGTAGTGTAACGGTTGCGGTAACCGGAACCGTGAATTTTTTTATTTTTCGCACAATTTGAAAAAAACTTACTGATACATATATTTTTTTCCCATGATCATATTTATTGGGTTAAAAATAAATATTGATCAATTTTTGTAAATTTTTAAGTATGATCCAATATATTTCATATTTTTAAATTATTATAAACTGAATTTTTTACATTTTATTTTAATAATTAATAACTTTATATTATACAAAATATCAATCACTAACTATTATATATAAGATAAATAATGACAAAAGTAAGAGAATAAATATATATACATATACATATTTTAACCAAGCTAAATAGAGAATGACCACACTTATTATTATTTTCAAACGATATATAGATAGATACACAAACAAAATGGTTTAGTGATAGCAGCTGAATAGAATAGCATAGGTCTTACAGTTTCAACAAATCAATAACATGTTATTCATCTTCCCTCTTCTCTCTTTCTATCTCTTGCTCCTCCATTTTCTCTCTTTATCTTCCCTCTTCCCCCATTTTCAGCTTTTTTTTTTTTGTGTTTTTTCGAAAGAAACAGTTTGAAACCGTTACGTAACGATGCGTAACAGGCCGTTACGGCACCGTTACGACCGCTATGGTAGCCGCTATGGCCGACACACCTGTGAATCTCAATCACACTGCAAAAGCGGCCGTAACGGGTGGCAGTAACCGCCAAAACCGTTATGTAACGGCGTTACGTAATGGTTGCGGCCGCTTTTTAAAACCTTGCTTGGAGATAAACACTTAAATCTAAAGGATTTAGGATAAGTAGAACTAAAACAGAGTACATGAAGTATAATTTTAGTAATAGTAATAATGGAAGTATAGGAGAAGTGAAGATTGAGAATCAAAAATTACCTAAGAGTGAATATTTTCGTTATGTAGGATCGATTATTACAACGACATGGGAGGTTGGAGCGGATGTGATCCATAGAATTAAGGCAAGGTAGCTTAAGTGGAAGAGTGTGTCTGGAGTACTGTGCGATAAACGAGTACCTACTAGAGTAAAAAGAAAGTTCCATTGAATAACTATTAAACCAATGATGTTCCGTGAGACGGACGGAATATTGGACAACTAAGAAATAATATTTGGATAAGATGAGGATGCTAAGGTGAATGTGTGTCAAGACTAGAAAAGATAAAGTTAGGAATGAGTATATTCGTGAATGAGTAGAAATAGTACCGATAGAAAATAAGTTGAGAGAGAATAGATTGAGATGGTTTGGTCATATACAACGGAAACCAATAAAGGCATTAGTGAAGAGATTCGATATAGTGATGGTAGATGGAAGTATTAAGGGAAGGGGCAAACCTAAATTGACGAAGGCTAACGTAGTAAATAAAAATATGAATCTCCTTAATTTGACTAACCAAGTAGTCGTTGATAGAGTCGAGTAGAGAAGAAGGATTCATGTAGCCGACCCCATTTGATAAGACTTAAGAGTTTAGTTTAGTTTGGTTTGGTTTGGTTTGAGAAGAAACACATATGTTCTCATATGAGAAAATTTGTATATAAAAATAAGGACAAATTACACTGATGGGACCTTCAATTTGTCTCTAAGAGAAGAATATTAAGATAGTAAAAGATAAACAAATGCGAAGCTCCGTTAAAAAAATGGTACAATGTGGTCCTATACTGACAGTGGCAGCAGCAGCAGAGGTAATTTACCTCAATGGTGTTTTATTGCTGTCGTGATGACGATGCATGGATCCACTTAAGTAAATAGAATAGTGCCAGTGGTGAGGTGACCACAATTGAGGTGGTGATTGCAGTGGTGTAGTGACAGTAACCTTGATTGATGAGGTAATGGCTTCGACTGGAGTAGATAATCTTTGCCTTAAGCAATGAATCTATAGTGGTGGCCTTCTATGGGTATGGATTGGTTATAGATGTGTTTGTGCAGCAGCTGCTGGTGGTGGACATCGTCATGGTGGTGGTGGTGGTGGTGCAGCATGGGTGGTAAAGCAATAATTGTAACATCTACTTTAGTAACATAGATTATTCACCACTCAAACCTTATACACAAACACTTGAAACAAATAAAAGCCCTACTTTCTTCTAACTTCTGAGTAACTAATTTTGGCACTAATAAGTTAGAGCTCCATGATAGTACTGCTGAATGAACTATGTATGTATGTGTTGATGTGTATATATATATATATTTTAATTTGACCAATTATAGTAATATTAAAATTGTGACACTGATATTGTTATTATTTCTAACCTCTCACACGAGAGTATTGAAAAGTTGCCACTTATATTTACAAGCTATCAACCGAAGCATTTGTTTTGAATTTATAATTTCATGTTCTTGTTATAAAGTTGGGACTCAATTTTTTTTTGCCAAAATTATAGCGCGCATGGTAAACATTGGGATTCATGTGTTGGTAGAATATATAAAAGATGAAGCACTTGTTTTGAATTTATGATATCATGTTCTTGTTATTAAGTTGGGACTCATTTTTTTTAGACCAATTAATGTTCAGTGCAAACATCAACATGGAAGAACAATTTAACTATTGTGAATTTATTTGATATCGTGTTAGTGGATGAGATTAGAGAAGAAGTTAAAACTAGATTGGAGACTTGGAGAGAAACACTTAAATCTAAAGGATTTAGGATAAGTAGAACTAAAACAGAGTACATGAAGTATAATTTTAGTAATAGTAATAATGGAAGTATAGGAGAAGTGAAGATTGAGAATAAAAAATTACCTAAGAGTGAATATTTTCGTTATTTAGGATCGATTATTACGCCGACATGGGAGGTTGGAGCGGATGCGATCCATAGAATTAAGGCAAGGTAACTTAACTGGAAGAGTGCGTCTGGAGTGCCGTGCGATAAACGAGTACCTACTAGAGTAAAAGGAAAGTTCCATAGAATAACTATTAAACCAATGATGTTCCATGAGACGGAATATTGGACAACTAAGAAATAATATTTGGATAAGATGAAGACGCTAAGGTGAATGTGTGTCAAGACTAGAAAAGATAAAGTTAGGAATGAGTATATTCGTGAATGAGTAGAAATAGTACCGATAGAAAATAAGTTGAGAGAATAAATTGAGATGGTTTGGTCATATACAACGGAAACCAATAAAGGCATTAGTGAAGAGATTCGATATAGTGATGGTAGATGGAAGTATTAAGGGAAAGGGCAAACTTAAATTGATGTAGGCTAGTGTAGTAAATAAAAATATGAATCTCCTTAATTTGACTAAGTAAGTAGTCGTTGATAGAGTCGAGTAGAGAAGAAGGATTCATGTAGCTGACTCCATTTGATAAGACTTAAGAGTTTAGTTTGAGAAGAAATACATATGTTCTCATATGAGAAAATTTGTATATAAAAATAAGGACAAATTACACTGATGGGACCTTCAATTTGTCTCTTAGAGAAGAATATTAAGATAGTAAAAGATAAACAAACGCGAAGCTCCGTTAAAAAAGTGGTACAATGGGGTCCTATGCTGACAGTGGCAGCAGCAGCAGAGGTAATTTACCTCAATGGTGTTTTATTGCTGTCGTGATGACGATGCATGGATCCACTTAAGTAAATAGAATAGTGCCAGTGGTGAGGTGACCACAATTGAGGTGGTGATTGCAGTGGTGTAGTGACAGTAACCTTGATTGATGAGGTAATGGCTTCGACTGGAGTAGATAATCTTTGCCTTAAGCAATGAATCTATAGTGGTGGCCTTCTATGGGTATGGATTGGTTATAGATGTGTTTGTGCAGCAGCTGCTAGTGGTGGACATCGTCATGGTGGTGGTGGTGGTGGTGGTGGTGCATGGGTGGTAAAGCAATAATTGTAACATCTACTTTAGTAACATAGATTATTCACCACTCAAACCTTATACACAAACACTTGAAACAAATAAAAGGCCTCCTTTCTTCTAACTTCTGAGTAACTAATTTTGGCACTAATAAGGTAGAGCTCCATGATAGTACTGCTGAATGAACTATGTATGTATGTGTGGATGTGTATATATATATATTTTAATTTGACCTATTATAGTAATATTAAAATTGTGACACTGATATTGTTATTATTTCTGTTTTTGTTTGCTACTTTTCCAGCTAGTATGTTTGTCATACTTCTGGCCATACTATTTTAGAAGTATGATTACAGTGTGGTTGACATTATATTTTTCCATGCTTATTCATTTTTGTGAGCAGGGAATTGGGGAACCATTGAATAACTATACTGCTTTGGTGGAGGCTATCCGTGTCATGACAGGATCTCCATTTTGGCTGTCTCTAAAGAGAATTACTGTATCAACGGTATGCAGTACATGCTGATCCTATGCTTACTACTTTTTGTCGTTTCATGAATAAATTAACACACCAAGTCCATTATTGATCATCTGCCTTTATTGTGTCAATGAGATCCTTCCTATTTGGGTTCCAAGATGTGGGTGTATTTTAGAGATTACTCTTCTGGCATGTCCTGTGAGGGGATTCTTGTTAGGACAACCATTGTAGTAGTGGTTGTCTGCCCCACCATCACTCAAATATTTACCATGGTGCGAGAATGAAGCCAAAGAAGCTTTCGACCCATCAGGGCAATAATTTCCCATTTTCCATTTTCCATTTCCCATTTTTGACCCTCTCACTTTTTGGTCTCTCATTTTTTGTGCTGAACATAATTTATAAAATTGCAAGCAACACCCTAGACATGTCTGGGCACTGTCCAGCAACTCACATGTCCATGGCCAAGTTACGATACATTATTCTTGAAATTAATTGCAAATTTGTGATCAGTCGACATCTGCATCAGAAATTATATGGTCAGTGATTGACTAATTTTCTGTAGGTTGGGATTATACATGCCATTAAGAAGCTCCAGAATGATATACCAAACTTGAACCTAGCAGTGTCACTGCATGCGCCAGTTCAAGATATCCGTTGTCAGATAATGCCTGCAGCTCGGGCTTTTCCTTTGGAAAGACTTATGGATACTTTGCGAGAATATCAAAAGAACAGGTGGAAACTTTTTTAATGACACATTATTTTTTGAGAAAGTATCAAAATATTATTATATTTCTATATATTGGACTTTTGATAAGTCATTGCGGAGTCACACTATACTCATTTGGTCTAATTCTTAGTGAGCAAAAAATATTTATCGAGTACATTATGCTTGATGGGGTGAATGATGAAGAGCAGCATGCCCACCAGCTTGGCAAATTGTTAGAGACATTTGAAGTGGTGAGCTCGAAGTCTTTGCATCAGAATTGTCCTTCTGTTTAAATAGCAATATGAACACACCTTACAAATATTCTACTCTGCTGATTAGATGTTTGTGTGATCACCTGAGTTGTGACGTACTTGAACAAACTCAGTTGTGCAATCATGAAACATATGTAGTACAAGAACATAATCAATTGTTAGATTGTGGATGGATAGCGAATAAGGTAGATGAGGAACTCTAAAATGGTACCTGTAAAATATACAAACGATATTGATGACAGTCTATAGGTCCTTTTATATTAGTGGAAATTTATAACATATAAGGTAGATGAGGAACTCTAAAATGGTACCTTTAAAATATACAAATGATATTGATGACAGTCTATAGTTCCTTTTATATTAGAGGAAATTTATAACATATGGTTCAGATTCAGCAGAATCATCTTTGTCTTGGCTGTCTACTTAGATTCACAACCAGAATTTTTGTTACTGTGCGTGTCAGGCTTTTTACATGACATTGTTGGTGCCAATGGGCTGGGTAATTTATAATTAGACTGAAATTTTGAAATTAAACCCTACCATTTACTAGCAGGTAAACCAAAAAACATCCACTATCTGATGTTTTTGAAATGTCAACATATTAAAAATATATATGTTAAAATATAAAACACGAATAGTAGTTTTTGGTTTGATCAAGGAGACTGACACAAATCAATCCACTGTATAGTTAACTTTAAATACTAATGTTAAGTTATCACCTCCTGCTCCTGGTAAAGGAATAAAACTCTTATAA
Organism: Camellia granthamiana; assembly: GCA_036172215.1. Classification (NCBI taxonomy): domain Eukaryota; kingdom Viridiplantae; phylum Streptophyta; class Magnoliopsida; order Ericales; family Theaceae; genus Camellia; species Camellia granthamiana. The sequence continues at coordinate 87,135,326 of CM069908.1, read as the reverse complement.
TTGGACTATCAAGTTTTTTGAAGTAATCATCTTCCTTTTTACATAGAGCAGGTGCAAAAAGTGACCAAATATGAATCACTCAGATTCCTTGAAACAACCCTGTTTAGAGATCTCATATTCCACTTGTCTTTATAATTTTTCTCTGGCTTGTGTGTGAAATTTTCTCCATCTTGATAGTGCTAAATTGATGGAACTCAAGGTTTGGTTTGGTTTGGCTTGATAGTGCTAAATTGATCATTTATGCATTATAGATATTGCTTGCCTTTCCTATTATAGAATTCTTTGAGCTATGAAAATTTCTGACATCCTTCACATTGCATTCCCTCGTGTGCCTCTGTTAGCAGGTTGTGAACCTAATGCCTCTCAGTCCAATTGGTACTCTGAGTCATTTCAGTACCAGCAGTGAACAGAAGGTTACCAAATACCAGAAAATACTTAGGGGTACCTATAACATACGGACAACAATTCGTAAGCAAATGGGCCAAGATATGAGTGGCGCGTGCGGTCAACTGGTGGTTAACCAATCTGATAAGAGGTCTACTGGGAGTGCTGGTCTTTTAACCGACATTGAAGATCTTAGTCTATGATATATGACCCAATTTTTCAGGTTTGATTCTTCTCAGCATTTATTTATCAAAAAAAATAAAATAAAATTCTTCTCAGCATCAGAGTTCAAACATTAGATTCCACTTGATTTAGAAAAGAAAAATAATTGCATCTTTGCTGGTCTATGTTGTATTCCAGATTCATTTTTTTAGCGTTCTTTTAGGTTTTACAGAATTTTTCTGGATTACTTCCATGCTACAAGCTACGTATTATAGCAAAGGCCATCCTTCTTTTCAAATTTCATTTCATTGTGTCGATTTGGAGTGTCTTCAGCTCTTCATTGACATGGAAATGGTTTTGAATGTTGATAGGGATGTGGAATGTTATTCGTCGGTACATTATCTACATGTTAAAAAATGACAATATGTGATCGAAAAGCTAGAGAGCGTATGTTACTGGTTTTTTTTTTTTTTTTTCCCCTTCAATGTGAATTAACTTCGAAAATAGCTAATGGGGCATAATTCAAGTACATCAGCTCATTTCCCTTTTTTTTCCCTTAGCCAGATTAACTTTTATATACCTCATTCAATTATATTGCCAACTCTTAATTTTTAAAACAACGAAATCAGATATTTTTAAGTAGCCTCTCTCTCTCTCTCTCTCTCTCTCTCTCTCTCTCAATATTATGTAGACATGATTGATGTACTGTTTACTTATACGAATTGTAGAGCTTTACAAGGATAGTTCTAAAAATCCTCACTGCCAGCATGTTTATTTTACGTCATGGAAGCATCAATGGTTCCTTACCCCTACAGTTTTGCAGATCAAGATGATGCTTAAAGCCAGAGGATGGATTGGAAAAGGTGAAAACATATGTACCAATTTGTTGGAAATGATGCTCTGTTGGACTGCTAGAAGTGGGGTTTTTTTATTTTTAAACTTTTTTTTTATCAAGCTGTTATCTTCACCTCTCCCAAATATGATGTGGACATGCTTCTCAATTATCATCTGCGATGGCAAACCTTGACCGCATGAATTTTGTCTGCTTGTTCTTGTAAATTCAATTTTCGTTACCTTTTCAATGTAGTGTTTGTGACAGTTGAGGTTTCGCTTTTGGCAGTTGATTGAAATTTGTAAATTGAATATTATAAAATGTTAATGATAATCTTGTTTAATATTTTGGTGAAAATAATGAGCATACAAGTGAACAAGGATACAAGCATATAGAAAACATGGCCTTGTGTTCAAAACTTTCATTTTCAATTTTTTTTTTTTTTTTTTTTTTTTTTTTTTGCTTTTTGTATTTTCTGGAACAAAAAAATAATGTAAAGTATGTCCTGAAATATTGTTAAAATTTTTAGAACACAATTCGAAAATTTTCCTTAAAAATGAGTGTTTTTATAAATAAATTAAATAAAATTCCAAAAATGTTTTCGAGAGGGTTTGCAAACAAGTTTTCATCATCATTTTTATTAGCAATGATCCAATCTCAATCTGGTTTGCAGTGCATCCCTAAGTCACTAGCCCAACCCTACATAGAAGTTTTTTTTTTTAATAAAAGGTTGCAACAGAAGTTACGGCTTGTCATCAAGCATTTAAATGGGCGTAGGAGCAAAAGTTTCGTCATGTTTGAATCTTGACAGATTCTCAGCTTTTGGTGAATGTTCTCTATACTCGGGAGTGTCTGGTTTGGTCTATTAGTACTACTGTAAAAGACATTAAGTTAGTTAGTAAGCTTTTTGATTATTTGTGTATTTCTAAGGTTTAACGACAAGCTGTGAAACCAGCTCATGACGTAACTCGTTCTCCTTTCAAACAAAAAAAAGACTTAACTCGTTCTGTAAACTACTTTCCTACTTAATATATCTACTATTTGTTTATTTTGTTTCTCAAAAAAAAAAAAAAAGGAAAGAAAGAAAGAAAGTCAAACTATAAATATATAAAAATATGATAAATTTAATATTATTGGCTGATAATCTTAAGCTAACTAAAACTATCAAGTGAGTGAGGTTTTAACCACTATTACTCCAAACAAAGTGAAGATTGAAGTGCTGAAAAAAGGACAGCTAGGGCGGAGGCCGACGTCGTTTCGGCATCGACTCACTCAGCAACCCTTGGTTGCCAAAATGTAATGCATCGAACCAAAAAATAAAAACAACAAATTGCACTTTGTAGCCTTTTTTGTTCAAATTTTATTTTGATATATTATATGTCAATTGTAATTATTTTAACTTCAAACTTTTCGGTGAGTTTTAATATGATGATTCGTCAACTCTCGTTAAAAAAATTAACAAAAAACCATTTTTACCTTTTAAATTTTACTTCAATTTCAGTCTTTAAAATTTGGTCTTTGAATTTAACTTGGGTATTGTTTAATAAATTAAAATTAAATACTAAAATACTAGTGTTAAAATTAAGCAAAAATTAGTCACTTAATTTTGATGTGACCTATTAACTAATAGGTTAACTTTTCTCTTCAGTTTGGATCATACATTTTACTTTCTCGGTTTTATTCAAATTTTATTTTAGTGCTTGAAATTTTAAATTAATTTATGTGAGTAATTTTTCTTAATAGTATAAATTAAATTAAGTGAATATTTCTATTTTTTACAAACTAAATTATGTAATTTTTATCACCATAATTTAAAATTTCTTATTAATTAATAATACTATCACATAATTTTAGGAGTAATTATTCTGGACTTCTACGACGCTATGTAACATTTCTTAAGTAATGTTTCAAACTAATCACCTATAAAAATCTTATTAGTGTAATTTGCTGACTCAACTTTGTTAAATAATTAAGACGCAAAGAATGACTCACTTAGCATTAATTAGTTGCAATCCCTCATTGGTTGGAAATATGACATAAGTCATAATTTGTTAAATTAGACAAAAATTAGTTACGTAATTAAATTAAAAATTGTCAAGACCAAAGTAAATTTTAAATAAAAATTAGAGTAAAAAGTGTGATTCAAATTGAAGGCAAAGTAGTTAATGTATTAGTTAATAGGTCACATGAAAATTAACTAACTAGTTTTTGCCAAAATTTTAACATTGATATTTTAAAATTTTAATTTATTAAACAATAAATAAGTACAATTTAGAAACTATTTTTTTGGGGGGTCTAGTTAGCACTCTTACACTTTTACTAAAATCTTACTTTAGTCATTGCACTTTTACAAAAATCTCACATTAATCTCTTAACTTTTAATTTCTATAAGCCTTATTAATGATAAATAAAAAGAAGAGTGAGATTGTAACTTGACTAAAAGTATAGTGGATTGACTAGTACAATAGAAAAAAAAAAAGAACCAAAGTGAGTATTGGACAAAAGTACAATGGTGCTAAATATAATTTATCCCAAATTTTATCAAATGTGCTCAAAGAACTCAGATTAACGTCTAATTAAAAGCTAGTTTTTTGGAAAGTAAGTTAAAAACTAGTTTTTTGACTTTTTTTTTGAAAAAATATGAAAAAAAAAAAATAAAAAGGTTATGTGACCCAAAAGAGATTAAAAGTCAAAAAACTACTTTTAACCTCTTTACCAAAAGAGACCCGACAAACCAATCCCTTGTTCAACCAAGCCATTGCCAAACAACACTCTTATGTCAAAATAAATTTCATATCTATGGAAATCAAACAGTTGAAAAAAAAAAAAAAAAAAAACTTCACAAAATAATTCAATTGAGCAAGCAGCGACAGCTAAAAAAATTTAAACTATCATTTTTTTACGGGGAGAGATATATTTAATCATACGACTACTGAAAAACTCATATAGACATAGACTTGTAGCTGCTTCGAAAGTATGTTCATATCGTTTAAAGCATGTCCCTAATCTTTGAAGTCATCATTCTTCCTCTCCTACACATGAAAACATCACAGTAAATGAATGGTTTAACCAACATGACTATTCATTTTCTTCTTATTTTTTCATCCCAACCAAACAAAGCCAAGAAATTAGCCTCTCATTTTTTTTAAGAAGTAAAATTATCATTTTAGTTTTAATTTCTCTCATTTCCCTTTCCTTTTACTTTCGCTTAAAAAATCAAGGGTAGAATAGAAGCAAGACATTTGGTTTTGAGAAACTAAACAGCCTTAATTGGTCAGTGGTTTAGCATTACTAATTGGAAAATATTGTTTAAAACACAAAATAAATACCTGTGCTAGCATGCACTGTTTTTTCATGAATTGAGTCCTTGCCTTACTTACCAGACAATTAGGTGACTTCTCAAACCTCTGTTACGAGAGTGAATAGGGAATAAGTTATTTTTCGATCTCAGAAAAAGCAAGGTACTGAAAATTCTTGAGAATAGCTTTTAGTATACAATACTTTTAAACATTTAATTTCAATTTCCCTAATTCCTCCCAAATCCAACGGATCCTTTTAAAGTGTAAGATAAATAAATACATTTTTGAGGCTTAAAATGTAAAGGTACTTGTTGTACCTGCTGTACCTGCCTGCAAGTGCTCTTTTTTATGTGGGGTGAAAAGTATTTAACTTTAACCTACAGAACCAAATGTGTGTTATACATTATTAAATCTAAAAAAGAAAAACAATCAAAACGGAAAAAAGTACAAAAAGAAATTCAACAAAGTGCATCAAAATGATATTAAAGCAATAAAGTATCAAGATTGAATATGGTTCTTTAAAACCAAAGAATTTGGACTGAAAGTTTAACCCCCTTTTGGACTGAAAGTTTAACCCTTTTTTTTTCCTTCAGGGACACAAAGTTATGGACAATTTGACTTGAAGAGCTTTGTAACTAACCTCTTCAATTTCAGCTACATACAATTCAGAACCAAATGCATTATTTTTTGGTGTCACATCAAAGACTTGGTGGAGGAGCTCATTTTCCTGCATGAATTATAGATTTTAAATGAGAACTACACACAACAACTTATCTCCAAGAAAATGAAAGCAAGATGATTGAAAAGGAAAGACCAACCCGCATGTGTATTTCAAATCCATCACCCAGAAACTGCTTTATAAACTTCATCTGTTGTAAATTTGGGAAGTTAGTAAGAGATACCAACACTCAAAACCCCAATATGCAGCAGACAATTATAAACATACAAAAAATTACTAGATACCTTGGTCAATTGCGACAATGTTGAAAATGTTGGACAATTTTTATCAATATTTGTAAAAGTTTCCAAACTATTTTCATCCTAAAAAAAATAAAAATAAAAAATAAAATTATATCAATATACCAGATCAAAACACAAAGCAAGAGATGTATATCTTCATATATGAATCCAATCCTTACCTCCTAAGTAGCCCCCACCCCTGCCTATCGTCCATAGCCACAAACCAAAAGAATGAAAAGAATTATTTGGTTTTTTCCATGAATGAGATAGAGGCCATGTATATATTGTTAGGTTTTTATTCTTGGCAATCCCGTTTGACAAAACTCCTTTCAGTTGTATTTGTTTTTGCACTTTTATTTCAGAGAGGCTATGAGTTTATTAGATGCGAATCCAACCTGAATCGAGTCTTGCAGAGAAGTTTGTGATGTTAATGCTTTCAAGATTGCCACTTCGCGGCCGAAGCAAATTGCAAAATTGCATTCAAAATTGCATGTCCGCCCATGTTCGCTTGAGCCAAGGAATGCTCGCTCGAGCGAAGTTCGCTCGAGCCAAGGAGTTCTCACTCGAGCTAAGGATTGCGTCCATACAAAAACCTGAAATAGTGGTGTGCTCGCTCGAGCCAAGGATTCGTCGCTCAAGCCAAGGCACTAGTGGAAATCACGAAAGTTAAGCTCCTCGCTCGAGCGAGAAAAGCTTCGCTCGAGCGAGCTTCAAAATCCAGATTTCTTAAGGAGTTGGTTTTCTTCCAAATCTAGGATTACTTTTGGTTTTCTATAAATGCTTGGTTTTCTTCCAAAGCTAAGTGTACTTCTCCAGAGCTTCTTTTTGGATCTTAAGATTTATATCTGGAGATATTTTGTTAGGTTTTCTTTGATGTTTTTATTGAGTATTCAACTCATGGTTTAAAAGAGAGTACATCAAAGGTTTTGTTTGTTATACAAAAGAGAGAGCTGTTCTTCGGTGGATTCTGAAAAATTCGAGCCTGAAGCTTCGGTGGATTCTGGAGTGGCTCATTGTAAAGACAATTCCGAGGTGAAGACGGGGTTGGAAAAGGCACATAGAGGTTGGTTCAATTAGGTGTGGATTCGCTAGGTAATTGAGAGTATACCTGTGTAATTCCTTTAAATCTTCTTAATGGATTGTTTTTGTGGCTGTTGCCTGTGGTTTTTTAATCACAGTTGGAGGTGTCCAATTGTGGTTTTTCCACGTAAAATCGTTGTGTCGATTTGTCTTGATTGTTTGATTGGGATTGTTATATACTGCTTAAAATTGATACATAATTACAAATCAACATCTAAGGGATTTCTAGATTTTTCATATATAATAGATTCATGATACAATTTAGGAAACAATATAAATAAGGAAACAATACTAAATTAGTGATTAACACAATAAAAATAAAAAGATTCTATGCACTCCAATTTCTATATTCAACACTCCCTCTCAAGTTAATGTGAAGATATTCAACAATCGCAGCTTGCCAATGGATGACTGGAAGAAGTCGGAAAAAACTCAATGGCTAGTCCAAATAAATGCTACTGAACAAATCTGGTAGTCCACTAAATAAAAAAGGCCAAAAAGGCCAAAAAGTGCTTAATACATCAGAACTGGAAGAAGCCGGAAAAAGCTCAACGGCTAGTCCAAATAAATGCTATCGAACAAATTTGATAGTCCACTAAATAAAAAATGCCAAAAAAATGCTTAATACATCAACACCACACCCTAGAAAGAGGGGGGGAAAAAAAAAAAACTACCCTAGAAGAAATTGACCGAAATCCATGTCAGGACAATTTACGGGGTCATGTCGGACCGTTATAGGAACTAACCGGAATAAATGTCAATACAATTTAAGGGGTCATGTCAGACCGTTGTAGAGACTAGCTCAAAGTTAAACTAGCAAGTGTGGCATACACATAACTTATGATGTGGTGCTAAACAATGATGGTAACAGATAACTGAGTGTGCCAAGGGGCGGCATATTAGAAAGTGCCCTAGAGGGCGAGTTAGGTGGTGTGCCAAGGAGGCGACTTGGTTTGTGCGCCAGAAGGGGCGACTTGGTTTGTGCGCCAGATGGGGGCGGCTTTGGTGGTTCACGTGGTATATCACCATGTTCACCATAATATAGGTATAATACCCCCTTTAAACTCAAACAGGTTTGAAAATAGAAACCTATTTGAGGTTGAAATAGAGGAAAAGACAAAGTGGAGCAGAAACACACAAAAAAATGAATTTCGAGTAAAAAAAATATATGAGAGATATTTGGGATATGAACAAACTAGCGGATAAAGAAAGAGATCACCACGAAGTGATACTGAAAGAAAATATGGCAGTGGAATGGGTTGAGGTCCGGCAGACGGCCAAGGCAAGGCTATTGCCCACCGGTGAAGCAAAATTACTAGGTACTTAACCTAGATCTTATACCAAAAAGAATGAAAAGAATTATTTGGCTTTTTCCATGAATAAGATAGAGGCCATATATATATAATAGATTCATGATACAATTTAGGAAACGATATAAATAAGGAAACAATACTAAATTAGTGATTGACACAATCATAGATTATATACATAATACTAAAAATAAAAAGATTCTATGTACTCTAATTTCTATATTCAACACCACCCCCTCCCTCTTCCTTTTTGCCTTGAACCCAAGTTTATGGTTTAAGGCAAAGAGAAGGAAGAAGAAGAAGAAAAAGAAGCACAGCGGGGGCAAATTAAGAAGAAAAAAGAAAGAAGAGGCTGGGGGAGGGTCGCTAGAGACGCAGTTAGGCTAGAAGAGGGTCACTGGAGAGAAGGACGGTTGGGGGCTGCCGAAGTAAGGTTGAAGTGGTGGGGTCCAAAGGGTAGAAATGGGATTATAATGGGTGCTCAAAGAAAAAATGGAGGTGATCAATTTTAGATTTTGGTGTGTAGGTGTCCAAAGAAATAGGGGGCCTAAATAATTTGATGAGGCTATTAGCAACTTCCATTTTAATATATAGCTCTAACTTCTTCCTTTTTCAAAATTTCCCATAATGAAAATTTGAACATATAGTTTTTATCATATGGTCTCTAATTTTTTCTTGATTTTCCACTTGTAGATTTTATTTTCACACCTCTTCCCCATTGACCATATTTTATATAGGAATACTAACCATCGCTCTTTGGCCGATTGATAAGAATATGTGAAATGTATGAGAATATTTAAAATTTATATTAGAATTCAATATTATTTGCTTCTTAACCAACTACCATTCAGTTGTGGTTAGCAGGACCCTTTATGTATGTATATATATTTCTTTTGATTATAAAAAAATGTACGGTTTTCAGTGAGGATTTACCCTTACTGGATAAAAATTCCACATGTACCAAATAAACAAGGTTGACTAAGTGATACGTATTCGCCAAATGAACTGGGTTTAGGCTCACTGCTGGACTGCCATGCATTCAAATGCCACCCCTTTGTTTTTTTTTTTTTAGGCCAAATGATGTAGTTTTGGAGTGAGTGTAAACAAATGTTCCATATACATTTCCATTGGAGGAAGAAATGTTTGACTCGACACTTAACATGACACAAATCATAGATAAAGTTAGCGGGTTTGGGTTAACTATTTTTCAACGAGATATAAAAAACATGAACAGGGCCAACACAATATATTGAGTTAATAAACATAAACATGGAAAATGAAAAACTATACAATAATTAATAGATACATTTCAATTCCCTTTAATTCTCAATTATAAAACAAAAAATGTGTCATCAAGTGTTTTTCCTTACATCACATTTCAATTCTGTAGGGGAATGCTTACAAATTACCCAAAAAAATTAGAAAAATATCATTAGGAAAGAATGACTTAGCCCCATAGGAGTGTGTTATACTAGATAAATGATACTCTATTTGGTTGCCGAGCTTTTGTTCACATTCCAAAGGATGAGAGGTCCAAGCTTGATAGTAAGTCAAGACAATGTATTTTTCTTGGTTATGGGCATGATGAATTTGGGTATAGATTATGGGATCCGGTCGACAAGAAAGTCATTCGAAGTCGTGATGTTGTGTTTCTTGAAGACCAAACAATTGAAGACTTTGGCAAGGGTGATCAACCAAAGCCAAAAACTAGTGATCTCATTGACATGGATTCATTTCCTTCATCTTCAGTTGATGATGAAAACGGGGGAGATGTGCAGCTACCTATTGAAGATGTAGAGGATGATGCTAATCCTAATGAAGTTGAGCCAGAAATTAAGGAAAAGCATCCAACTCAAGAACCACCACCACAACTTGAGTTGAGGAAATCTACAAGGGACCGACAACCTTCAAGAAAGTATCCTCCCAATGAATTTGTGTTGATTTCCGATCAAGGGGAGCCTGAGAGCTACCAAAAAGCAATTGAGCATGCAAAGAAAGGTGATTGGAAAAAGGCCATAGACGAGGAGATAAATTCCTTGCTTGAAAACCAGACTTATGATTTAGTGAAGTTGCCTAAAGGGAGGAAAATTCTGAAAAATAAATGGGTTTTCAAATTGAAGAATGATGGCAAGAATCTGAGGTACAAAGCACGTCTTGTTGTGAAAGGCTTTGGGCAAAAGAAAGGCATTGACTTTGATGAGATTTTCTCGCCAGTTGTGAAGATGTCTTCTATTCGGGTTGTACTTGGCATGGCTGCAAGTATGAACCTTGAAGTTGAGCAACTTGATGTGAAGACCGCATTTCTTCATGGTGATCTTGAAGAAGAAATTTACATGAAGCAACCGGAAGGTTTTGTGGAGAAAGGGAAAGAGAAACTTGTTTGCAAATTAAAGAAAAGTTTGTATGGTCTCAAGCAAGTTCCATGGCAATGGTACAAAAAATTTGACTCTTTCATGATGAATAATGGTTTTTCTAAAATCACTTCGAACCATTGTGTGTTTGTGAAAAATTTCCCTGATGGTAAATTTATTATTCTTTTGCTTTATGTTGATGACATGTTAATTGTGGGTCAAGATTCTACCATGATTAACAAGTTGAAATTGGAGTTGAGCAAGTCTTTTGCTATGAAAGATTTGGGACCGGCAAAGCAAATACTTGGTATGAAAATTGTTCGTGATTGCAAAGAGGGACTGATTTGGTTGTCTTAAGAAAGCTACATTGAGAAAGTTCTTGAGAGGTTCAACATGAATAAAGCAAAGCCGGTTGGTTGTCCACTTGCGGGTCACTTCAAGCTTAGTTCGAATCAATGTCCTACAAGTGAGAAAGACAAAGAAGAGATGTTGAAAGTTCCTTATGCTTCAGCAATTGGTTCTTTGATGTACGCCATGGTTTGTACAAGGCCGGATATTGCTCACGCCGTTGGTGTGGTGAGTCAGTTTCTCTCTAATCCGAGTAAAGAACATTGGGCAGCGGTAAAATGGATTCTGAGGTATCTTCGAGGGACTTCGAAGGTATGTTTGTGTTTTGGAGATGGTAAGCCGGTGCTTGATGGGTTCACAAATTCTGACATGGCCGGTGATATTGATTCTAGGAAATCTACTTCGGGGTATTTGATGACTTTTGCAGGGGGAGCTGTGGCATGGCAATCTAAATTACAAAAATGTGTTGCTCTCTCAACTACCGAAACTAAATTTATTGCCATTACAGAAGCTTGCAAAGAAGAGTTCTAGTTAAAGAAATTTTTGCAAGAATTGGGTTTGAAGTAAGAAAAGTATGTGCTTTATTGTGATAGTCAAAGTGCTATTCACTTGAGTAAAAATTCTACTTTTCATTCGAGATCGAAACACATTGATGTGAGATACCATTGGATTCGTGATGTGTTAAATTCGAAATTGTTACAACTCGAAAAGGTTCACACAGATGATAATATTTCAGATATGTTGACTAAGACTTTGTCGAGGGACAAACATTTGAAGTATCGAACTTTGGCGGGTATGGTTGATTTCTCCACCTAAGTCGGTAGGAAGAGAATTGTTGGGTATACCTCCTTATTGGAGTGTGGGACCCAATTGATTTTGGAAAAAGAGTTTAATTTGGTTTAGTATTAATTATAATATATTTTTATATATTATATTTAATTTGTGGAGACCTAATCCAATTTGGAAACAACTAAGGTTTGATAATAAACCCTAGATTCACAATATTTTAGGGTTTGTTTTTGCTCATCCCGAGGTGAAGAGAACGGCTGCTACACATACTCCACTTTGGTGAAATCAATTATTCGGGTGTGTGAACAGTGAAATTAATTTGGGTGGTTCTTTGCTTCGTTTTCGGTGTTGATTTGGTTCGTTATTTTGGATCTTCTATAACTTTGATTCTGAAGATTTTTGCTCATCTATTTGGTGAGGTCTTTCCTCTTGTTTATTTGTGATTATTTGGAATTCACCTAAGGGTGATTTTATGAGACCATTAGTGTCTCGTTTGTAATCGTTTGGAAACTATTTGGTTGATAATGGAATCGGATTTCGATCCTGTGGACGTACCTCACATTGAGGGAACCACGTAAAAATTCTTATGTTGCCTTTGATTTAATTTTTCCGCATTAGTTTTTATTCCCATTGATTGATTTACTTGTGGGGAATCACATATTTTCCCTAACATAATTTACCCTAAAAATATTATCTGCTAAGCATGTCACCTTCATTTATTGAAAATTGTGCCCTCTTTTACATTTTAAATTAATTTTAAACATATAAAATTAATGACACACCACATTTAACTATTTTCCCTCCATATTTTGTCTTGTTATGATTTGTAAAAAGTAAAATATGATATGTAAATATTAATTTTTTAAAATAGTCATCATCGTGAAAAATTAATTTTTGATATATTATTAAAAATAAATAGAAAAGAAAAAAAATTATAAACAAAATGTTTTTAAATGATAAGTTATTATTTATAAATTCTATATATATTTTTTATTTTTTTAAATCCATATTTTTTTATTAATTTTTTTTTTTTTTTTTTTTTTATAAATTTCACAATTGTGAGTCAATCTGATAGAGTAGTAAGTGGAGTATCATTGAGTAGGAAGTTATGTTTGATTAAATAATGAGTCAAATTTGATAGAATAGTAAGTAGATATTTTAATTTATTTATAATAAATAAATTGTGACAATAATTATCAATTATTATGGCAATACTTATGACTCATTGAGACAATACTTACCATTCATAAATACAATATTTACCAATCATTGGACTCTACTTACGACTCAATAGTAAGTGAGGTTTCATTGATAAGGTTTAAGTTAAGTTGGGGTGCCTCTATTTACATACCACCTTTCATCTCAAGGGACACCATTAATTAGTTTATTTTTTATTACAATATTAACCTAATGTAAAATGACCACAAAAGACAAAATGCTATGATACACACCTTATGTAAAATTACCATAAAAGACAATAATGAATATAATACACACCTCTCTTCTCAAACGTTACTTACGTATCTTCTCTCTCAAGGACCCAAAAACCTTGAAACAAAAATCAAAAACCCTTAAAGAAACAACCAAAAATATACGTATTAATAAAGATTTTGATTGGACTAAATGATAGATGCATCTGGCAATATTGGTTTGAAACAATGAAGCAAGGAAAATGTTAATTTTTCATTTTTTTTTTCTGTTTTCGTGTACTTGTTGAGTAGTAAACTGTTTGTATTCGTTCGGATACCCAGATTCAAACAATGTACTCATGTTCAACTATCTACTCCAAACAATTTACTTATGTTCGACACTAAAATGTCGAACATATTACAAGTGTTTGACATAAACACTCCGGACAAAAAGTTAACATTCAAAAGACCAGTGTCGAATGGTTCGCAAAATGAAATTTTTAAATACAATGCTCATGGCAATGGAAAAACGTACATAAAATCCTAAAATCTAAGCCAAATGAGAATTCTCACTTATTGTATCTCCAATGTGGAGTTGTTTCCAACTGTGACACCGACGTCTTTGATGAAATAGATAATGGAGAGGGTTGTGAACCAGAGGAGAATGGAGAGAAGTCATCTTCAGCACGAATGGAGACTGGTTTAGACTAGCTCCCAAACCTCTAAGATGACAATGAAACAGAGAATGGAAGGAGACGTTCATAACGTGTGTGTTTTTGAAGTGGAGGTGTGTACTACAGGAAATATGGAAAATGGAAGATTGAAGATTGTGGATGAGGTGTGTGAGTGAATAAAGGTAAAGATGGAAGATCGTAGGTGGGGTGTGTGAGTAAGGGTAAAGATAGAAGATTGTGGTGTGTATTTAGCAAATTTCTTATTTATCAAATTACTAAAGGTGTGCCTGGAGTAGTGGTGTGCCTTGAGATGAAAGATGGTGTGTAAATAGAGGCACCTGTTAAATTGATATGATAATAAGTTTAGTCAAATTGAATAGTAAGTAGAGAAGTACTAAGTAGTTAGTGAAATTTCATTGATTAATTAGTTATATTTAATTGAATAGTAAGTCAAGTCTAATCGAATAATAAGTAAACATTTTATTAATTTAATTACAATCAATTGTGATAATTCTTATCACTTATTATGACAATACTTATCATTATTAAATATAATACTTATTATTTGTTCTAATTCTAATTATCAATTAATGATTGTCAGTAATTAGATATTTGATTAAGTAATAAGTCAAGTCATATTATTCGTTCTAATTCTACTTACCACTCAATAGTTGTCAAGTCAAATGTTTGATTAAGTAATAAGTCAAGGCTAATAAAATTGTAGGTAAAGTCTCATTGAGTAATAAGTGAAATTTAATTAAGTAGTATGTTAAGTCTAATGAAGTCGTAAGTGAAATCTCATTAAGTAGTAAATGTAGTTTAACAGAGTAGTTAGTCAAATTTGATGAAATAGTAAGTGAAATCTCATTCAGTAATAAATGAGATCATACTATGACACTATCTAAAGTTGGTTAGATTTCTAAACTTGTTAATCACTTGTTATGAATTATCTTACCATTTGTTTTGAAATGACTTATCACTTAGTATGACACTCTCTAAATGAGATTTTATTTAATAGTAAGTCTCAAGTTTGATGAAGTAGAAAGTCTGAGTATCATTGAGTAATATTTGGGTTTTATTGAGTAGTTGGTAAATTCCAATGAAGTAGTACCTAGAAGCTCATGAAGTAATGAGTGAAGTAAGTAGAGATTTTGAGTAATAAGTGGAATTTAATTGAATAGTAACTTTTTGGGAACAAGCTATTTTAATAACTTTTTGACTTTTTATAAAAAGATATGCAGAAAAGTAAAGAGAGTGATGTGACAACTTATAGTGACTTTTTGGCTAAAATATGTAGTTGACAAACGAGACCAAACGTAAAGTTTAATGAAGTAAAGGGACTGACGTTTTGACTTTTTGGTGTAAAGTTTAATGAAGTAGTAAGTGACAACACATTAAATAGTAAATACGATTTAATTGAGTAATAAGTGAAATATGATAAAATAATAAGTGAAATTTCATTAACTAATTGTAATATCACTTAGTATTTAGTTTGATCTAATTAATTTTATTATACTTACCATAGATAGAAGGCAACATTAGGCATAACAACACCGTATATAAATTACATAATAATGATGAAGATGATGATGATGATGATACTGGCATTGGTGAGTACAACATTGATAATCAAGAGAATATCCTTAGTTCTGATAATCAAGAGAATATCCTTAGTTCTGATAATCTCCCAATCGATCGAGATGTTAAGTGTATGGGGAAAGACACCTACTGTTGATTGAGTTTTCCTATAACAGTAGTTATCAGGTAAGTATCGGGATGGCATTGTTTGAGGCATTGTTTGAGGCCTTGTATGGCCGACCTTGTAGATCACTAGTTTGTTGGGCCGAAGTAGGTGATACACCAATGTTGGGCCCGAAGATTGTTAGAGAGACGACCGAGAAAGTTGCTCTCATTCAAAAGAGGTTAGCTACGGCTCAAAACCGACAAAAGAGTTATGCCGATAAGAGAAGGCAACCTCTATCCTTTGAGGTTGGTGACCATGTGCTTCTTAAGATGTCACCAAGACGGGGTTTGATGAGATTTGGTAAGAGTGGAAAGTTGTCTCCAAGGTTTATTGGACCTTTTTGAGATTTTAGAACAGATTGGAGAAGTGGCATACCATTTGGCCTTACCGCCACAGCTTTCTGGGGTTCACAACATATTCCATGTATCTATGTTGAGGAAGTATGAACTCAACCCTTCACATGTACTTGATTGGGTTGACTTGGAGGTAGATGAGGATGTCTCATATAAAGAGCGACTGGTTCAAATTTTAGATGTCCGAGAATAAGTGTTGAGGGGCAAGACTATACAGTTAGTGAAGGTGTTGTGGAGACACCATGGGGTTGAGGAAGCAACTTGGGAACGAGAAGCAGAAGTCCGCTCCAAGTATCCAGATTTATTTGAGAATGCTTAGTTTGTTCTAGATTGTAATTTTCTCTTGTGTGTGAGAATAAATCATTGAAATTGTAAACCACTTATTGTCTGTTTAAGCATGAGAACTGTTGTAGGATTGTTACAATTGTTGTTGAACCTATGCTTTTGATTATCGTTTTAATGGTTGTTGGTATTGTGGCCTTAGTCCATGGAAAATTTTGATAATGGTAGTGGAGAGTAGTTGAGATTAAGATCTCCATGCTATAATTAAATTGTTGTTATCATGGATTCATTATTGTCATTGTATGGTTGTTATCACTTAGAGCTCTTTTATTGTTGTATTGTCTTTATTCATTAGAGGTGGTTAGGGAAAGGTTGATCAAATTTCAGGGACAAAATTTTCAAAGGGAGAAGATTGTGATGTCCTAGGTCTTGGACTTGACTAGTGTTGAGTAGGAAGATAGTTTGCTTTACTTTCGGCGTTTTGTTTATTGTATTGGGTCATTGAGAATTCTTTTCAGCTCTTACTTAACCTCTCTTAACATTCCCGGGTTAAAAATTTTGAGTTTTGGGCATTGAAACTTATTTCGGAGTACAAAATCAATTTCTGAGTTTTTTAGGCAAAAACGCTCAAGCGGATTCACATAGGGATTTCCAGGTTTTATGGGTAGAAAACCGCTTGTGCGGATTTTGGATTCCGCTCAACCGGATTTTGTGAAAATTTCTCGGTTTTTCTCTAGAGCAAATCGCCCGTGGACCATCAAAATCTACTTGTGCAGAATTTGAACCGCTCGTACGGATTTTGGCACATCTACCTCGAATTTTGTGCTCTTTTCCTCAAAACTGATGCTAAAAACGTGTTTGACACACTTTTTCACTTCTCTCTCTCTCTCTCTCTCTCTCTCTCTCTCTCTCTCTCTACTCATCTTTTCTCTTCCTTCTCTTTACAAACACACCAAAATCTAAATTTCTCTCTCTAAGATTTAGCAAAAATCTTCAAAAATTTGAGGGGGACTTTTATACCAAATTAAAGAGGGCGTCAAAGGCTACATTTACACAAATTGAATCGAGTTTTCACCAACGTCGAGCTTTAGGGTTTTCATCTTCTATACTTCAAGTGTACAAAAGAGTGACACATACATTTATACATTCATAACCCCTAATCCTGAATTTATAGCATATGTTATGAACAAAAGATATGAAATAAAAGTTAAACAAATATAAAATGCTCTATTGGCTACAACTTCCCAAGATGGTGCTTTGTTATAATAAAAGTGAGTTTAAATTCAATACAAATAAAGCCCTAGGCTTGTACAAAATAAATATAACAACAACCAAAAAATAGAAGCTCTTGCCTCCAAGTCCTCCCAAGTTATTTTCTTGGCAAAGGCATATCATCAGCACCTGAAAATAGTTTTCCACATTGGGTGAGCCAAAGCCCAACAAAGATACTAACACAATGTATGAATCTTAACAGAGTTATAAGGTAAATGCATATGTAATGTTCATGCCAAAAATATTTTTATATATCTTTCCAAAAGCCATGTAATGCTAGGTTATAACACATTCATGAAATTTCTCTCTTTACAATAAAAAACAGGACGGTGGATACAACACTGGGAATCTCTAGAATGTGTATGCAAGTAGGCTACAAGTACTACCAATTTGTCATTTTTACCGGTACTAACTGAAAGGCTTGATACCTAACCACGTAGGTTTTTAGACTTTCATCAAGGACACACAAGCCAACATAATACCATAACTACACTCTTACCCAAATTCACCAAGGTATTCACCCATTTTTCTCAAAACAATAACCATTTTCAATGTGTTAAATATGTTACAATGCTCAATACAAATGGATGAGAAAATAGTTTCAATTTATCTAATTCTCATGCAATTTCTACAACAATCATAGCTATCCTCCACCGATAGCCCAAAACAGATATCTCTAAACAGATAAATAATTTCCAACACAAATATACTTTCCAACATTTCTAAGTAGGAGTGGTAATTCATATCCAACTCCACCACCATCATCGTCATTGCTCCAATTCCATAAAACCAACATCAATTTTATTTTTCCTTATAAAAACCAAATATTCACAATTTAGGGCAAAAAACCCCCATTTTCTTTAAAAATTTATCTCCACGGATAAAATCCACCATCTATCACAACCCAACCATTTTTACAAACCCACAATTATATACAAGGATCTATTTAGAAAATCCCTCTTTTGATTTCAAAGCCAAAACCGTAGGTTTTAACCAAAAATTTCCAAATCTCAATCTTGTTTAGAAAAGCAAATAACTAAGTTAAAAGTCACAAAAAATAGTCAAAGTAATCCCTACCTCAAAGACAAGGACCAAGAAGAACAAGAGTTGAAACTTGACGAAATCGAAAACGAACTTTGCTCCGATCAAAATGAAACCCTAGGTGATCTCTACCTTTTATCAAAGGGACTATAGTGTAGAAATCAACGGATTAAGATGTATTTGAGTTTTAAAGAGGGTTTCTAGACAGAGAGAGTAAGTAGATCTAGATTTTTGGAGTGTTTTAGAGAGAGAGAGAGAGAGAGAAAGAGAAGTAAGAAAATGACTTAAAATTGACCCCCTTCGGGTTGATATACGCGTAGATCGCTCAAGCGCAGGAATGGTCGCTCGAGCGACCAGACACAACGAAGACACCACTCAAGCACACAATGCACCCTTTCTAGTAGTTTAGACCTGTAAAAGTTCGCTGGAGCGCAAGAAGCATTGCTCGAGTGTAGATATCAAACTCTCAGTAGTTTGCAGACTATAAAAGACCGCTCAAGCGTAAGAAACGTTGCTCGAGCGAATGAGCAAAATTCTAGGCAATAAACTCTTTGAAAACAGACTCCCAACCTATTTCAAACACAACAAAGGCACTCCAATAACCAAACTCAACAAGGAATAAGATGGAAGAAGATATGAACAACCATCAAGGCAAGAAAACCCGAATACAAGACAATAAATGGGTCGGGCTTAAACCAAATATAACCTCCTCCTTAAGGAATTTCGTCTCCAAAATTTTGAAAGAGTGTTGCTATTAGCACCTGCCAAAATTCTTTGGACCCACAATTTCTTTGGACCCCAACTCTAAACCCTAAATTTTAATAATATTTTTTTGGGCACCCCACTTATTACCAAATCTGCCCATATTTATAATATTTTCACAATCAAATGCACACCCACCCAATTTTTCATACCTCTCCTTCCCTGACCATCCATCTACCGTATTCATCTTCTCCACACCGATTGAATCCATTCAAAGTGCTGTTGAAGTGCTTGGGACATTGCTTTTTTTTTTTTTCTTTTTTCTTACAAGTGTTGCTGTAATTTGTTGGAAATTCAACACCTTTGGATCATAACCACACAAAGGTACAATTTACTTCTTTTTTCTTACAAGTGCTGTAGACTTTTTCATCTACCATCAAAGGTATAATTTACTTCTCTTTTTTCTTCAATTAATCATAAAAACACAAACAAAAACCCTTTACCAACCAAAACCACAACCACACAAAACCCTAATTGTAAGAGAATATTATAATGTAATGGATGGCCTGATTCCACATAAAATTCAAATTTTTTTGGAAATAAAGGTCTGAATATTATAATCTAATGGATGGCTTGAATATTATAACGTAATAGAAGTTTACATACCAACTAGAAATAAAATATAAAAAAATATATATATTAGTACCCTTTGTCTTTTACAAAATTTGTTTGGCTAATCCTTTGTCTTGGAGTGTTGGGTATCTTGGTTGTGTTTTCTTTGTGCATGAAGAAAACAAAATTTGTTTAGTTGATCCTTTGTCTTGGAGTGTTGGGACCAGTTGTAGTGTGAGGTTTTTATGTTTGTACTGTACGTATAGTATAAAATTGTCCCTTTTCTGTTGTTGTAAGGCATTGCCATTGCCATTGGTTTTGCCCTTGTTTTCTATAATAATCTTTAGAAGTACTTTATTTTCATAATTTTTTTTAAAAATTTTGTTTTGTTGTGTGTGTGTGTGTGTGTGTGTGTTACTTTTATTACTTAAACATTAACTAGTAGTGAGGTTAGGTTAGTTTGTTATACATTGTTTGTTGTAAATGACAAACCAGAAATTGTCAACAAAGAAAAGGGCACTTGACTCTGTAATATTGTACCCTATTTGAGCCAAAAAAGTTATGTTCTTTCTTATGTAATATTGTACCCTATAAATTCCAAGTTTATATTTGTTTGGTGGGTAAGAAGTAAGAAAATGAAAATTTTGACTTCTATTACCTCTGAATTTTCTTCCACATAAAAAACTTATATCTGAATTTTCTGCAAAAAAAAAAAAAAAAAGGAAGAGGAGACAAATAGGACAGCAACCAGCCAGATTATTTAATTCACATTTTCAGCTTCTTTTCCATGTATTTTCATACATCAACTTATAGCCACATAATCACACAACACTCATACTAGCTGTCTTCCACATAAACTAACTCTAATTAGCACAATACACATCATAAACCTAACAAGAGGTAGGTGGGCTGTTTGAAAACAATACTAATTTTAGCACATTATATCAACTTGGAGATGTATGTGATTATATTGCATCTATAGGCTTTGGGCCAATGTTGAATTTTCTTTAAGTACTTATAATCAATCCGAAATGTCTTAAGAAGCAAAACACACAGCTTTTTCTGTGTACTAAGCCTTTTTTGTTTTTAATAACAAATTCCATTGTTTAGGCTCTCAAATTTTTGCACTTTTTTTTGGAAAGCTTTGTTTTTGTCTATAATTTTATTTAGGATTTTTTTGTTTTTAATGGCCTTGCTCTTGGCATGCTTCTAATGCATTATAATTCTCAAATTTTGGTCCAACTAAAATTTCTTATTTTTAGTAATTGCTTTTTATCGTTTATTCATTTTGTGTTTGGAAAGAAACTATCTTAGTTTGTTGTTTCCTATTTGAATTTGTATCTTTTCTAAAGCTATCTCTAATTGATATCTACATACATAAAAATACATGTATATATACTTCTGACCATGCATGTTTTTTTGCCTCATTGGTCATGACACACCTATTTAAGATAGGCTTCAATGGCTTATAAGTCATATATATAATGTCTCTAGGTGACATGCATTTTCGATGCATAGGAAGGACTGACTATATTATTAAGGGTAATTGACATTGGATATATTTGCTTACATTGTCATTGACTAACACCTAATTGTACTTGGTGGACAGCTATGGTGGAAACTGCTCAAGATTGCCCAACAGCGTCTAAGAGACATAATGTTGTACTTTCTCAAAAAGTGGCTAAGATACCTTGACGCACTCGTAAGACTAAGGATCAAGGTAGTGGAGTTAATGAACATGACATGAATGACATAGGTGTTGCTCTAGCAAAAACGGTTGAGGTTGAAAACGATGAGGGTAATCAATTGAATGTGAGTGATATGGGCGATGAACCAATAGATATGGGTGATGAACCAACAGACATAGGTGATAATCCGAGTGATGAACCAACAGACATGAGTGATTATGAAGACCAACCTGCAGATACAATTGAAAAAGTTAATGAAGATCTTACTGGGCTTTTTCCTAGAGGGCCATATGATCCTTCAATTTTGAAGAGTTTTCATTGTCACGTAGCAACAAAAATTTGGCATAATGATGTAAGTCATTGTCTTACATTAATTTAATATTTTAAATTTTGTTTCAACTTTACTAATTCTTTTTTTTTTTCTTTTTTCTTTTTTTTATTCTATGTTGTAGGAACGTGGAACACTTAAATGCTTAAATCATGGCTTCAAAGTTGGTGAATGGTCATTCAACTTGGAAAAGAATGAACAGTCCAAATTTCATGGTTCAATTATGGATTCGGGGTTGATTTCTTTAGTGAGTTGCTCATATAAATTTGTAAACATAGTTGTAGTTTCGGCCTTTGTGGAAAGATGGTAGCCAGAGAAAACACGTTTCATCTACCATTTGGTGAGATGTCACCAACCTTAGATGATATTAGTGTAATTCTAGGGATTCCAGTGATTTGTAAATCAGTCTCTTGCAAGAAGTTATAAAATGTTGATGCTGCAAATCTACTAGTTGAGGCTTTGGGAGTAACAATAGATGAGGCAAATATAGCGTTGAAGGTAGCACGGGGCCAGTGTATCAAGGTAGAATGGTTAAGACAACGGTTTGGGTCAGTGTCTGATGCGGACAATGATAATACCATTGAGTGTGCAGCTAGGGCATATTTGTTATATTTGTTAGGTCGTACCTTATTTGCAAACAAGACTGGCACACGTGTTCCAGTAGTGTATTTGTCTTTTCTTATGGATTTGCGATTGGTTGCTTCTTATGCTTGGGGTGCAGCCGCATTGGCTTTTTTATACCGGCAATTGGGTACTACCACAAGGTATGTCGTGAAACAGATGGCGGGATACATGACATTGCTGGAAGCTTGGATTTACGAGCATTTTGTTGGTGCTAGACCCCACCCCAATTTGGACTATAAAGAAGATCAGCCTCGTGTCTTTTGTTGGTTTTCGCACCTGATCTGGTTCGTCAACATCTATTTTACAAAGGTTGTGAGAGGACCTCGACAGATTAGAGGCCCATGACGTAAGTGTCAATTTTATGTCAATGTATGTACATATTACTTGTTATTATTTAACCTAATTCATAACTTACATATAAAATTTTTATTATTGTAGAAGCATATTGAGCATCCTTTTTCTGATGTTACATACTATAGTGGATGCTTAAAATGTATGCACATTGTTGAACCATACCATTCAGATAGGATACTGAGACAGTTTGGTAGGGTGCAAATTATTCCCTCACCTCCGCTTGCTCCAGTTCGAGCCTCTAGAGAATCCACTGCAAAACAGTACATCATTGCCTATAAATACTTGGATACGATTTGGAAGAGTTGGGAAAATCACTTGTTGTCTGAGATAGCTTGTAGTGTTCTAGTCTTGCATCCATGGGATTGTGTGCTAGGTTACTTGGACTAGTTTACTTCCATGTCACACGTGCAAGTTCAAATCCCGACACATCGTTCTAAGTATAACCCATGCACTGAGACATCAGTAGATTATCGTCAACTTCAATTCGTATGTCAATTTTTACCATTTTCATTTTCATATATATTTTATTTAAGGCAATTGTTAAGTTTTATTTTATTGTTTGCAGTGCATTGACAGTGCCTTAAGCATTTCACGTTCAATGCTCGAAATCAGATACAATGAAGCAGCTCCCACCCAAGATATGTTACGCAATGCTATGAAGAAGATAACACAAGTCTTTGAGGGCCAACAGTCCACTGAAGAACATACACCATCAGAGAACTTGGTGTACACTCGTCACAGGAATCGTGGAGCAACGTCTTAGACTTTAGTATTTGTTCGGTTCAAATGTTTTAAATGTGTATTTTGAAATCTTAGTCTCAAACATATGTTAGACTTTTTGATGGTGTTAGACACAAGTATAACAAAGGCCAGATAACACTTTAATATATGTTAGTTTTTCTAAGAAAAATTTTTGGCACACATTTTGATGGTGGTTTGTATTTGACACAAGTATGAGCTAGGCTTGTATATGACTTTACCATACATTTTTTAGCACTCAATGAATTATTTTGATGGTTTAGAATTGGTTTGATGGTTTGAATTGGTTTGATGGTTTGGAATTAGTTTGATGGTTTGATAGTTTGTTTGTTTGAAATATTGGTTTGTTTATTGCTTTATGGTCATCACTGAATAAAAAAATCTGGACTAATGAATAAACATGAATTTTATGTTCATCACTGACTGACTGAACAAATCCTCCTCGTTCAGCACTGTAAAACCGAATCAAAATGACTCACTCAGCACTGTAATGCCGAACAGGTAGTCTTCGTTTAGCACTGTAATGCTGAACATATATGGGTTTTTTTAGTACTGTAGTGCCGAACATAAATGCTTGCTATCCCTTTCACAGTTGCTGGCCTACTCATTTTAGCACTGTAAAACCAAATAAAAACAATTTGTTCACCACTGTATAGCTGAAAAAATGTATTTTGTTCGGAATTGTTTTGTCGAACAATAATGATCCTATCAGCACTGTATGTCTGAACAAAATTTGTTCATCATTGTGTAATTTGAATCCATTCCAATTCACTTTTTTCATCAACTTCAATTCAGTATAACACAGAAAATAACATTCATTTCAATTCACTGTTTATCATTCCAATTCATTAGAACAAAGAAAACAACGTGAATTAAATCCATTCAAAATACATAACTTAAATCCATTCCAGTTCACTATTTTCCATTCTAAGTTAGTTTAACAAAAAAAATTACATAACTGAAATCCATTCTAATTCTATTTCCTAGCTCACTCGTATGACATTAGTCATCATCCAGGTCTACTGTTTCTATTGTGGCTACGTCTAGACTGATGAGTGATTTGAAATGTTGCACTCTGGAACAGTATGCAACCTTCCAGCCTACTGCACAAGGGTCATGGTACCTCCACTAGTTAGTTGCTATGGGTGGAATAGGATGACCAGGCTCCAAAATGAGCTACAATATATATATATTAGAATGTACAAAAATGTTGTCGTTATTAAGAAATTTGTCGTTATAATGTACAAAAATGTACAAAAATATTAGAAACCAATACTTGAACAAAATAGTTGTTGTTGACAAAGCCAATACATGTCTCCTTGTGAGAGGCAACAGACGTCGCTATTGACCTAAGAGGGAGGAATGTCAAACATTGTTGCATAAACAAATGGACCAAAACAACTTGGTAGAAAGAAGATATAAGATGACCCATGTCAGGCATCATCATCTACCGGTCCAACCCAGGGTTTGGTTCAAAATATGCCAAGATGTTGGTAAGGTCATCGATTCTCTCTTGTGATCCAAATAATTTCCTATAGTGGTCACTATGCGCATGCAACTCTTTAAGTAAATTTTTTCTCACTTGTAACCATCCTTCTTCTCCAAAACCCATCAAACCAGCAATAGCTCGGAACCCACAATTGCCATATGCTGCAACATCCTTAACGTATTTAATATATTGTCTCAATTCAGAAGGGAATGCCTCTAAAAAGCAATTTGGATTCAATGATCGAAGCCGATGAACCTATCACAGGCCAATGCCAATGTTAGACAATAAAGTAGACAACATGACACAATTACATACCTCACTAATAAACCATGTACCTTTTCTTTTGTGTTCACCTTTTTTGTTGTTACACTCGCCTTGGCAATGACTCCGGGTGAATAACTATCTAGTGCTAAAGCAACTATTTCAAACGCAGATGGCTCACGACGAGTGAAGGTCTCAATCTTCAATTTTAGCCGACCCCGTGGATTAGACTTCACTTCCGGCTCAATCAAAAATGTACAATCAGGTTTGGCAAACTCCCTCAATTTTTGTAAGAAAAACCTCTTCACATCTGGATCCACCTCCTCGAATCGTTTGGCAAACAATTCTAACTCAGGTGTATAAGTCCACTCTTCACTTACAGTGTGTGGGGTACTCAACATATCAAGCTTAGTCCAATATAAATAAACCGAAGTGAGGGGAATTGGCTGATTTTCCCTCATGTAATTTGCTATCTCATGTGCACATGGCAAACCATGAGTACGTCGAACAACACATCCACATGCAGTAATATCAATACCAACAGAAGATGCTCGTTTAGACTCTGCCATTATGATCTGTAATGCAGTAATTGAGACATTACCATGAAGCTTCTTAAACTACGCAAGTTTGAAATCATGTTGCACAACTATCTTGCTTTTCTCAAATGATGATTTTATTTCACTATGTTGCAACACAATTTACTTCATTTCACTATGTTGCAACTCAAGTAAATTGTGTATCCTTGTCCAATTCGACTCAAAATTTCCTTGACTTAATCCAAGATATCTTTTAAGTTTTGCATGTGAACTCTCAACCCTATATATGAAAATAAACTGTTATAAAAAACCAAACAACCAATAAATTTAAATGTTCGTATTTACCTATGTGTTGTAGAATTTCCAAAGTACATAAATGTGTCAATCCAAGCAGCCACAAATTTCGACTTGTATGTATCCAACCAAGATGAGGTAACATAATGAAGTGCATCTTGATAAGTACTGAACTCACTATATAACAAAGACAGTCGTTGCATGTATACTTCTTCAGACGATGACATAACCAGCATATTCCAACTCATTATAAACATTTCCCATTTATCCTTTGTCTCAAACATCTTTTTGCAATTAGCAAGCACATTTTTTCCAATATGCCATCTACACAAAAAATTTGTAGTTGCAAGAAACACCGTACATATGGCATTCATAAGGGCCAATTATCTATCTGTGACAATAACAGAAGGAAGAGTATTTTCATCCATGACACTACGCAAAATACCAAGTGCCCATGTATAGTTATCCTCCTTCTCATACTGGAGGTATGCAAATGCAACTGAAAAGGTCATGTCTATCAATATCACACCTATAATCTCCAGAAAGGGCAACCGATATCGATTGGTCTTATAAGTACAATCCATCAACAATACTTTTGGAAATGCACGTAACAAATTCAAACTAGCAGGATGTGCAAAGAACAAATCAATCACTATCTCAGTATCTGCACAGCTTCTACGCCACTCAATGTACTTGTTCATCACTAACTGACCTAATAGTTGTTGCATTTGAGATCTCCTAGCTTTCTCAGTAACTTTATACCTATGACGTGTATTGTAAATTGTTTTCATTGTGGAAGCATTTGCATCATCACATTGTTTCAATGTAACCAATATCTTACTCGATCGTACCATACTCTTCAATATGTTTACCAACAAAGAGGTTTCCTCATGTGACAACCTTCCAACATAAGAATGACCCTCAAGATATTCTGCAGTAGGATGATTATGTACACCACAAGCAACTATCAAGATCCAGTCATTCTTTGTGGCTAATTTTTTGCCCTTCAATAAAAAAGGACATTCACATTTTTTTGTACCAATCAGTCTTGCTTTTTTTGTCTTAGGCCTGCTGTTTTTTCGAGGGTCCCTATAAGATCCACTCCTCTCACAAGCTAAGCTAAGTCTTGGCTTCCTACCTCAAATACCACCCCTATCTGATTTCTGCACGGCAATAACGAATCCATTTATTCTTCCAACTTGACGTGCCCATCGAATTAACTCATTTCGACTCTTGAATATCAGAAATAAATAAATTAAACTAACCAATTATTGCACATAAAAAATGTACATTATTTGTAAAACAATCAAAGACTCACTTCATGAGTAACAAATTCATTACTATAATCCATTACAAGTTCTGAATCAACCTTACTGCCTCTAGTCGATCATCACCCTGAAAACACGTGTGAATGTAATTTCAAAATTGAAAAAATGATGTTCATTTCAACAGTCCCGAAACTAATGGTTTTGTTCAGTTCAACAGTGCCGAAAATAAAGATAATATTCAGTTTAACAGTACTGACTATCTGTATTAATGTTCGGAACCTATGTATTGAACGAAAGGATTATGTTCAGTATTGTATTACCGAACATAATCCTAACAGTTAGTAAACCAGTACCGAACAGCTCGAACAAAACAAGAACGACCGAAAACGACCGAGAATGTTAATACAAGACAGATAAACTTACCAATGGAATGCTGGTCTCACTAGAATTGTTGTCCTCGTCGTCCATTGCTCTACATAGTGAAATAAGTGATGAAGTATACATTATACTTGAAGCAAAACTTTCAAGTTCAATAGCGTTGATGATGATGATGAAGATGACACATTCAAGATTTAAGATGATTATGAAAAATAATAGATTTAGGGTTTATGTTGGTTGGTTATGAAAAGTAATAGGTTTAGGGTTTACAAACATGGAATACGTATAGTTGGAGTTCGGGGTGGGGGTGAGGGTGGGGGTGGGGGTGGGTGCCCAATATTATAGAGTATTACTTCTTATTGATAGGTAAGTGTTCTATTTAATAATGTCTTTTAATGTAATTTTACTTTAGGGTATAATTATAATAAAAAAAATTATAAAATGGGGAGTTCAAAGAATTTTGACAAGTGCTAATAATAGCACTCATTTTGAAAATCAACACAATAACCATTGTATTCAAATCAACATAATAAAGGTCCAACTATATTTATAACCATGACCTATCCACCAGTCATCCATTCTCATGATAATGATAAACAAGTTTTCAATATTGAATGTGCAATTTATTTCTCCCAAAACATATACAATGTTCACATATAATCAACATAACAGGATTTTCATTACACATTTCAAATATCAACAAAAAGATCCGGATACTTCTCACGGACTTCTGCCTTACGTTCCTAAGTTGCTTCCTCAACCCTGTGGTGTCTCCACAACACCTTTACCAAAAGAATTGTCTTGCCTCGCAAGACTTGGTCCCATGTATCTAGGACTCTAATCGGTCTCTCCTCATATGAGGCATCCTTATCTACCTCTAACTTAGTCCAATCTAACACGTGTAATGAATCTAACTCATACTTCCGAAGCATACAGATATGAAACACATTATGAACACTAGAAAGCTGTGGTGGCAAGGCCAAATGATAAGCTACCTTCATAATGCACTCTAAGATCTCAAAAGGCCCAATAAATCTAGGAGACAACTTGTTGCTCTTCCCAAACCTAATTAGACCCCGTCTAGGTGATATTTTCAAGAAGACGTGGTCTCCTACCTCAAATGATAATGACCTCTTCCTACGGTCGGCATAACTCTTCTGACGACTCTAAGTTAAAACTAGCCTCTTACAGATAAGTGAAACCTTCTCCGTCGTTTCCCAGTCTAACTTATGACCGATAAACAGGAGATCTACAAGGTTAGCCATACAAGGCTTCAAACGGTGCAATGCCAATACTCTCTTGAAAACTATTGTTGTAGGCAAACTCCATGTAATAACCCTCACCACTGATTTCTGGTTAACCACTGATTACTGCTAAACTGAGACTGATTATGATAAGTAATTGAATCGACTGAAATACTGAACTGACTGATTGAATGTATTAGTTTAAATGCATTTCTATCTGTTTGACTGTTAAATTATCTGTCCATGTTTTATGCTTTAAACTGCAAATTGAAGGCCTTGTCGACGGCCGAATCTGAAATTGACCGATGTTTTATGATCATTAGAATTTATGTAATTTTATGGTATATTTATTTGAAAAGTGATTTGGTATGATTAAATTAGATTAAAATGAGCTAAATTACATAAGTTAGGTTTATTTACTATCTTGCCACCACTAGTGGGCCACTAACTTAGCACTTTTGAGACTCATTCATATGCCTTACAATACATTTGCTCAGCCATTTTCCTCAACCAATTGAGAATTATAACCGACCAAGAGAGAGAGAGTGAGAGAATTGAATTCAAATTGGTGGCTTGCTTGAAATTGAAAGAATTGAAGAGAGGATTGCAAACTTGAGCTTCTAGTCTTATAATTGGAGACTTAAGGTAGGAAATTCAACCTTTTATTGATGTATTTAAGATTGTTCTTGCATGGTTCATGGTCCATTTGAGGGTAGAGCCTAAAAACATTTTCAGAATTTTCAAGATTGTTCTTGCATGGTTCATGGTTCATGGTCCGTTTCAAAAAAACACGCTCGAGTGGGACCCTGTTTTTTTGAAAATTCTGAAAATGTTTTTAAAGTGCATATTTGCATCCTCTTTCCATCCTAGGCATTCTTAGGGCATGTTTAAGGCATCTTAAAGAGGATATAGATGTAGAACCGCACCGAGTCTAAGTAGGGACTAAGTCTTTGATTCCCGAATGTGAACTTAGTGTGTGTTCATCCTGTAAACTGTGTAGGGTTGGCATCCGGAGGCGCATACTAGCTTATCTGTAGCCCAGAACTCTATGAGTAACAACTATGTAAAGATATGTTCAAATATGATTCTGAATGGTTAAACTGTACTGTTTCTGAATTGATACTGTTAACTGAATGAATGTATGTCTTCTATTCTGAACTATATTGTGACATCCATAGCAACTACTGTTACTGTTACTGCTACTATTACAGAGATCTCTGTTAGTTCCTATCTTGGAACTTCTGTTTACTATTATGATGGCCATCATTGACTACTCTGTCTTTCAAGACCTACTGTTTATTGTACTGTTCTGCTAATTGATGTACCACATATGACTGTTATGACTGGATGATTGATATACTGAATCAATTGACTGTTTTCAATACTGAAAGGACATTCACTCTTAACCTCTTTACGCATTGTGTTATTCACTAGGCTTTAGCTCACTGTTTATATATATTTGTAAGTACCCAGGCACTAGACCGGAGTTAGGAGCGTGGGTTAGACTCCCCTTTTGTCAAAGCCAACCATTGTGCCTCACTGTGAGGTTCCGAGCCCGTTCAAGCTACGGTTTTGGGGTGTTTTAGTTTCCCTCATCTGTCTCTGTATCTGTTTTGTAATACTGCATCAACTGATAGCACTGTACTGTACTGTCTTAACAGGGATTAAGTCCCTGATCTGGATGATTGTAAATATTGTGCATACTGTTTTGGTACTGACTGGATATATGTTATAAAAAGTCTTTTTGCCTACAGACTGTCACAGCTCATTGGACATCTTTTAATTACTGTTTTGGTTTCCGCCAACCCCTGTACTCTGTATTACTGTTTCACTGTTAAGCAGGCCTTTGGTAATCTCGTAATACTGGCCGGTTACGGTACTAAACCCATAGGGGCGGGTTTGGGTCGTGACACTCCACTAAAGGCAAGTGCCTCTCCCATGATCCCTTAAAGTCAAGAACACAATCTCGAAGTATATCCTCTAAGATCTAAATGGTATGCTCTGACTACCCATCAATTTAAGGATGATAAGCGGTACTAAAAGTCAATCTAGTGCCCAAGGCATTTTATAGGCTCTGTCACAATCGGGCCGTGAAACGCAGATCTCTATCTGAAACAACAGTCATAGGAACCCTATGAAGTTGCACTATGTCCCTAACATGAAGGCCGGCAAGATAATCCACCAAGTCACTCGTGCGCATGGGTACAAAGTGTGCTGACTTGGTTAACCAATCAACTATCACCCACACGGCATCATTACCCCGTTGGGTCCTCAGAAGACCCACAAAAAAATCCCTCGTGATATGCTCCCACATTCACTCGGCTATAGGCAAGGGTTGTAACAAATTCGCTGGCCATTGATGCTTAGCATTCATTTGTTGACAAGTGAGGCACCTTGATACAAACAAGGTTACGTCTCTCTGCATCCCCCTCCACCAAAATTGGTGACTAAGGTCGTGATACATCTTAGTACCTCCTGGATGTACCGCAAGGCGCGAATGGTGAAACTCTCGGAGTACTTCCTCTCTATAAGACTCCGGTACAAAAGGACGGTCAAGGTATCTAACACTCGAGTCAGAATACACATTCAGGCCCTTCTCCACCTTCCCATTAGATATCTTCTCCCATATGGATTCCACGTTGCGATCACCCCATTGTGCTTCTGTAACTCGGCTCATAAGTATAGGTTATGCAACCTTAGTAACAAGGTTGCTGGCTCAACGGACTCACCAAGATGCAAGTCAAACTAGCCAATAGTACCTAACATCTCCCATTCACAAATGGAAATACTAGCTACACTGCTGATAGATTTTCTACTTAAGGCATCAGCCACTACATTGGCCTTTCCTAGATGATAGTGTAACTTTAAGTCCTAATCCTCCATAAACTCCATCCACATCCTCTATCTCAGATTCAAATCTTTCTATGAAAATAGATACTTCAGACTCTTGTGATCAGAGAATACCTCAAACCTCTCACCATACAGATAATGTCTCTAAATCTTCAAGGCAAAAATCACAGCTGCTAGCTCTAATTCATGAGTAGGGTAGTTTCTCTTATGTGTTTTCAACTGCTGTGAGTCATAAGCTACTACATTCCCCTCTTGTATCAAGACACAACTCAAACCTTCCCAAAACGCATCACAATAGACATAATAGCCCAAACCCCTCTCTGGAATAATCAACACTAGAGCAATGGTAAGTTTAACCTTAAGCTCTTGAAATGGCTTCTCCCAAGTCTCATTCCACACAAAGTTAATTCCCTTCCTCTTCAGTCTAGTCAATAGTGAGGTTAATCTATAGAAATCCTTTAAGAAACATCGATAATATCTGGCTAACCCCAAGAAATTCTGGATCTCAAAGGCATTCTTAACTTGTTCCCAATCTTGCACTGCCTCAATCTTAGAGGAATCTATAGTTACCCCTTTCCCAGATACCACATGACCTAAGAATTTTACCTCCTTTAACCAAAACTCACACTTCCCAAACTTAGCATACAACTTGTGGGTTAAAACGGTCTAGGAACTCACGACAAATCCGATTCATCAAATCCATAAACAAGGCTGGTGCGTTGGTCCAAAAGGCATCACTAAGAACTCATAATGGCCATATCGCATACAGAATGCCGTTTTCTAGATATCTTCCTCCTTCACTCTCAACTGATGATAACATGATCTCAAGTCTATCTTAGAAAAGCAACAAGGCCCCTTCAACTAATCAAACAAGTTATCTATATGAGGCAATGGATACTTGTTCTTAACAATTACTCGGTTTAACTTCCGGTAATCAATACAAAGTCGCAAAGTGCCATCCTTCTTCTTGGCAAAGAGAGCCGGTGCTCCCCAAGGTAGAGTACGAAGGCGGATAAAACCCTTATCTAGCAATTCTTGGAGTTGAATCTTCAACTCACTCAATTCGGAGAGTGCAAATCTATACGGTGCCATGGAAATCAGTGTTGTGCTAGGCACTAAATCAATAGAGAACTCAATCTCGCGGTGAGGTGGTAAACTAGTGAGATCCTTGGGAAAGCCTTTCGGATATTCACAAACTACCCTCTTCAACTCTACTCAGATCACATCACTCTCCCATGAATGTAGCAAGAAGAAGACTAAGCTTACCCCGACCATACGAATCACATATTGGCAACAAGGCTTTATCAATTCGGTCCCCTAGGAAATAAAAACAGTCACCACTCAAGGTGCACACCGTAACTCTCTGATGGTAACAATCTATAATGGCCCGATAGGATGACAACTAATCTATGCCTAAAATAATATCAAAACTCGACATATTAATCAATACAAAAGCAAAAGAAAGTCGGCGACCGATAACCTCTATCTCACAACCGTGACACCTCCAGTCCAACACAACCTCGCCACTAACAGGTGACTCTACCCTGAGTGGAGATGCTAACCGAGCCACTTCTAACCCTAATACTGATACGAATGCAGACGAAATAAAAGAATGGGATGCATTGATATCAATCAACACATTAGTAATAGAATTACACAACAAGAAGTTACCTCTCACTACTGAAGGTATTGGCAACAAATCTGGCGTAGTAACAACATACACATGCCCCTCGGAGCAATCTGTTCACACTAATAACAGGTAGGCGGTTGCCCTCTCCCCTGACTCTGGCTTTGAGAATGAGTCGAAGACGGTATAGACTGTTGCCCTCCTCTTTTCTGCTAGCAAATTACGAACTTGTGGCCCAACTGACCACGCTTGAAGCAAGTGATCCCTCCTTGGCCATCTTTTCCAGAACCAGAACTCGGTACCGGAAAAGTAGACCTAAACTATGCTCTCTAGGACTGCTGTGTGGAACTCCTCTGCCTCTTATTGTCCCAAGTCTCCCCCTAAACCTCATGATTTCTCTACCTAGAGCCCCTTATCATCTCCTCATTTTTCTGAATCACGATCTCTAAGTGAACCGACGCCTCCATAAGACGATCGTAATCCCTAATCATGGGCGTGACCACATTGAAAAGGAGTTCAGTCCTCAACCTCTTCTCAAACTCCAAGCAATGGCGTTCCTCCATTGCTACTAGTTTTCGTGCAAACCTCGACAAACCAGTAAAGGCAACCTCAAACTCAGCCACCGGTGTGTTAAGCTGCTTGAGCTTCAAAAACTTCTCCCTTAACTTATCTCCAACAATGAGAGGCAAAAACTTGTCCTAAAAGGCGTTGACAAAAGCCTCCCAAGTCACCCCAATGCGCCCCCGCACCAACTTCCACCACTGACCCGCATCTCCCTTTAATTAGAAGGATGCTAAGGTCACTCTTAACCCATCGTCCTCAATGCCAAGCATCTTGAACGTCTTTACCATTTGCTCTGACCATTCATCCGCTTTCAATGGCTCCTTCGGATCTCTTAAAAGCTCATCCGAATTCGGTCGGAAAAATTTCCTCTTCAAAAATGACAACCCTGTTTTAGCAAGATAGGCCTGGACTTGATTCTCAGCTCTGAGAATGTCCATGAATTCTCGCAAGGCTCCGACCATTTCACAGGCCAAAGCGCCCATGGCCTGCTGACTAATTAGTTTGGCCATATTGGCCTGACCAACCCTTTCCTCCTGCACCGGAATACCAGCCGGTAACGACACTTCCTGCCGTCTAGGCATGCCATGCCTACCATCACCACGTCTACGTCTATGTCCTAACATCCTAATGAAAGGTAACACAAGAGATTAACACATTTACAAATGTGTTGAAGCTAACTCACTTGCATCCTAAAATGGTGGACAACAATTAATTCACTCCACATAAGCACGTAGTCACATAAACACATATGAATTTCTTTTCTAAATAATGATCGTCCCGCGACGTTGCTAGAGTTCCAGTTAGAAATAGCAGTGATCAAGTGCTCTTCTAACAGGACTTCTAGAAACTCATAGACCCAATCAATATCTTAGAAATTAAATTTCATACCCACTTAGTCACATAAACATGTTATCACATAGCATACCAGGTTTATTCCTTATATCATCTAACAAGGCAACCTATTGTGGTAATAACCACTCCCTACAATACCAAAGTATTCAAACCTGATAGCTCTGATACTAAGTTGTAACGCTCGGAAATAATTACAATAAATCGAGAGTAACGATTAATTAAACAACACCATAATTTGAGAATAAAGCCCTTCCATTCATATATTTCAAGTGTACAAAAGAGTGACACATGCATTTATACATTCATAAGCTCTAACCCTGAATATATAACATGTGTTATAAACAAAAGATATGAAATAAAAGTTAAACAGATATAAAATGCCCTATTGGCTACAACTTCCCAAGACGGTGCTGGGTTACAACAAAAGTGAGTTTAAACTCAATACAAATAAAGCCCTAGGCTTGTACAAAATAAATATAACAACAACCAAAAAATAGAAACTCTTGGCTCAAAGTCCTCCCAAGCTATTGCCTTGGCTGAGGTATATTATCAGTACCTGAAAATAGTTTTCCACATAGGGTGAGCCAAAGCCCAGTAAAGATACTCTAACACAATGCATGAATCTTAACAGAGTTATAAGGTGAATCCATATGCAATGTTCATGCGAAAAACATTTTTATATCTCTTTTCAAAAACCATGTAATGCCAGGTTATAACATAATTCATGAAATTTCTCTCTTTACAATAGAAAATAAGGCGGTAAATACAACACTGGGAATCTCTAGGATGTGTCTGGAAGTAGGCTACAAGCACTACCAATTTGCCATTTTTATCGATATTAACCGGAAGGCTCGACACCTAACTGTGCGGGTTTTTAGACTTTCACTAAGGACACACAGGCCAACATAATACCACAACTACACTCCTATCCAAATTCACTAAGCTATTCACCCATTTTTCTCAAAACAATAACCATTTTCAATGTGTTAAATATGTTACAATGCTCAATACAAATGGATAAGAAAATAGTTTCAATTCACATAATTCTCATACAATTTCTATAACAATCATAGCAATCCTCTACTGATAGCCTAAAAAAATATCTCTAAATAGATAAATAATTTCCAACACAAATATACTTTTCAACATTTCCAAATATGAGTGATAATTCATATCCAACTCCACCACCATCATCATCATTGCTCTAATTCCATAAAACCAACATCAATTTCATTTTTCCTTTTCAAAACCAAATATTCACAATTTAGGGCAACAAATCCCCTTTCTTTAAAAATTAATCTCCATGGATAAAATCCACCATCTATCACAACCCAGCCATTTTTACAAAGCCACAATCATATACAAGGACCCATTTTGAAAACTCCTCTTTTGATTTCAAAGCCAAAACCCCAGGTTTTATCCAAAGATTTTCAAATCACAATCTTGTTTAGAAAAGCAAATAACTAAGTTAAAAGTCATAAAAAGAGTTAAAGTAATCCCTACCTCAAAGACAATGACCAAGAAGAATAAGAGTTGAAACTTGACGATGCCGAAAATGAACTTTGCTCCGATTAAAACAAAGCCCTAAGTGAGCTCTACCTTTTATCAAAGGGACTATGGTGTAGAAATCAACGGATCAAGATGTATTTGACTTTTAGAGAGGATTTCTAGAGAGAGAAAGAGTAAGTAGATCTAGGTGTTTGAAGTGTTTTAGAGAGAGAGAGAGAGATTAGAAAATGACTCAAAATTGACCCTCTTCGGACTGATATACGCACAGATTGCTTGAGTGCAAGAATGGTTGCTCGAGCTACCAGACACAACGAAGACACCGCTCGAGCGCAAGAATGGTCGCTTGAGTGCACAATGTACCCCTTCTAGTAGTTCAAACATGCAAAAGTTTGCTTGAGCGCAAGAAGTGTCACTCAATTGCAGACTGTAAAAGACCACTCAATTGCAAGAAACATCGCTCGAGCGAACGAGCAAAATTTTAGGCAATTAACTCTTTGAAAACAGACTCCCAACCTGTTTCAAACACAACCAAGACACTCCAATAACCAAACTCAACAAGAAATAAGATGGAAGAAGACATGAACAACCATCAAGGCAAGAAAACCCGTACACAAGACAATAAACGGGTCGGGTTTAAACCAGAGTCGCTATATCTCCTTCCTCTCCCAAGCTTGAGGTAGGGATATTTTTAGAGTTATATATATGTTTTCGCAAGTATATACTTGTTTGGAGTATTTCTTACATGTTTAGATAATAGTTTTGGGTTAATGAACCCTAGATGATATTAGAAGTGGATTTTCTCCTCTCTCTTTTTCCAAAGCTTTTGAGAGTATGAGCTATGTTCTAAAGTGTGGGTGTTATTTTGGAAAAATCTTTTGAAAAATGGAACAAAAACCTAGTTTTGGTAAAAACCCTAGAATTTGGAGATTTTGGAAAAAAAAGTTGAGATATTGTGAAATTTATGCTTGATAAGTTGTTATATGAATAAATGATGGAGGGAATTTCTATACTTGTTTCAAATGAGAAAATTTTCATGAGGAAATGAGAATTGTTGATTTAGGATGCTTGAGGAATAGCTTATCGTTGTTATCTTGGAAAGACCAAATTTTAAAAATGATGATTAATATGTGGAAAATGCATGAATAATGATATTGTATTATATTATCTCTTGGAAAAATGTATTATGATGTTATATTGATAGGAGATGTGGAAATTTGATCACAATGGAGGATTGTGTGGTGGAATTGAAAGTGAAACTATATTATTGTTAAGTCTTGTATTGCCATTCCATTTAATCATTGTTGCAATTGATTTTGAATCTTGTATTGAAAAATTATTGCTTTGAGAAAGGAATTATTATGTGAAACAAGTTCATTTTGATTTGTTTTGGGGTAAATACGTTGGAAAGTCCGGATAGGAGTGTAGTTGGTATTGGTTAAGTTGGCTTGCGTGTCCATGATGAAAGACCAAAAACACGTGCGAAGGAGATACTACATGCCTTCTTGTTAGCAACTGATAAAGTAGTGATTGGTAGTGCTTGATATGCCTACTTGCAGACACCAACCTAGAGATTACTCGAGTCGTATTTACCACCTCTTGAACTACATTGAAGTTATTGAATTGTTGTGTTTTCAAATTGCATTGAGCACAAGATTTTCAAAAAATAGAGATATATGTTTGGAGCATGACATGGCATATGCATTCATCTCAGGAAACTGTATAAAACGTATATACTTTGTTAAGATCTTCCTACTAGGCTTTGTGCTCACCCTATGGGATTTTGTGCAGGAAATGATGTGGTGATCCTGCCAAGTTAAAGGCGTGGATTGTATTTTGAGAGCACAAGGCTCTTTCCTTTTGTTGTAATTATTTTTTATAAGCTAAGGGCTTTATAGGTATAGGTTTCGAAAACCATTTTTGTGTAATCGGGTTTAAGCCTTGGAATTTATAACCCTTGCAAGCATTAGATTGCACTTGACTTATTGTGCCACATGCTATAGATTCATATTCTAGAAATGTTGAATGTATAATCACATGTGAAGTATTTATTTATTTATTTATTTATTTTTGTAAATCTCTAGAGTTTAATAAATACGCATGTTAGAGATTGGTGATGATGTTAATGATGAGGTTTTATATTCCGTATACTTTAAGCAATGGAAGCTATTAATTTGAAAAACACGATCATGTTGTTGGAAGATAATGAGTCTATTTGTGTTAATTTCTTTGGGGCATTACAAATCAACTAATTGAAAAACATGTGTTTTAAATGACATTTGATTCGGTAGAAAATGGAGAAATTTTCAATAATATGATTTTACTAACACAATACTAACTATTCATTATGATTTTACTCACGATATTCATAACAACATAATGGTTTTCCATGAACACATAAATTATTTGGCAAATAGTTTACAAAATCATCATCACCATCATCAGAGAAGCCTGAAATTTCTAGATCAGAAACCAAGAGTAGATCTTTTATAATTGCTATGATGGCATTGTCATGACCAAAATTGAGTAGTAAGTTTAGTGTAATGAAGTAATAAGTGAAACCAAAATTTAGTAAATGAAAGCTCATTGAGTAGTAAGTAAAACCAAAATTGAGTAGTAAACGAAGTATAATGAAATAGTAAGTGGAAGCTCATTGAGTAGTACGTGGAGTCTAGTGAAGTAGTAAGTGGAAGCTCATTCAGTAGTAAGTGGAGTCTAGTGAAATAGCAAGTGAAAGTTTATTGAGTAGTAAAGGAAACCAAAATTGAGTAGTAAGTGAAGTGTAATGAAATAGTAACTTGAAACTCATTGAATATTACGTGAAGTCTAGTGAAATAATAAGTAGAAGCTCATTGAGTAGTAAGTGGAGTATAGTGAAGTAAAAAGTAGAAGCTCGTTAAATAGTAAGTGAAATTAAAATTGAGTAGTAAGTAAAGTCTAGTGAAGTACTAAGTGGAAGCTCATTAAGTGCTATGTGAAAGCTCAATAAGTATTTTTCAATTTTTTTGGAACAATGATAAATCTGATGAAATGGTAAGTTGAATCTAATTAAGTAGTAAGTGAGATTTAATTAAGTAGTAAGTCAAGTCTAATTAAGTGATGTCTTATTGAGTAGTAAGTCATATTTGATTGAGTAATAAATGGAGTTTGATTGAGTAGTAATAGTGATATGATGGTGATATTAGTGGTGATGAAAGTGGCAATGGCGGTAGTGACATGGTGATAGTGACAATGGTAGTGATGGTAGTGGCATGGTGGTAGTGGTGGTGGTAGAGGTGACGATGGTAGTCGTAGTAAATGTTAGTGATGTTTATGGCAACAATAACAATGATGATGAAGGTGGTGGTGGTGGTGGTAATGGTGGTTATGTAATAAGTCAAGTTTGATTGAATAGTTTGTTGAGTCTTATTGACTAGTAAGTGAGATTTAATTGAGTAGTAAGTCAATCTAATTAAATAGTAAGTGAAGTCTCAATGAGTAGGATAAATGAAAGTTATTTAGTAATTTTTATAAATTCAAATATTTTTAAAAAAAATACATAACATGTCCTAATAATTTATTTAATAATTTTATGTAATAGTAAGTGAACCTTTATTAAGTAGTAAATTATGTTTAATTGAATAATAGTAAAATTAGGTTTTAAATAATCATATAAATTATTTTCGGCAAACTTCACTTTACCCCCTAGTGGTTTGGGCCGTGTGTGGTTTATCCTCTTACGGTTTGGAAATCACCACATAACCCTCCTGTGGTTACTGAATTGAATTACACAGTTAACACCATTAATATCAGAAGTAAAAAGACTATTTTACCCTTAAATATATAACCTTTGTTTAGCACTTCTCATTTAATAGTTGTGCATTTGAGAAGAGCAAGAGAGAGAACTTAGGGTTTCAATATATGAAATTAGGGTTTTGATTTAACAAATTAATTTAAACAACATAATTTCTATTAAAGAAAAAGAATAACTTAATTTATGTTCAATTTGCCTTCAAGTTTAAAGTTCAAACCAATTATTCACTTATTTTCTTGGTTGGAATTTAGTGAGCATTACACAATAAATTGTGAAGATTGTTTCTGCCAATATATATATATAGATATATATGTGCAGTGGTGTAATTTGAAACAAACCAATTAATTAATCAATCAAACAAACCAATTAAATCAACACACAAATATTACATACAAATCTGTGAACATTGAGATCGATTCAGATATGAATTCATCGATAAATCAATTCGAATTTGGATACTGTAATTTGAAATCACGGATGGATCTATGGAGTACCTCTCTTGCGCTCGTGACTCTTGCAGAAGGCATGAACGACATTGTTGGAAGCGTAGTCGGTGGTGAAATCGGGATTGGAGTCCTGAGGTTGCTCATACTAAGCTAGATTGTTCATGCTAGTGCTTTTCTTGAACGATCCTTCCGTAAGCCGAACATCGAACACACGCGAGACATGATCGTTAGCATCATAGTTCACAGAAAGGAGGAATGATTGAGTGAAGACTATTCTTAGCTCATATGCGAAGGAAAGAGAGAGAATGAAGAAGAGAGATAAAGAAAATATTTTTGTGTTTTGAAAAATGAAAAAGATAGGCTGCTTTGTTTACAGTGTATATATATATGAATATGTAGTGTGTATATATAAATTACAGTATCTATATAAATATAGATGTATTTATCTGTAAAATATAATTATATGAAAATTAAGTTAAAAAGATTATGTATTTTCTTTTCTGTTTTTTATAGATCTAATGGTCCTTTCACATTTTTTTTTTTTTTCTCCTGGGTAGAGGTTTACAGGTCTAGATATTGATGATGAAGATGAGGGTAGGTTTTGGAAATTGATGATGAAGAAGAGGGTATTTTAGTCATTTAATTCGGAGGAAAAATCATCTTTCCATGCCCATTTGCATATTAGGCGCGTGTCATATGCACAGACTGTTCTATTAGATGGAAATGCTAACTGTGCAATTCAATCCAATAAGCACAGGGGGGTTATGTGGTGATTTTCAAACGTCAGGAAGGTAAACCGCACGCGGCCTAAACCACAAGGAGATAAAGTGAAGTTTGCCCAATTATTTTTATATGCTTGATGTTTAAGTAAGTTACAAGTAATACTTTGTGATCATGTTATAAAATTACTTACTAGTTTGATTTGATTTTAAAATTTTTATAGTTCCATTCTAAATTTCAGAAATCTGTAAGTAATCGTTTTGTTATTAGTTTATTCTTAAACAAACCAAATTAAATTGTAACGTCCCCAAATTAATTACAATAAACTAACTCCAAACACTAGTACAATGTGATATAAACAAAATAAGAAGCTTTCATTAATCAGAGTTAATAGACAAGAGGTGACACATGCGATATACATTCATAAATCGTTCATCTTGAATCTACAACATATGTTATAAGTAGTGATAAGGAATGAAAGCTAAATAGATATTCATATGCCCTAAGGGCTTACATCTTTCTAAGACCGTGCTTGGTTACAACAGAATGAGTCATAAGTTCAATACAAATTAAGCCCTAGGCTTGTGCAAAAGATTGATACAAAATAAACAAAATTGAACCTTCAACTCCGTATTCCTCCCAAGCAAAGTCCTTGGCAGAGGCATATCACCAGCACTTGAATAATAGTTTTTCCCAAGTAGGGTGAGTCAAAGTCCAGTAGAAACAATCTAACACAATATATGAATCTTAACAAAGATATAAGTATAATGTGCATATACAATACCTGTAACAAAGTCATTCATATTCTACAAGATCATAATATGCCAAGTTTTATATCTCAATCCATTTTATCTTAATTCATTTCAAGTTAATTCATTTCACCTCAGCTCATGAGTCAAATTTATTATTATCCAGACAAACCAACTGAGGCTACAACTCAGTGGTTCTCTAATCAATAAAACCATTTCACAAACACTTTAATTTGCCATTTTACCGAAATTTCGTTCACAGGAATCGGCACCCATGTATACGTGCGGTTTTCGAGACTTTCACTCTAGACACACAGGCCAACTTAATTCAATGGAGTCCATCTCCTTTCTTCTTCCAAACATGAAGTAAATCTCTTTTCTCCTCCCAAATATTGTACATATATAATGTATTAAACTATAGTCATATTCAATAACAACAGTTAAGAGATTAGTTTCAATTCACCTAATCCTCATGCAATTTCTACAACAATCATGGCTATCTTCTACCGATAGCCCAAAATAAATATTTCTAAACAGATATACTATCTCTAAGACAGATAAATTATTCAAATTTCCATAGGTGAGAGAATATACACGTCCAACTCTACCATTATATAAACATTCATCTAATTTCATAATCCTAATACCAATTTCATTATTTATACAAAATAATTAATTGAAATATTTTAGGGCAAAACTTCATTCTCTCCCAAGTCCAACCCGTGTGCCAAAATCAACAAATTTAACATAGCACATCCTCATATTTATACCCATAACCATTTTCAATACCTTCATTTGAAAACCCCTTTTTTTTATTTTAAACCCAAACCCTAGGTTTGTCTAAAATCCTCAAAATCCCAACATTATTTACACAACAACAAATAATTAAGTTAAAAATCATAGGAGAGTGTAAAAAGTCCCTTCCTCAAAATTAGAAGACAAGCAAAGCAAGGAGAAAACTTCAAAGACGCCGAAACCAACTTTTGTTCGGATCAAAATGGAGCTCTTGAGATGATCTATCTTTTCCCCAAAGACACTAGAGTAGAAAAACCAATGGATCTAGGTGAAAATGTAGAGAGAATGTGAGTTTTAGAGAAAGAGGCTTTAGATCTAGGGTTTTAGAAGGAAAAGAGATGAAAAAGTGATGTAGAAAGAGGTTGTTGCGAATTGATATACATACAGTTCGCTTGAGCGCAAGAAGTGATGCTCGAGCGTCAGACACAATAAGTTGTTCCGCTCGAACGCAAGAAGTGACACTTGAGTACAGAATGCACACTTCTAATAGTTTTGCAAACAACAGACCAACGCTCGAGCGCAAGAAGTGTCGCTCGAGCTGAGCCCACTCAAGCGTAGAAAATGCTGCTCGAGCGTAAAATACACTCTTCTAGTAGTTTTGCAGACCTGCAAAAGTACTGAGAGTTCACAAGCCCACTCGAGCGCAAGAAGTGTCGCTCGAGCGGAGAAGCAAAATTCTGAGCAACAAGAGTTTGGAAACTAAGCAACCGACCTATCCCAAACACCTGGATACAACAAGGGTCGGTCAAAACCAGAATCGTTATATAAATCACGCTCACCTCTAATAAAGAAGTTTACCACTTAATATGACTAATTATCATTTGTTACAAGTTAATTTACTACTAAATACAATTAATCTTATAAGTTTGATATAATTATACTGATAATTAATAACACAACGAGTTATAATCAAATATTACAAAGCTCATAACTATATATCTGGTACACATCCAAAAAAAGAATGCATTATAAAATTTCCTATAAACACAAGAATAAATACAAATGTACTATATATATTCTAATATTAAATAAATAACATTATTTTTGTATTCATACAACTAACAAAATACTATTAAAAAATTAGCTAAATTTTATTTAAATTAATAAATTTTGAAGAAAATTCAATACAATTTTGTCAAATTTTATGGTACTTAATATATTTTTTAAATCTTAAAAAAGATTAGTCCATTTTTTTTTATATAAATAATTTAATGTGAAACATTGTATAAAGGTTATACTATAAAAAATTATTTATTGGTTCAAAAACGTCACGTGACCATATTCTCTGTCAATAACAAACCACCGTACCCTCATTATTTCATAATCACTTAACGTAAAATTATAAACCTCGTCTCCT
The DNA here is from genome assembly GCA_036172215.1 of Camellia granthamiana. Classification (NCBI taxonomy): domain Eukaryota; kingdom Viridiplantae; phylum Streptophyta; class Magnoliopsida; order Ericales; family Theaceae; genus Camellia; species Camellia granthamiana. The sequence goes on along the minus strand of CM069908.1, from coordinate 87,091,240 downwards.
CTATCAATTACGATATACCTATTAGTTTCAAAACCAAAAATATATATATATATATATATAATCAAGTCACATGACATCACCACTAAAACCGGGAACTTCCAGTGAAACAACCTTTTTTTAATGAGAATACTACTTTTTTGTATGGTACGTGAAAACTCCGTATGAAAGTTGGACCCCTCAATAGGAAGAGGGAAGACTTTTCATCTTTGTACTGCACGCTTGACTTGAGGTCCTCGTCTTTTTATTTTTTCTTTTTATTTTTGTTTGTACGTAAATTACATTGATCTTCTTAATTCTTATAATTTTAATATAATTATAATAAATTTAAAATTTTAATTTAGGAAAAATTATTAATAAGTCTTATTTTACCTTTGGATTAATTTTTAATCCTATCAATTTTCAATGTGAATACCTAAGTTATATTTTTCATAAAATGTTTCCAACAAGTTCATTTCATTTCTCCATAATAGTGTATGTTATCTTAATTTTACTTCTCATTTATTATGAATACAAATTATCAATTTCTTTAATCTAAGCAAATTTATATTTTTTGAGTGTAAAAATTATGATATTATATTAAAATATTAATAAACACAATAAAAAAATTACCGATAAATTTTATTTTATTTTAAAAATTACTATTTTTTATTTTATAAATTTATTAAAAAAATTTCAATTATTCATAATAGTATATTTTATTTTATTTTTATTTTTGTCATTAAAATATGAACCAAAAAATTTATAAATATTTTTAATTGTTAAAATTAAATGAATTTTCATAAACAAAAGCTTATAAGATCATCTCATGCATTGAGAAATAAATAAATTTATCATTGTATTATTTTTTCATAACTCTTTAGAAGTTTAATAGAATTTAGCCTTTTTAAATTGTTTGTACTAAAAAAAAAATCATAATTGGAAATAACAACACATTTTATACTAAAGTTGTTTTTGTTACTTATATTTTTTATGTAATATTAATATTTTATTCAATTAAATTTTTTAATTTTAATTAAGTCAAATTTATATATAAAATTATTATTTATATTAAATCAGAAGGGTAAAATTGAAATAAAATACACCATTATATAGTAATGAACTTTTTAGGAATATTTTATGACAAATAGGACTTTAGTTGTCCTTATTCGTTCATAGAACTCAATAGTAATATTAACAACAAAATAGAACTTATTAGTATTTTTTTTTTTAATTTACACAACATTTAATTTTTTTTTCATCAATAATTTTTTGGAAAATATATTAAAAAATGATATTTTCATTTCTATTATATTGAAATTATGTTTTTATTTGGATATCTTTGCATGTTATACAATTTGCATTAGTTTTGATTTCTTTAATCTTATTAAAAGAAAAATCAATATAATTATATTAAAATTGTAAAATTATAATTTTTTTTTTCTAAATTTCAAGAAAAATTCAGTATAATTTAACCCTTTATTTGTTTTGGCAGCGCATATACATTGGAAATGCTTTTATTTGAATTTTCAAAAACAGGTTTTTAAGTTTTCAATTCGTATTTTTATATCTTTAATAATTTTTTTTAATATTTTAATCAATTTTATTTTTAATTTTTAGATCCACTTAATCTTAATATACTTAAAAAATAAAAATCTTTAAAAAATTTATCGAATACAACAAAATACGAAAATTTATTGAATTTTCATTTTTTTATTTTTTATTTTTTGTATTTGGTGAATTTTTTTGAAAAATTTTTGTATAAATATTATACTTTTTAAACATATTTAGATTAGGTGTATCCAGAAAATTAAAAAGAAAATTGTAAAATATTTTAAAAAAAAACTCACTAAAAACACCCCCCCCCCCCCAAAAAAAAAAAAAAAACTCAATTTTCTACAAAATTGATTCAATTTTGTAGAACCAAACATATGGAGTTCAAATGCTTTTTCTTTTTCTTTTTCTTTTTCTTTTTTTTCTTTTTTTTTTCTTTTTTGCCCTTTTTTGTGTGTAAATAAGTGAGTTCGTGGATAACCATTACACCATGAGCACCACTACTCCCCTATCATAAATCACCATGATCGTCACTTTTACTTTTTCATAAATCACCACTTTCTTTACATTTCTACCTCTCCATTTGCACCACTAATTAGTTATAAATGTCACATTTAATCCTTATTGTAATTGAAGACCTACAATATAATCTTGTCAATTTAAAACGGATACACATGAATAAAACTGAAAATTGAATGATCTTCAAGATTGATTCTTCTCAAGTTCAGAGGTTGGCCCACATTAAGCCTAACCTAATCATTCAAGTTCACTTTTAAAAATTATTAAATTACAAATTTATTTACTTAACTCAATACATATGAGTTATTATTATTTAGAGAAATGACATTCCAGTGAGAAATGAAGTTTTTTTCATTACTAGTTAGTGAAAAAGTTTTTGGAAATTATTGTAGTAGTGAAAGAACAAAAAATAATTACCAAAGCATGGAATCTATTGGCAAGATTAAGAGATTGCCCTCATCTCTTTTTGTTCTCTCCGAAAATAAGCATAACCACTTTCTTTGCCCTCCTCCGCCACTGCCGCCACTTCCTCCACCCTCCCTCATCACCGTGACTTTCATTCACTCTCCACTCCCTTCTACAAATTCCAGCGACCCCCGTCCATTTTCTAACCACCTCCATTGCTCTTCTACCCATTCTATTAAACCCCAAAACTTTTCCACCATCTTCGCCACACCCGACTATACCCACCCAACCCAACACCCTAGTTGACCCAAAACCTAGCTAATAGCACCCATCCAAACCCCTCGACCCCTCCTCTTCCCTGTTGCCACCGCACACCCCTTCCATTCGATGTTGCAAAATGCATAGTTTAGAGTTGCATCCTATGATTATTGTAGCTAGGGTTGGATTGACTAGGTATTGGGCTGGGTGTGGGTAGTGTAGGTGGGTGGGGAAGTGGCGAGGGTGATGAGAATGAATGTTACTACAAGCATTTTGACATTAACCGTGGGAAAATATGTCACAAAGTTTGAAAATTTCTCACCAAAAACTTTTTTGCGAGGAAATTTGACTCGTCATACATTCGTTGCAAATGGGTCGCCTTCGATACTCATTTGCGAGGAAATTTCAATTCCACGCCAAAGCAACCTTTTAGCAAGGAACCAATCTTGACTCCAAAATGTAAAGTGTTTTGCAACGAACATTGTTGGAAGCCAAAGTGTAAAATATTTTGCCACTAAAAATGATCATTTCCTCGCTAAAAGTATATTCTCCAAATTTGAAAGACTACTTATGGTGGTGAGGATGTTGTCACCAAATATGTTTAACATTTAGCAAGGATTGTGCTTGTCACTAAAATGTATTCTTTGTCGACAAGTATTACTTGGGTGGCTCTATTTGCACCCAAAAAAATTCGTTAGACACCCTGAAAATATCTTTATTTAAAATGACAAAAAGTACTCGATATTAAAAAAAGTGTAAATCACAGTGCTTTGGACGCCTCATTCATAATTAGTCTTAATCTTCTCTTATCTCTTCTCTTCTTCATACTCAACAATATTTCACTTGAATCTATCATTTTTGCATTCTATTTCATATTGAAGTCAATAATGAACAATGAAGAAAACGTTCCCAAGCTATTTTTTTTATAGAGAAGGTAGGTTTTTTTGTTTATCTTCATTGTTATTAGTCGGTGGATTTTCGAAATTTGTTCGGAAATTTAGTACCGAACAAATTACTTTTATTCGACACTATGTTTCCGAACTATTTGACATTGTTTAGTAATTAATATCCGAACAAATAGTCTATGTTTGGCTCTACGTTTCTAAACATTTAATTTTATAACTTCTTATTTCAATTCTGAACAATAAGAACTAGCTAGGTTTATATCTCCAAATAAATTTAATTTTGTTCAATATTGAGTATCCAAAAAAAATAAAAATATTCGGCTCTATGTTTCCATACCTTTAAATTTTCTAACTTCTCCTACTATGTTTTAGAGTGATGTTCAACATTGTTCGTGGACTCTGACAGGGTAGGTGACGACGGGCTTCGATGAGGGTAGGCTCCAACGGGAGGGGTTTGATTTGTTGTGTTGCTCTGTGTGAGAAGTTGAGTTGGAGATAATTGAGACAAATTTAGTTTAGGACATGAAGTATCTCCCTAGTGTTTTTGAAGATATAATAGGCATTATTTAGGCTGTCTCAAATAATAAAATAAATTTTAAATTTTAAAATGGGATGTCCAACCAATCTTTTGGGATGTAAATAGAGTCGCCGGAAGGTTTCCCATGATGTTGACATAATATGGCATTTTGATTTTTGGAAAAATACCATCATAGCCTATTTAAAAAAACAAAAGATATAGTGAGGTGGATGAGGCTTGAACTCAAAAATTTATCTTTTAGGAAATAACATTTTCTATCACTTGAGTGGTACAAAACATATATGCTTTTAAACCAAAGTCTATCTATCTATCTTTTATATTAAAGTGAAGGCATTGCATGGTGTTGACATACTGTGACATTTTGATTTTCAAAAATACCTCTATAGCCTATTTAAAAAACAAAACCATGCAGTGAGGTAGATGAGGCTTGAACTCAAGACTTATGGCTTAGGAATCACTTGAGCAGTACACAACATATATGATCAACTTAATCAAAATCTAAATTTATATTTTATAGACTTAACAACACATTTATCAGGTAAGCACACACCTACTAGTCTATCCTATATGAAAAAGCCTAGTTGGTAGTGACACTTTTGTGTTATAGAATTATTAGGGGTGAGCAGCGGATATTAGGGGTGGGCGCGGGTCGGTTGCGGCCACGGAACCTCTAATCCGCCATCCGTCCGCTAGATTGGCGGATTGGAGAAAATCAATCCGCATCCATCCACCAATCCGACGGATGTGGATTGAGCGGATTGGCGGTTTGGCGGATGGATACGAATCAGTTTGGCGGTTTTAAATTTTATAAATTTTCAACATAATTCAACTTGTGCACTTCCACAAAAAAAAAAAAAAGTATTACAGTTAATGACTTAAAAAAATATTACAATCACTGCATGCCTCATCCAAAGCAAGAAAGTTTGAAACTTTAGAATATCACAATCATTACATGCCTCATCCACATACTACAATCACAACATGCCTCATTCACATAAAGTATTACAATCTGTAGTTCTTAAAATATAAAAACAACTCAAACCACCAAAACCATGAACAGAGCAGTAGTAGAGATTGTATATCTCTGTATTGTTACATCTATATCTGTTTTTGAAAACAAAAACCAACCAACATATATCATATTTTCTATTTATTATTTTTAGAGATAGATTTAAAAACTAAAAAATATAGATAAATAATACGTTTATTTTTTTCAATTCAAAAAAGATATTCAAGTTAAAAACTTTTTTTCACCAGAATATTTAAACTCTTTTTTAATTGAAAATGCAAACAGAATATTTAAACAAACTGAAAACACAAAGTCTTATAAATTAATTATATTCCCAAATTAACTTTTTGCTGAGTCGACTTTGACATTTTTGAAACGTTAAACAGATTTCTTACATTTAAAAAAAAAAAAAAAAAAACTAATGTGATCAAAAGATTATGTATCCATTTTTTTTTATTTGACAAGGTTTACAAAAAAGTTACTTCCATGTATAACAATTAAAATTTTCTTAAATATATAACAAAGTTTACGATAATAAAAAAATAAATGATCAAATCATCTAAGCATAAGAAATAAATAAAAAGTGAATAAACTGTAGTAAAATATCACAATTTTCACATTTTTAACTACAATATTGATAACCAAACTTGCATAATCCAACTTATCAAAAAAATCACTTTCAATGGATAAAATTTCTAATTCATTTAATCTTTCTTGGGAAACAGTTGATTGAAAGTAATATTTAATCAAATTTAAATTCAATTATTTTTCCATAAATAACTTTACATGGTATAATTAATTGTATTATATACAATCAATGTACTTAAAAACAACCCTCCATTAATTTCAAATAACTCACAATATTAATTGGCTTTTTGATTTTTTTTAGATAAAAATAATTATCTCTTAGTTCTAAATAATTCACCACATCAACCATATATTAATTTTGAATTTTTATAGAATTTTATCGGGCATTATATCAAGGCTTTCAGATTCAAATAGGTTTTTTGAATGGACTATATAATAGCTAAAAAGTTTCTGAGGGCCATTTTTTTACTTATTTTTTGGAGTCCTTGCTTTGCCTACTTTAGGCCAAAGTCGGCCCTGCCTATTTATAGTTGAGAATTGAAGTACATATTTTATGTAACTATCCACTTAATTTTGGGGAATTGATTGAAAACTCCTGGGGCAAATTACTAACAAGTCCTCTTTGAAAAAGGTGGGGCCTATTTAGTTCCATAACCTTTTGTTTATATTCAAAAGTCCGTAACGTTTTTCTTCTTCTCTATCTCTTTCTCTTCTTGATTTCCAGTAATTGGTGACTGTCGACCACGTTTTGCTTCTTATCTTTCTCTTCCTGATATATAATCACCAGCGACTAACGACTACTATCGATTGGAGTTCACCGACTACCAACTTCTTACTTCACCCTCACCGACGGCAAAGGAGATGAGTTTTCGGTGAAGAAAATCTACATCAGATCCAGTTAGATCTAAATAAAAAATAATTGCTACAATCCTCGCTCTATATCTGTCTCTCTCATTCGATCTCTCAATTTTTCTATATTTTCTCTGCTACAAACTTCTCTTTTCCTATTGTAACGAAAAAAAATTTCAAGTTCTAAATAAGCTGTTTTCGAGTTTTAGTTATAGGCAGTGAAAATTATAAAATTTTATAGTTTCAATTTTTTTAGTGATGAAATGAATCATGCTTTACCAAACCAAACCAAACTAAACTAAGTCTTAAGTTTCATCAAATAAGGTTGGCTACATGAATCCTTCTTCTCCACACGGTTCTATTAAAGGCAGTTCTTGGTTCTCAATCGTTACTTCTCCTCTACTTTCATTGTTACTATTACTAAATTTACACTCCATATACTCTATCTTAGTTCTGCTTATCCGGAATCTTTTAGATTCAAGTGCTTTTCTCCAAATCTCCAACTTTGTGTTAACTCATTCTTTAGTCTCATCCACTAGCACGATATTGTTTGCAAAAAGCATACATCATGGCACGTCATCCTGAATATTTCTTGTCAACTCATCCATAACTAAAGCAAAAAGATAAGGACTTAAGGTAGATCATTGGTGTAACCGTACAGTGATAGGAAATTCATTTGTCTCTCTAGCAAGCAATCTAATAGTGGTCACTACTCCTTCATACATATCCCTAATCATATCAATGTAACATTTTGTCACCCTTCTTTTTTTTTTTTTCCTAACACCCATCATATTATATTCCGAGGCACTTTGTCATATGCTTTCTCAAGGTCAATAAACACTATATGAATGTATCTTTTTTTTTCTCTATACTTTTCTATTACTCTCCTCAAAAGATAGATCGCTTCCATTGTTAACCTGCCAGGCATAAACCCAAATTGATTTTTTGACACCTCTGTTATATCTCGCAATCAACATTCCATCACCCTCTCCTACACTTTCATTATATGACATATTAGTTTGATTCCTCTATAGTTGTTGCAATTATGGACATCTCCTTTATTCTTATAAATTGATACTAAAATACTCTTCCTCTACTCATCTAGCATGTTCTTAGTTAACAAAATTTTGCTAAACAACCTAGTTAACCAAGCAACCTCCTTTTTACCTAAACACTTCCAAGCTTCAATAGGGATACATTGGGTCCTAAAGCCTTATTTGATTTCATCTTCTTAAGTACAATCTCCACTTCAAAGTTCCTAATCATGCGATAGAACCTATAGTCTTGGTTTATTGTATTACTGGTTATTTCTTCCCCTATTGATGTATCTCTATATTCCTTATTTAATAGTTTCTCAAAATAGTTTTTTCATCTTCTTTATTCTCTTCATCCTTCACTAATACTTTAGAATCCTCACTCTTGATGCACTTAACTTGATTAAAATCTCTTATTTTCCTCTCCCGTATCTTAGCAAGTTTGTATATCCTCTTCTCTCCCTCCTTATTATCTAGTCTAGTATATAGGTCATCATAAGCTTTCAACTTACTACTTTCTTGACCTCCTTATTAGTCAATCTATAGCTCTTAAAGTTTTCCTTAGTTCTATCGTTCTGCCACTTTTTAAAGCACTCTTTTTTTTTGTCTTAACTACCGTTTGAACCTCTTTCCTCCACCATCAAGTTTCCCTAAAGCTGGGTCCCGTTCCTTTCAACTCTCCAAACATTATCCTTGAGATTCTCCTCATATAATTGGCCATCGAGTTTCACATAGTGTTAGCATCATCTTCCAAGTCCTAAGTACCTTTCTTATCCATTCCATTCTTAAATATTTATAATTTATCCCCTTTTAGGTTCCGTCATCTCGTCCTACGATGCTCACCATCCTTCCTAGCTTGGTATTGCCCTTTAAAATATAAATCTAGTACCAAAATCCTATGTTGAGAGGCCAGACTCTCTCCAGGAATCACTTTACAATCATTGCATTTTAGGCAGTCCACTTTTCTCACTAAGAAGTAACCTATTTGGCTCTTAACTCACCCACTCTTAAAGGTTATCAAATGCTTCTCCCTCTTCTTATACATAGTATTGGCCACCACCAGGTTAGAAGCTAACTCAAAATCTAAGATACTCTCTCCAGCCTCATTTCTGTCACCAAAACTGTATCCACCATGTACCTTTTCATAGCCTAGTTTATTTATACCTACATGGCTATTAAAATCTCCACCTATAACCAGGTTTTCTTCTACGGGTATCTCCTGTAAGATCTTATCCATTTGCCCTGAAAAATCCCTATTTGTCCGATCATCTAATCCTACTTGAGGGGCGTATGCACTAATAACATTCACTATATTCCCTCCAATAACTAGTTTAACTAACATAATCCTATCCCATTTCCTAATGACTGCCATTACATTCTCCACCAGACCCTTAGTAATTATGATTCCTACCACATTCCTGAGTCTATCCTTACCACTATAATACAGTTTAAAACCGGTATTCTCAATTTCCCTAGCTTTCTTACCCATCCACTTAGTTTCTTGTATGCAAGCTATACTAACTCTTTTTCTAATCATAACATCTACCAATTCCATCGTCTTACCAGTTAAGGTTCCTATATTCCAAGTGGTTATCCTAAACCTATAGTCTTGGACTAGCTTCTTTACCCGCGCTTGTTTAGAAAAACGTGGGAACCTTTGCCCATTTTTCACCACACCCAGGCGTCGATGTGGCGTCCCTTACTCACTTTTTGAAACACCCGGAGGCAAACGCAACGCGTCACTTGAAGGGAACGACCTAACATTTAAACGATTCAAAGTAGAATTCATTGTCATAAGGGATTCGAGCTGCTTTTTTACGTATTGGTTGTCGACTACCTAACACATAACCCTCCTCCTTCACCTAGACTTGGGATCGGCGGAGTTGTTAACAACCGTGGCGGAGTTATGAAAACTGAAAAATTTTGCAATTTCATAACATTGTTTATAACTGTAAAATTTTGTAATTTCATAACATGTTTTAGAACTGTAAAATTTTGCAGTTTCATAACATGTTTTTCAATTTGATTAATAAAGATAAATGCTTAATAGATTTTTGTTTTTCAATTTGATTAATAAAGATAAATGCTCAATAGATTTTTGCTTTGAAACTATAACATTTTATAGTATCAGAACTTGCTTTTCAATTTGATCAATATTAGAGATTATTTGTTTAATCCCTCCAAAAATTGAAAATAACATTTGTTTTTTTTCTCATTGTTACTGTTACTTCTTTGTTTTTTTTTTCGTTCTTTCATTTTATAAATATTTAACACATTTTGCTATATTTTTCATTTATTCTTTTTTTTTTTTCAGGTAATATTCTGGACATTCTGGTGAGTCTCTGATGATATTCTTAACGTTCAACAAATGTTCTAGACATTCCGGTGACTTAGAGTGACATTCAAAACACTCTGACGATATTTCAGTGAACTTCCGATGATACTCTAGCAAATTCTTGGTAATGTTGAACATTTCGGCGAGTCTTCGATAATCGTCTGAAAGAAATTTGACGATGGTAGGATGTAGCAACATCTATAAATTTTAAAAAAATAAAAATAAAAAAGAATTTTTTTGAAAACAATTGAAAATATGTAGGACTAATTAGTGTAAGTATATTTTTTTTCTAGAATTAGATAAATTTTAAACTTTGTATATAAGACTTACTGATAAATTCTCCAAAATCTTATTAGAAAGATGAGTGCACAAATAGGTCCTATGGACATTTTGGTGTATCAGGTCCTGTTGCCTTTTAATTGTTTTTTGGATGGCCATTATTGAGTATCTTTGGGCCCCAAGTCTAGTCGAGCCCAATACTCTCAAAAGTTAACGGGCTGAGCGGTTTGGAGTGGGTCCAAGTTAACCCTGGCTTTCTTCAAAGAAGGGACACCCGAAGTTCATTCACTATGCTTTAAGATCGAAACCAAATTTTGCTCTGCATTTTGCTGCAAAAAGTACCCATCAAAATCAAAATCAAAATCAAAATCAAAATCTCAAAATGAATGTAAGTGTTTTTTTTTTTGGTAATCATCCCTCAGAAAATATTGTTACTGATGTATTATTGTCTGTTATATATGCAGTTGGTGGACTCTAATCAACCTCAAAACAACTTCATGGTCTCTCAAGCAGCATCAGAGAGAACTCTGTATGTCTTCTCTCTCCCTCTCTCTCTCTCTATATATATATATATATACACACACACACATATACACAAACAAATTCTATTATTGATGTGCAGAAATAGCCTGCTATATATATATATGAATCATTGGTTTCTTATTGTTTTTGAGGATTGTTAAAAGGTATTAGTTTTAACCCTAATTACATTGTACTTTCTTTGATGTTACGCAGCATGGCAATATGCGTATGTATGTACTCAGTAGGAGTGAGATTTGAAACTTTTTCTCTAGAGGGGTATCCATAAGTTCACTTGTTTTGGATTGAAAATTTGCAGCCCTAGGAGTGATTTTTGTAAGATGGCTAGGTTGAAATTAACATAAATCATAAGTGTTATTTTTATTTTTATTTTTATTTTTTTGTAAATCTCTTTTCCATGAGAAGATTATTAAAGAATTGGTTGATTTTTTAGGGAATTATCACAATTTTGGACAGTGGGTACTTACAAAATTCGTGCCCAAAAAAATAAAATAAAATGAGCTATCATTAATCAGGAAATTCTTTCTTTGACAACACCTGACTTCACTAATTTTGGGGAAATGTCAAATAATTTGAAACATTTTCCAAAGCATGCAAGCGATTCCCGATGGTTATAGTATTTGTGTGTTGGTTTACTTTATTTTATTTTGTTTCATGCCCTGTTGTAAAATTCCATGTATTACCTGGAGTTATGCAATTCTAGCTTTGGGTTCATGTGGCAAGGATTATCTTCTTGTCTATTTTTCCAAAATCCAACTAATGAAGCTTATTGAGTGCCTTTGCCATGGTTCCACTAGAAAATTTGGACTCTTGTTGGGATGTTTACCTTGAAAGCATAGGGAATTTTTTAACCACACTTGTGCAGGTCAAACTTTTGGAATGACTTAGATGCCTTTCTTTTCACCTTTTCAACAGTGCTGCCAATATTTATGGGTCCTCCTAACTGCCCAAAGAGCATCCTTGAATATTGCGTCATAGCCCTTTGAGTTATGCTGCCAAGATTTCCTGATGGATAGTAGTGTAGTCGCTACTTCCAAGTTCCAATCTACTTAAGTTATGCCTCCATTCATTTAGGGCCCCTTTCTGTTTCTGGGAGTAAAATATGAATGTAGTGATATCAAGGTTTCAAAAATATAGGGACTTTGTTGATGTTGATTATTGCAGGAGAGTGGTAGTTAACTTTAGTAGTGATATTAACATTCTAGAAGTGGTGAAATTTAGTAATAGAATGGCATACACAATGACTTTAATACATACAAAAGCAGAAAGCATGTGTTGAAGTTTGAAATATCGATGATGACATATGTATGATACCTGTATTTTGATATCAACACATAATCAATTCCATGACTTGTTAAGAGTTTTAATCTAGAGAGTTCAAACATTTGGAATTAGCTTTTAGAAGATGAATTTAATGTAGTCCTAATATGTGGTTTTTTCAATATATGTTTCCTTGTTGCAACTCATTGCTGTGATGGAAATATGAATAGGTTGAGCTTTGTTATAGCATTATTCAATTCAAGTTTTATTTGGTTGTGTTCTTTGTGCATGTTGACAAAAGAAAATTTTACCATAATATTTTTATCTGATCTGCAATATGTTGTTTGAAAATCTTTTAGTCGTTTAATTGGCCTATATGCATATGTGAATGTGAATCTGCCGGAGATTTTTTCCGATGTCCCAACTCATCAAATGAATTCAATTCATGTACTTATATGATCGTTGATATTGAGGTTTCAGTTGTTCGATCTTCATGAGTCAAAGATCCAAAAAAATGATAATAACAATAAATAAAATTTAAAAAAATCTTGACGACATATTTTTTTAAATGACATATGTTACATGGAGCTGTGTGCATGGACTTGGGCAGGTAAGTGTAGGTGTAGGTACCATTACTTGTGTGCAATTTAGTGTTCATAGTTTTGTTGTAAACAGGGTAGGCTGGTTTTTTAAGGTTCGAGAAATGAACAATGGTGTACTATTTTTTTCTTTTTTCTTTTTTCTTTTTACCTTCTTCATGCTTTTTCCTCCCTGTTTTGTGTGCGTGCGTGTGGTTGTTAGAGACTGATGAAAACCTAAAAAGCATGGACACTATGCAGGAGGTGTGCCATGTCGGACACGACACTCTGTGGGCACTCCCTAGAGCGTGTTTGATGCTTCTTCAACCTATCTTAATTGAAATTTAAATTCATAATATCGGACACTTCATAAACACTTCTTGAACCCTCCAAACTCAACTTATGTGATGAATCTCTTCATAGTAACAATGTGCACTAAGTATGTTTCGAAACATTTATCAGATAAATACATTATGTGTAATTTAATGTTCTACAATTGTTTTGCTTTCTTTAAAAGTAATTGTTATGTGAATGATATCTTAATGTTAAGTTATGGTATATATGACTTTTTAATTTTAGTTAGTGTTATGTTTCTTTTTCTTTTTCTTTTTCTTTTTTTTCCTTCTTCAGTACATTTGAATAAACTATTCATATGTTGGACATATAATAAATTTATAAAAATATAAAATTTTAATGTGTCTCAAGCTTATTGTGTCCTCATTTTTTTTAAAATTGCCATGTCATTGTTTCGTGTCATGTGTTTGTGCTACTTAGATGAAAACCAATCTATTCATGGCTCCAAGTTGAGGGATGTTATGATATGATTCTACAGCTGGGAGAGATACTTTCAAGTTGATTTAGGCTATCTCACGTTTAGATTGAAAACCTCATGGAGAAAAAGTGGATAGAGCAAGCTGGAGACATATTTCATTTGGCTAGTTGCCAATAAGGTGAGCTATACCCATTGAGGGAGATAAACCTTTGTCAAATTGCCTATGTGCCCGCAGCTACTTTCATTCTGCATGATAGTTATTGAATACTAGGTTCAATAGAAGAGACCTATCTTGACCCCATAGATCCCATAAACTCACCATTCAACAGATAAGGAGGGTCTTGTAGTGCTTTAAGTAATCAAGGGCTAAGCATCTGGTGACAAACATAAGTCAACAAGGGAGAGGAATAAGATATATCTAAAAAAGCGCCAAGGGCACTCCTTTATTATTCCCCTACAAGCACAAGTATTCCATCAGGACCTGTTTGGTGGTCTCGAAATGTTAATTGGACCATTTTAGAAGCTGCAAAAACCAGAACAGGGTGCAAAGAACCGAAAGTCCTTTTAAGTTCGTCTGAGAATTATGCTTATGCACCAGGCTCAAAATTCTTGGTAAACAATTGAATCAAAGGTCCGGACGAGAACTGGCCATTCAATCTTGTGAATCAAATGAGATTAGAATTGGAGAAAGAGATACAATTGGAGGGAATAACCAACTGATGAAAGAACATGAAACCATTATGTTTCAATGGAGGAACAAGAAACAGTTGGGTGCAATAAAGTAGGTAAAGTGATTGGATTTTGCGTGTCATTCCCCCATTTATGAATTGGATAATTAGATGTGTTTGGTTGTAAGATAATTACCAAATCTACTATATTTTGCTTTTGTAATAAAAATTTAAAATCAATCATTTGTTATAAACTAAAGAATTACCTAATCTATAATTGGGAGATTTAATATATATATATATCCTCTTATGGCTATACCAGTTTTTGAATTAACTAATTTAGGATTGCTCATTGGAATTATTAAATTCTAAATGGAATGGTTGAATCTGTTCAACCAAATGTCGCCTTTCCATGATGGGTACTCATTACTGAAATACAAGAATGTATCGAGTGGTAGATTATTGGAGGATCACTAGTCATGTTCGTATCTCATGGCTTTAGTTAGGAGTTGAAACTCTGAACCAGGGTTGAATCGCTGAACCTGAATGTCTACGCATATATATCAACAAAAACGTGTATATACGTATATAGGTGCATCATGCATGCATATGCACATTGGTCCCATTCACGAGTATGAAGTATGTAATGGATTAGCTTCTCTTCTTTTTTTTTTATTCTTTCTTTGTGTGTGTGTGTGTGTGTTGAGTATGAAATCATTACTTGATGAATTTTGGTACAGTTATCCATATGTGACCGGTACATCAGTAATTGGCGTCAAGTTCAAGGATGGTATTCTCATGGCTGCTGATATGGGAGGTAGCTCCTTAACTTGTCTTACTTGAATTCGCATGACATATACTTATTTATTGATTTACTTGATTTGTTTTGTTTTGTTTTGTTTTGTTTTTTTTCAATATCCAATTCTTTGGTACCAACATCTGTTTGAAGAGTATGATTGTTTAGATGCAGACAGTGGATAATCTACTGGAAGTCAACACCGAAGATTTGGCTATTTGCATTTTTTAGTTTTTCATACTAGTAGAGATAGCATTGATACTTCTTTATTCCTCATGTTACACATATGCTTCTATCTGGGTACTTGTTACAAAATTCTAAAATTATGTCTACTTCAAGTGATTGATGCTTTCATTCACAGGTTCCTATGGGTCTACCCTGCGTTACAAGAGTGTGGAGCGATTGAAGTCTGTTGGGAAACACTCTCTCCTTGGTGCAAGTGGTGAAATAAGTGATTTCCAGGAGATTTTATGCAACCTTGACAAGCTCATGTAAGCATCTGATCCTGTAGAAAGGCTTGGCAAGTGATAAAATGCTGACCCTTTTGTATTTATTAATTTTTATTTGTTTTCTATTGTTACTATCACTGTATGGAGGATGGTGGTGCTCCTAGTGTTCATTGTAGATTCGTGACTCTTTTTTTCGTGAGTGCTTAATTTGGGCAGTTTGTATGACAATATGTGGGATGATGGGAACTCACTGGGGCCTAAGGAAGTGCACAACTATTTGACTAGGATGATGTACAATCGTCGCAACAAGTTCAACCCACTATGGAATTCACTTGTACTTGGAGGAGTGAAAAATGGTCAGAAGTATCTTGGAACGGTAATCCTGTCAGTAACTTAGTTCATTTTCTTGATGCTCAAGGATAAGCTTTCAGTAATCTGGAACATGAATAATTTGTTTTAGTAAATGTGATCCAGGTTAATATGATTGGTGTTCATTTCGAAGACGATCATGTGGCAACTGGATTTGGAAATCACCTTGCAAGGCCTATTCTCCGTGATGAATGGCATGCGGACTTGAGTTTTGAAGATGGTGTTAAGTTACTGGAGAAATGCATGCGTGTACTTCTCTATCGTGATAGGTCTGCGGTGAACAAACTTCAGGTATATTTTTAACTCATGAAATTTAATTGATGGCTTCTTCTTATGGTGCCATTTATCATGTTCTTTTTTTTTTTTTTTTTGCAATTATATGCTTGAGCCTTGATAGACTTTTGAGATGTTGACTTAAAGAAGATTTTCAGATTGCATTTCTTGTCTTGCTGAACTTCAGAAATTTTTATTTTGTATTAACTGCTATTTGTCTTGTCTGTTTATACCATTGTTATAATCAGGATAAGTTACAGTATGTTTTTTCGTTGATTCTAATTATGTCAAAATCTTTAAATTTTATCGCATTCATGAAGATCTGAGGGAGTTGTGAATTGAAGAAACATATATATATATATTTTTTTGTCCATCTGGTTCCTATGAAAGTTTGATCCAACTATTGTGTTCTAGTTTAAAAACATATACACACTTTTTTTCTTCTAGACATCTGTAAATCTTCAAGAAACATTGAGGAAATTTTGCGAACACTGTGTCTCAGCGGTACTTTCTTTCTTAATGTCTCTCTGGCCTAAATTCAAGTTTTGAACTTCATGTTGCTATTCTAATTTAGCCTGCTATGAGAATAGATTCTCTTTTTGGCATGGGATGAATTGCTTCTAAAGCCTTGAGCACTAAGCTACGGCATGGGTCATATTACGTGGACTTGGGTACAGGTATCAGTGGCTATAGTATTGTGTATCTAAGGGTTGGACCCATCAAACAACTGAAGGATATGTGGACTCCGCAAAGAAAGGGAAAAAAAAAATATTTTGAAATGATATTTCATGTAACATGTAGTGTCAAGAACTAAGAAACACGGACACGGACACGTGACACGACACGGATACGACACGGATACGCCGACACGCCAATTTTAAAAAAATGCAGGACACGACACGTGAGGGACACGCATAAAATCTATAATTTCATATATTTATTATATGTTATATATATGAATATATCATTCAAAGATAATAAAAAATTACAATATGACACTAGTTCCTATAAATTTATATGATTTTTGTTTTATTATTGTATTTTAAGTTGTTTTGTTCAAACTTATAATTAGTTTTACTTGTGTCAAATCAATAGATACGTGTGTTTAAGTAACAAACACGCGTATCCTCCAAATGTCCAAAGAGTGTCTAACCCTTTAAAAAAAAATTAAAAAATAGGACACGTTTTGAAGAGTGTTGGACACGTGTCGGGAAAGTATCCAAAGAGTGTCGGTGTCCGACACGGACACGACACGGATACGTCACCTTCTTAGAAGTGTCCGTGCTTCTTAGGTCAAGAAAGACACTGAACTTTTGCAGCAATTATGCAACAAAAAAATACATGTAAATGACATTTCAGTACAGGTATATGGAAAATTGAATTGATGGATATGGTTGTTGAGCCAATATCCAATGGTAAGTGTCAGGCACGTAATACCTTGTAGCCTTTTCCAAAGTGTTCGATATGGGTATTTTGATCTATTTTGAAGAGTCCATGTGACATAGAGGCCGTGGGTTATTAGGCCCCTCACTGATTTGTGGCGACTTTTATGTTGGTTCATGACAACTGGACCTGCAGTAGCATATGCTGTAGTTTAGGAACTTATCAGGTGACTATCATGAATTAATGAAATTAAACGGATCATTTGAATGTTTCTAAGTGCTCATTGTGGTAATTTTTTTTTCAATTCTCTGATATCATTGAGATTAGATAATGCCAAATTTGATTTGTGTTATGTAGTGCCAAATCCTCCTAGAGTTTTATGCATCTTTTCTGATGTTCTAATAATACAAGGAAAAGCCGGTTACTTTGGTCTAATCTAGAGATGGGACTGTGAAATTTGTTTCCTTGCTATAATGAGGATCTATATAAAGGCTTTTCATTGCAGAATTGGTTGTACTTGGAAGTAGTTCACCCGAGCCAACTTAGTTATTAGTTCCCTTTTCATATTTATGTGAATTATTGTGCTCAATCTATTGGAAGAATGTTCTTTTCTACGACGAGGTTTTTTTATTGCAAGCATTAATTCTTACTTTTATACTGGTAGAATTTTTTTTTTACTGGAAAATGAGCTATAGATGTGGCAGTTTTGGAACATTATATCTAAACAGAATTGATATTTGGAAATTGCAGATAGCAAAAATCACTGAAGAGGGCGTGACGATTTCTCAGCCCTATGCATTGAAGACTTTCTGGAATTTTGCTGCTTTTCAGAATCCAACTGTGGGTGCTGAAGGGTCTTGGTAGTGCCGACGAAGCACATGGCGTGAAAATTGAAAACAGATGCAGCACCTTGAGTTGCTGAATTTAAAATTTGATTTCATCTTTATTTTCATTTAGTAACTATATGTATGTTTTTGTTAACTGAGTTCATTTCAAGTTTCTCTTGTGGACTGATTCTACCGTGTTCATCAAATGATCGAAAGTGACAGGTAACATGTTGATTATTATCTGAACTGAAATGAATTGCCTTTTCCAAAAAAAAATAAAAATTCCCTAGATTGTGAAGGATTGTTAAGTTTCATTCTTGCAGGTAATGTTGGCACTATAAATAAATAATAATAATAATAATAATAATAATATTTGTTACTTATATAATTAAACACAGCACTTTGTTGGTTGAAGGAAGTTAAGAGCTCTTGTGGAAAATATGAAGGAAGTGGAAGAACATGGAATATAAAGTAGAGAAAATGGAAAGACACATGTCAACAATAAAGACGGTAGTGGCCGGGCAACTCGTAAAATAAATATAAGTGAAGTTTGAAATAGTGCATTAAAAATTAAATATATAAGGGAGATGTGCCAATAAATTTCAAATTTTAATCTTTTGATCCATTTAGTCTTAACTTTAATCTTATGGGAGCTTCTATCTACACACACTAAATACCCTCTTTGCACATCATTCTCACTACACACAAAAAAAAATAATTCCTAATTCTTTTACTCATTGCACACACATTTGATTCTACATCTACCCTCACACACACACACACACACACACACACCTACCTTCAAACCCAGCTCTCCCGACGGTGCACACCCATTGAAGCAGCATCTCTCACATTGGTCTCCCAACGGTGCAAATACACCAATTGAAGCTGCGCTGCATCTCTGACATTGCTCTCCCAACGGTGCAAATAGCTCCTGTAGACACCCCATTTTTGACCAACCTTAAGACTCAGACGTCACCGATTGAGCGCTTGGTGATGTTGTATATTGTGCTCGTTCTGAGGTTGCGGAGTCGCGGCTGCGAGCCTTGCCTCCGGACTTCTGGACTCTTTTGTGCTTTGCCTTGGTTTGCGAACCAAGCCCTGTTTTCTTTGTTTTCTCTTCCCGAAGGGAGGGAGAGGTCTCGTAGATCATCTCTCAGTGGCCGTAGGCTACGTTTCGTGGTCGCAGGCCATTTTTTCCGTTTGGAGCCCGGTTCCCGGTTTTCGGAGCCGTCGGCCGTGTGCCTCGGTTCGGGACCGCCTAACTACCTCCGTTTGCTCCGGTTTTTGGCACACATCTTATTTCCTCCCTTTTGAGGGACACTGTTGCTCGAGAGATCAACTTCGTGGTCGAACGCTACTTTCGGTGCCTAACAGCCTGTTTTTGGGGCCCCAAACTGCGTGTTTCGGCCCCCGAACCTCCGTTTTGCATCCGTCTTGGTTCATTTTTGGTGGAGACCTTATTTTCATTGTTAGAAAGGTTGTAGGAGAGTGGGAGGCCAGCAATTTTTCTGAAAAACCAGCTTTTTTTGGTCAAAAGTGATTCAGCATGAATCCGAGAATGAGGAAAACATCTGCGCGGCTTCACTGAAATGGGCATAACTCTTTGCACAGGAGGAATTAAGATATGAGGCCACCACCGTTGGAAAGCTTACTTCCGGGGCTTCATTTTTCACTCAAGAATCTCTTAGAGCCAAGTCCGGGTGGAGGAGATATGGTTGGTTGAAATCCGTTTGGACCGAATCTGCGCGGCTTCACCAAAACAGGCATAACTTTTTGCACAGGAGGAATTTTGTTACAAGGTTTGCGGCATTGGAAAGCTAACTTTTGGGGCTTCATCCTAGGGGGTGGCCGGCCACCTTGACCCTTTTGACCTGGTTGGCCGGCCACCTGAACCGGTCGGCCGGCCACCTTGCCTGGCCGGCCGGCCACCTGAACCTTTTGAACCTGGCCGGCCATTTTTGCCCTCCTGAGTGTGTTCCAGTTGTGCCAGCTATTCTGCACTTGACCCACTGTCCGAGGGGCTACCCTTTTGGGGGGAAATTTGAATTGGTTTTTCCCCCACTTTTCTTTGCTTCTCTCCCTCTATAAAACCAACCCTTGAGCCTCATTTCTAAGGGTTAGAAAAAATCCTGTTGGAGCTTTTGTGTACAACTTTCCCTCTCCCTCTCATCCAAGCCTCCAAACACCTTGGTTCTTCACCATTTACACACCAACCCATAGCACAACACCTCCATCACTTATTCCAGCACCTTGGAGGACATTTGAAGAGGTTGAAAGCTCAGGAATTTGGTCTAATAGCTGCTAGTTTGCTGATCTTCAAAGGTAAGCACTTATTTCCCTTAAACTTGCATTTTTTTACTTCATTTATAAGCCATACTTGCAAGCATTTCTGGACTTTGTCATAAACTGAAAAAGATCATATTTTGAGCTCCTCTGCATGTTTGATTAAGAACTCTTTGCTGTTTGAGGTCTTCTACTACTTCTTGTCTCCTATCTCTCTTTTAGGGCTATTTCTTGCATGATATATTAGTCCTGTTTGTAAGCATTTCTGGGCTTCGAGCCAAACTGTAAAGTGCTTTATTTTGACCCCTTCTTCAACTTTGTTGAAGGGCTCTTCACTGTTTGAGGCCAGCTACTGCCTCTTGCTCTCTATTTCTCTTTTAGGGCCATTTTTGCATCATATTTTAGCCTTACTTGTGAGCATATTTGAGATTTGCCATAAACTGTAAAGTATCTTTTTTTGAGCCCCTCTTCAACTTTGTTGAAGGGCTCTTTGCTATTTGAGGCCTTTTGCTACCCTGTTTGTTCAATCTCTCTTTTAGGGCTGTTTTTGCATGATACATTAGCCTTATTTGTAAGCCCTTTTGGACCTCAACCTAAACTGAAAAAAATCTTATTTTGACATCATCTCCATGTTTGCTTAAGGTCCCATTGTTGTTTGGGATCATCTTCCCCTATGCATACTTCATTCCTCCATGATTAGGGCTATGCATTAGAGCACTTGCATTGGCCATGGTTTGGCCTCTTAGCTACTGAAATCCAGTGGATTTTCAGTAGCCTTAAGGTGTCTTTGAGCTCCAAAATCATAGAGGGGTGACCCTTTCACCCCTCATTCTCTTTACTAGCATATTTGGCCTTTCAAAGGGATCCTATTTTGCATGCATCGAAGTCACTTTCCAGGCCTCATTCTGAGTGTTTTGAGGTCTGCCTCGGCTCTGTCCGAGGCCCCTTTGGCCATATTTTATGTCTATGTTGCATGTGTAGAGAAATCTCATTCAAGGCCTTTCAAAGAGGCTTTTCTTTGCATGTTTCCGAGACTGATTTCAGGGTCAATTTAGTGAGTTTTAGGACCGTCATATTCGATTTCCAGAGTTGGTTGTGCCATGCTAAGTGTCCTTGATGCATGTCCTTAATAACCCCTTGTATGCCCTTCCAAAGGAGCCCCTCATTTTTACATGTATTGGCTGTATTTCAGTGGTTATTTGGGCATATTTTGGCTTGTTTTGTTCACTGATTTTGGCTGGTTTGGTGAGATTTCATGCGCATCATATAGTTGTAATACAACTCATGCTTACTAGCCAATTTTACATGTTGCCTTAGCTCTTCATGTGAACACTTTTTGGCCATGCTTTGAACTAGAAATGTTCATGTTTTGGGACTGCCTTGGCTCTGTCTTGGTGCTTCATAGTCAAATAATGCATGCTTTGTATAGCTATAAGTCAATACATGTGCCTAGTTTTGAGTTTCGGGGCTCATCTCATGCATCGGGTGCCATGTTTCCATGTTTCGGGGCCATTTAGCATCATGTTTCAGTGCTGGAAATTACATGCTTGTATGCCATATTTCATGCCTTGCCATGCCTTGTTAGAGTGGCATTTGGTGCCTTAGGTTCGGTCCTCGGTTTGTGTGCATGTGTGCACGCATTTCGGTTGTCTCATTTTCATCTCATGGCTACTGATGTGAGTGTGGCTGAGGTCCACTCATATTGGTGTAAGTCCATATTGCATTGTGTATGTCGTCCTAGTTCATAGCATTGCGTATGCTAGGTTGTATGTTAGAACATCGTGTATGTCTCGCTACATCGTGCATTGTGTATGCCATCTCATAGCATTGCGTATGCTAGGTTGCATGTTAGGATTGCATTCATGCATGTCATGCATATTGCATTGTGTTTGGGATAGGAGTTAGCCCGAGCATGGGAAACGAGGAACGTTTCGTACTTCGAGTGACGGAACGTGTCTCAATTCCCGGTCACCGACACTCCGGATCATCCATGATGGAGTCTCGGTCTTGTTATGTTTATATGTGCATTCATTTCATATTAAGTCGTGCAATTCGACTCCTCGACCATCATGCATCGAGATGCATGATTGGTGGCACGAGGACCGAGGACTACACTCCCTAAAGAGTAGTCAAGCATACATGTGTGAAAATACATTGCCATGCCCCTTTCTTGCTCTCTGTTGCAGCAAATCAGAAACCGACAGTCTTTTGGAGCTTCGTGCAATATTCCGAGCTTAATTATAAACAGAGGCTAATTAGGGCATCGCGATGGATTTCTGCGCAAGGCAACTCAAGCATGCATCATTCATCATTCGGAACAGAGCCGAGGCGGTCCATGGATTTGCGTGCTATTTATTGCTTTCCTAGATTAATTTGTTAATTAATTAGGATTTTGTACTTATTCGGACTGTACTATTCATTCGGACTGTATATTATTTATTCGGACCCTCCGCGCGAGGGCAATGTTGTAATAAGTGTGCGTGTGTGTGATGTATGTCTTCCAATCCCACGTCTTTCTCCCTTTTATTTACTAGCTTATGATAGTTAGAATAGGGCACGTTTCAATTAGCATACAGTATGATAGCATGTTTGCATTCATTCATCTGTTTTGCATGCACCGGGCTCGGCGCATCATATTCACTGCATTGTATTTCAATTCCGAGTTGAATACATGTTAGCTGTAGCATTTCATATGCCATGTTTAGAATAGCCGAGCCTATCTTAGCTGCATTTTGCATGTGTTGCATTAGGCATTTCTGTATAGTTAGGATCATGCATGGATTTCTAACATAGCTTCTGTTTTGGCTTGGAGTACTCGGTAAGTTTTTATGCTTTAGCATCCTTGCATGTGTGTGAGTGACTGCCATGATAGCATGCTTACCATGAGGCTATATGCTTATGTGATATATTTGCCTGAATGCCTGTGGGTGAAGGTTGGGTTATTTAGATTGGAACAAATCATCAACTGTGAGTTTTAAGCCCACTAGATAGTGGCAAAACCATTTTTTTCTAAGCCCACCTGAGGGTGGCAAAATCTGCATTTTAAACCCACTTGCGAGTAGCAAATCACTTTAAAAAATAAGCAGGAAATGTTTTGTTCCAATTCAGGCGACCTAGTCTATACTTGTATGCTGTGCGCATCACATAGTAAATCTAGGCTAATAACCGGAATAAGAACGCATAATGTTTTCAAAACTAGATATCATGGTTAGTAGAGGCCGATCTTTGATCGGGCGAGCGGGGGTGCTCACGAAGTGACCTTCCCCAATCATACCCAAGTTCCCGAGCCGAGGCAACTTTGGTGATGATGGACACGTGGCCTTAGGCACGAGTCAGGGTTTCCTAAATTTTCCAAAATAAAATATTTAGGTGGCGACTCTGTATCTGGCAAAGCAGTCCATGTTTGGCACTTCTTTCAAAAATCTGTTTTCTCAAAACGATTTGCCGGATTTGGACTCTTTGGTTCAGATCGAGAACTGTGACAATTTGAGTCTGAACTGTAGTGAGCCCAAAATGAATAGAACGAGACTCACCCTCCCGGGGCGTTCGGGGACGTCTACAGTTTCTGGCGACTCTGCTGGGGATTTAGAGAACTTGACTCGAACTCAGGATATCTTGTTTTGATTACACTTATGTGTTTCTTTGCATTGCATTTGCATTGGTGCGCCTAGGACACCGTGTTTGCCATCTGCTATTCCTGAGCGGTTTGCCAGAGGCTGCGTGCCATAAGGCTTACCGATTACGGGCTCTGCCAATATGGGAACACAAACCCTGGTTTTACCGGGGCACCCTTTTGACCATTCGACCTAGTGCATATTCGGAATCCGTAGCGACCATTCCAAGCTAGGACAGGTTGCCTACCCGATAGGTTGTTTGAAACCGCTGCGTGCGTAGTGAAACCCTAACTCCTGACAAAATAGGACAGGGAAACCCTACCCCAACATAGGGGTGTTTTGGCTCTCACTTATCTGTTATGTGCTTTTAGAGTGCGTCTCTACAGGAATGCATGTATCAGTTTACAAGTTTGGGTATCAGGCCTGCGGGCACCAATTCAGTATTTTGGGATTCAGTTTACATGAGGGTAACAGTTTACAGGTTGAATTTTGGGGCAGAATTCAGTAGAGGGCACAGTCATCCTGTTATGCTCATATCTGTTTTGGTGAAATCAGGCTGAGATGCTGCATGTTTTCTGTAACAACCCTCATACTGTTTATCGACTAATGACTGATTGATTACCAAATACTGATAAACTGAGACTGATTATGATAAGTAATTGAACTGACTGAATTACTGAACTGACTGACTGAAATCTGAACTGAATCGATTGAGTATATATCTGTTTGAATTGCATTCTATCTGTTTGACTGTGTGATTATCTGTTCATGTTTATATGTTTAAACTGTTAATTGAAGGCCTTATCGGCGGCCGAACCAGAAATTGATTAGTGTTCTATGTTCATTAAAATTTATAGGGTTTTATGGCATATTTAATTTAAATGTGTTTAGTATGAGTAAATTAGATTAAATATTGATAAAATGCAAAGTTTGGCTTATTTACAATTAGACCACGTAGTGGCCATTATCTATGCACTCTTGAGCTTTATTACATTAGATCAAAAGCACTTTTGCTCAGCTCATTTTGAGCACACCACCGACTAGAGAGAGGAAGAATAGGGAGTGAGAGTGTCTTCATCTCATTTTGCTTGGTCTTGCTTGGAAATTGAGAGGATTGAAGTATAGATTTCATATTTAAGCTTCTACACTCGAATTACAAGACCTAAGGTAGTGTAATTACCCTCTTGTTTATGGTTAGAGATTGTTCTTGCATGATTCATGTCAAATTGTAGAGTTAAGGCATGAATCGGTTCAATAGCGTTGAATTAGAGCTCAATTGTTGCATGCATGTATATGTATTGAAGTTTTGAGGTTGTAATTCATGATTCCTCACTTGCATGTCCATGTTTTGTGAATAGACCATGATTTCATCTTGTTTTGAAAGGAATTGGCTCACTAGAGCATGTTTTGAAGCTTTAAATTGGTTTGAATTCATGCATGTCATGTTTGAACATTGTTCATGGAAGTTGGTTTGAAATTGAGTTTGAATTAAACACCCTTGGGCTTTGATTTCTCAAAATTGAGCTTTAAATCATGTTATTCTATGAGTTTGCAAGTGTTTTTCCAGAAATGGGCCCAAGAGGATCGAATTTGGTGTTTGAAAACTTGGTTTTAAGCTTGAAGGTGCAATCTGGGTTTTCCAGATTTTACACTTCCGCTCGAGCTGGGAAAGCGCTCGAGCGGCTATCGAGCGTGATTTTCGCCCATCCAGTACTTTTGACTGTTTTGCAGACCGCTCGAGCGTGGGAAGTGACGCTCGAGCGGGAACCTTCGTCTGCATTACCGCTCGAGCGGCGCAACCTACGCTCGAGCGGGGATCTATTTTTCTGAAATTTCTGAAAATGCTTTTAAAAGTGCATCTTTGCATCCTCATTCCATCCTAGGCATTCTTAGGCCTAGTTTAAGACATCTTAATGAGGATATAGATGTAGAACACACCGAGGCAAATTAGGGATTAAGTCATCATTATCTTTCCCAACTGTGTAGCTTAGTGTGTGTTCAATCTGTAAACTGTGTAGGGTTGGCTTTTCGAGGAGACGCTCTAGCCTACTGTAGCCCAGAACTCTGTGAGTAACAATTGTGTAAAGATATGTTCAAAATGATTATCTTCTGAATACTGAACTGAACTGTTTACTGAATTGATATTGTTTACTGAATGAATGTATGTCCTATATTCTGAACTGTACTGTGGCATCCTTAGCACCTACTGTTACTGTTACTGTTACAAAGATCTCTGTCGGCTCCCTTGTTGGAACCACCACTGTTTACTGATTGATGGCCATCATCTACTGCTTGGCCTTTTAAGACCTACTGTTTATCGTACTGCTATGCTAATGGATGTACCACATATGACTGTTTGACTGACTGAATGACTGAATTACTGATATATTGAATCAATGGACTGTTTTCATTACTGTAAGGACATTCATTCTTAACCTCTTTGCGCATTATGTTATTCACTGGGCTTTAGCTCACTGCTCATATATATATGTAGGTGTACAGGCACCGGACCAATGCTAGAAGCGTCGGGGTTAACTCCAGTTTTGTCAAGCCAACCACTGTGCCTCACCGTGAGGTTCTGAGCCTGCCAAGCTAAGGTTTAGGGGTGTTTAGTTTTTCCCCTTCTGAACTGTTTTGTTTACTGTATAGACTGAACGTTTTGCACTGTACTGTTTATCAGGGATTAAGTCCCTGTTCTGACTGGCTGTGTATTATATGCATACTGTTTCATACTGTTCTGTATAAATGTATGAAAAATCTTTTTGGCATGCAAACTGTCACAGCTCTTGGACATTGTTTATTTACTGTATTGGCTTCCGCCAAGCCCCTGTACTCTGTATTATTGTATTACTGTTCAGTAGGCCTTCGGTAATCTTGGATTACTGGCCGGTTACGGTACTAAACCCATAGGGGCGGGTTTGGGTCGTGACAGAGTGGTATCAGAGTGATACTTAACCACGAGTTATACCGCACACACGTGTCCAAATGAGATATAGGGTGTCCTAGAAAAGTAATAGGGCATTACATGAGCATGATGAGTGTGTGGTTATGACATGATTGAATATATGCTAATGTGTTAACCTGTTTAAAGAAGTGACTGCCTATGTTGATAACTGTTACAACTATTATAACTG
This sequence comes from Camellia granthamiana, assembly GCA_036172215.1. Classification (NCBI taxonomy): domain Eukaryota; kingdom Viridiplantae; phylum Streptophyta; class Magnoliopsida; order Ericales; family Theaceae; genus Camellia; species Camellia granthamiana. The sequence continues at coordinate 87,064,042 of CM069908.1, read as the reverse complement.
CCTATAGTGAAATGGATAATGCAAATGAATCTGAATCCTCATCCACTGAGGCAAGAATGGCAAGAATGGAAAGAATGATGGAACTGATAACTGAAAGATTAGATCGACAACAGAACCAACAGCCCCCACCTCCTCCTCCGGTACAGCCGGAACAGAATGTGAATGTTAATGATGATGACATAATTGCTCTCACCCAGAAGTTTAGCAAAATGAAACCGCCATCCTTTCAGGGAGGCCTTGAACCGCTAAAGGCTGAAGCTTGGGTGCTTGAAATAGAAAAGTTGTTTGAAGTATTTCCGTGCTCTGGGGCGCACAAAGTGTTGCTAGCTACCTTCACCCTACAAGAAGAAGCTAGAAGGTGATGGATGTTGATCCGTGATACGAATATTGTTATGACTTGGGCTCAATTCAAAGGAGCCTTCTTTGAGAAATATTTTCCCCAGTGTGTCAGGGACAGAAAAGTAACTGAGTTTGAACAGCTGAGACAGGGTACAATGTCTGTTGCTGAATATGAAACAAAGTTCACCGAGCTTGCTAGATATGCACCACATATGGTGGACACTGACTACAAGAAGGCCAGAAAGTTTGAAGGCGGCCTTAATGTGGCAATACTTGACAGAATAAGTGTTTTAAAGCTACCGACCTATGTAGGTGTTCTTGACCGAGCATTGATGGCCGAGTCGAACATCGAAGGAGTGAGACAATTTGAAACACCAGCGTCTGAATGGCGTGGTAAAAGGCAGGGTTTTAAGTTCAAGAAAGGCAAGAACAACCCGCTGAGCAAAAAGCAAAATACAGGGTCAACGACTACTTCTAGTCAAGGGAACCGTTCCATTTCGCCCTGTTCCGAATGTGGAAGAAACCATAAGGGAGTCTGTTATAAAATTTCTGGTGCTTGTTACAGGTGTGGCAAGGTGGGCCACATGGTGAAAGATTGCCCCTCTGCACCTCAGGGCAATAGCAAAGCTACACCAAGTGTGGCGGCATCAACTGTTGCACCAAAACCGAACCCCAAAGCTACCGGGAAAGAGCTTATGAGACAGGGCCGAGTGTTCGCCCTAGTACCGGGAGACGTACAAAACACCGAGACCGTAGTGTCAGGTATCCTCTCTATTTGTACTCAAAATGCATATGTACTGATTGATTCGGGGTCTACACATTCTTATGTATCGCATGCTTTTTCGCGAAAATTGAATAGACCTTTAGAACCCATGAATTACTTGTTAGCTATATCTTCACCTGTTGGGGGATCTGTGACATGTGCATTTATGTATCCTGCTTGTGAGATTATTGTTGGGGATTTGCATCTGTTTATTGATTTACTGCCATTGAACATTGATCATTTTGATGTAATATTGGGGATGGACTGGTTAACGAAATATCATGCCACCATAGACTGTGTAACGAAACAAGTAGTTTTCCGTCCACCAGGTTTGCCCGAATTTGTGTTTAATGGGAGTGGAGTGGTACCTCCTCCGTATTTGATTTCATTTGTAAAAGCTGTTAAATTGATTAGAAATGGGTGTAAAGAATATCTGTGTTCTGTATTGACTATATCTACTGATGATAGTGCTAATGTGAACAGCATTCCCATAGTCAGAGAGTTCCCAGATGTTTTTCCAGATAATCTGCCAGGGGATTTGATTGACAGGGAGATTGAATTCACCATTGATGTGATTCCGGGAACACAGCCAGTATCTAAAGCTCCTTACAGAATGGCTCCAACTGAACTGAAAGAATTGAAAGTGCAACTGCAAGAACTGCTAGACAAAAAGTTCATCAGGCCTAGTACTTCACCGTGGGGCGCACCTGTCTTGTTTGTGAAAAAGAAAGACGGCTCACTGAGATTGTGTATTGACTACCGTGAACTGAATAAGGTAACTGTGAAAAATAAATACCCATTGCCGCGTATTGATGACTTGTTTGATCAGTTACAGGGTGCTCAAGTTTTCTCTAAGATTGACCTCAGATCAGGTTACCATCAACTGAAAGTTAAACCAGAAGGCATTGACAAAACTGCTTTTTGAACGAGGTATGGACATTATGAATTTTTAGTTATGCCTTTCGGAGTTACCAATGCACCTGCTGCATTTATGGACCTCATGAACAGAATCTTTAAACCATACCTTGATGACTTTATAGTTGTATTCATTGATGACATACTGATTTATTCCAAAAGTATAGAAGAACATGAACATCATCTGAGACTTGCCCTGCAGACCCTAAGAGAACAGAAACTCTATGCTAAACTGTCTAAATGTGAATTTTGGCTTGATCATGTTATGTTTTTGGGGCATGTTGTTAGCAAAGATGGAATTTCTGTTGATCCGCGGAAAATTGAAGCTGTAGTGAACTGGCCTAGACCAACAAATGTGACAGAAGTCCGAAGCTTTTTGGGATTGGCTGGATATTACAGAAGATTTGTCAAAGATTTCTCCAAAATTGCCTTACCATTGACACAATTGACTCAGAAGGGGATATCATTTGACTGGACTGACCAAAGAGAATCAGCATTCCAAGAGTTGAAAACTCGACTTGTGACTGCACCTGTTCTTACCTTACCTTCAGGTACGGACGGTTATACTGTTTTTAGTGATGCTTCTCATAAGGGTCTGGGGTGTGTTTTAATGCAGAATGGGAGAGTTATTGCTTATGCTTCCCGACAACTGAGACCGCATGAAAAGAACTACCCGACCCATGATTTGGAACTTGCTGCAGTAGTGTTTGCACTGAAAATCTGGCATCACTATCTCTATGGGGCGACATGTGAAGTATACACCGACCACAAAAGTCTGAAATATTTCTTCACACAGAAAGAATTGAACATGAGACAACGGAGATGGCTAGAACTGATTAAAGATTATGACTTATAGATTTTGTAGCATCCAGGAAAAGCCAACACCGTTGCCGATGCATTGAGTCGGAAATCGATTGGGAACTTAGCCTGTTTGCTCACTGGACAGAAAGAGTTGCTTTGTGACCTTGAAAAATCTGAAATTGAAATTGTTTTGCGAGAACAAGGTGGAACCTTAGCTGCTATTTCTGCTCAACCGGCATTGATTGAAGAGATTAAAGAGAAACAGCAACAGGATGACTTCTTGAAGAAGATCGTCGATGAACGAGAATCTAAACCGAGACCGGGGTTCAAATTTGAGAATAATGTACTGAAATTTCAAGAAAGACTGTGTGTACCGAATGATTCTGAATTGAAAAGAAGGGTTCTGCAAGGGGGCCACAACTCAAAATTTTCTATCCATCCGGGGAATACGAAAATGTATCAAGATTTGAAATTGAATTTCTGGTGGTCGGGAATGAAGAAAGAAATTGCTGATTTTGTATCAAAATGTCTTCATTGCCAACAAGTCAAAGCTGAACATCAACGACCCGCAGGCTTATTGCAGCTCCTACCAATACCGGAGTGGAAATGGGAACATATTACTATGGATTTTATCGTCGGATTACCTCGCTCCAGTAAAGGTATGGACTCAATTTGGGTTATTGTTGATAGACTGACTAAATCTGCTCACTTCCTACCTGTTAAGACAATTTATAATGCGGACAAATTGGCTATACTCTATATTGATGAAATTGTTAGACTGCATGGAGTGCCTGTGTCCATTGTTTCTGACAGGGATTCGAAGTTTACATCAAGATTTTGGCAAAGCTTACAGACTGCATTGGGTACTGAACTGAGATTGAGTAGTGCCTATCATCCTCAGACAGATGGTCAGTCAGAAAGGACCATCCAAACTTTGGAGGATTTATTGAGAATGTGTGTCCTTGATTTTCAGGGAAATTGGGAAAGCCATTTGCCCTTAGCTGAATTCGCCTACAACAACAGCTATCATTCAAGTATTGGCATGGCGCCTTTCGAGGCGTTGTATGGCAGAAAATGTAGATCTCCGATTTGCTAGGCAGAAGTTGGAGATGGTCCTTTGCTTGGGCCCGAGATTGTATATGAAACGACTGAGAAGATGAAACTGATACAACAGAGACTGAAAACTGCACAGAGCCGACAGAAAAGTTATGCAGATGTTAGAAGACGAGATAGAGAATATGAAGTGGGTGACCACGTTTTTGTGAAAGTGACACCGATGAAAGGCCAGACTCGTTTTGGAGTCAAAGGCAAGTTAGCGCCAAGATATGTCGGATCGTACGAGATTATTGAGAAAATCAATCCGGTGGCGTATCAAGTTGCGCTTCCTCCTGAAATGGAGCATATGCACAACGTCTTCCACATCTCTATGTTGAGGGGTTACCTCCGGGATCCTTTCCATGTGATTGAGCCGACCCGTATAGTGCTAAGTGATGACTACACTTACGAAGAACGGCCTATCTAAATTGTGAACAGACGGATCAAGAAGTTGAGAAACAAGAAGATTCCGTTAGTAAAAGTGGACTGGCAAAACCACGGTGGTGTGTATGCCACTTGGGAAAGGGAAGATGACATGGCCAAGAGATATCCTGAATTGTTTCCACTGAACCCTGTTTTCTTCCAGAATGAAGGTAACTCGAGTTTAGAGGACTAAACTATTTTTAAGGAGGGGAGACTGTAACAACCCTCATACTGTTTATCGACTAATGACTGATTGATTACCGAATACTGATAAACTGAGACTGATTATGATAAGTAATTGAACTGACTGAATTACTGAACTGACTGACTGAAATCTGAACTGAATCGATTGAGTATATATCTGTTTGAATTGCATTCTATCTGTTTGACTGTGTGATTATCTGTTCATGTTTATATGTTTAAACTGTTAATTGAAGGCCTTATCGGCGGCCGAACCAGAAATTGATTAGTGTTCTATGATCATTAAAATTTATAGGATTTTATGGCATATTTAATTTAAATGTGTTTAGTATGAGTAAATTAGATTAAATATTGATAAAATGCAAAGTTTGGCTTATTTACAATTAGACCACGTAGTGGCCATTATCTATGCACTCTTGAGCTTTATTACATTAGATCAAAAGCACTTTTGCTCAGCTCATTTTGAGCACACCACCGACTAGAGAGAGGGAGAATAGGGAGTGAGAGTGTCTTCATCTCATTTTGCTTGGTCTTGCTTGGAAATTGAGAGGATTGAAGTATAGATTTCATATTTAAGCTTCTACACTTGAATTACAAGACCTAAGGTAGTGTAATTACCCTCTTGTTTATGGTTAGAGATTGTTCTTGCATGATTCATGTCAAATTGTAGAGTTAAGGCATGAATCGGTTCAATAGCGTTGAATTAGAGCTCAATTGTTGCATGCATGTATATGTATTGAAGTTTTGAGGTTGTAATTCATGATTCCTCACATGCATGTCCATGTTTTGTGAATAGACCATGATTTCATCTTGTTTTGAAAGGAATTGGCTCACTAGAGCATGTTTTGAAGCTTTAAATTGGTTTGAATTCATGCATGTCATGTTTGAACATTGTTCATGGAAGTTGGTTTGAAATTGAGTTTGAATTAAACACCCTTGGGCTTTGATTTCTCAAAATTGAGCTTTAAATCATGTTATTCTATGAGTTTGCAAGTGTTTTTCCAGAAATGGGCCCAAGGGGATCGAATTTGGTGTTTGAAAACTTGGTTTTAAGCTTGAAGGTGCAATCTGGGTTTTCCAGATTTTACACTCCCGCTCGAGCGGGGAAAGTGGCGCTCGAGCGTGGAATTCGAGCATCCAGTACTTTGTTATGTTTTGCAGTACGCTCGAGCGGGGTATTGGACGCTCGAGCGGGACTTTGTGTCTTGCGCTCGAGCGGCTATCGAGCGCCCTATCGAGCGTGATTTTCACCCATCCAGTACTTTTGACTGTTTTGCAGACCGCTCGAGCGTGGGAAGTGACGCTCGAGCGGGAACCTTCGTCTGCATTACCGCTCGAGCGGCGCGACCTACGCTCGAGCGGGGATCTATTTTTCTGAAATTTCTGAAAATGCTTTTAAAAGTGCATCTTTGCATCCTCATTCCATCCTAGGCATTCTTAGGCCTAGTTTAAGACATCTTAATGAGGATATAGATGTAGAACACACCGAGGCAAATTAGGGATTAAGTCATCATTATCTTTCCCAACTGTGTAGCTTAGTGTGTGTTTAATCTGTAAACTATGTAGGGTTGGCTTTTCGAGGAGACGCTCTAGCCTACTGTAGCCCAGAACTCTGTGAGTAACAATTATGTAAAGATATGTTCAAAATGATTATCTTCTGAATACTGAACTGAACTGTTTACTGAACTGATATTGTTTACTGAATGAATGTATGTCCTATATTCTGAACTGTACTGTGGCATCCTTAGCACCTACTGTTACTGTTACTGTTACAGAGATCTCTGTCGGCTCCCTTGTTGGAACCACCACTGTTTACTGATTGATGGCCATCATCTACTGCTTGGCCTTTTAAGACCTACTGTTTACCGTACTACTATGCTAATGGATGTACCACATATGACTGTTTGACTGACTGAATGACTGAATTACTGATATATTGAATCAATGGACTGTTTTCATTACTGTAAGAACATTCATTCTTAACCTCTTTACGCATTATGTTATTCACTGGGCTTTAGCTCACTGCTCATATATATATGTAGGTGTACAGGCACCGGACCAATGCTAGAAGCGTCGGGGTTAACTCCAGTTTTGTCAAGCCAACCACTGTGCCTCACCGTGAGGTTTCGAGCCTGCCAAGCTAAGGCTTAGGGGTGTTTAGTTTTTCCCCTTCTGAACTGTTTTGTTTACTGTATAGACTGAACGTTTTTCACTGTACTGTTTATCAGGGATTAAGTCCCTGTTCTGACTGGCTGTATATTATATGCATACTGTTTCATACTGTTCTGTATAAATGTATGAAAAATCTTTTTGGCATGCAAACTGTCACAGCTCATTGGACATTGTTTATTTACTGTATTGGCTTCCGCCAAGCCCCTGTACTCTGTATTATTGTATTACTGTTCAGTAGGCCTTCGGTAATCTTGGATTACTGGCCGGTTACGGTACTAAACCCATAGGGGCAGGTTTGGGTCGTGACATTTTCTCTTTTGCTAGATAGTCCTAGAATTATAGCTTCAGAAGGCTTTGATATCCCCCGGGTACATTGGACTAGTGCTGATAGACTTTGTTAGGTCAGAAGTTTGATTCAAGGGAAACCGGTGTTCTTTCGCTGAGGCAAGGCAAAGAAAGGCCAGTCAGGGCTCACCGGTTTATCTGATCCGTCTGTCGCCAGTCACATCACCTTTGTTCGGACTCAGCAGACCGTGATGGCATAGGGTTCGGAAGAATTTGTGGCCGTGATAGCAGCGCTAAATCAGGGAACTGCCATGCAGGCTGAGACCAGTATTGAAACGCAGCGCCTATCTGAGGCATCTGCCTCACATCCAGCTTTGGGACCCCAGCCGAACTTTGACCTACTTCCGCCGGTTGATGATTTGCAGTGTCCGAATCCTCGAGAAGGGTTGGCTCAAGCTCGAGTTTTCAGATCCCTGGTGCAGCCTAATGAGAGGCTTTATCCCCTTGATGCTAATGACCTCGATCTGACCGCAGTGAAAATTGCGAACCTTGAAAAGCAATTCAAAAAGGTACAGGGCCTTAATTCCATTCCCGACATTGAGGATGGGCACACTGAGTCTGCCGTACGGCTCCCAGACAGATTCAAAATGCCATATATTGACCGTTTCGACGGGTCTGGAGATCCAATGGTACATATCCGACTTTTCTTGGATGTCCTGAAGCCGATGGGTCTAACCAAGCCACAAAAACTCTCTCTATATGGAAGAACCCTGTCGGGTGTAGCAGCCACTTGGTACACTAGGTTGGAGGATAAAGTGAAGCAAAACTGGGAAGAACTAGCTGAGGCCTTTTTCGATCAGTATTCCTACAATACCCAAGTTGAAATGACCATCCAAGAGCTTGAAGCAACCCGCCAGAACCCAACAGAGCCTTTTTTAGAATTTGTTGCGAGGTGGAGAGCAAAGGCAGCACAGATGACAGATCGTCGCCCTTCTGAGAGGGATCAAGTGCAGATGATGGTGCGAAACCTCGAGCATGATATGTTGCAAAAGTTGATAGTCGCTCCACTATTCACTTTTAAAAGTCTGCATGAACTGGGGGTTCAGGTCGAAAATGCGTTCAACAGTGGGATCATTCCCAGAACAAGGGAACCGACAAGGAGGATGATTTCAAAGAGTACCAATGCTGGAAGTAGCACTATTCCCGAACCCACTGAAATCAATACAGTCACCACAACTAACCCTTTTGCCAAACCAAGCCTACAAACCGTCGGCCCAGCCCGAGCTCAGGGCAGAACTTTCACCCCTCTTTATATGAGCCTGACTAGCGCACTAAAAATCCTGATGGAAAGAGGGTATCTCAAACCCCTCGATCCTCAACCTCTGCCTGACCCACTCCCAGCCAGACATAACCCCTCAAAGTACTGTGTGTACCATCAGCAGCGCGGTCATGGCACCGACCGCTGCTACCGCCTTCGTCATGAGGTTCAAAATCTCATCGACAATCAGACGATAGCTCCACCTTCAGACCCCAATGACCAAACATCTCCTGCCTACCTCAATCTTATCCATATATTGCCATCCACCTATGACCCCAGCATATACATCACCCCAGCCCATCTACCCAAGCCTGAGGTGTTTATCCCAGAAAGCATGGACTTATGCATGATGGGCGCACCTGAACCTCAATCATCTCAAACCCACGAACCCACTACTTCTGAGCTGAAGAGAATGATCGAAGATCTTCAGAGAACTGTGACAAATTTGGCCTCCGGGACATTGGCTCCGTCATCAACCACATCACATACCAGGGAGTTCGTGTCAAAAGGCTCCCCAATCTTGGAACAGGCTGTATTTGAGGAATGCTAATCCCTTGGCAAAGTGGAGGCGAGTGGAAAGAACAAGATAGGGGCGGACATGGATCCCCATGAACATCTTCTGTTGGCTGTTGAGGCTTTGAAAGCTGAGGGACTGAACAAAGAGCAAGTGCTCGCAGTTGTTGCAAAAACTGTGGACGACATTTTCGCCACTCAAGTTGGGGGCAATTTGAATCAAGGGGCAAGCCGGGAGAAGGGTCGTTGTATCAGAAACGTTCCTTTCAGCTATAATCCTGCACTCAGAAGAGATCAACAAACCAGGCCAGCACCTGCCAATCCCTTTATTGGTGCGCCCAGCAAAAATCCACAAACCTTGAAGTACCAACCCCGAGGTCGGAGGGTCTTTCATGCCCTCTATATCCCTTTGTCCAAAGCTCTCCAAATCCTTGTTGGACAAGGCCATCTCAAACCCCTTGAGCCTCGGCCTCTCCCGAACCCTCTTCCGGCTACACATGATGCTATCCAGTACTGTGCGTACCATCAGCAAACTGGCCATACTACCGACGACTGTTTCCGTCTTCGCCATGAAGTACAAGATCCGTTTGACAACGGAGTTGTCCTCCCGCCAAGCTCTGCAAAGTCTATTGGCACTGGATCGGTGAACTTGGGAGATAATGTGATGTGATTGAGGGGATGAACCACCTGCGGGCAGCGCTCAGTTTACTCCAGATATGGTGGATGGCATGCACTGTTTTGAGCATTTGCGAATGCTAGCTTTTGTGCTTTCTGACTTGGGTATTGGGTAGGTCTTGTTGTTTTGTTCTGAGTCTGTCTTTTTGTTTTGAGTCAGTCTCTTTTGTTTTGGGTCTGTCTTGTTGTATCGAGTCAGTCCTGTTATATAGGAGTCGGGTGATTCCGGGGGGTGTTACCTCGGGCGTCGCCATTTTGTTTTGTGTTTGTCTTTTCGTTTTGTTTTGAGTCTGTTTCTGCCTTGGAGCCAGTAACGCCAACAGATTTGAATGAACAGCAGTGGTTTTTCATGCTTTTGTGTTTGCTTCTGCCATGTGCCAGTTGTACCAGAAATTCCAAATGAGATGGCAGTATTTGACTAGAAGCTGTGTCTTTTCTGTGCCTTGAATTCATTGCATCGACCTAAGTTTTCCAAAACCTTTTTTTGAAACATTGTGATAAAAATGAAGAGGAAGGAATTTCTCGGGTTTTGCAAAATTTGATCAATTAAGAGAAAGAGAGGCATGCTAAGCCCTTAATGATCGAGATCATGCTTGTTAATGTGAGTACTGAGAAGGATCCTGACTTGATCCAAATTGGTTCTACATTGTTTTCAGCGCGAGCGATTTGTCGCTTTCTTAAAAGATTTCAAAAACTGTTTCGCGCGATCTTGCGAAGACCTGTGTGGAATCACTCTTGAGATTGTGCAGCCTAGGATCGCTCTCAGCCTCAAGACTCGACCCCTCATTGTCAAACCTTGGACTTAAATTCAAAATGTTCAATAGTCAACTACAACGTGAGGCATGTGTGGCCAGATTCAAAGCAGCCCTCGAACAAGAGGCAAGAAAGTCAAATCAAGAAGATCAGATGTCATCAAAAGAAGCTTGCAAAGCTAGATTAGAAGCACCCCTGGAACTAGGGGCAAAGAATTTCAAATGTGCTCGAAGAGTCGAAGATGGATCATTCCACAAATCAAAGAAGGTCGGCAAGAATGCTAAACCCCAGAAGGGAGGAAAGAAGGAAGTATTGCTGAAAAACAACTGAGTTCCTATCCATAACATTAGGGGCAATTCAGACCCCATTGGATGGACTCCTGCATCGTCAGCGAACAGCAGCCGTTCTCCTGAATCCAGATGATTCAGGATCTCAAAACCATTTGGCATGGACAAAGCTACACTTTTATCCTTGAGAGGCTCGCTGGGCCGAAAACTCGGAAGGGCGACCCAGGCAAAAGTTAGAGCAAGAAAAAGAAGAAAAAGAACAAAAAAAAAAAAAAAATGCAAAAAAGAAAAAAAAAGAAGAAGAAAAGAAGAACAGAGCTCGCAAGGTTGAAAACCCGGAAGAACGGCCTTGGCAAAAGTTAGAGCGCAAAAGGAGAGGTTAAATACCCGAGTGTACCTTAACCCCGAACTACGTGAGGCTTGATTCCCATCTTTGGGATACGTAGACAACTTCATTCTGAAGTCCAGCCGTAAAACACTTCAAAATTCGACTGTGTCCATGTAATGGTTTTGATCATCTTTGCTTTCTCTGAATCCGAGAATTTGGTTGTGTTCGTCACTCTGAGGACTGACTACAATGCGCTGCGGTGCTATCCAAACAAGGGGCAACTTTCCGTTGCCATTCAATACGCTGCGGCGCCGTTCAAACAAGGGGCAACTTTCCGTTGTCAGGAAGCTCTCTTCAAGCAGGGGGCAATTTTCCTTTGGATCTGAAGTTGTGCATATCAAGAGCGGGTTCCGTGCTCGTTGAGCAGTGGCCGTTTGCAAAAATAGTTTTTGAGAATTTTTAATGAGGTTGACTAATTTTCTCTCAAAAATTATTCCATTTTTCCAAAACTGGGCCATTTCTTGGACCCCAAAAAGGAAAAATTTTCAGTGCTCACAGTCTAACTTGCATGATTTTAAATTAGAAAATTGAACAAGCATGTTAATCTAACTCTTATTTTGGTCAAAATTGTCTTAGTAGAAAGCCAAAAACAAAAAAAATGGTCAAAATAATGAACTAGGGGCACAGTTGAGTCAGGTGTTCTGTCTTTTCCCCATTGCCACAATACTTGCCAAGAAGGGCACTCTGCCTGCCAGAAAAGGGCACAACTGAAGTTAACAGCAAAAGGGCTAAAAGCTCTCTCACCCTCCGAGCAACGAGGTATCAAGCCAAGTGCGAAGCACGAACTGGAATGGATCAAGATATTCCACTCCCTCATCTGGACAGATCTAATCACGTCCAAACTCCCCAGCAGATGCATCGTCAACCGATGTCAGCTGCAGATTTGCTACACACCCAGTTGTAGCACAGCCCCTCTGTGGGAGAAACTCACTAGCTGCGTGCAGAAGAAGAAGAATCTAGCGGAATGCTAGGGGCAAGAGCCCACAACTTTCTGTTTATCCATCAACCACCCAGGGGAGGGATTTAAAATGAGAGATTGAAGAATAGAGAGGTGTGCGCTGAGAGAAAAAGTGAGGAAAGGGCTTTTTCAGAAAAACAGAGCTTGAGGGCCGAGTGATGTGAGAATCACAAATGAGAAAGGGTGGGAAACAATACCCGGAGAAACTGGCTCCTCGTGCACCGAGAGGTCTCTCGCCTTTGTAACACAGCTGAGTGTTATGTTTGTGCGTTTTGTTTGTCTCGTTTCTTGTTTTAAGTCGTTTGAGTGTCAACAAATGTGTTTAGGTCATTTTACCTTGTTTTTCCTTTGTTGAGTTGTGTTTAGGTCGTTCTACCTTTGTTTTCCATTGTTGAGTCGTTTTGGCTGTGGTCAGTTGTAGGCTCAATACCCGGTTAAGAACCCTTTTCTCATTTCAATTTCAAAAATCGTTTTGTGCTCAGAGTGCCGTGCTGTTCTCCACATTTGTGCAAAAAAAGGATCGGTTCTTTCATAAAGCCACAGGGTTCAACCTAGGTCATGTCAGAATAGTAAAACAAGGACCTATCTGAAGCTATTTAGGTTCCAGACTGCAAAGCAAAAGAAAAGAGGGAAAATTTGGAACATCTTAGCATGTTTCAACTTTAGCAAAATTCGGGACTGAATTCCAGGTGCACCTTCTCAGGCCTCGCTGTTTCTCTGGAGTATGAGTGTACCTCGACCCCAAGTGTAAGCCTGCTTCAAGTCAAAATGGCAGTCCAAGCAGCACCCGAGGGTTTCACATGCAATTGTTATCTCTCGCCAATATGAACAGGGTGTGCCCTTTTTGAGCTGAGTGTGTTGCGAAGTCTTCCAAGAGGCAAATCAAAGGCACCAGAGTACATATTTGATGCTCTTCTATTGCATAGAATGTGAACTTTCATATACACTGTTGTAGCATGCGTGCTGCTCATCGTTATGATTCATGCATAGAATATGCTTGCTTTCGATTCCGCATAGAATATGCTTTGCTTGTTTCATGCATAGAATATGCTTGCTTTCAATATTGCATAGAATGTGCTTCCATACTTGCATAGAAAATGCTCGTATCTTTTGCATGGAAAATCCCCCCATACTTGCATAGAAGATGCATTTTATCGCACTTTCTTGTGCATTTTATCTCGCTCGCACTGTCTTGTGCACTTACACTTTGTATCTCACTAGCACTGTCTTGTGCATCTTGCGGTTGTATCTCACTCGCACTATCTTGTGCATTTCAAATCACTCGCGCTGTTTAGCGTATCGCACTGTCTTGTGCATTTCAAATCACTCGCGCTGTTTAGCGTATCGCACTGTTTTGTGCATTTCTAATCACTCGCGCTGTTTAGCGTATCGCGCTGTTTTGTGCATTTCTGAACATTCGCGCTATTTTGCGCATCGCACTGTTTTGTGCAGTTTATCATTCGCACTATTTTGCGCATCGCACTGTTTTGTGTAGTTTATCATTCGCGCTATTTTGCGCACCACAATCGCACTGTTTTGTGCAGTTTATCATTCGCGCTATTTTGCGCACCTCCATCACACTGTCTTGTGCTTTGCATATCACATCGCACTATCTTGTGCATTTCAAATCAACCGCGTTGTTTAGCGTATCGCACTATTTTGTGCATTGTATCATTCGCGCTATGTTACGCACCTCACCTGCACTTGTTAGTGTATTGCATCGCGCTATCTTGCGCCGTGACCACCACTTGCATTGTGCATGCATTTTATCGCGCTATCTTGCACACCTCACCTTTAGCTCACATTGTCTTGTGGACTCACCTGGTCCAGGAGACCTTAAATCCTCCGGTCTAAGGAGACCTTAAATCCTGCATCATCATTCGCGCTGTTTTGCGCATCGCACTTGCATTTATTCGCACTATCTTGTACACTCACCTGGTCCAGGAGACCTTAAATCCTCCGGTCTAAGGAGACCTTAAATCCTGCATCATTATTCGCGCTGTTTTGTGCATCGCACTTGCATTTATTCGCACCGTCTCGTGCACTTTCCGGTCTAGGAGACCTTAAATCCTCTAAAGGTGCAATTCCTTTGGTGTTTGTCGTGCCCGAACGACTTCCAGTGGTTTGGTATAGCCACCTGCCTGTGTTAGCGGTGAGTTCCTAGGAGACCAACTGAGACGGTGGAAACTAGAGTTCGAATGGCTCATGCCTAGAACGCAAAGGTTCGGGATTTCTGAGATTAAAGTCTGGTTTAAATACCCATGGTATATCCTCGGCTTGAAATCTGTATGGCAGCCCCATAGATTGAGATAGCATATGTATGCGCCTCAATTCTGGATACTGAATCAACCTAGTCTGTCACCCTGTTGGAGAATAGGGAAAGCTGCGACCATAGTCAGGGAGAAAAATAGTACTTGTGGTTCAACTGAGAAGAAGGAGAAGATTCCCACATCAGCATGAGGTAGGACATTACCAAGGTAAGTCATTGCCAAATTGCCCCTGTAAGGTGCCTTCGCTTTCTGGCTATCACATTGCATTTTAGTCATTACAGTGCATTGCTTAAATCTTGAATTTTCAAACTGGCTTCGCGTAGCGTATAAGTCCAATCTTCAAACCGGCTTCGCTTAGCGTATAAGTCTAATCTTCAAACCGGCTTCGCGTAGCATATAAGTCCAATTATCAAAATCTTTCTACATATCATTTTGCATCCTGCCCCTGAACTACACTGGTTTGATTCCTTGTAAAGGGATACGTAGGCAGCCTGCGGGCGCAACCGTTTATTTGTCTATATTTTGTTTGTTTGTCCAAGTCTTCGGCCTTGTCAAAAATGGGTCGTCTCTAGGCTTTGACATTCACTCCCGTCACTTATGACTTCCGAGTTCTGTCAAAGAGGGGCAACTGTAGACACCCCATTTTTGACCGACCTTAAGACTCAGACGTCACCGATTGAGCGCTTGGTGATGTTGCATATTGTGCTCGTTCTGAGGTTGCGGAGTCGCGGCTGCGAGCCTTGCCTCCGGACTTCCGGACTTTTTTGTGTTTTGCCTCGGTTTGCGAACCAGGCCCTATTTTCTTTGTTTTCTCTTCCCGAAGGGAGGGAGAGGTCTCGTAGATCATCTCTCAGTGGCCGTAGGCTACGTTTCGTGGTCGTAGGCCATTTTTCCCGTTTGGAGCCCGATTCCCGGTTTTTGGAGCCGTCGGCCGTGTGCCTCGGTTCGGGACCGCCTAACCACCTTCGTTTGCTCCAGTTTTTGGCACACATCTTATTTCCTCCCTTTTGAGGGACACTGTTGCTCGAGAGATCAACTTCGTAGTCGAACGCCACTTCCGGTGCCTAACAGCCTGTTTTCGGGGCCCCGAACTGTGTGTTTCGGCCCCCGAACCTCCGTTTTGCATCCGTCTTGGTTCATTTTTGGTGGAGACCTTATTTTCATTGTTAGGAAGGTTGCAGGAGAGTGGGAGGCCAGCAATTTTTCTGAAAAACCAGCTTTTTTTGGTCAAAAGTGATTCCGCATGAATCCGGGAAGGAGGAAAACATCTGCGCGGCTTTACCGAAACGGGCATAACTCTTTGCACAGGAGGAATTAAGATATGAGGCCACCACCATTGGAAAGCTTACTTTTGGGACTTCATTTTTCACTCAAGAATCTCCTAGACCCAAGTCCGGGTGGAGGAGATATGGTTGGTTGAAATCCGTTTGGACCGAATCTGCGCGGCTTCACCAAAACAGGCATAACTTTTTGCACAGGAAGAATTTTGATACAAGGTTTGCGGCATTGCAAAGCTATCTTCTGGGGCTTCATCCTAGGGGGTGGCCGGCCACCTTGACCCTTTTGACCTGGTCGGCCGGCCACCTTGCCTGGCCGGCCGGCCACCTGAACCTTTTGAACCTGGCCGGCCATTTTTGCCCTCCTGAGTGTGTTCCAGCTGTGCCAGCTATTCTGCACTTGACCCACTGTCCGAGGGGCTGCCCTTTTGGGGGGAAATTTGAATTGGTTTTTCCCCCCCTTTTCTTTGCTTCTCTCCCTCTATAAAACCAACCCTTGAGCCTCATTTCTAAGGGTTAGAAAAAATCCTCTTGGAGCTTTTGTATACAACTTTCCCTCTCCCTCTCATCCAAGCCTCCAAACACCTTGGTTCTTCGCCATTTACACACCAACCCATAGCACAACACCTCCATCACTCATTCCAGCACCTTGGAGGACATTTGAAGAGGTTGAAAGCTCAGGAATTTGGTCCAATAGCTGCTGGTTTGCTGATCTTCAATGGTAAGCACCTATTTCCCTTAAACTTGCATTTTTTTGCTTCATTTATAAGCCATACTTGTAAGCATTTCTGGACTTTGTCATAAACTGAAAAAGATCATATTTTGAGCTCTTCTGCATGTTTGATTAAGAACTCTTTGCTGTTTGAGGTCTTCTACCTCTTGTCTCCTATCTCTCTTTTAGGGCTATTTCTTGCATGATATATTAGCCCTGTTTGTAAGCATTTCTGGGCTTCGAGCCAAACTATAAAGTACTTTATTTTGAGCCCCTCTTCAACTTTGTTGAAGGGCTCTTCACTGTTTGAGGCCAGCTACTACCTCTTGCTCTCTATTTCTCTTTTAGGGCCATTTTTGCATCATATTTTAGCCTTACTTGTGAGCATATTTGAGATTTTCCATAAACTGTAAAGCATCTTTTTTTGAGCCCCTCTTCAACTTTGTTGAAGGGCTCTTTGCTGTTTGAGGCCTTTTGCTGCCCTGTTTGTTCAATCTCTCTTTTAGGGCTGTTTTTGCATGATACATTAGCCTTATTTGTAAGCCCTTTTGGACCTCAACCTAAACTGAAAAAAGTCTTTTTTTGACATCATCTCCATGTTTTCTTAAGGTCCCATTGTTGTTTGGGGTCATCTTTCCCTATGCATGCTTCATTCCTCAATGATTAGGGCTATGCATTAGAGCACTTGCATTGGCCATGGTTTGGCCTCTTAGCCACTGAAATCTAGTGGATTTTTAGTGGCCTTAAGGTGTCTTTGATCTCCAAAATCATAGAGGGGTGACCCTCTCACCCCTCATTCTCTTTACTAGCATGTTTGGCCTTCCAAAGGGATCCTATTTTGCATGCATCGAAGTCACTTTCCAGGCCTCATTCTAAGTGTTTTGAGGTCTGCCTCGGCTCTGCCCGAGGCCCCTTTGGCCATATTTTATGTCTATGTTGCATGTGTAGAGAAATCCCATTCAAGGCCTTTCAAAGAGGCCTTTCTTTGCATGTTTCCGAGACTGATTTCAGGGTCAATTTAGTGAGTTTTAGGACTGTCATATTCAATTTCCAGAGTTAGTTGTGCCATGCTAAGTGTCCTTGATGCATGTCCTTAATAACCCCTTGTATGCCCTTCCAAAGGAGCCCCTCATTTTTACATGTATTGGCTGTATTTCAGTGGTGTATTGGCTGTATTTCAGTGGTTATTTGGGCATATTTTGGCTTGTTTTGTTCACTGATTTTGGCTGGTTTGGTGAGATTTCATGTGCATCATATAGTTGTAATACAACTCATGCTTACTAGCCAATTTTACATGTTGCCTTAGCTCTTCATGTGAACACTTTTTGGCCATGCTTTGAACTAGAAATGTTCATGTTTTGGGACTGCCTTGACTCTGTCTTGGTGCTTCATAGTCAAATAATGCATGCTTTGTATAGCTATAAGTCAATACATGTGCCTAGTTTTGAGTTTCGGGGCTCATCTCATGCATCGGGTGCCATGTTTCCATGTTTCGGGGCCATTTAGCATCATGTTTCAGTGCTAGAAATTACATGCTTGTATGCCATATTTCATGCCTTGCCATGCCTTGTTAGAGTGGCATTTGGTGCCTTAGGTTCGGTCCTCGATTTGCGTACATGTGTGCACGCATTTTGGTTGTCTCGTTTTCATCTCATGGCTACTGATGTGAGTGTGGCTGAGGTCCACTCATATTGGTGTAAGTCCATATTGCATTGTGTATGTCGTCTTAGTTCATAGCATTGCGTATGCTAGGTTGTATGTTAGAACATCGTGTATGTCTCGCTACATCATGCATTGTGTATGCCATCTCATAGCATTGCGTATGTTAGGTTGCATGTTAGGATTGCATTCATGCATGTCATGCATATTGCATTGTGTTTGGGATAGGAGTTAGCCCGAGCATGGGAAACGAGGGACGTTTCGTACTTCGAGTGACGGAACGTGTCTCAATTCCCAGTCACCGACACTCCGGATCATCCATGATGGAGTCTCGGTCTTGTTATGTTTATATGTGCATTCATTTCATATTAAGTCGTGCAATTCGACTCCTTGGCCATCATGCATCGAGATGCGTGATTGGTGGCACGAGGACCGAGGACTACACTCCCTGAAGAGTAGTCAAGCATACATGTGTGAAAATACATTGCCATGCCCCTTTCTTGCTCTCTGTTACAGCAAATCAGAAACCGACAGTCTTTTGGAGCTTCGTGCAATATTCCAGGCTTAATTATAAACAGAGGCTAATTGGGGCATCGCGATGGATTTCTGCGCAAGGCAACTCAAGCATGCATCATTCATCATTCGGAACAGAGCCGAGGCGGTCCATGGATTTGCGTGCCGTTTATTGATTTCCTAGATTAATTTGTTAATTAATTAGGATTTTGTACTTATTCGGACTGTACTATTCATTCGGACTGTATATTATTTATTCGGACCCTCCGCGCGAGGGCAATGTTGTAATAAGTGTGCGTGTGTGTGATGTATGTCTTCCAACCCCACGTCTTTCTCCCTTTTATTTACCAGCTTATGATGGTTAGAATAGGGCACGTTTCAATTAGCATACGGTATGATAGCATGTTTGCATTCATTCATCTGTTTTGCATGCACCGGGCTCGGCGCATCATATTCACTGCATTGTATTTCAATTCCGAGTTGAATACATGTTAGCTGTAGCATTTCATATGCCATGTTTAGAATAGCCGAGCCTATCTTAGCTGCATTTTGCATGTGTTGCATTAGGCATTTCTGTATAGTTAGGATCATGTACGGATTTCTAACATAGCTTTTGTTTTGGCTTGGAGTACTCGGTAAGTTTTTATGCTTTAGCATCCTTGCATGTGTGTGAGTGACTGCCATGATAGCATGCTTACCAGGAGGCTATATGCTTATGTGATATATCTGCCTGAATGCCTATGGGTGAAGGTTGGGTTATTTAGATTGGAACAAATCATCAACTGTGAGTTTTAAGCCCACTAGATAGTGGCAAAACCATTTTTTTCTAAGCCCACCTGAGGGTGGCAAAATCTGCATTTTAAGCTCACTTGCGAGTAGCAAATCACTTTAAAAAATAAGCAGGAAATGTTTTGTTCCAATTCAGGCGACCCAGTCTATACTTGTATGCTGTGCGCATCACATAGTAAATCTAGGCTAATAACCGGAATAAGAACGCATAATGTTTTCAAAACTAGATATCATGGTTAGTAGAGGCCGATCTTTGTTCGGGCAAGCGAGGGTGCTCACGAAGTGACCTTCCCCAATCGTACCCAAGTTCCCGAGCCGAGGCAACTTTGGTGATGACGGACACGTGGCCTTAGGCACGAGTTAGGGTTTCCTAAATTTCCCAAAATAAAATATTTAGGTGGCGACTCTGTATCTAGCAAAGCAGTCCATGTTTGGCACTTCTTTCAAAAATCTGTTTTCTCAAAACGATTTGCCGGATTTGGACTCTTTGGTTCAGATCAAGAACCGTGACAATTTGAGTCTGAACTGTAGTGAGCCCAAAATGAACAGAACGGGACTCACCCTCCCGGGGCGTTCGAGGACGTCTACAGCTCCCGCTTCACACAGTTGGGGTAACTTTTTTCACCAATCTTTAATTTTTTCATTTGCCAAATAGCTCCCAATGGCTAGCATACCCCTTGTTCTGTTGTAGAGTTTTTTCATTTGTAATGCAGAGTTTTTCATTTGTAACCGTCGTTCGGAACTGGTTTTCCGAAAGATAACAATTTGTTCGGACGTAGAAATTCAAAAATAATCAATAATTTCATTAGTAGATTTCCGAAAATGATTCATTGTTTCGATAGTCAACTTCCGAAAATTATGAATTGGACAACACTCAACTTCCGAAATTATGTTTGTGTTTCGGTTTTCAACTTCCGAACATAATATGTATTTTCGGCTGTAAACTTCCGAAAAGGTCTTTTTTTTTTTTTCCCACCTTCTGTTGTATATTCTTGTTTGAAGGGAGCTTATATTTCCACATCCTCATTCCCCTCTTTACACACACTTAATAAAAATAATTTCTATTATAATTTTATTTTCAAGTGAAATTATTATTATAGACATTAAATAAACACATTCAGAAGTTGAATGTCAAAAAAATAAAAAAAATTCTGAACTCTACTTCCAAACAAGTTTATTTTCGAAATGCTACTTCCGAACCAATTGTTTATATTCGGAATTCTACTTCCGAACCAATTATTTATTGAAAAAGATGTGTAAAGAGGGGAATGGGTGTGTGCAAATAGAAGCTCCCTTGTTTCAACTATATAGTAATTAAACATATTATTTTTTGCAGATAATATGGATTCTGAATGTCAACAACGTGTCCCACCTACTGCTTTAAATAGACGACGTCGTGAATTGGATGTAGACCATGAATGGGGACGAGGGCGTGGGCGAGGACGAGGTTAAGGTCGTGATCCAGTTTCGGTAGAATATGATATTCCCAGTGCCAGTCAAAGTCGGAGCTGAAGCCAAAGACGAGTTCAAGGTTATGATATGCCTGACATTGCTGTGGAGGATGCCTCTTTACCTGATTCTCCTCCTGTCCAGGAAGAGGATCTTACTCATGCTTTTCCAGGTGGACCGACTGATCCATTAATACTGCAGAGTTTCAATAGTCATGTCGCTGCAGCTGTTTGGCACGGGGAGGTAAACATTCCTGAGTAGAAGTGAAATTCATTTGTATATGAATTTTTTTTTTCCTCCTGTGTGTGTTGTATGGTAGTTTCTAATGAGATATTATTTGTGTTATAGGAACGAGGGCCCCTAAAGTGTCATAATCACTCTTCGAAGATCCTTGCATGGCCATGGTGGTCAGTAGACAACAACACCAGATTCAAAGCCATTATTGACCAGTTTGGGCTGTCATAGTTAGCTCGTTGCACTTATCGGTTCGTCAACAAGCTTCTAATCTCCAGTTTTGTTGAGAGATGGCAACCTGAGACGAACACATTTCACATGACAGTTGGTGAGATGACCTTGACCCTGGATGATGTTGGCACTATTCTTAGCCTTCCCATTGTAGGCAAATCAGTCAGTGTACCAGATGTGACAGATCATCATGGAGTTACACTACTGGTTTATGGCTTGGGGATTACTGAACGTGCAGCACATGAAGAGGTTTCTACTGCTGGTGGCAATTCAGTCAGGCTTGAGTGGTTGCGAAGTCAGTTTGCTGGTGTCACAGATTCAGATCCCGATGAGGCTATACAGTGCGTTGCTAGAGCTTATTTCTTGTTTCTGTTGGGATGTACACTCTTCAGTGACAAGAGTGGCGGTAGGGTTCCTGTTGTTTACCTTGGCTTATTGATGGATTTGGGATCCATTCATACTTACGCCTGGGGTGCTGCTTCATTAGCATTTTTATACAGACAGTTGGGGTATACTAGCCGGTCCGGGGTTAAGCAGATGGGTGGTTATATGACTCTTTTGGAGGCGTGGATTTATGAGCACTTCCGAGCATTTTGACCTCACCAGAACATGGGCTACAATGAAGACATGCCACACGTGTACCATTGGGCATCTAGGAGAGAGGCGGGTTCCTCCATTGATCATTTGAAATCTTTTCGAGCCAAGCTTGACAGCTTAGTAGCTATTGATGTAAGTTTACTCATCCTGAGATAATTTTAACACTTTCCATTTATCTTACCCTTTATATACTTTAATTCAAAAACACCTTACGTTTACAGGTTATTTGCGAACCATACGACAGCTGCAGAGACCGGCATCTATGTAACCCGATTACGTTCTACCATGGATGCTTAAAGTGCTTAGACGTTGTCAAACCCTATCATCCAGATAGAGTTCTGAGGTAGTTTGGCAGGGTTTAAACCGTCCCAGATGCACCGCTAGCTCCCAGTCGTGGTGCTCGAGGCAACATATCTGCACGATATACAGTCATGTATAGATACTTGGATAGGATCTGGGAGGCTTGGGATAACCACGTGTTATCTGAGCAACAGAGGAGCACACCAGTTCGTCAGCCTTGGGAATGTGTACCGGGTTACATGGATTGGTATAAGAATATCACGCACCAATATGTTGAGCACATTGATGAACCGCGTGTTCATGACCATCAAGATTTCAGCCAACATGTCGATGTAATATATTATCCTCTTTTATGCATTTGTAACTTACTTTTTATTTTCTGATATGTTCCCTAAAATGTGATATTCTTTTCAAATGTAGCGTATTGCACATGCACTGTAGATTTCACATCCTATTATTGACGCTGGTTATGAGGAGGGGATTCGACATCCTCATCGACTTTACCAGGCTATCGAGAGTATGACGCATGTCCTTCAAGGTCAGCACATTGATGAAACTGGACCTAGTTTTGGTGGACCTAGTTATACTGGAGGTCGTTTTCCATCTTCGACATTGACATACAGTCGTAGGCCTAGGCGTAGGCATATAGTTGATTCGTGACATGTTATTTGTTAGTTGATGAATTTTTTTTTGTGTTTTTTCTAAGATGATATTGTTGTAATGGTAACAGTGGTTAATATTTTCTTATTAGAATGGAATGGCAACAATGGTATTGTAATGACATTTTATTATTAGAATGGAATGGTAACAATGGTCGTTGATTTTGTAAATGATATTTTCTTATTACAATGGAATGGTAACAATGGTTGATAACATTCAATCCAGATTGCAAAACAGAACACATCAACATCAAAAACACATCTATTAATTTCTTCCATAATTCTAACATTGTCAAATGCATACATGTGTCATGCGACATTAACAACATCAAATGTCTCTCGAGTAGCTACATTATCATGAATAATGTCCTTGAAATGTTGAATGCGACGCACATATGCATCATCCCAGTCAACAGCGCAAGGGTGATGGTGTTTTCGCCAATTAGTGGCTATAGGAGGAACTGGATGGCCTAGCTGCAACAAAACCTGCACCAAATATCAATTGAGTTAGTGGTCATACCTCATAACTTCTTGTACATGCACAAACCCAATTGATAAGTTTCTGTTATACTTGGACGAAATGATTTTCGTTGACAAACCCAATGGCAATCTCACGTCTATCAAGTTGAGGTACTGACACTATTCTAAGAGGTAAAAAGGTGAGACATTGTTGTAATGACAAGATAACACAAGATTGTAGCACGATGCAACAAGATGCCCCATGTCTGGCATAGTCATCCAATGTGAGTATCCAGGACTGTCTTCAAAGTATGACAATATGCTTGTCAATTCTTCAAACCTTTTGTAGGACCCATAAAGTGTAATGTATTCCTCTTTGTGTGTGTGCAGCTCACCCAATAGATCACGCCTAACTTGGGCCCAATCATCTTCTGTATGACCAATTGAAGCAGATATAGCCCTGAAACCACAATTCCCATCTGCAGCTACATCCTTAACAAACTTAATGTATGGTTTCAACCCAGAAGGGAAATCATCAACATATACACCAGGTTTCACTGTTCTAGTAATGTATACCTTCCCTTTCGGATTCACCTTGTCCTTTCCCTTAACAGGTCGCTTCTTCTTGGTTTGCAGAGTAGAAGCTAATGTAGTGATTTGAGTGTCCCTAGGTGAGAAGGAATCATGTCCAGATTGCACCAACTCAAATGCACACAGGTCACGACGGGTAGAAACATTGATCTTCTTATGATCCCGAGGACGTGTTTTGGGCTTCACCTTCGGCTCAACAAGAAAAGTGCTTCCCGGATATACAATCTCTTTCAACTTCTTCAAAAACTCCAGCCGTATGGTTCTATCACTTTCATTAAACTTGTTCACAAACAACTCTACTTCTGCATGACAACTCACCTTCGTTTCCTCTTCTTTCTTGCATATGGAGATATGAAGTTGCCTCTACTGTGAGTGTATGGTAGCAAGTGGTATAGGACGATCTTGTCTGATGTAGTCAGCAATCTCATGGGCACAAGGTAAACCATGAGTGTGGCGAAGGACGCATCCACAAGCTTCAACATCAATACCAATGGAATTGGCTCTCTTACTCTCTACAAGCAAATACTCCAATGCAGAGATAGACACATTACCCCGTAGCTCCCTGAACTGAGAAGGTTTAAATTGATGTTGCACAACAGTTAGACTTTTCTCAAATGAAGCCTTGATATCAGTGTGTTGCAACTCAAGCAGACTGTGTATTTTCTCAAATGATGCCTGAAATGAGACTTGATGTGAACCCAATTGTCTTTTAAGTTTTGCATGTGCACTCTCAGCCCTGTTCAATTCAATGTAAGTCAAATTAAAATCAAGTACATGGCACTTATTAATAACATATTGAACAAAAATAATCTTACCGGTTCATTGTAACATTGCCACAATGCATACACGTGTCTGTCCATGCCACCACAAATTTGTCCTTGTAAGGAACCAACCAAGTATCCATGACGTATTTGACTGCATCAGGATAACTACTGAATTCCTTAAGTAATGATTTAAGACGCTCATCGTATTGAATTTCAGAAGATGAATACACTAAAGAGTTCCACTCATGGTTGAACTTCTCCCATTTCTGCTGTGTCTCAAACATTTTCTTGCATTTGGTCAATACATTCTTACTGATATGCCAACGACATAATAAATGTCTGCCACTCGGGAATATCTTCTGTATGGCATTCATCAGGGCTAGCTCTCTATCAGTAACAATAATTGTTGGCACAACAAAACCATCCATGACATCACGCAATGTAGCTAACACCCACGCATAGTTATCGACCCTCTCATACTATAAGTATGCGAAAGCTATAGAGAATGTCATTTTAGTTGATGTTACTCCCACAATTTCAAGAAGAGGAAGACGATATCTGTTGGTTTTATATGTGCAATCCATAATTAATATACGTGGGAAAGACCGAAATAAGTCCAAACTGGTAAGATGTGCCCAAAACAAGTCTGTCACAGTCATCGTAGACTCTTCAAACCGATGGCGCTCAATGTAATTATACTTGGCCAATTCACCCAATAAGTGTTGCATCTGTGATCTTCCAGCTCTCTGTACCACCCTGTTTCGATGGCGTACATTGTAAATGGTTTTAAGTGTACTTACATTGAGGGCATCTCGCTGTTTCAAGGTTACTAGGATTTCTTTTGGCCGAACCATGCTCTTTGACATATCCATTAACAATGCTTTCTCATCCTTTGATAGCCTCCCCGCATATGAATGTCCGTCAAGTTGCTTCGCAGGTGGATGATTATGCAATCTGCATACCACGATCAATGTCCATTCATCATGTGTGGTAAACCTGTGAGCCCTCATATCAAAAGGACAACCACACTTCTTCGTACCAGCTATTCTTGACGTATTGTTGCCATCATGTTTTAACTTCTTTGTCGCTCTATATTGGCCACTCCTCTCACAAGCAAGATACATCCTGGGTCTTTTTTTCCCTCCACCACAGTCTGATGTTTTGATTACAATGACCAAACCATTTCTCTTTCTAACTTCACGTACCCAGTTGAGCAATTCATCCTTACTTTTGAATACCAACAAAGTCAAATCAATATTATCAAACATTTGCATTTGTTGAGCAATTCGAAACATAATCATTATAATTTCGTAGAGTGAACCTGTTCAGTTGTGAATTGAGTAGTGTAATCCAACACAAAATCCGCGCAAACCTGACTACCTTGAGTTGACACATATTCCTACATGTTTTGTATAACATTACAAATTTTTAATGGCATTATAAAGATTAATTTGCAATTTGAAACTGTAAATTTGGTATGTAGTTTGCAAATTTGGAATATAAAATGGGAAATTTTTTTTTTACTTCATTCGAAAGTAGTTGTCCAAATTTATTTTAAAATTTCGGAAGTTGAATGTTGTAAAAGTTAACTTTGTTCGGACAACAACTTCCGAATTTAAATACTTTGTTTGGACAACAACTTCCGAAATTAATTACTTTGTTCGAACAACAACTTCCGAAAATAAATACTTATTTCGGTAGTAGATTTCCGAACCAAATAATACAATTCGACTCTGGTTATCCAAACGACGCTGGAAAAAAAAGAAAGAAGAGAAACTCACATTTCCTTCGCTATGTTTCTCATAAACACTTATTTGCTGATTTTCAGAAGGCAAATCCTCCATAACAATGATGCTTTCCCTACGAATGAAGAAGGTTGATGAATGAGTGCATTGAGAAGCTACAAACTTGGAGCTTAATGGAAGAAGCTACGAACTTGGAAGAAGCTACGAATGAGTGAATACTCTGCTTTCATTTCTAGCTCAATGAAGCTACAAACTTGGAGACGTTTTGAATTGGATGGATGTGTGCACGATGTAACAGATGTGAAGTCTAGATGGATGTGTGCATTGAGATGTTTTGAATCAACAATGATGTCAAAAATAGTAATTTCACTTAGGGATAAAATTGTAATAAAATTAAATATCATTAAGTGTGTGTATAGAGGGGATTTGGTATGTGTAGATAGAAGCTCCCTAATCTTATGAACCAATAAGTCTCACCCTAGTGTTAAAAGACCAAATGACCCATATTGTGGGTGTTTGGGAAATGAGTTTTTATGTAGGTTTTTTTAGTTGTAGGATATTATTGGAGAATTTTTTTTTTTGTGTTTGGGAAGATAGTTTGGTTTTTTTGTGATTGGATATGATGTTTGTGAGAGAAAAAGTTAAATGATTATGGGGTTGGATGTGATATTTTGTTTGGATTTGTTTTTTTTTTGGTTTTGCAAAAGCTTTGTCTTTTAGTGGAAAAAATCAAAAAAAACCTAACAAAAATTCTTGCCAAACACCGCCATTTTATCACATGAAATACAAAATCGCATTTAACGTTTGTACATGTAAAACATCAATTCGTATGTAATATTAACGTCGCCAAAAAATACACAAAATAATAATCCACACAGGCAATTACTGCTCAAAAAACAACACAACACCCCCCCAAACACAACCAGCCCCACACACCACTGCACAAAAAAACGAAATAACAACACAACACCCAACACACCCAGCTACACACACCGCTTCCCCCCCTCCCACACCGGCAATTACCGCTCAAAAAACAACACAACACCCCCCCCAAACACACCCAGCCCCACACACCACTGCACAAAAAAACGAAAAAACAACACAACACCCAACACACCCAGCCACACACACCGCTTCCCCCCCTCCAAACACACCCAACACACCCAGCCACACATACCACTACACAAACACACCCATCCACACACACCACTACACAAAAAAATGAAACAATGTTCAACACACTAAACCCCCCCCCCACCCCCCTTCCCCAAACACACCCAGCCACACACAACACTACACAAAAAAATGAAACAACGTTCAACACACCAACAATCAAATTACTCACCTGCTACACTGATGGTCGTAACACAGCAAAACATCACCGGAAATGAATACAAACCCGGAATACGACCGCCTCCAGAAAAACGTCCAGCCCTGCAGACAAAAAGCACAACGCACACTCCCCCCAAAACAATGACAACAATGTTAAACAATTCAAAACGGAATCCCCACAATAACATTTCCTTATCCCCATCCAAAACTGAATCAGTAAATTAGAAAAACAAAATCAAGGCTACACATGTAAAATAAAAAAAAATAAAAAAAAACCCATTTAAATAAAAACATATCAAAAAAATAGGATTAATTGGTATACAAAAAAACTCTTAAGACCAAATGGTTTAACTTTTCTCTATTTAAGATTTATGGGTAATTTTTCCAATATATATAATTTTTTTTTTAAAAAGATTGAATATAAAAATAATTTTACCTAAACTCAAAACTCCTAATTAAATATAAATTAAAAAAAAATTGAATATATAAATAATTAAACACAAATTTAACGACTAAACATTTGCAATCAAAAAGATTTAATAAACATGAAAAAATTAATTAATTAATTAATTAAAAACTCAAAAGAAAAAAAGAAAAGGTGAAGCACTAATAAATATCAAAATATGGTATTGTGAACTATTTAGTCTTTTTTTTTTTCTTATGAACTCAAAAGTTCCATGAAAGTGAAAATTGCATAAAAATGTAGTCATTTATACGTTTGGGTTTAATTTTTGAGAGATAAAAGTGAGTTTCTCCATATGTGAAATTACACATTTGGACAATCCACACTATAAAGGTTTTTGATTTTCCCTTCTTCTGGAATAAATCTCACATTACGAATGAAAACATAATACTCCAATATAATACACTAAAAAACACTCTAAACTTTTTTCAAATGTAATATTCCAAATGTAACACACTCTAATACTTTTCTCAAACATAACACTCCAATCAATATAATCTCAAACATAACACTCCAATATAATACAAATAAAAACACTAAAAAATTACTTAGTGTACTTTTTTCAAACGTAATACTCACAGTTTGAACTTATACATTTACCCAAAATTTACTAAGGAATTTTTATACTCTTTTTGGAATGGTTTGAAGAATTTCACACCCCTCTAGAATGATTTGAAGAATGTCACATCCTTTTTTTGGAGTATTACATTGGAATGTTATGTTTGGAAAAAGTACACTAAGGAATTTTTTTTGTGTTACGTTGGAGTGTTACACTAAGAAATTTTTTTGGAGTGTAGAGTTTTTTTGGAGTGTTACATTGGAGCATTACGCTTGGAAAAAGTATAATAAGAAGTTTTTTTTTAGTGTTACATTGGAGTGTTAACGTTTAAAAAAAGTATAATAAAGAGTTTTTTTTAGTATTACATTGGAGTGTTATCTTTGAGTGTTATATTGGAGTGTTATAGATTGAAATTATACATTTGCTCAAAATTTACTAAGGATTTTTTGTATTCCTTTTGAAATATTTGAAGAATGGGTTAGGCTTGTCTCTAGTCCATTTTGTGGACTAGACGGTACTGTTGGGCCTGTGGAGCCCACCGCAGGTCCTATTTTGATAATCTGAATTATTCAATGTGTAGATTTCATCGAGCACTTTATTCTTGAAAAAATCATGTTGATCAGATATCGATAGCTATTTGATCTTATCAGATTTTTGTCAACAATTTATTTTGAAAATTATATTTGCCGTTGATAGAAATCCGACCAGATCAAGTAGTTATCGATATCCAATCAACATGATTTTCTTATATGGATAAAGTACTCGATGAGTTCTATAAATTGAACGGTTCAAATCATCGAAATAGGACCCGTGGTGGGCCTCCACGGGTCCAACAATATGCTCCAGTCTGATCTCAGATTGGAGAGAAGCCTGGCCCTTGAAGAATCCCACATATTTTTGGAATGTTTGAAGAATCCCATATTTCAAATCATTCTAAATAAAAAAGATTCTCATATAAAAATTCATCTCAAATTTGATTCCCATAAGTTATGTATCTTACCTTTTTAGTACAAAAGAAGGGGAAAAAAAAAAAAAACATAATAGAAATAAGGGTATAATCATAAATCTAATTTTTTAATTTTATATTAAATCTATCTTTCTAAAATCAACGAGACCAATTGGTCTATAAAAAAAACTCTTGGGACTAATCAGATCATCATTCCTCAAAATGAGATTATTAGAAAAATTTATCTATAAATTCCATTTTGAGGAATGGTAATCCATTTAGCCCCTAAAGATTTTAGATCATCTAATAATAAGGAAAATTTACCTATAAATTTCATTTTGGGAAATGGTAATCCATTTAGTCCCAAAGATTTTCTTATAGACCAATTAGTTTAATCAATTTTCAAAATGCAGATTTAATATATTATTTAAAAATTAGATTTACGGTTATACTCTTATGTCTATTATATTTCCTTCTCTTTTTTTCTTTTGTGCTAAAAAGGTAAGCCACACAATCTACGATAATTGAATTTAGAATAAAATTTTGTATGAGAATCTTTTTTATTTGGAAAATATTTCAAAAGAAGTACAAAAATAACTTGAAATATGAGATTCTTCAATCATTCCAAAATGATGTGAGATTTTTTAAATATTTCAAAAGGAGTATAAAAAATTCTTAGTAAGTTTTGGACAAATATATAATTTCAAACAATAAAACTATAATGTAACATTCAAACGTAACAGTCCAAAAAAAATCCTAATTCTATTTTTCTCAAATATAACATTCCAAAAAAATTCCTTAGTATAATACTCTAATGTAACACACACACACACAAAATTTAGCGTAACACTCTAATGTAACACACAAAAATACTCTTTAGTGTACTTTTTCCAAACGTAACACTCCAATCTAACACTCTAAAAAAATTTTTGAGTGTAACACTTTAATATAACATACAAAAAACTTTTTAGTGTACTTTTTTTTTAACGTAACACTCAAATGTAACACTCTAAAAAAAAGATGTGAGATTTTTCAAACCATTCCAAAATTAGTACACAAATTGCTTAGTAAATTTGGGCAAATGTATAATTTCAAACTGTGAATGTTACGTTTGAAAAAAGTACACTAAGGAGTTTTTAGTGTTTTTGTGTGCGTTACATTGGAATGCATTACATTGGAATATGTTACATTGGAGTGTTACGTTTGGGATTATATTGATTAGAGTGTTATATTTGAGAAAAATACATTAAAGAGTATTTTTTTTTTAGTATTACATTGTTACATTTGGAAAGTATACTAAGGAGTTTTTTAATGTGTTACATTAGAGTGTTACATTATTGAAGTGTTATATTAGAATGTTATGTTTTTGTTTATAATGTGAGATTTGTTCCAAAATGAGGGAAAATCTAAAACTTTTATAGTGTAAATTGGCTGAATGTGTAATTTTACATTTGGAGAAACTTACTTTTATTCTTGAAAAATTAAACCCAAACATGTAGATGACTACCCTTTTGTGTAATTTTTACTTTAATGGGACCTTTAGATTCATAGAAAAAATGAATGATTAAACAGTTCACGAGATCACATTTTGAAATTTATTGGTACTTCACCTTTAGTATTATTATTACAATAAATTACAAATACACTCCCTAAGGTTTGATTAAAATACAAATCGCCCCCTGTAGTTTTGAAAATTACATTCCACCCCCTGAGATTTCTAATTTCATAACAAATCGCCCTTTTATTAATAAATCATCAAGTCAATTAACAGTTTTTAATGATGTTAAAAATATATTTCAATTAATAATTTAAGTAATTTTATTATTGTATAGGAGAGCAATTATAAATTTTATTTATTTTTAGTTAATTCTGTTAAATAAAAAATTCTAATAAGGGGGTATTTGTAATTTTTCAAACCACATGAGACAATTTGTATTTTAAGCAAACCTCAAAAGGTGTATTTGTAATTTACCCTTTTTTGTGTGTGCAATTTTTTTTTTTTGAAAAGTTTGGAATACTATTTTTAAATAGTTTAGGAATTGAAAAATAGTTTGCTTACCTTTTAAAAAAAGATAGAAAGAAAAAAAAATTGAAAACACAATGAATAAAAAAAAAAATCATTCTCTTTTTTGTTTTGTTTGGTGTTTTTATTCTGACTTCACTATTAACCTACTAAATCAATGTGCACAAAAAAATAAATAAATTATACTTAGAATGATAATCTATATAATTTAAAAAGTTTGTATTATAAAATCCACATCTATCTATGCTATGTATAAAGCATCGTATATGTGCATAAAATCTATAAACAAATAAAATAAAAATATACTTACAAAGATAATATATACACAAAATATGTACAGTTATTTTTATTTTTTGTATTTTTTTCAATCAACATAATAAAGAAAATGAAAATGAAGTTTATTTATTTATTTATTTTTGCAATGAACGTAATGAAGTGATAAAAACTATTAAAGAATTACAGAATTTATACAAAAAAAAAAATCCAACACTCTTAGATCACTTACAGTGAAAGAGAAACAAAAGATAAATATTGATAAGTAATTACTTGAAAAGTTATTTCTTTTGAACAATACAAAGTTGTAAACACAATCTGGGGGGAGAGGGGAATGTATATAAGTTATAAGACAGCACAAAATTCAGTATATAAGTTGAAAAATAACCTTTGAAAAAAAAATTGTATAAATTTGTGTAAAACAACCTGGAAAAAAAATAGGAATACAAATTCCATAAATATAAATTCTGCATAATGACTCATCAAATGACCACTCTTATATGGATCTACACTTTACTTTTGTACTTCCTTTGCAAACCCAATCAAAACCTCTAAATTTTGGCCCCAAAAGATCTTTCTCTCAATTTCTAAACTTAATAATTGTTCTTCTTCTATTACATCTCTTTCTTCCTCAATTTCTCGTTTTTCTTCGATCCATTTGGGCATTTTCAATAGACTTAATCACATTTTTTGAAAAATCAAAAAGTTAAAAATAAAAATAAAATCATGTAATAGAATGGAAATCAAAATAAAAATAAAATTGTGTGTGCCAATAAAAATAAAAATAAAATTGTGTGTGTCAATTTCCGACCACACTGCCAATCAAGCACTCAGCTGGAGAATACTGGCAGAATAGATTAAGCCCGAACGACCTGTCACAAAAAGAAGAGATTCCAACGGTGGTTCGTCCACCCGGGGGCACTCCGACGATCAAGTCAGTTATCTCTCAAAGATAGCAAAAGTGATTAACTCACTATTCAGAGCATAAAAAGCATACCTTAGACCCATGAGGGTGCCTCTCTTTTATAGCCAACACAAACCTAGTCCCAATAGAAGCCTAACTTCAATGGACTTAGGATTACTGCTAATTTTGGACTCCCAGTAGGATTGGGATAAACTCTCTAAGAGTCTTATCTTTACCTAAACTGAAGTCCTCTCTCATTCTAGGACTCTTGTCCCTTATCCACTTATCCCGGATTCAGGTATCTTTGCAGATAACCTCAGCCTAGTTGAGATGATCTCGGCATCATGACCAGGACACGTGGCACTCGGCTGGCACTTCGGTGACACCTCGGCCGGCACTTCGGTGACATCTCGGCCACGTATTGTCATTCAAAAATTATGTCCCCACAACTGCCCCCTAGGTTCTATTACCTCGACATCCTGAGGTGATGGAACCTATATCATTCCTTTCATTTAATCATGACCCCGATTTAATTTCAACTTGTAAATTTTTTAAAATTTCAACAAGTGTTAAACATGGTCTCGGTTTAACTTCAACTTGTAAATTTTTCTTAAAAATTTCAACAAGTATTAATCATGACCTCAGTTTAACTTCAACTTGTAAATTTTTCTTAAATTTCAACAAGTGTTAAACATGATCTCAGTTTAACTTCAACTTGTAATTTTTTCTTAAATTTCAATAAGTGTTAAACCGATCTTAGCTTGAAAATTCCAACTCCCAAGCATCATTCTCCAGCCCTCTAATGTGAACTACTTACAGTGTCATTGTGAGTCCTTTTGGACCTTCCTCCATTAGTCATGTCGAAACAGAGTTCCTTTCCTTGAACATTCCGATGTTCTTTGGTGCAGGTTTCTTTTGTTCGACGTGTCTTCTGGGATTCTCCATACCCGACCTCCCGCGAAGGCCGGTGAGAATGTCCCTTGGGCCCGCCATGCTGAGGGACTACAAGAACCGTTTTGTGCCCCCCTTTCTGGGCACCTTTCTTGGCCGCTGGAATCGGCGTATCTTGTAGCGGGAACGGTGGCTGCATGACGTTGTTCTGCCTCATGAAATTGACGACTGTTTGCAAGTCCGCCAATTTGTCCTCTATTCCCGTCATCTCGTCGTCCCTCCACAGGCATCTATCTTTCAATACCTGGAGGTCGTCCTCGTTATAATACCCGCTCCAGTCTGATTTCTTTGGCACGTCGCCCTCCTGGCCGACGTCCTTTTCTCTATGATTCTTATCACGAGTCTCTTCGTTGCAGTTGTCTTCTTCGACATCAAGGTCAATGTGTTTCTCGCTCCTAGTAGGGGTGTTGTTCCCAACCTTCTCTTTCTGTCTGTCGTTGGCCATCTATTCTCCTTTCTTTCCCACAGACGGCGCTAAATTGTGTGTGTCAATTTCCGACCACACTGCCAATCAAGCACTCAGTTGGAGAACACTGGCAGAATAGATTAAGACCGAACGACCTATCATAAAAAGAAGAGATTCCGGCGATGGTTCGTCCACCCAGGGGCACTCCGACGATCAAGTCAGTTATCTCTCAAAGATAGCAAAAGTGCTTAACTCACTATTCAGAGCATAAAAAGCATACCTTAGACCTATGAGGATGCCTCTCTTTTATAGCCAACACAAACCTAGTCCCAATAGAAGCCTAGCTTCAATGGACTTAGGATTACTGCTAATCTTGAATTCTCAGTAGGATTGGGATAAACTCTCTAAGAGTCTTATCTTTACCCAAACTGAAGTCCTGTCTCATTCTAGGACTCTTGTCCCTTATCCGCTTATCCCGGATTCCGGTATCTTCGTAGATAACCTCGGCCTACCCAAGATCATCTCGGTGTCATGACCAAGACACGTGACACCTCGGCTGACACTTCGGTGTCACCTCGGCCACGTGTTGTCATTCAAAAATTATGTCCCCACAATTGTAAAAGGGGAAGAAGAAAAAAAATAAACAGAACAAAACAAATAAACAAAAGTTTCAGTCATTGAGAATATAAAAATTAACTCTTAAATCACTTACCATAAAAGAGAAACAAAAGATAGTCTTCTATTGGTTTGTACTTCCTTTGTCATGATTGAATCAAACACTTTTGTACTTTCTTTAAAAGAGAAAAACATTGTAAAAATAGAGGAAGAAAGCTAAAAGTTAAAAAAAATAAAAATAAAATAAAATAAAATATGATAAAAGTAACTTATTGGAGAAGAGAAGAAGTTATTGTAGAGTATTTATTTGGAGATTGTGGTTGAGTGTGAAGTTATTATAGAACAGTTATTATATTTATATATTTTTTTATTTTTTTTTAATTATGTAAATGCCACATGACAAAAGTTTCAAGGAATCAAGATAGGGGTTCACTTAATATAATAGTATAGATAGATTATTTCCTACACTTCGTTTTTCTATAAATAGTCATTCATGGTTACAATGTAAGCTTTCCAAACAAAATCAAAGACATTGATTTGTATTTGGAAAATTCTATTTTTACATAAAATTTCTACAAAAAAAACTCCACATAAATGATGTGACAATGCCATTACTGTAAATATACTCATCTTCAATGGTATTTTGTTTTGAAGTAAAATGTTCACAATAAACCACATCATTAAATATGAAAATTATGTATGAATTTTTTGTTTGTATAGCATTATTCTTTATATTTTTTGTCATTTCTCTTTTTTTAGGAGTAAAGCCAACTTAGTTTTATTTTTTGCACTTCTTTTTTGAAGTATTGGAGTAGAGGTAAATTAGTGGTTACTTTGATTATTCACTTATCTTATTCATTTTCTTATCTTTTTCTTTTAGTTTTATTTTCTCTACACGTAATTTTGGAAGTTCTATTCGTTGAGGCAAAAGAACCTTTCATATTTGCTTGACAACTAACTTGAATTTAATCTGTATGGATTTTTTAATCTTCATACTTATGAGGATTTCAAGTGTAAGAAATGAAAAACAAATTGGATTTTTTTCATTCAAATTAGTCAATATGAAATATATTGGTGTGAACGAAAAATTTTAGATCTTCAATAAGAAATCCATTTTCTTTATGAAAAAAATGTTGAAGTTGATTCTTCCCTACCATATTATTTGGTTGAAAAAAAAGACACCATTTAATTGGAGTAATTCATCAATTTAAAATAGAAATTTGCCAATGGAGGGATTCACTCTCACTACCAAGTCTTTAAAGACTAAAATTGGTGGAATTTTTCAAAAAAAATTCAAGTCATTAATGTTGAAATTGGCAAAGAGTTGACTTCATCAATGGTTCAGAGTAAAAAAATATATTCCTAAGAAGCCAAGTTACAAAAATAACATGACCAAAGAGAATGTTGTGGAGCCAAACATGGTTAGGAATGATATTCCATATAGGAGGAGGATCCATTCCAGTCCAAAATATGGACTGGAAGGGGCTGTTTGGGCTCGTAGGGCCCCACCACGGGTCCCGTTTCGATGAGCTGAAGCGTTTATTTTGTCGAGCACTTCATGTATTTCATCCCCAAAAAAATTAGGTTAATCCGATAACTGCAATTTGTTCAATTTATTATTTTTGTCATAAAAAAACTGTATGGATTATTTTTTAAAAACACATATATCGTCTTTTTTTTTTTATAGTAAAAAACACGGTAAAATTGAACAAACTGTCGGGTCGACCTATGTTTTTTTAAGGATGAAATGCATGAAGTACCTAACAAAATGAATGATTCGAATCATCAAAATGGGACCCATGGTAGGCTCTACAGGCTCAAACAGTCCCCTCCAATTCAGATTTTGGACTGGAGGGAATCCTCTTTCATCCATGTATGGCTTAGGGGGTCGAAAAACCCATTCTTAGAGGAGTTGGGACCGAGTTAAGATTCTCTCCTTATGCTCTCTCCTTATCTCCCTACTTGCAATGGTGGAAATGCACTATGAGTTGATCCAACGGTTTAGATTTAGCTATTTAAAAATAAAAAAATAAGTAAACAAATTCAAATTTGCTTTTTCCGTCCAAATTTGAACTATTAGATCAACTCAAGATGCATTTTCACCATTGCAAGCAGGGAGATAAGAAGAGAGCATAAAGAGAGAATATTATGCTCTCTTCTTATCTCCCTGCTTGCAACGGTAGAGATATATTTTGAATTGATCTAACAGTTCAGATTTAACTTTTTAAAAATAAAAAATAATAAAACAAATTCAAATTTTCTTTTCCCGCTCAAATCTGAACTGTTGGATCAACTCAAGTGGCATTTCCAACCTTGCAAGTAGCATGGTTGAAGCTCCATTCTCTCATTCTCTCACTCTCGCGACCTCGAACGGCACAGGTATGTTGCTCTTCTTCTTCTTCTCCTCTCTCTCTCTCTCTCTCTCTCGTGTCGCTGACTGCACTGGCAGTGGCGTTGCCCATTCATCTCCCTCTCTTCTGTTCTTCGTCTGAACTGTTGAAGATTCTCTTGAAGGTTGTCGATGATGATGATCATTATCATCTTCCAAGGTTTGATTTTGATTCTTCAAAGTCACTCTTTTCATGAATTAGTATATGTGAGATTTCTTTATTCATTTGCGTGGTTTTAGCTATAGCTTTGATGCTCTGATTAACGCTGATCGCGACTGCACTGGCAATGGTCGCTGCCCTCTTCTCTTCTCTTCTCCTCTTCTCTCCTCTCTCTCTCTCTCTCTATATATATATATATTTGATCGCTTTCTACAGTCTCTTCTCTTATCTGCTCTCCCTTTTATTTTCCCCAAAATGTGCAATGCATCTCTTTATTTTGATTGTTGGGTGTTGTTTGTTTTGCCATATATGCATTTGGGTTGGTTGAGGAATGATTGTGGATTGAACGGTAATCTTTTGAGCTGTAAAGATGATGAGTACATTATGAAATATAATAATGAAGCCTTCATGAGAGTGACACACAATGAATCTCACCGAGTTGATCCCGAAACTCTGTTTGTGCTTTGAATTACGTTTTGATTGTTGTTTTATTAGTTTGTTTTTTGAGTGAAATGTTTTTTTTTTTCTGACTTTTGAGTCTTGAATGTGTTTTTTCAGCTCTGTGTACGAACCGTTATTTCAACTTATATTTTATTTTGTGAATTCAGTTGCAGTTCGATTGGGATTTGTTATTGCTTGATTTTGAATTTTATCAAATTTTTATATGGTTGATGATATTTGTTGTTTGGGATCCAAGAAAACTGTGTTTCTCAGGAAATTTGTTCGTAATTTTGAAGTTTTTATCAATCTAGTTAATGGTACTTGAAATTTGTGGTGTTGAAGTGATTAAAATCTGTTTGGTAGCTAGAAAAATGGCGGAAAAGATGAGGGAATATGGCTTTGTTTGGTTTGCATTTGGGAGATGAGTTTTAGAAAAAAATTTCTAAAAAATTATTTGGTTTGAGTTTTTCTTCAAAAATTTCCAAAATCACTTTCTCTCTCTTACACACAATCAATCACTTTTTCTCTGTCCTCTCTCCTTCTCAATCACTTTTTCTCTCACACACATCTACTCAAATTCTCCCAAAATATCAAATCATTCCAAACTCCAAAAAAAACAACTCTCCCAAAATATACAACCAAATAAACCAAAAAAATTTCTAAACTCTCTCTCTAAATTTTTTTTTCAAAAATAATTCTCCTAAAAACAAACCAAACAAGTAACTTTGGAATCTGCATCTTATGCTTTATGGTGTCCTAAGAAAAAGTGAAAAACAAAGAAAATCTGGAAAAAAAAAAAAAAAAAAAATCCACTAAGCAAATACTTTTATCAAGTTAAGTTGAGTACAGTAAGTTTTTGGGTTCCAAAGTACTGGGACATTATGTGACAAAAACTGATTTATTTGCTTTTTTTTTTTTTTCTCAGTAAACAAACAGGGCAGAAATGAACTTAGCAAAAGAGATCCCCTTAATAATAAACAAATAGATTTTAGTCAAAATTGAAGTTCTAGAACTCTTTTAAGCTTTCTTGCAACTCTTGAACTTGGCCTTTATATGAATTTTTTTCTTCTCTAATTTCCTTAAATTTTGGCAAATAAATTTAAATTATTTGAAGTTTGTTCACTTACCTAATTTGTTATGGCCATCAATCATGTACACAAGATGGGAAGATGGGTGGGATTTAGGTATCTAGAAGGTTTGGGTTTTGTACATTTGATGGTGGAATTGTTAATATAAATTTCATACCTTGTTTTATGTATTTAGGAACTTAATTTATGGGTGTTAATTGGTTTTGATTTCTAATTTAGCTTCTTGGTTTTTAGTTACTTGTTTGGAAAATGGGTAGGAATTGATAAACAGATTGAAAATGGTGGTATTGAATCCCTTGAACTAACAAACTAAATCAATCACATCTCACTCCTATAACAATCTTTTACTTGACATTGGTTTATCAATATGTTTTTCTAATTCTTTTTCTTCTAGTTTTCTCTTGTTCTCTGTAGGACCATCAGAGCATATGACAATGGGACAAACAATGGCCCACGATCCCCTCTCCTTCCCTTAAAAAACAAACAGAAAATGATTGTTAAGTAAAAGGCCTAATAATGAAGAATTAGGGAGGGGTTTCAGTCTTATTTTTTAAGAATTTAAATTTAATATTTAAATTCATAAAAATAGTGCTTTGTATATAGAAATAGAGTTTTTTATTTTTGCTTGTAGGTTTTGACTGCCATGCCATGCCATTGCTTTAATTGATATTTATTTTTGCTTCAATCCAAGTTTTCAATCTATGTTTTGTATCTTTCTTTTCTAGTAATGAATTGTACATTTTTCAAACTTGTGATTTATTCATTTTTGCTGATCATAATTTTCATGAATTTTCTCTCTAAGGATTCATATTGTTATTTTCCTCTTCTACTTGGTAGATTAGAAAATTAAAAAGTATTCAGGATCTGATTTCGTTTGTGTACAACACAATCAGACATCGGTGTCCTTAGATTATGTTTCATTGTATTCTGGAGGTGAATTCGCGGATAACCTGGTGCACACTATATACAATAGGATTGGTGAGGACAAATATCGTCTTAAGGAAAATGGCGTTATAACACAACTTGAAACAATCCTAATTATTTTATATTTTATCTTTTTCCATTACTTTTACCAATTTTGCATCAACAATCTCAAGACGATATTACAAGAGATAGAAGGGGATTAAATAGAAGATAAAATACAAAATAATTAAGGGAGGAATTCAATTCCAATTTGATGAACAGTGGTCCTAATGAAGTAATCAAAAGTTGATTCGTTTACCAGATGAACGTCTTTGAATATATGAGTCTGCATAAACTGTCAAAGGTGATTAATTATGCCTGTGGTGATTGATCGATGTTTTAATATAAAATCATTAAAATCTGATCAACATGGAACGAGATATGCATTTTCTATATATATCAACTTTGAATTTATGACTATATATCTATTGTTTCTTGGATAAGAAAGTGTGTCACACTATATTTGACACATGTTACCTTCAAGGAAAAGAAACTGTTATGAACAGATTCTGTCTTGTTTAATTATAATTGTTACATTTGATTATTATTTCAAGTTTTGCTTTCTCTATTGCATCATGAATATAGCCTTTTCTTGGTATGTGTTTACAATTAATGAGGTGTAATTTATAAAGTAGAATCTTTGTGGCATTTAAGCCTCGTTTGGCAAATGCCTGTTTTAGCTTAAAAGTCCAGAAATTACTAGAAAAATTATGAAATCTATAACCTATACCAAAAAGTCAAATATTTCTTTTTTTTCTCTACTTTTTGCACATCTTTTCGTCAAAAATCATTCCTACTAAATTTTTTTACCTCATATTTTAACTAAAAAGTTAAAAAATTACTAAAATAACTTGTTTCCAAACGAAGCCTTAGTGTTCAGTGACCAAAACACGAGTCTAACTATAATTTTTGCCACATCAAATCCTTCCCTTGGCTTAGAAAATGCTGTCTGCATTTTGGTAGGACCCTTTTATGAAGAATTCATTGACTTCTAAATATAAGTCCATGAACAGAACATATAATTGAACATTAATTGTTGCATGTTATTTGCAAAACATATGATTTTGTTTGAATATATTCTCAATTTACATAAAACTTTAAGTTTTGTAAGAATTTTAGGATATTGTTTGATTGATTCGTTTGAATTTGATTTCTTCACAAACAGGGGCAGAACCAATTTTTTGTAAGGACCCAAATTAATTTTCAAGGGGGTCAGTGTATCTAATGAAAATGACGCACCGTTTGGCCAGTGATGTGCTGATGCCGTTGATATGGTCGTTGGAATCAGAAAAAAGAAGTAAGGATTCCCTGTCTCTAAATATTTCTATCTTCTTATCCCAAATCACTCACAATTATTTGATCGTATGAGAATACCAAGATTTGAGAATCTCAAGACATATCCAATGATTATGAGTGATTTAAGATAAGGAGATAAGGATATTTAGGGACAGGAGATCCTTAGGCCAGAAAAAACTACCAGCATCATTATGGTGTTCCGTACAAAGGTGTCGCTTCATTTAACAATGGCTATGACCCAAACTGTTTGAAACTTAAAGTTGGGCCCTTAAATGTTGAATTAAATTTGGGTCATCCAGTGATCCAAATATCAAATCTGATAGTTTGTAATAAGACTTCACTTCATTGGACTTATATATATAGCCCAAATACTATTCTGAATGAGGAGCTTTAAATTCTTGTTTTGGATTTAAGGGAAAACCAACAAGTATTGTGAAAATTTCAAGAATGTATCAAGTTATGATTTTAATTATTAAAATCTGAGTTTGATTTTTGGATTGTGATTTCTGGAAGCTCGAGAAAACATAACAATTGTCACACCCCAAATCTGGGCACCGGCCGTGGCCCACAGGGACTTAGTCCAAGGCACACGTAAGCCTAAACATGAACCTAAAACCATAAAGAATAAATGTGATGATAGCCCAGAAATAAATAAATCAAAGCTCAATCCAGTGACATGCCACAAGTGAAAAACAAGTCATAACTAACTTCCTAAAAATATATATATACTAAATGGGACACAAACCGCCCACAAAATAAAATAATTCTAAATAAAACCCAACCACAATGTATGCACAAAACTCGACAAAGCAACCTAAAACAAATTAAATAAATGCCCTAGAGGTCCATGCAATTGAGTCCCCGCTATGCCATGAGTCCACTCTAAGTCCTTCTAACACCTGAAAATGGTAAACAATTAGAGTATATATATATATTTGGTAAATTTTTTGAATGTAATTAAATTAGAATTTCGATTTTATGTAACTTGTATTTGAATGAAAGTTTCATATTGGTTGGTCAGTTTATGACTCAAGACAAATACAAGCACAAATCATAAAACGTAAGATATAAGAAAGAATTAGTTCTTCATTTCTGAAGTATTTGATTGTTTAAGTCTTATAATTTAATTTCTTAAAATTAATGAAATGGTTAGTTTATTTGTTAAAGTGGGCATCCAGTTATTTGAAAGGATAAAAAAGTGCCTGTTTGCCCACTTAGCATGAAAATTATGGCTCAAGAGTAAATAAAAAATTACTCTTTGTGGGGGTTTATCTCTTAGAATTGAAGGGATAATTTTTTCAATTTGTTAGTCACTTGTAAGGAAAGAGATTGAGTGACATTTTATTTTTGTCACAAGTTTTTCTTAATTTTTTCAAGATATAAACTCATCATCAGTATGAATTGATAGTTATGATAGTGATTGTTAGTTTGGACATGTTGATTACGTTATAAACTATAGTAACACATAGCTATGTAAAAATATTGTTCACGTGATTGGAAAATTATCAAAAATACTTGCAACGAATTTGATGTGAGATCATCAAAGGGGATGAATCTTAAGTCCAAGTAACATAATCACTCATAATGAAAACTCGACTCAATGCTTGAAACATCTAGTCCTTGAGTTCAATGAGCCAAAGTACATCATATGTCATAATTGCATGCATTTGAATTTTATTTTTATAACCATCGGTGTTAGTTAGGGTATTATAGTTGGAGGGGTACTCTTAGTAAACTTACTTATGTGAGTGTATGAGGTGGTGTCGTTTCTTATAAGCTCAAGGGCTTGACTCTAGAGTGCTTATGAAACATAATATATACACAAGACCAATCCACGTGTCGGCTTTTTGAATTGCTAAGAAGAAGAAAATTTATGTGTGAGACATGTTTGGTTAGTCGTATAAGATAGCTAGTTTAAAGATAAGTCTACTATGTTATCTTAATTAACTTTGATGTGTTTTCACTAAATGAATGGTTTAAATCGTAAGATACCTTCATTATTTTTGCATAAATTTCCTAATCTATCCAAGTTATTATTTTTATATATTTTGAAAATGGTGGGCAATCGTTGAAACATTTTCATAATATATTTATATATATTTAAATATATAATTTAGTTATATGAATTATTAAACCAATCTTCTCATGTAATTTTAGAAAATCTTCCACTATCTCATAATTAACTCTCTCAACAGCCACTGAACCCTAATTCCCCCAAAATATTTTATAGAATTTTTTTAAAAAAAAATTATTAAAAAATATTTGGGCTGAAATAAAGAGAGCGCTAAATTGGAAAAATTATAATGCATTTCATTGTTTTGTCAAAAAAAGAAAAAAAAAAAAGAAGAAGAAGAAGAATGGATTCATAAAAGTAACCTCCAACCTTGTTTGGCTAGATGAGCCATGTTGAAGCCCTTGAAATCTCTGAACCCAATTTTGATGTGGACAAATTCTTAATGAATTACATGAAATCATTTTTATTGCATTAATGCAATAGCTGATCAAATATGTGTACCAGCCAAAAATTGGACACCATTTGTATTGATAAAAGGGTTTGGCTTCTCTTGATAAAAGACATGAAAAATAGAAAGCGTTAAACCAATCTATTGATAACATATAGACATTAAATCAATTTATTGATGTCATATCAGGCAAACTTTTAGTATTTAAATTTAGTCATTATAACATTATTATTTATCCCCTTGAGAAGCTACGTCATTAAAATCCCCAGCCACAAGCCAAGAAAGGTTCATGTTGTCAGCAACTGATTCAAGGTTGTCCCACAAAAGGTCACGGTTCCTAGGGTTTGGGCTTGCATAAACTGCTGACAAAATCCAATCAGCATGGTTGTCACATTGAATTTTGGCATGGATAACTTGGGTATGTACCTCAAGGGCTTTCACTGCAGCCTCGAAAGGGTCCCAAAGCACCCAAATGCCCCCACTCCTACCAACAGGGTCTACATGGAAAGAGGTAGTGAACCCCAATTCGTTAAAAAATAAACCCATTGAGTTCAAATGAATTTTGGTCTCCATCAGAATAATAATAGAAGGTTTATGATTTTTCTCAAGCTTCTTCATGGTTCTTGTAAAAGCTTTGTTACCGACTCCACGATAATGATGGTGGTTGGATCTTTGTCCCCATTGACCTTAAAAATCATGTCCATGATTATTTTTGTAATATATTTAAGAGAGGTACCAATGACTCTATGAGTTTTGACCATGATCCTTTGTAACCTAAAATTAGTTTGGAAGATAATAGGGCCCTCAATACCCCTATTTCTGGTAAGAAAGTGTGGGAAGCTATCAAAAGTGTTAAAGTCTTTAAAGCCCCTGGTAGTGACAGTATTCCATCCCTCTTCTATCATTAGCACTGGGACATCATTGGACTTCTGTCTGTAAGTTTATTCAGAATTGCTTTGCTAATAAAATACATCCCTGATAGGATGAACAAAAATCTTCTCACCCTTGTACCAAAAATTAATAACCCTGAATCTATAACCCAATTCCGCCCTATTAGCCTTTGTAATGTTCTTTACAAAACCCTCACCAAAGTACTTGTTAGTAGACTTAGACCCTTGTTGACCGATATTGTTGCACCTTTCCAAAGTAGCTTCATTCATGGGCATACGACTAGTGATAATGTTATCATTGCCTAGGAGATGCTTCACACTCTTAAAGGCAAGAAAGGCAGTAAAGGTGACATGATTCTCAAAATTGATCTAGAAAAAGCTT
Organism: Camellia granthamiana; assembly: GCA_036172215.1. NCBI lineage: Eukaryota > Viridiplantae > Streptophyta > Magnoliopsida > Ericales > Theaceae > Camellia > Camellia granthamiana. The sequence goes on along the minus strand of CM069908.1, from coordinate 87,019,364 downwards.
ATAACAATGTGTCTTGGAATTTTCTCTATCAAACTTTAATAAATCTTAACCTTAATGACCATTGGGTTGATCTCATCATGAATTGTGTCACAAATGTTTCTGCTTCCATTTTGTGGAATGGGGAAAAACTAGAGGAATTTTGTTTAGAGAAGGGATTGAGACAAGGGGATCCCTTATCTCCTTATCTCTTTGTGTTATGCATGGAAAGACTCTTCAATATGATCCTTTAGAAAGTCCACAATAAAGTTTGGAAAAGGGTTAAAGCCTTTGGCAAAGTCCTTATGTTTTCCCATCTTTTTTTTTTTTTTGCTAATGATCTTTTGTTGTTTGGAAGAGCTGATGAAAAGATGTACAACACTGTTATGGGGGTGTTGAAGGAGTTCAGTAAGCTCTCGGGCCTTAAGGTGAGCCTTCATAAATCTAAACTTTTTGTCTTGCCCAATGTGAGGCTCCAGAAAGCTAGAGTTTTAAGTAATTGTTGTGGTGTCTCCCTTACTCAAGATTTAGGTAAGTACTTGGGCACCCCTCTGCCACATAACAGATGTAACCGTGATCATTTTAGGCATATAACTAAGAGGATTCAGAACAAATTGTCTAGGTAGAAAACAAATATTCTTTCCTTGGCTGGAAGGGCCACATTTATCCAATCTGTCATCTCTGCCCTCCCTTCCTATACTATGCAAACTCTTGTTATCCCTATGAGTATATACAGGGACATTGACAAACTAAATTGCAATTTTCTTTCGGGTGATAATGATCACGGCAAAAACGTTCATCTCATGAATTAGGTTATGGTCTATAAAAGCAAGAAGATAGGAGGGCTTGGCCTGAAAAAAGCCAAAACGCAAAACCTAGCCCTCCTATCAAAAATGGGATGGAGATTGTTATGCAATGCTACTAGCCTTTGGGGGCAAGTTCTGAAGGAGAAATATCTCTGAAAGGAGACTTTACTGAATTATTCTTCAAAGAAAAGAACTTCTCACACTTGAAGAGGTATTCTCAAAACTAGAGATATCCTGAGGAAATGTACTCAATGGGGAGTGGGTAATGGCACTACCATTTTCATCTTGTTTGACTAGTGGTGTGGAGAGGAAACTCTTGCAACAAAATTTCCAAACCACCAGCTTATAAACCATGATACTGTAGATGTTCTTGTGGATAATGAGGGCAAATGAGATGTGAATCACATCCGGACACATGTTCCTAGTAAAGCCATTGACAGTGTTTTAAAAGTTAAACTTCCTCAATTTGTTACTTTCCCTGACAGCCCGCAATGGAAGCGTGCTTTAGGAGGGTTTTCTACTGCAACAGCTTATAAAGTTGCCTTTGGGCAGCTTGAGAGTAATTTGGATCTAGAGTGGGTGTGGAAACTTAAAATCCCTCACAAACTGAAAAGGGTTTCTTTGGCTGATTTGTCATGGGAGACTTCTAATCAATGTTATGAGAAAAAATAGAGGCATGGCTTTGAATGCTAACTGTCCCAAATGCAATTGTCACACCGAGGATATGGAACACCATCTACGAGGATGCGTTGTCTTTAGAAACATTTGGAATAATATTGCTAGAATGCAATGGGTGTCAACGATTAACCATCTTAACATGGTTGATTGGATTAAGAAGAACTTGAAGTCTCGTAAGATGAGTGATCCTCATTGGTGCCTTGTTTTTGTTGTGACCCTTTGGCAAATCTAGAAAGATAGGAATAAAAAAGTTTTTGATAATATTGACTCTACTTTATTTAATGCTTGTAACTGTATTTTTAATTATGTTACAGAGATACAACAAGCTTTCTTATCTTTTATTGTCCATGTTCAACAGCCTACTAATGAGATTAAATGGAACCCTCATCTTGCAGGTAAAATCAAATTAAACACAGACGGTTGTGCTCGGGGTGATCCAGGAAAAGGAGGGTTTGGAGGCCTCTTTCGGGATGAGGCTGGCATTTGGTTGTGCGAATTTTTGGGAAGCCAGAGATGTGCTATAGCTTGGAAACGGAAATGTAGGCCATCTACAGAGGCCTTACTATAGTGCTAGAGAAAGGACTCGTCGAAGTTGTCATTGAAACTGACTCTATCATAGCCCAAGAGCTGATCACCAACAAGCCATCCCCAAACTGCCCGTATAAAGCCATTGTGGAAGGTACACATCACCTACTTCAGTAGTGCAATTGTTCCATCCAACACATTATGCGCGAAGCCAACCAATGCGCAGATAAGCTCGCCAATATGGGTGCAGATCAAGTTGAACACCTGTTTGTTATGGAGGAACCTCCTCCGGAAGTTAGAAGCTTGATTGTAGCAGATGTGGTGGGTACAAAGTATCGGAGGATCTAGCCTCTAACGCCTCATCCACCTTAGTTTGTTCTTGTATTGCTTTACTTTTCGATGTACCCAAAAAAAAAATAACATTATTATTTTTGAAGATTTGCTTGGGTCTTATTCTATATATTTATAACACATTAACACATTAAGTTCCACGTAATATTTTTAAAGCCATTAAGTCTTACCCCAAGGGCGTGTGAAACACAACAATGCGTCACATTGTTAGTTTTTGGAGGATTTATGTGTAGGTCCCGATAGATAGATTATTGTTTACAGTAACACTACATCCACCGACTTTAGGCTTGCTTGAATTGCCCGAATTTGTACATGCTGGTTGACGCACCAGTCATCCAAGAGAATGTCTGGTTGGTCATCTGGGCGGATGCCAGTTGACATGCCAGTTAACAAGGGTGACAACCGTTGTTGACAAGAATGACGCCGGTCATCCTAGCGGTTGTTCGAGAAGTTGTCCGGCTTATGTAATTCGGGCAATTCGGGCGAGTTCGAATTCGGTGGATCAATCATTTTTCTATCGTCTAATAAGTCCTGTGATAATTAGCGACGTTCTTATAAAAAAAAAATGTCACTAATTATTAGTTTTTAGCGATAGTTTGAAAAATTCATCACAAAAAGTCGGTTTTTAGCAACAAATTTAGAAGATCGTCACACAAAACATCATCAATTGTTAGTTTTTAACGACAGCTTTAGAAAATTGTCACAAAAAGTCTTTTTTAGCGATGATTCTAATAGAACCAACTTTTAGTGATAAATTGATAGGACTTATTGGGAATTAAGTCCAATTATTAGCACCTACTGATAATTTAACCTTAGTTTTTCAACTTTTAAAATATTATGACTCTTGTTTCACACAAAACATGAATTTATGTGTGTGTGTGTGTGTGTATGTGAGAGAGAGAGAGACAGAGAGAGAGACAAAGAGAGATTTCTTAATTTCCTAAATTATGAAAAAATTTCAACCCTTCAAAAAATTTCAAAATTGATAATTTTCTTAAAACTGTGAAATTTCTTAGTTTTGAAACAAAGAAATCAAAGAGACATCTGCTGTGGTTTCAGATCAACAAGATTTAGTGAGGGCTCAAAAAGGTTAAACCAGTGCCATAAAAGCAATTCAATTAGGGTTCTTTCGTTTTCGTTGTTGTTGGGTATTTTGGGCATTTTGTTGGGTGTGGGACTTCACGTGTTAATTGAGGGATTTCACAATTTCATTTTCAAAAGTGAAAAATATCTCTATTTCAAGTTACTGGGATTAGCATTTGGGATTTTGAAAACTGAGAAAAATCTCAAATTGAAACTAAGAAATTCACAGTTTTTCGTAATTTGAAATGTTAGGAAATTTCTTAACTTTGAAAATTTTCACAGTTTCTAAAAACTGAGAAATTTATCGAATTGTTTTTCTTTTCACATAATTTCATATCAAATATGGGAACTTGTATTATAGATCTTGAACAATATATTTCAAAAATATAAATTTTATAAAACATAGATATGTATTATTGGTATTTTTCCATAATAATACTCGAAAATATATAAAATAAAATTAAATAGAAATGATAAAATAATTTTTTATTATTAAAGAATAAAATACAGAATAAATTACAAAACTAAAAATACAGGAATAAATTAGATTACAACATCACTAATAGAACAAATTATTAACATAGATAACTAAACATTAGAACTCGTCGAGATAAAATAAATTTTCAAAAATTAAAGAACAAATGACAAGAAAAGAAGCGAACCGAAATCTGTGGTATATACAGTTTCCTTAAAATAGATTCGCCGCCTTACCAATGGGTGTTGGAGGAATGCCGTTGTTCGTTTTCCAAAATACGATGGTTGAAACCAGCTAATACAGAAGTATCTTCTGAATAGTTTCAGCGAACTTGACAATGACAACACTCTCTTTCTAATGAGAACCAAAGAAATTGTTAGCAAAAAGACGATAGGAAAAATCTCTTTGATGTAAAAACTATCTCCAACTTTATTATCTCAAAACATCTCCATTTTTCATATTAAAAATCTCTTCAAAATCATCCTATAAAGTTGGAGGGAAAATGTCTCTATTTATACAAGTAGGGGGAGTGCATAGCCATGAAGGCTTGGCATCCATTGCCATTAACCAAGGCCATCAAATGTCATCAACTCTAGCCATTAAGGTTGGAGTTACAAATGTTCAAAATTCAAAAATATTATATAAATCATAATGTGTATATAATGCATAAGTTTTGAGAATTAAGTTAGATGGGTCACAAAATGGATGCAGGTGTGAGTCACAACTCGATCCAAACCTAATTTCAAACACATGCACAAATTAAGCCCAACACAACTTAGCCCAGCCTAGCCTACGTTCAAGATTAAGTCCAAGTCCAAGACCAAACCTAGGATATGCACAAGCACAAGCCTAAGTCCAGTCCAAACCAAAAACTAAATCTAATTTTAAGCTAAACTTTTATTGATGTCCACTTTATGTGACAATTCTCATTCACAACTCAATGGTTTCAGCTCATTATTTTTATATTGTAATCTTTTCACTTAAGAGAGTACAAGCCCACTCGAATCCACTTCAACCGATGGTTGGACCTACTTTAATTTCAAATTAAAGTCGCCGAAAAACTATCAGTGTGTTTGGTTTTAATTTTTTAAAAATTGAGTTTTTTTATTTTTCGTGTTTTTTGTCTTTAGTGAATATCTTAAAAATTTTAAGTACTTTTTTTTTACTTTTTTATATGCATTTTACTTAGATGTATCTAAAAAGTAAAATATTTTAAAAAATTAATAAATACATAAAAATACGAAAAATGTACTAAATTTTCATTTTTTATTTTTTTTTGGTATTTGGTAAATTTTTTCAAGATTTTTTCACAAATATTATACTTTTTAAGTGTATTTATGTTAAGTATGTCTAAAAATTTAAAAAATTACTTAAAATATTAAAAAATTCAGTAAAAATAAAAAAATACGGAAAGAAAAAGTAAAATTTTTGGAAAAATGAATTTCAAAAATTAAAACCAAACAGAGTATTTTTCAACATGTACAATTAAAATTATGATATTTTGAAGTTTAAAGGTTTATTGCAACTCATAGGACTCTTCTAATTCAAAGGATCATGAAAAAAACATAGCAATACAAAAAAGGCGTAAACAGTAATGTGGGTGGGATTTCATGTGTTAATGAATGTAGAGGCCCATTATTTTATAAGTTTGACTTTATACCAATTAATCCATATGTTTATGTTAAAAAAAAGTAAAAAAGAAAATAAAAAGAAAGGATATTAGAGTCATGATTTATGAGGGAGCTTCTATATACACACACCTAATCCCCTCAATACACACACTTAATGATATTTAATTTTATTACAATTTTATCCCTAAGTGAAATTACTATTTTAGACACCATTGTTAATTGAAAACATCTCAATGCACACCTCAGATCTGTTGCATCGTGTGTAGCTTGTTCCACTGGTTTGGCATGCTTATTTGAAAATGGAAGGAGAACCAGTGAACCATTGAGGATTGAGAACCAGTGTCATTCATAGCTTCTTCCAAGTTCATTGAGCTAGAAGTGAAACCAAAGGGCTTTGGCATTTCCGGAGGGAAAACATCATTGTTATGGAGGATTTGCCTTCTGAAAATCAGCAAATAAGTGTTCATGTGAAGCAGAGCGAAGGAAATGTGAGTTTAAATTTTTTTTTTCCCCGGCGTCGTTCGGATAACCAGAGCCGAATTGTGTTAGTTGATTCGGAAAGCTACTACCGAAATAATCATGTATTTTCGGAAGTTGATGTCCGAACAAGGTAATAAATTTCGGAAGTTGTTGTCCGAACAATATATTTAAATTCGGAAGTTGTTTTCCGAACAAAATTAACTTTGACAACATTCAACTTCCGAATTTTGAAAAAAAATTCGGACAACTAGTTCCGAATGAAGTAAATTTTTTTTTTTTCCAATTTATATTCCAAATTTGCAAACTGCATATCAAATTTACAGTATCAAATTGCAAATTAATGTTTATAATGCCATTAAAAATTTGTAATGTTATACAAAACATGCAGGAATATGCGTCAACTCAAGGAAGTCAGGTTTGCGCGGATTTTGTGTTAGATTATACCACTCAATTCACAACTGAACAGGTTCAGTCTACGAAATTATAACGATTATCTTTCGAATTGCTCACCAAATGTAAATGTTTGATAATATTTATTTAACTTTGTAGGTATTCAAAAGTAAGGAAGAATTGCTCAACTGGGTACGTGAAGTTGGAAAGAGAAATGGTTTGGTCATTGTAATCAAAACATCAGACTATGGTGGAGGGAAAAAAAGACCCAGGATGTATCTTGCTTGTGAGAGGAGTGGCCAATATAGAGCAACAAAGAAGTTAAAACATGATGGCAACAATACATCAAGAATAACCGGTACGAAGAAGTGTGGTTGTCCTTTTGATATGAGGGCTCACAGGTTTACCACACACGATGAATGGACATTGACCGTAGTATGCGGATTGCATAATCATCCACCTACGGAGCACCTCGAGGGACATTCATATGCGGGGAGACTATCAAAGGATGAGAAAGCATTGTTAATGGATATGTCAAAGAGCATGGTTCGGCCAAAAGAAATCCTAGTAACCTTGAAACAGCGAGATGCCCTCAATATAAGCACACTTAAAACCATTTACAATGTACGCCATCGAAACAGGGTGGTACAGAGAGCTGGAAGATCAGAGATGCAACACTTATTGGGTGAATTGGCCAAGTATAATTACATTGAGCGCCATCGGTCTGAAGAGTCCACGATGACTGTGACAGACTTGTTTTGGGCACATCCTACCAGTTTGGACTTATTTCGGTCTTTCCCACGTATATTAATTATGGATTGCACATATAAAACCAACAGATATCGGCTTCCTCTTCTTGAAATTGTGGGAGTGACATCAACTGAAATGACATTCTCTGTAGCTTTCGCATACTTACAGTATGAGAGGGTCGATAACTATGCGTAGGTGTTAGCTACATTGCGTGATGTCATGGATGGGTTTGTTGTGCCAACAGTTATTGTTACTGACAGAGAGCTAGCCTTGATGAATGCCATACAGAAGATATTCTCAAGTGCCAGACATTTATTATGTCGTTGGCATATCAGTAAGAATGTGTTGACCAAATGCAAGAAAATGTTTGAGACACAGCAAAAATGGGAGAAGTTCAACCATGAGTGGAACTCTGTAGTGTATTCATCTTCTGAAATTCAATACGAGGAGCGTCTTAAATCATTACTTAAGGAATTCAGTAGTTATCCTGATGCAGTCAAATACATCATGGATACTTGGTTGGTTCCTTACAAGGACAAATTTGTGGCAGCATGGACAGACACGTATATGCATTGTGGCAATGTTACAACGAATCGGTAAGATTACTTTTCTTCAATATGTTATTAATAAGTGCCATGTACTTGATTTTAACTTGACTTTCATTGAATTGAACAGGGCAGAGAGTGCACATGCAAAACTTAAAAGACAATTGGGTTCATGTCAAGTCTCATTTCAGGCATCATTTGAGAAAATACACAGTCTGCTTGAGTTGCAACACACTGATATCAAGGCTTCATTTGAGAAAAGTCTAACTGTTGTGTAACATCAATTTAAACCTTCTCAATTCAGGGAGCTACGGGGTAATGTGTCTATCTCTGCATTGGAGTATTTGCTTGTCGAGAGTAAGAGAGCCAATTCCATTGGTATTGATGTTGAAGCTTGTGGATGCGTCCTTCGCCACACTCATGGTTTACCTTGCGCCCATGAGATTGCTGACTACATCAGACAAGATCGTCCTATACCACTTGCTACCATACACTCACAGTGGAGGCAACTTCATATCTCCATATGCAAGAAAGAAGAGGAAACCGAGGTGACTTGTCATGCAGAAGTAGAGTTGTTTGTGAACAAGTTTAATGAAAGTGATAGAACCATGCGATTGGAGCTTTTGAAGAAGTTGAAAGAGATTGGATATCCGGGAAGCACTTTTCTTGTTGAGCCGGAGGTGAAGCCCAAAACACGTCCTCGGGATCATAAGAAGATCAATGTTTCTACCCGTCGTGACTCGTGTGCATTTGAGTTAGTGCAATCTGGACATGATTCCTTCTCACCTAGGGACACTCAAATCACTACATTAGCTTCTACTCTGCAAACCAAGAAGAAGCGACCTGTTAAGGGAAAGGAGAAGGTGAACCCGAAAGGGAAGGCATACATTACTAGAACAGTGAAACCTGGTGCATATGTTGATGCTTTCCCTGCTGGGTTAAAACCATACATTAAGTTTGTCAAGGATGTAGCTGCAGATGGGAATTGTGGTTTCTGGGCTATAGCTGCTTCAATTGGTCATACAGAAGATGATTGGGCTCAGGTTAGGCGTGACCTATTGGGTGAGCTGCACACACACAAAGAGGAATACATTACACTTTATGGGTCCTATGAAAGGTTTGAAGAATTGACAAGCATATTGTCATACTTTGAAGACAGTCCTGGATACTCACATTGGATGACTATGCCAGACATGGGGCATCTTGTTGCATCGTGCTACAATCTTGTGTTATACCACTTGTCTTTACAGCAATGTCTCACCTTTTTACCTCTTAGAACAGTGCCATTACCTCAACTTGATAGACGTGAGATTGCCATTGGGTTTGTCAACGGAAATCATTTCGTCCAGGTATAACAGAAACTTATCAATTGGGTTTGTGCATGTACAAGAAGTTATGAGGTATGACCACTAAGTCAATTAATATTTGGTGCAGGTTTTGTTGCAGGCAGGCCATCCAGTTCCTCCTATTGCCACTAATTGGAGAAAATACCGTCACCCTTGCGCTATGGACTGGGATGATGCATATGTGCGTCGCATTCAACATTTGAAGGACATTATTCATGATAATGTAGCTACTCGAGAGACTTTTGATGTTGTTGATGTCGCATGACACATGTATGCATTTGACAATGTTAGAATTATGGAAGAAATTAATGGATGTGTTTTTGATGTTGATGTGTTATGTTTTGCAATGTGGATTGAATGTTATTGACCATTGTTACCATTCCATTGTAATAAGAAAGTATCATTTAGAAAATCAACGACCATTGTTACTATTCCATTCTAATAATAAAATGTCATTACAATGTCATTACAATACCATTGTTGCCATTCCATTCAAATACGAAAATATTAACCACTGTTACCATTACAACAATGTCATCTTACAAGAAATACCAAAAAATATTCATCAACTAACAAAATAACATGTAACAAAATAACATGTCACGAATCAGCTGTATGCCTACGCCTAGGCCTACGAGTGTATGTCAATGTCGAAGATGGAAAGCGACCTCCAGCAGAACTAGGTCCAGCTTCGTCAATGTGCTGACCTTCAAGAACATGTGTCATACTCTCGATAGCCTGGTAAAGTCGATAAGGATGGCGAATCCCCTCCTGATAACCAGCGTCAATAATAGGATGTGAAATCTGCAATGCATGTGCAATACGCTGCATTTGAAAAGAATATCACATTTTAGGGAACATATGAGAAAAAAAAAAAAAGTAAGTTACATATGCATAAGAGAGGATACTAGATTACATCCGCATGTTCGCTGAAATCCTGATGGTCATGGACACGCGGTTCATCAGTGTGCTCCACATATAGGTGCGTGATATTCTTATACCAATCCATGTAACCCGGTACACATTGCCAAGGCTGACGAATTGGTGTGCTCCTCCGTTGCTCAGATAACACGTGGTTATCCCAAGCCTCCCAGATCCTATCCAAGTATTTGTACATGACTGTATATCGTGCAGATATGTTGCCTCGCGCACCACGACTGGGAGCTAGCGGTGCATCTGGGATGGTTTGAACCCTGCCAAACTGCCTCAAAACTCTATCTGGATGATAGGGTTCGACAACGTCTAAGCACTTTAAGCATCCATGGTAGAACGTAACCAGGTTACATGGATGCCGGTCTCTGCAGCTGTGATATGGATCCCAAATAACCTGTAAACGTAAAGTGTTTTTGCATTAAAGTACATAAAGGATAAGATAAATGGAAGTGTTCAAATTATCGCAGGATGAGTAAACTTACATCAGTAGCTACTAAACTGTCAAGCTGGGCTCGAAAAGATTTCAAATGGTCAATGGAGGAACCCGTCTCTCTCTTAGATACCGAATGGTACACATGTGGCATGTCTTCATTGTAGCCCATGTTCTGATGAGGTCGGAATACTCGGAAGTGCTCATAAATCCACGCCTCCAAAAGAGTCATATAACCACCCTTCTGCTTAACCCCAGACCGGCTAGCAAACCCCAACTGTCTATATAAAAATGCTAATGCAGCAGCACCCCAGGCATAAGTATGTATGGATCCCAAATCCATCAACAAGCCGAGGTAAACAACGGGAACCCTGCCGCTACTCTTGTCACTGAAGAGTGTACATCCCAACAGGAACAACAAATAAGCTCTTGCAGCGCACTGTATAGCCTCCTCGGGGTCTGAATCTGTGACACCAGCAAACTGACTTCGCAACCATTCAAGCCTGACTGAATTGCCACCAACAAAAGAAACCTCTTCATGTGCTGCACGTTCAGTAATCCCCAAGCCATAAACGAGTAATGTAACTCCATGATGATCTGTCACATCTGGTATGCTGACTGATTTGCCTACAATGGGAAGGCCAAGAATAGTGCCAACGTCATCCAGGGTCAAGGTCATCTCACCAACTGTCATGTGAAATGTGTTCGTCTCAGGTTGCCATCTCTCAACAAAACTGGAGATTAGAAGCTTGTTGACGAACCGATAAGTGCAACGAGCTAACTGTGACAGTCCAGACTACTCAATAATGGCTTTGAATCTGATGTTGTTCTCTACTAACCACCATGGCCATGCAAGGATCTTGGAAGAGTGATTATGACACTTTAGGGGCCCTCGTTCCTACAACACAAATGATATCTCATTACAAACTACCATACAACACACACACAAAAAAAAAACTCATATACAAATGAATTTCAGTTTTACTGAGGAATGTTTACCTCCCCGTGCCAAATAGCTGCAGCCACATGACTATTGAAACTCCGCAGTATTGACGGATCAGTCGGTCCACCTGGAAAAGCATGAATAAGGTACTCTTCCTGGACAGGAGGAGAATCAGGTAAAGAGGTATCCTCCATAGCAATGTCAGGCATATCATAACCTTCAACTCGTCTTTGGCTTCGGCCCCCACTTTGACTGGCACTGGGAATATCATATTCTACCTCAACTGGATCACGACCTCGACCACGACCTTGACCTCGTCCTCGCCCACGCCCTCGTCCCCGTTCATGGTCTACATCCAATTGACGACGTCGTCTATTTGAAGCAGTAGGTGGGACACGTTGTTGATATTCAGAATCCATATTATCTGCAAAAAATACTAAGTGTGTGTGTAAATAAACAGAGTGTGTGTAAATAAAGAGAGTGTGTGTAAAATTAATGAGAGTGTTTTAAATTATAAGTGTGTGTGTGTAAAATTAATGAGAGTGTGTGTAATGAGTGTGTGTGTAAATAATAAGTGTTTTAAATTATAATGAGTGTTATAATTAAGTGTTTTAATTAAGAAGGAAAAAAAAAAAAAAAAACAACAACCTGTTCGGAAGTTGAGAACCGAAAATACCTATTCTGTTCGAAAGTTGTTGTCCGAAATTAAAGCTACTATTCGGAAGTTGAAAACCGAAGAAAAACATTATTTTCGGCACTTGAAAGCCGAACCAAGTAAACATTTTCGGAACTATAGTGCCGAATAGAAGCAGAAAATTCGGAACTCTAATGCCGAATATTATTTTTATTTTCGAAACTAGATTGCCGAACAAAAAAAAAATTTCAAATAACCAGTTCCGAATGAGGAAACACGGCAATCACTTACAATGGTGGACGGAAAATGGTAAAAATTAACCCTACATTACAAATAAAATAGGAATGAGAAGATTCTAATCTGTGTAAACTAACCTAAAATGTGAAGATTTCAATGCTCTTCAATGCCCTTCAATGCCAATACTTCAATGACACAGATGGATGGATGAAGCTTTTGGGGAGGAACGGTGGAGAGTGTGAGAGATGGGTGTGTGTGTGAGACGGGTTCTCAGATGGGTGTGTGTGTGAGAGGGGTGACAAACGGGTGTGTGTGTGTATGATTTACATTTGGGGGTATATGTGGAATGATAGGTGTGTGTAATGAGTCAAATATATTAGGATTTATTTTTTTAGTGCGTGTATTGAGAAGGATTTGTATAGAGAGGAAAGGGTGTGTGTATATAGAAGCTCCCGATTTATGAACTATTTAGTCTCATAAATAATTTTATGAACTCATAAGTCTTATTTCACATTAAAATCTCTCAAATGAAATATACTCACATTTGAAAACGTAACAAGACTATAGTGCATAAATGTCTCATTGTCACATTTTATGAAAAATAATATACTTAGCAAAAGTTTAATAAGACATTAGTATAAACATTAGAATGATGTCCCATTGTCACATTTGACAAAAGTTTACTCAGAGAATAATACACACATTAGAATGATATCACATTGTCACATTTTAAGAATGACACATTTAGAAAAAGTTTAAAGAAAAATAGTGCACAAATGAAGCATTCCCCACATTTGTTATCTCTAAAACATATACTAAAAGGACTTCACGGTATACCTTTTTAAATTCAATACGACTTAATAGTCTACAAAAAAAAATCATAAGACTTTCTAGTATATACTTTCCTAATAAGGGACTTCTGAGTAAATTTTCCAAAACAAAACTTAAAAATACTGCACAAATAATTTTTTCTTACAAACTAATGCATTATGCAATAATGAAACTTTTGAAATTTGAAAACTGAAATAAGACTCACTTCAATATTCAATGATGTGATTCCTTCTTGCAATTCTTCTTATGCCATGATTTTGCGATTCTTGTTGTGCCAATTTAGTTGGGATGAATTAGATTTGCTATGATGTAGTTGTGATTTCTTGTTGGGTGGGCTCCATTAACAAAGATTTTTTTCATTGATAAAAAAATATTAAAAAAAAAAAAAATGAAGAAGAAGAAGATGTGTGAAATGACTAAGTAAAAAATTTGTACTTTCTCTGTCTCGAAATATACTTTCTTATGCTATTTTTTATTATTCCAAAATATTAGTTTATTTTTAAAAATTAAGAAATGAAATAATATGAATATACTATTTTGTCATTCTTTCAAATTCATTAATAATACAAAAAGTGAATTATGACAATTGATATTCATAAAAAAATATACTATCAAAGTATAATTTTGAAGAGTTAATATTTTTAATATATAATAATTGTACTATAAAAAAAAAGTTAAATTCTTTAAAAGGAACTATTATTTTGAAACCGAAGAAGTAGTACAATATTAGGTACTCAAAAAAATATTGATAAAAATGATGATATTTTCAGCATGCAAGTGTCATGGGTTGAGCCATGTGTTAGACTAGAAAATTGTAAGCGTGCTCAAATCCAAGGAAGATAAGTTATGAATGGAAGTCTACCAGATATTGGACTTGTACACCACAGGCTCGCTAACCACCAGGTGGACCCTTCATCCCATGGTTGAGTACTTCTTCACCTCTGTATAGAATATTCTTGTGGACAGGTGATTATTCAGTATTTTCAAAGTATGAACACGTGATATTTCATAAGATTTTAATAATTAGTAGAGAAGGGTGGGGACTTACGATTTATATTAGGGATAGGGAACAACATGGAAGTTAAGTAATTAATGATTGATTTGAAATATGACTACGTAATGTTCTGAAATTATTAAATAATTTCCCCTTGTGGACTCGGTTCAATGATTCCCATTTTACCCAAAAATGATAAATTAACCTTCTTTTTCTTTTGTTTTCTTACTTTTTATTTTTGGTTTCATTTATTTTTTTTTTTGGTATGGTAATTGGTAAGTAAATGGGAAGTGTTTGTTGTTTGTTATATATTCTTCAAGGTAGTTGCATTTGAATTTGTAGATGGATGGAGCGATTGAGAGAAGTGACAAAGGGTGGCGGTAGTTGGTGTGGTGGTGGGTGATGAAAAGTTTGGAATTTTTAGTTCTGAATAATAATTTTATAAAGAGATAAAAATGTAATAAAAAAAATTAAAATGAAAGTGTAATAAGCTAAAAATGTTGTGTAAGTAAAATTTTTCACCAAAAAAACCAGCCAAATAAGTAATTTTCCTATGTACTTACCAACTGCGACTCAAGGGTTCCTACAATCGTCAACATGGGTTTTTTTTTTTTTCATCAAATTTAAATTTGATAAAAAAATATTTAAAAATCGTTTCTAATCCTTTAATGTCTATCAAATCACAGGAAAAATATTTTTTTTCCCACTAAATTAAGAATTCAACAAATCATTTATTAAATTTAAATTTGATGAAATTTAAAAAGGCAAAGGCCTTATTTGATTTGTCTCTTGAGAGATAATTTTTGAAAAAAAATTCAAAATTTAGTTTTATTGAAAATTTTAGTAAAAAAAAAATTCAAAATCACTTTTTTTTCTACTACATGTCAATCAATCACTTTTTCTCTCTTATTTTCTCATATTTTACATATCAATCAATTATTTTTTCTCTCACACCCATCTATTCAACTAAAAAAATAAATAAATAAATAATTCCAAACTCCAAAACTATTTTCAAAACATACAACCAAACAAATTTTCAAATTTTATGAACTCTTTCCAAAAAAATTATTTTTTAAAATTGTTTCACAAATACAAACCAAATATGGCCAAAATATTAGAGATGATTTTCTTTTAATCAAATTTGATGAAAAGAAATTTAGGAAAAAAGAAAAATATTTTAATAAAAAATTGATTAAAAGATTAGAGTAATTCATATCAAATAAATTTTTTATTCAATTTCAAGATTAAATTAAATAAAAAAAAATAGTGAATGGTTGAACATCCTCTTAGAATAATAGTAAGAAAGAAATAGTGAAACATCCCTCTCTAATTTTGGATAGTAGAAGAAGTCTAATATGTTTTTTTTTTAATTACCTAAGATCTCTCGATGAAATTTCTCTATAATCATATCAGAGAAATTTTGAAATTTCTCCGTGTCAGAGTGAAATTTCTCTTTGTGAAAATATTAAGAGATCTCAATAGGTATAAAAATATTATAAATCTTTTATCTTATAAAATTTTAATATCATGATCTTAAAAAAAACATTTTCCTAATGATAAATAAAAAAAAGGCAGAGACTGTCTTCAAGTTTCAACCTACACACAAGTCACTTTCAGCCTTTGGATCTGAAAAAGTAAATGTGAGTGATTGATCATGGTCATTGGGTCATATTCGATCATAATTAATAGAATAGAAAAATGTTAGGAATGTATCCTTATAAATTCATTGTTTATTTCGAATGTATTTATACAGTAAAAATTAAATTAATAAAGTATAAGTCTATGAGTAAAATAAATTTGAATAATTAATTTCTTTTTCTAAATAAATTTTAGATTGATAAAGATAGATTTGTACTGTTGTTGTAATTAATATTATTTTATATAATAACTAAAAATCATTATAATTATAATTTTTTTTAGATAGACATTTTAATTATAATTAAAATCATCACAATGAATTATAAATAATACTACTTTGATAAAACCAAACACCATAATGAGATGTACCAATTTTGATTTTGATGAATTTTAGAAAAAAAAAATTAAAAAAAAATTATCAAAATTTGATCCTTTAACAAAATAAACCTTAAATTTTTTATTTTGTCAATTTAAACCATAAATTTTAAATTTTTTTTTTTTAAATCTAAACCATCTGCTTATTTTTTGTTAACTAATATTGATGGAAAATTTTTTATTATTAGATTAAAAATAAATCAAAAATTTAGGATTTAAATTAAAAAATTTTAAATTTATTTTATTATAATAATCAAATCTTAATTTTTTTTATTGTTATAATGTTTCCTAATTTTTATTTTTAGCCCAACCACTACGAGCAATGTTATAAGAATCTATTTTTATCATTTTACCGTTATCAGTTGATGTGCCAATTGAATTGTGAACGCTATATTGAATATATAATTTAGTGGTGGGACTCATTACAATAGTGTTGTGTTGATAAATAAAATGGTAAAAATAATATATTATAAAAAGGGTTGGGCTGGTGTTGTTTAGGATTATGGGGCCATCACCGATTATATTTTGATAATTTAAATTATTTATTTTGTAAAACTTTTTGTATATATTTTTCACACAAAAAATTAAGGCGATTAGCAAGTGTATTTTTTAATGTCCGTCGAAATCTAATACTGGAAAGTATATTTAATTTATAGGAGAAGCATTCTCTCCAGTCTAGATTTTGGACTTGAGGGAGCTATTTGGGCACGTGGGGTTCACCATGGGTCCCGTTTCGATAATCCGAACTATTCATTTTATCGAGTACTTTGTATATTTTATCCATACAAAAAATAGAATGATTCAATAATTATAACTTGTTCAAATTTTCACTAAAAAAATAGATAACAATTGTGTTTTTAAAAATAAACCACACATTTTTTTTAGTGATGAATGCAATAAATTAAACAAGTTATAATTATCGGATCGACCTAATTTTTTTTTATGGACGAAATACATGAACTGTCTGACAAAATAAATGATTCGGATCATCAAAACGGAACTCGTGGTAGGCCTCATTAGTCCAAACAGCGCCCTCCAATCCAGATTTGGACTAGAGGGGACCCTTCTCCTAATTTATAATATTTGTCTCCAAAAAAATAGCCCGCAAGTGTATTTTTTAAAATAGATCAACATTTTTTTTTGACAAATATAATAAATTGAATATGCTACGATAGTTGAATAAATTTAATTTTTTTTTTATGAATGATATACATAAATGATCTTACAAAACGAATAATTTAAATTATTAAAATGAGATCCATTTAAATATTTGGAAGATTCTTTTTTTTGATAATAATAAATATTCGGAAGATTCAATACATCAATAAAAACACAATACAAAAGAATTGCATAATAGTATTGCTAATATTCTGGTGGTAGACAAGCTCCGTTTGATCTTTGGGTACTCGTTTAAACTTCTTCCATAATCATTCTGATTTTTTATGGGATAATTACATTTTAGGATGGAAGGAATGACCAATTGTATCCCAAGCATATATCATATGATTGAAATTATATTAATCTATGAAATTAACATTTCATTATTTGTTATAATTTTTGTTATTAGGATTATATTTCGATAGAATTCTATCCAATAAAATTGATAAAATTTTTAATTCTATAACTAAAAATGCAAAACAAACATATAATTAAGATCATATGTTTTCATATTTATTGCATAATAGATGTAACCAGGGAAAAATTATTTATCTCAAATCATAATGTAATTTTATAAATTATTAATTTTCTCACTATTAATCTTATTAATCAATATAATAGCTTCCTACTAGTCCAAAAAAGGAAATTCTACTTACAACACTAATTTAACTCCTTACACCTTTAATATTTAATTATATTTTTTATTTTTTTATTTCTATAATTTCTTTATTACCCTCATCCCTAACTTTTCTCTTTCTCCTTCTCCTGACACCCAAAACCAAAAAAACCCTAACCCTAATTCTCCTTTACCATCACCTCCAATCACCATTTTCACCACGGCAGCCACCACTCCCTTCCCAGAAAAGGAAACGAACTCCAAATGGAGTATAGATGGCTCATTAATCAAAACTAGAGAACAAATTGGTCATATTTCTAAGAGTAATGCTAGAGACTCTAAATATTCTATCAAAAGTTTTATCAAATGTCTCACATAGGTATGGAACCCACAGTCTCATGTAGGTCCCACACCCATGTGGGACATTTAGTAAAACTTTTGGTAGAATTTTTAGAACCTCTAATATTTTTGTATTTCTAATGGAGTGCAGATGCCTCATTAATCAAAATTAGAGAACAAATTGGCCATATTTCTTCATTGCGTCTTCTGTGGATTGCAAAACCAGTATTCACTACACCTCTTATTTACCATGATTGTCATCACATTCTCATGTTTGTATAAAAGATGTAATTCGACCCATTCTCAATATCAATCAAAACTCGTAATTGAACAAAACATAATATCAAAAAGGAAGAATTAGATCAAACCCAACTACTACATTAGATGACCCATTCATCAATTTCAATCAAAACTCCTAATTGAACAAAACATAATATCAAGAAGGAAGAATTGGATCAAACCCAACTGCTACATTAGATGAAAACATTAGATGGTTGTTCAACGCCATTGGTGGCTATTGCGATGAAGATGGTGGTTAGAGGTGATGGTGATGGACAATTAAGATTAGGTTTTTTTTAGGTTTTAGGTGTAAGAAGAAGGTGAAAGGTTAGGGATGAGGGCAATAAAGGAATTATAGAAGTAAAAAAAAATTAAATATTAAAAGTGTAAAGAGTTAAATTAGTGGTGTAAATTTTTGATCAAATGTTGCTCTTAATATGTCAATTCGCAAGTTGTAGAGGGACTATTCATCCTCTTGGAAGGATTAGGTTAGGTCTATGCATATTAATTTTTAACTTATCGTTGAGTCCAAAACATCAAATTCAACTCAAGTATTTCTTTTATATAATACAATAAATGTGAATAATATTGATCAAATACATGATAAAGATAAAGATAAAGGTAGGGAAAATTATACTAACCACCCCTTAAGCTTGAAAAATATATAACAAGTCTCATAGTTTTAACAAATTAAATTGACTCTCTTTCTAATAAAACTAAGGGTAAATTACAAATACATTCCTCAAATTTAATTAACATACAAATCACTCTTTGTGATTTTGAAAATTACGTTTCACCCTTTGAGATTTCTAATTTCATAATAAATCGTCCTTTTTATTAATAAATCATCAAGTCAATTAACAGTTTTTAATGATATTAGAAATATGTTTCAATTAATAATTTAAGCAATTTTATTATTGTATAGGAAAATAATTATGAATTTTATTTTTTTAGTTAATTCTATTAAATAAAAAAATCTAATATAGGGATATTTGTAATTTTTCAAATTACAGAGAGTAATCTGTACTTTAAACAAATCTCAGGGGGTATATTTGTAATTTATCTTAAAACTAAAAGGATTGAAACGAATGAAAATAATATAAATAAAAAAAAAATTTAAAAAACAAAAAGATAAGATAAACATTTTAGTATAAAATAGATAACAACATAATTTTTATATCCATATGATTAACAAATTACTGACTAAAAATGAGGTAAATATTATGTATATTAAAATCTTAAAAGGGGCAATATAATTATACAAAAAAATGTGAGGTAGCTTTTATTTTCTCTAAATTTTAAAAAAATTAACGTAATTTACCCAGATATTATTAATTATGTTTGATTATTATTTGTAAATAAAAAAATCAATAATGAATTTTTTTTGTTAAATAAACATAGGTAGGTTAACATAGAGAGGACATTGACATAGGTGGACACATCCAACCCAAAGATAACGGGTGCAGCTGTAGGAGTGATATATACCAAATTAGGGATGGGATTGCATTGATACGTACAGATTAAGATAAGACAACCCCACCTCCCCCGCCTAACAGGAAAAAAAATATCAAGACAGATTCCTTCTCTAAATTTTTGAACCTCCCCCAGCATCCAGGAATATACTTCCCACGGAACCCCCACATCAAATCAAAACCGCCCCATCTCTATTTTATTTCAATTTTCTATATGCACATTTTTTTAAAGAAAAATGATCCGTATCCCTCTCTCTCCCACATCCACCACCCCCACATACACGGGAGAGTTGATGATTGGAGAAGGAGAAGAAAAAAATGGCCAATCACATGCCTGTAGAGGTCGTGGGGATGACCCCTGTGAGGTCTCAATCACTTTCGTTTTTTTAAAGAGAAAACAATAGAGACAACAAATTTAAAAAAGATCTACTCCGTTCGTTTTAAAATATTAATTTTTTATTTTATTTTTTATTATTTCAAAATATTAATTTATTTTCAAAATTTAAGAATCAAAATAATATGAATTTTTTTTATTTTACCCTTCTTTTAAATTCACTAATAATACAAAAAGTACAATTATAACAATTGATATTCTCTAAAAAATATACTATCAAAGGATAATTTTGAAAAAATAATATTTTTAAAGTGTAATAATTGTATTATCAAAAAAAAATTGAATTCCCCAAAATAGACTATTATTTTGAAACAGAGGGAGTACTATATATGTGACGGTTACAATTTTTATGATTTTTAATTATAACTTGTTATGATGCTAGTTATAATTTAATTATAACTTATTGTGATTATTATTGGGACAATTCTTAAGTATGCAAGTGCATACCATATGTATTTGCATAAATTCTCATAAATATACGTAAATTACCTCACAAATATACGTAAATTACTTTACAAAATTGAGTAAGTTTTCATAAATACACATAAGTTAACTTATAAAAATTTGAGAAATTACAACTTATATATATTTGTGAGAATTTACACAATTTTGTGAGGTAATTTATGTATATTTATGAGAATTTACGCAAGTGGATGTAGTATACACCTTACACATCCAAATACTTTGCTTGTTATTATTATTAAAGAAATTTTTAGTTATACTTTAAGTTAGCAGTTGACAAGAATCCATTGGATTTGTTAAAATTGAATGGCCCAAATCAATATGCTATAGAATGGACAGTTTAATGGTCTGAGCAGAAGAATGCGGATGTATTTCTTTCAATCTGCCTAAGTTTGGATAGATGGTGGGTGAAAGGCCACCTGATCCAACCCAATCCGCCAACACTCTTTAAGAAAATAAAGTTATGATTTTTGTGTTTTGTGTGTTAAAAAATGACTTTTATTTAGTAAATATATTTGCTATTTATGAAATATAAAAATTGAATCTTTATTTTTAATACTGTAGTTTTGTCGGCAAGAGATGGGTCGGACTGATCCAAGCACTCGCACCTACAACAAGTCTAGTAGGAAGATTCCAAAATGAGGGTGGTTCCTTCTTACAGACCCTCCGACGATCAAGTTATTTACTAAACGTTCCTCAGAAACTTTCTTATATTTCTTATTAATCATTTCCTTGTCTATTCATGCTGTCCCATTGGCCGAAAGTCTGCCACTTGCTTGCCGTCGGCCATGGCTATTTTACTATGCTTCAAAGTGAAAGGTCTTATTACATTTAATGCCTTGACAATTGCATTTAATGCTTAGTGCGTGGCTTCAACATCTTTGTAGAATCCTTGTTAGCCACATGGCTAGGCTTTTGCTTGACACATGTCCAGCTAGTGCTTGGGCTTGACTGTTGTGAGTTCTCTGTTGGGCTTGGTGTTGGGCATATTCTAATCGGCTTTATGATGATAACTAATCAAATAATTGTTTGGGAAACCTATAGCAATCATGGATTGGGCCATCCTGGGCCCTGTCACATCAATTTTGATATTTTAGATTGGTATAAACAAAATAAAACTATATGATTTGTGCTTTCACAAATAGCTCGTGATATATTAACTGTTTTTATTTCTATAGTGGCTTTTGAAAGAGCTTTTAGTACAAGTGGATGAGTGTTGAGCGAGTACTGCAACAAATTTTCATCCCAAATGATTGAGGCACTTATGATATCGAGAGATCATATGCTTGCGCTTATAAGAAGACAAGATTGCAGTGAAAATGAGAGCATTCAAGGCGATTTAAATTATATATCATTGGGCACCGCAAGTAAATTGTCCTGTTCTTCCAATGATAGATTAACAATTTTTTTTTTCATTATTTAATTTCATAATGTTTTTATTAGGTTATTGAAGTGGAATATAATATAAATGATTGATAGGCTAGTAGGTACCAACCTAGTTAGGATGTATTCGACCTATCGTGATGCAATTTCTCTACCATCATCAATAAACTACATCTATTTTATTTAATGATATAAATTTTTTTAATATTTTATTTCATTTTGAAATAAAATTTATTCGTTAAATGTTATCTATTTAGTTTAATGATTGTAGTATTTCATTTCATTTTGATATATATAAAATTATTCATTTCATTTCATTTTTTTTTAGAGAAAGACTATGTACGCACCTTATAACTAAATAAGAAAATGGCATAACTTTATAATTTTTGAGTCATAACTACAAAACATAACATAACCTAATATCTCATTAATCATAACTAAAATAATATCATAATTTAAGAAGAAAATTAGTTATAACTAAAGTACAAAATGACCTAACTTGGTATTTAGTCATAACTATAAATAAAAAAATTTGAAAAAAAAATGCATAACTAAACACCACACGAGTCATAACCAAATAGCTCTCATGAATTATAATAACTAAAATAATGTCACAACAAAAGAAGAAAATTACCTAACTTCTAACTTTTTTAGTCATAACTAAAAAAAATAAGCCATACATAATTAAATACTACCATATGAACTATAATCAATGGACAAAAATAAAGGGGGATTGGGGATCAGAGATTTAAGACTTGTAAACCAATGTATGCTACTCAAATGGTGGTGGAGGTTTGCGATGGAAGAGGGTTTATTATGGAAAACAGTGGTGTGTAGTAAATATGGTTACTCGGGAGGGAAGTGGTGGCCCTCAGCAACAGATTTAAGTCTTGTTTCAAAAATCTGGAGGGACATTGTTGATATAGCCCAGTCTAGTCCAAACTTGTTTAATTTCTTTGTGGAGAATGTGGAAATCATAATTGGTGATGGGAGGAGGATCAGGTTCTGGGATGACAATTGGTTTTCGAAATCTAGTCTTAGGACTCAATTCCCTAGACTCTATCAATTATGCACAAAGAAAGAAAGCTCATTGAGTGAAATTCTGGCAAGAAGAGATTTGTCAAATAAGTGGTTCTTCAGTTTCAGAAGAACTCTTTATGCTTGGGAAGAAAATGAGGTTCTAAGGCTTAATGTTGTGTTAGGTAATGGGCCAAGATTACAGTTGGAGAAAGGGGATTTTGTGAGATGGAAGGCTGGGAATGTAGGTGTATACAAGGTGAGTGTTGCATATAAATGGTGTGAATTGGTGAATGGCCAAACATCCAATTCAACTGGCCTCATTTGGAATAATTTTTCTCCTCCTAAGGCCAAGTTTATCACTTGGCTAGCATGGAAAGGCGGATTAAAGACAGCTGAGTTTTTGAATAGAATTGGTGTGTTAAGGGGTAGTGCAGGTTTGTACTGTGTGTTCTGTAAAGAGGTAGTGGATGCTCTAAACCACATTTTATTGTTCAGTTCGTTTGTGTGGCAAGTCTGATCATGTATGATTCAATGGTGGGGGCTGCAGTGGGTACCTCCAGGGTCAGTTGAGGGTTTGCTCCAATGGTGGCTAAGCTGGAAATTTAAAAAGAAGGAAAAACAAATCTGGAAAGCTATCCCTTCAGCTGTGATCTGGTCAATCTGAAGATGCAGGAATGAATGCATTTTTTCTGGTTTACAACCATGTCTAGGGGAATTATGCGATCTCCTTAAAACAAGGTTAGCTCTTTGGTTGAAATCATATGATCCTGGATGCTTTTATTCTATTAATGATATTGTCTCCAATATTTAACAAGTGAGAAGAAGCTGCTAAAAGTTTGTTGAAAGTTAGGTGTTGCAGCTGGGTCTACTGGTGCTGCTGCTAGGTTTTTTTTGTTGTTGAAAGTTTGATGCTGCTACGGTTTTTTGAGTACTAGTAGTTATAGAATTGATTGATGATGCTAATTTGATTAAAGTGAAGGTGGCTATTTGGCTGGTTATATCAGCAGGGTTGTAGTGTTGAATCCATTATGCTGCTCTTGTCTATGCTGTTGCTGCCGCTTGCTGGGTGAATCCATAATGCATGGGGTGATTTGTTTTTGGCTGTTGGGGCTGTCACTGTAACGTGTGTATGCTGCTGGAATATGCTTCTGCTACATCTGCTAGTGTGTATGCTGTTGGAGTATGCTTCTGCTGCTATCTGTTGGTGAATGTAGACACCCCATTTTTGACCGTCCTCAAGACTTGGACGTCACCGCTTGAACACTCGGTGATCACCTATGTTCGTGTTTCGTTTTAAGTTCCTAGAGGTCTTGGCTGCGCGCCTTGCCTCAGGATCTCTCAACTCGACTGTTTCGTGTTTGGTTTTGCACCAAACACTTGTGTTTTTGCTTCTAGGGGTAGAGAGTAGCTTGTTAGCTACTCCTGGCACCCACCAGCCGTGGCTTGAGGCCACCGGTCGTGTTTTGAGGCTACCGGCCATTGGTAAAATATACCATTGGCCGGTCGGCATTCAGTGTGGCCGGCTGACCATATGTTTGGCCGATGGCCCCCTTTTCTGGCCGGTACCACATTTTTGCCTTTTTCAGGCATGGTGCATGCCAGCTGTGCCAGCTGGAATACACTAGACCTGCTCCCGTGCACAAATGTGGCTATTTTACACCTTTGACCCCTTTCTTTGCACCCTTTGCTCAAAGCTTTTAGCTTCCTCAGGAAGCTTGCACCCCTGGGATAGCTTCCATGGGAAGCTTGATCCCTTTGCCCCTTTTCACTTAGCTTCTTTGAGACGCTTAGAGCCTTCCCTTTGTCTATATAAGAGATCATCCCCCTCCTTTGTCTTGGTTAAGCAAAAAACCAGAGCAATATACATATATATATCTGTCATATACTTTCTCTCTCTATATCTCCCTCTCTCTCATCCTTTGTGTGTGTTTGGAAGCCTAAAAGTGCATTTTATCCTTAGTTTTGCTCACAAACACACACTACTACACCGTACTTCGACTTTGAGAGGCTTCGAGGGTTTGTTCTTGAGGTTTTGGATTGGTTTTGACCAGAGGAAGGTGGTTGATCTTGCTGTTCTTTAAGGGTTCTTCAAGGGTAACATTCTTACTTTAGATTCCCCAATCTTGCACTAGACTTTTGCCTATCTTGCTTACTGTTTTAGACTTTGTGTATAACTGAAAAAAGTCTTGTATTTGCATGCTTAAGATACTTCATTAAGGTTATTTTGCTGTTTGGGGTCGACCTCCCCCTCTTAGGCCTTGCTTGGCCCTTTTGGTGCTTCCTTTGTTGAGCTTTGGTTACCTTGGTGTATTGGCCTTCTCACCACTGAAATCCAGTGGATTTTCAGTGGTGAAGAAGAGGGTTTGAGGTCTTTTATAGGGGAGGGACACCCCTCTCCCCTTTGTGTCCCATTTGTCCATGTATTTTCAGTGATGAAGAAGAGGGTTTGAGGTCTTGTATAGGGGAGGGACACCCCTCTCCCCTTTGTGTCCCATTTGTCCATGTTTTTGTCTCATAAGGGTAGCATGCATGCTTAGTTGTTCTAGGCCCCATTTCAGAGGATTTTAGTTGTTGTTGAGTCATATATTGCCTCTGTCTTTGGTTAGATTTGTGCCCCTTTACATGCATATTGCACTTGCTTTGCATTCCCTTATTTTGCCTAGAAGTGTATCATGCCATTTGACCACCATGCTCTCATGTTTTGACCTTGCTTCGTGAAGTTCTCGGTCATATTTTGCCATGCTTGAGGTCTGTTAGGTGCTGATTTGGTCGTATTTGATATGTTTTGTATGGCTCCTTTGCATTCTAGCATGTTAGCATCGGGTGTGCGAGTCATTAGCATGCATTGGCTAGGCTATTTCAGTGATTTGGAATCACTTACCATGTCATTTCAGTCCATGTTTTGTGCTTAAATGTTCGCATTCATCACCTCTTCATGTTTTGAAGATACGTCCTTTTATGCCTTGAAATGAGCATTGTGCATGCCTAAGCGTTTAAGCCTTCGGGGCTGCCATATCAGTGGGTTTTAGGACTTATTTCAGTGCACTCAAACTCTGTTTTTAGTTGTATAGCTCATGCCATGTTTGCTTGGGGTAGTGGTAGTAGAACACTCCTTTGTTATGCCTTAATCTTGGGCCTATTGGAGTGTATGCTTACATGAGTGTTAGTTCATCATTTTAGGCATCTTTTGTCACTGTTTTGGGGTGGGTTGAGGTTTGCCCCTTTGCATTACATGATCATGTAGCATTGCTTTGATTTCATGTTTGCCTAGTATCATAGTTGTATGTTTGCATATTGTTAGCTAGTTGTATTTCATGTCATAGTTTGCATGATAAGTTACATAGCATTACATCTTGTATGTTTGGCACATTGCATTACTCATGTTGCATCTTTGAGCCAAGTTTGTATACATGCATTGCATTGTTTGGTTTGGGGTGTCAAGCCAAACTTGAGGGGTGAGGAGTGTTTGTACTTCAAGTGACAAAACACGTCTCAACCCTCGGTCGCCAATCCCCTTGACCCCAACATGTTAGGGTGTTGGCATTCATCTTTTTTTGTTGCATGCATTTTTACATTAAATTGCAAACTTGGCTTATTAGGCCATCATGCATAATTGATGGCCCGAGAGTCGAGGGTCATGCTCTCTTGAGTTTATTGCATGATAGGGAGTGTGACCATGCTTACATTTGCTTGAAAATTCCATGCCATACACTGCTTGCCCTCTGTTGCTGTCAAAACTGATTTCTGCAGGAAGTTTTGGTCGACCGACCATCTCCAGTGCCGACCGGCCATCAATGAATGGCCGATATCTTCATCAGTGGCCGGTGGCCATTTCCCATGGCCGGTGACCATTCCTCCTAGCCGGTGGTGTTCCATAGTGTGCATAGAATCTGTCCTGAGACTTGTGTAGTTTTCAGAGGAGCTAGGCAGTGAAAACAGAGGCAGCAATGCTATGACAGCGAGCTTCCGGGCAGTACGAGTCAAGCATGCATCATTCACGCATTCTGAAGCGAGGCTGTGGTCACTTTCTATTTACATTTAATTTGTTAATTAATTAGAAGTTCTGTAATAATTAGTTTAATCTTATTCATTCGGACTGTAATATTTATTCGGACCCTCCGAGCGAGGGTAATTGTGTAATAAGTGTGCGTGAGTGTGTGTATGTCTTCCAACCCCACGTCTTTCTTCCCTTTTATTTACTAGCTTTCGATGGTTAGTTTAGGGCATGTTTCAATTAGCACGATGGCATGTTTGCATACATTCATTCGTTTCGCATGCACCGGGCTCGGCGCATCATACTAACTGCATTGTCTTTCAATTCCAAGATTGAATACGTGATAGCTGTAGCATCATCATATGCCATCTTAGATTAGCCGAGCCTATCTTAGTTGCATTTTGCATGTGTTGCATTAGCCATCTTAACATGAACTAGGATCATGCATATGATTACTAACTAGTTTCTGTTTTGGCTTGGAGTACTAGGTGAGCATTTATGCTTTAGCATCCCGCATGAGTGTGAATGTTAACATGACAGCATGCTTACCATGTGGCTATGTGCTTATGTGATATAACTGCCTGAATGCCTGTGGATGAAGGTTGGATTGTTTGAGTTGGAGCAACTCGTTGAAATCCGTATTTTAGCCTACTTGCAAGTAGCAAACTATTTTTTAAAACCAACATGAAATGTTTTGTTCCAATTTGGGCGATTTGGTCTATACTTGTTTGCTGTACGCATAACATAGTAAATCTAGGCTAATAACCGGAATAAGAACACATAACGTTTTCAAAATAAGATATCATGGTTAGTAGAGATCGATCTTCGGATCGGGCGAGAGGGGGTGCTCATAGCTGACCTTCCCCAATCGTACCCAAGTTCCCAAGCCGATGCAACTTTGGTGATGACGGACACGTGGCCTTTGGCACCGAGTCAGGGTTTCCTAAATTCCCCCATTAAAAATATTTAGGTGGCGACTCTGTATCTGGCAAAGCAGTCCATGTTTGGCACTTCTTTTAAAAATCTGTTTTCTCAAAACGATTTGCCGGATTTGGACTCTTTGGTTCAGATCTAGAACCGTGACAAATTGAGTCCGAACTATAACCCGTGAGTTCCCTCGCGGACCCGTTACAGTGAAGCTCTGTACTAGAAATGTAGGTTGAATGATCTGGAGCAAGTACCCTGCCTATCATTATGCTTCTGCTGCTGGCTGCTGGCTGCTGGAGTATGCTTCTGCTGTTGTCTGTTGTACGCTGTCTGCTAGAGTATGCTTTTGCCTCTGCTGCTGTATGCTGTCTGCTAGTAATGGAGCCGAATGCTCTGTCGCTAGTTCTCTGCCTATCCATATAAGCTCTTTGGTTCATTAGTCCAACAATAAGGTGAATCTTTTGTATTAGCCTTTGTTTGTTCTCCTCTTTGGGTGTATTTCTTTTGATTATTAGCCTTTAGTTGTTCATTTCTTTGGGTGTTTTTGATTGGTTCCTCACCAATCCTGGGGTGAGTGCTTAGCATATGATTGCGCTTTCTTTGCGGTGCCAACCTAGTTGGGGTTGTTAAGTTTAGCTATGATACTTTCTGCACTCCCCTGCTTTGTTGATGTAATTTTGCATGTATTATGTCTCTTTCATCAATAAAGTTTTGTTTGCTGATCAAAAAAAAAGAAAAAAGAATTATAATCAAACATTTCATTAATCTTAACTAAAATACTATAGTACAAATTTTCTTTTATTTTTTATCCCTCATAAATAATTTATATATATAATATATCTATAAATTATTTTTTGCAAAAAAAAAGAAGCCCACCAGGCCCGACTTGAGACCCGAGCTCGAGCCTAGGCGCGCAGCCCTATTTTGAGCATGCTTGGGCTTGGGCCTAAATTTTTTCCATGTGGGCTAGTCTTAATCGAATTTTGGCAGGAGCCTGCACAATCCGACAATTCCAAATTTACACTTGTAAGTGCAGTATACAATCATGCATAGTCATATTTTTGTATTTTAAAAAGGGAGAATTTCCAAAAAGTGAAGGGTAGACAAAATAATTTTAAAATGATAGAAGTACAAGTGGTTCATACATAAATTTATGCAATAAAGACTTGTACTATCATCATTTTGAAATTATTTTTTCTACCCTCCACTTTTTTGAAATTTCCCCTTTTAAAAATTAGGCAGTAGATCGTCTCCAACCCACTTTGTGAACTGGATTGTGCGAACCGTTCATTTTTAGACCACAATGTATAAATTATTCTTGAAAATAATCATGTCGATCTGATAACCATAGCTACGTTAGTCTATGACATTTATTTGCAAAATATGAACGACAAATACTATTTGACAACCAGACCATTCATTTTTTGGGAGACAAATGTAATAAACTAACGTGGTTATATAGTTATCGGATCGACTTATTTTTTTTTTTTTATGGATAATCTACATTTTGTGGTTTAAAAAATGAACAATTTGGATTATCGAGACGGAACCCCTTACAGATCCGAACAGTACGGTCCAATCCACTGATCCTTAAAAATTAAAGGAAAAATAGCATACCAGTGTAAGGGTTGGAAAAAAAAAAAAAAATCAAAATGATGATAAAGTCTGTAAATTTTAATTATTAAAATCATAAATTTTTTCATATATAGGTAATTATTTTGTAATTTAACAGGGAGTATGTTTTTCCCAGTTCAATGTGGATTCCTAAAGCAATGGGCTGGTTTGATTGGTTAAAATTCTTGCATATCTTCAAATTTTTTATATTTAAATGTGGGTTTTATTCTGGTGTGTTTATTGGGATATCTCCCTTTTTGAGAGTTTCTTGATTGTATGTTGTAAATAATGATATAAATTCAAAATTTTTATCTAGAATTTTGTCAAAAAAATCGATGTATAGTTAACATTTATCTATGCCTATCATTTTAATCTCAACCACATAGCAGATTTTTTGGTTAGAATTTGGTCTTCTTTTCTCGAACCTTACACTTATTGACGTTGTATTTGACCTTCATCATTATAATTGTAATTCATTAAATTTCATTTATTATCTTACATGAATAAAAAATATATGAATTAAATAAAAAAGAAGTATGAAAAATTGATCTGATATTTATAATTACATAATTTTATTCAACATATTAATCTATTTTTATTTTTTTAATAAATGACTTACACATTATCGTGTTCTTCTTTTTGTTTTCCGGTGATAATCAAGCCCAAAACCCTAAAATTAAGGATTGGACAAACTTTCCATCGCCTCTTGCGTGATTCAAACTCGAAACACTAAATTTTATTTTAAAATTTTTATTTCTTTATAAACCCCTTGAATTTACACATTATTTTAGAAAATAAACAATTCTAATGATCGGAATAGGACATCTTATGAGTCCCATGAGCCCCAACAATACTTAAACCATTTTTTTCGAAATATTCATAGTTACTACTCTATAGTATTTGTCTAGATGTATTATTCCTAAAAACCTCACTTTAACTTTGATATATCTCCATCTGAAAAAAAAAAAAAAAACAAACAAACAAACATACAAACAAACTTTGATTTGTTAAATTTGTTTGGAAAATTTTTTAAAATATATTTGGACGGGCAATCATTTTTTCTGTACAAAATTAAATAGCTAAACTTTTCAAAATATTATTTTGTATATTTCACCTCCACAATGACGAGGACAAATAATATTCCAACACTTTTACAAAATATAAATGGTTAGAAAAATGATATAAAAGTTAACTTTTTAGAATTGTTCTTAAAAAAGATTTGGATTCTTTTAAGTAGACCATCTCAATTTGAGAGTCTTTGGGCTTGCTAGGCCAATTTTGGGTCCGATCTCAGTAATCTAAATTGCTTCTTTTTTAGTATTCGTTGGATAAAATATTCATTTAAAAAATTAAGATGATCGATCAGATATTGATAAACATATGTTTAAATCTTGTCTGGTTTAGTTTTTCAGGATTTACTTTTTAGAAAATTAAATTTTTTTTTTCCTATTTTTTTTTTGTTTTCACTGAATTTTTTTAAGTATTCTAAGGTTTTTTTTTTTTTATTTTAAATTTAAATACACCTAACATAAATACACTTAAAAAGTATAATATTTGTGGATTTTTTTTTTAGAAAATTCAAATACCAAAAATATAAAAAAAAAAATACAAGAATTCAATACATTTTTTATATTCTTGTGTATTTATTGATTTTTTATAAATATTTTTCTTTTTAGATACATCTAAGTAAGGTGTATCTCAAAAAGTTAAAAAATTACTTAAAATTTTAAAAATATTCACTAAAAATAATTAAAAAAAACACGAAAAATAGAATGGTGGTTCTACATGCACCAATTAGTGTACTAATTAGTGTACCAACACTAGTTATGATATTATTATTTACCCCACTCATTATACAAATTACAAATATAAAAAACAAGACATTATTATTGATTTTACTCATTATACAAATTATAAATATTAAAAACATCTTAAATTATACCAAATCATCAATTAGTACATTAGTTAGTACACTAATTGATGCATATAACATTATTCAAAATAAAAAACTTAATTTGTAGAAAATTAAATTCAGAAAATTGAAACCAAACATATTTGTATTACAAAAAATGAATAACTATTATTGGAATTATAATTGTTGTCCATCTTTTTTTTAAATAAATGTAATTTAAACATAAAAAATGAATAGTTCGGATCATGAGGTCGGCTCCAAAATGGGTCCACCAAGTCCAAATACTCAAAAATTATTCAGTACTCCTAGAGCATTGCTCCCTTCCACTTACATGTTAGATATATCATCAGTTGTCTCTTATAATTCTAAAACAAAAGTGGCAGGTTCCATACTTTAAACCAATAATTATTACTTTAGAACACAACTTAGCAATGTTTCAAGAGTATTGAATAATTTCTCATTAAATTAGATAATTAGCCTGAGAGAATCTAAATTTTTTTAAAACTTAATCATATGTAAAATGATATAATTAACTGATAATTAGAAAATAAAAAAAAAATGAATTGCTGTAAATATTTTAATATATGATCATATCATGAAATTTTAAAAATAAATTTAACTTTTAAATTAGAGTAATATTACCCAATACAAATCAACTTCAAACCTTGTCCAAGTCTAACTAACATGTGGCCTAACAATTCGATGCTAATCTTTCCACGTATAGATTCGATTCATGTGTGTCTTGCAAAATGCATCATGTATTATCGTACTTCCACAAGTTAGTTATCTCCTCCCAACCAAAACACAAAAACAAAAACAAATAAATAAAAAAATTAAATTAAAATTAAAAAAAGAAGAGGATGGGAAAAGAGAGTGGAAGAGTAGAGGTAGGGAGCAGGTAGATCTTGGGTGTTGCGAGGTCATAGTCTGCCATCTTTACGTGGGACCCGGCACCGATTCCTCTCCGCATCACTCTCCAGCTCTATTCGGCACGTTGGCACTCTGTCCACCATATCTCTCTCTCTCTCTCTCTCTCTCTCTCTACCCACTCTTTCTCTCTCCTCTCCCCTATCCATCTATCCATCTATATCTATCTTTGGTTTGAGTATGTTATTAATACCCTCATCCTCTACTATCATCCCTTTAACCCCAACTCATCCCAACCCAGATGTCCTTTCTTCCCTCACTTTCTATAACTTTTCTACTCACAACAATTACAATTATGATCAACTTTTGCGTCAAAAGCGTACACTCTTTGCTCAATTTCTCTAACTCCAAGGACAAGAACAATGGAACAGTAGTTGAAACCCCCCCTAACCACCACTGCCAGAATCTTGCATCTCCGGTCGCCGGCGGCCTCAGTTTCGTCACTCTCTCCGCCGACAACATCCACCGACCCACCAATGTCGTTGAGTCCTCCGCCGTCAAATCACCACCATCACCACCTTCCTCTTCCACTGCTACCACCGCCGCTGCGGTGAAGATAGGGTTTCTTGATGAGGTGGGAGGAAGCGTGGACGGGCTGATGTTGTGTACCGAGAGTTTAGGGTTTGAAAGCTCCGATGAGTGGAGGGTTGATGATAAGATTGAGAATATTAGCGACGATGTGGTGAATTCGATGACCACGACGACGATTCGGCCAAAAAGGAATAGAATGGGATGGAGGAGTGACGTGAAGAATTTTCCGCCGCCATTATCGTCGATGAATCAGAACGGAAAGCCGATTTTCTATCTCCGGCCGGTGAGGAGAGACGGGAGGTTAGAGCTCATGGAGGTGAAGATTGAACGGCTTGAGGTTTTACGTGCCTCCCGCGAAGATGGACGGTTGAGATTACATCTCATTAGAGATGTAGATGTTCAAGAAGAAGAACAAGTAGAGGAAGAGGAAAAGATTGAAGAAGTAATTGAAGAAGAAGAAGAAGAACAAGTAGAGGAGGAGGAGGAGGAGGAGGAGGAGGAGGAGATTGAAGAAACTATTGAAGAAGAAGAAGAAGAAGAAGAAGAAGAGATGAGTGGGAAGTGGGTATTTCCTGTGAAAAGTGGCGGTGGAGATGGTTTTCGAAGGTGTCATGAGCTGGTTCACCACCACCACCACCATCACCATAATCTGCATGGGTGGAGCCAGCACAGTGTGACGATAAGATGAGATTAATAAGGGGGCAGATGACGTGGCTGTGAATATGGATGATATATACACAATTTGAATGCATTTTTGCTGCTAAATTTAGCAGAGCTGGCAAGGGTGGTGAATTGGCAATAGTGGAAAGAAAGATACATTCACGGTGGATTCTGTCTTTTTCAAGTCTTTGGAATGATAGCATAGGAAAGGAATCCACAGAGCAATACATTAGATTAGAGAGAGAGAGAGAGAGAGAGAGAGAGAGAGAGAGAGAATTTGGAAGCTTTAGTTATTACAACAATCAACAGTGTTAATTTGTTACGCAAGATTTAATTTTTGAAAAAAAAATTTGTTTTCTCATGTTACTAAAAGTAGAAGTTTATATTCCAAAACTAGGGTTTGTATGTGAAAATCTAAAAAACTCAATATATTGATTTGTAATTATATTTTAATTTAAAATAGTGAATAATAATTTTAATCAAATAATTAAAATAAATTGGCACAACTATTTAATATGGAAAAAATCACAATTGAAACATCTCTAATTGTGATAAAAAAATCACGGGCCAAAATAACAAAATAATCTACTAAGAAAACAAAAGTAGGAATTACACAAAAGTACTCTAAATTACCAAGCGAATCCAAGCCTGAATTAAATTAAACTCGATGTACCTCTTCTACCACCGTATTCACCTCAGAATTGTCATGCCCCATGTTAAATCCACAACACCAATGTCAAATCCACGATAATGAGCCATTCCGAAATTTACCAAAAGTTTCAGACCCAAATTTTCTGAAATCCACCGAAGAAACACCTCTCTCTTTATGTGAATAAACAAACAAAATCAACTATTGATGTTTGACACTTTGTTGTTCGTTGATCAATTAATCACCTTTTATACGTCAAGAAAAGTCATATAAAAACACCCTTCAATGTAAAACACTTTGTATTTATCTCCTCTTTGAAAATCTGGATGTGTTAATCCCTAAAAAAAGAGAACGACACACTTTATAGAAAATAGAATTGCGAAGACCGCTCGAGTGCACATTTCACCGCTTGAGCGGTGTGAGTAAAGGCGGTGCAAAACATATAGGCCAACCGCTCGAGCGCATGCTTCACCACTCGAGCAGTAAAATAAATTTTCTAGAAGTTTTGAATGCAGGCTAAAATACTGGACGATCCACTTCACCACTCGAGCGCACAAATGACCACTCTCGAGATATGAAATATCAACACAAACTCCTCTACATATGCATAATTCGGGTTAGATTAACATCTAAACATTCACAATCTCACTGAAACAAAAGAGTAAATAAAATTACAACTAAAAGACATTTTGTCAAACGGAATTACCAATTATAAAAACTTAACAGTATGTAATTTTGATTGGAACACTAGACATTTAATAAATTTTACAGTTTACAATTTTGTGATTTTTCTTTAAAAGAAAATATGAATTTGTTGTTTATATTTAATTTTTTGTAAAAATGAAAACTAGAAAACATGTTTGATATATACATTTGTTTTCAAATGATTCATTTTGAAAGCAAATGAGAGAGGTCGCCGAAAGTGATTGCTGGCAACTGGAGGTTTGGGTATGGGTTAATTGATGAAAAGTCCATTCCTATAGAGGGTGACAACTCCAGGAATTTTTACAGATGGAATCACCTTATAAGCTTAAGTTCTACGAATGTTAAAAATAAATTTTTTTGAATCTAAATAACATTTATTTTGTTTGGTTTTGAATTCTAAAAATAGTTTGACTTTTTTATTTTTATTTTTTGTGTTTTGTTCTCTTTAGTAAAAATAATTTATATTTTAGTGATTGTTTTAGATGCATTTAAAAAATAAAATATTTAAAAAAAAATATAATGAATTTTTGTATTTTTTATATTTAGTAAATTTAAAAAACACACAAATATTTTACTCTTTACGTGTATTTAGATTAATTGAATTTAAAAAGTAAAATAAAATAAAAATTAGAATATTTAAAAAACTCACCAAAGACAATCAACACAGGAAAATAAAAAACTCAAAAATTATTTTTGAAAACTATTTACTAAATAGAGTGAATTAAAATTTTCAAATAGTAGATCTCCAATTTATTTATTTATTTATTTATTTATTTATTTTTATCAACAAAAAGAAAAAGAATCTTTATTAATGATAAATCATACATCAAATGAGATTAAAAATTCAGTGTCAGCGTCATGTGACCATTGACCTATAGGATAACCTACCAACAACAAACCTATATATGGAGAGCGAACCCCACTTTCATAATATAACTAACTACCTTGCCAGGAGGACAATGGCAAGATGTAATTAGATGGTGATATCATAATATAACTAACTACCTTGCCAGGAGGACAATGGCAAGATGTAATTAGATGGTGATACTAATGATATGATAGATCACCATTGTATTGAACTTTTTTTTTTTTCTTATTTGATGGGATTTTTAAATTTTTTAAAAGAATTAAACTATATAAAATAAAATATTATCAATACAAATAAAAAATTCAAGAGTTTTTGTTTGCTTGATGGGGGGATGGGGCCCCATCAGCATTAAGCTGCCATTGCCCCTACCTATGGGGTCATATGTTATTTAGTTCAAGATGTAATCCTTTTTGGTGATAAGAATACATGTTAAAAGTCATCAAAAAAGTTATTCGCGACGAAGTATTCATTAAAAAATTGGCTAAAAAAGGCACAAGAATATTCACCGGAAAGTTATCGACAAGTGGTGGTCTGCGGTGGCCAATAGTGACGGTTGGTAATAGTGAAGTGGACAGATAGGTAACATATAGGTAAATAGATAGGTGGCACATGTACCGATAAGTGTATATTTGAACAAATAGTTAGATATTTAAACAAATAGATAACAGATGTACAAATATATGTACATTTGGACATATAGGTGACATATTTTGAACAAATAGGCGACATTTAAACAAATAGATATATAACTAAACTTTGAATAGATATGTGTCCTTTTGGATAAATAATGTACTTTTCGCCCTAAAATATTTAAGTTGAGTGTATTGGCCCACCAATGTCAGAAATGGACCTTTGACTTAAATGCATTTTGGGTACTGTCAGAGTGAGAAATGAATCAAAAAATTAAGTAGTTGCTAATGGTAGAATGAGAAATGAATCAAAAAATTACTTACAAAACAAGAGAAAACTCATATTTTTCTTTTTTCTTGTCGTAGAATTTAGTAAAAGAAATTAGTTTTTTTAATTTTATTTATTAAAAGACAACAAAGAAGCTTTTATTTCAAAATTTAAAATTTTATAAACATTTATTAAAAATTATAAACATAAATGTTATTAAATTCAGGTGTGGCAAATAGCAATTCCAAAAGTTATAACAATATATTTCTATACAATAATCATTCTTACAATAATCTTGATTATTGGGAGAATGATTGTGTTTTAATGTTAAACCATTTACTTAAAATTTTATTAAGGGTTGTTTTTGGGAGGCCACATTTTAGTTAAAAAATTAAAAAATCATTACAAAAAAGGTAATTATTTTTTCTAAATAAGCCTAATTGTATTTTTAAAAAAATCTATTTAAATAACCATTATAAAATTGTTACAAAAATAATTATTGCAAAGAATTCTAGTTGAAGCTTACATGCCATTTGCGTGTTGAAAGTTCTATGGATGGGATGGGAGGTTGAGGTCTAATGGGTTTCTTGTTAAAATAAACAACAAGTGTGGAGGATTTATTGGATGAGAATAGGAAAAGTCAAGGGGAAGAGGAAGAGCTTTTTCATATTTCCAATTCAATTTTCAGAGGTCGTTGAACTTTGACATTATAACAATCTTTGAGCTTTCACATGATGATGAGCTGGTGTGGGAACTAAAATTGACTTCAAAAGCAAAAAAAAAAAAAAAAACTTTTTTGTGAAGTGGACATTGATGATATCTATCATAGAACCCAAAATTTGTGTTGGGGGGATTGGGGAGGAAAGCAAAATGTGTCTAAGGCAAATATGAACATTAGGGAAAGAAACAGTGAACATGTGTGCATTTATGATAATAATTTATTAAAGTATTTTAGTATATTGCCTTATACCGTTAATGGATCTAACATTTCATTTTATTAATTCATAGACCATAGGAGATTATGTGTTTATTTTTAAATGATTGAAAGTTATCCGCACATGGCCATAAGGTAAAGTGAAATATAGTCTTTAAATAAATATATTTTGTCCCCTCACAAGATAGCGGTTAATTATATGTTAGTAGTTAAATTATAAACGCAGACCAACGTTTCTCTATAAACTCAAACCTAAAACATCACTCACTTTGACACCTAAATGAATATGAATCGATACCATTCCCCTGAAATCTCGAACAATGATCCCCACCCCATGAAATAATTTTTTAAACAAACTCCATTAAAATTTGGGAAATTTGGCTATAAACCCCCTTTACCTTCCTTTCATTGTTAGAAGGACTAAGAAAAAAATTATACTTTCTAAACCCCCTCATAATTATAAAGTCTTGTATAAAGGACAAAATTTATTATTTAAATATTTTATCAGACTATTATACCCTCAACTAAATCTTCCCTAATCACCATCTCAATCTCTCAAGACGCCATGGCTAGGGTTTCAAGATCTGGTATCAAAACCACTCAGCGATCTCCTTCTTCGGTTGATTTCTTCACTGTTCGATCACCGCTGTTGCCATTTGATCAAAGATCCTCGCCTGACATCTTCTATCTCGTCTCTCTCTTCTAACCCTAGCTTCCTCCATGGCCGGAGTTGTGGAGAACTTGCAAATCACACTGATACATATATATATATATATCTATATATGTTTGTGTTTGTGTATTTTGAGATTTGAATTCGAATATATATGTGTTTTGAGATTTGAATTCGAATATATATACATATATATATTCCGATCTGTAATCTATATATATATCTGTATATTTGTGTGTTTTGATCTTGATTTTATTATTTTTTTCTTTTCCTTATTGACGTTTATTTTCAGAAATTTCACATGTATTCAAATGCTCCATACTTTGCAACCTCTTTTCCTCCTGTGCGAGAACTTGCTTCCATTCTTACTGCTACTGTAAATATATGCACACAAATAACCAAGTTTTCTATGATTATCTATAAATTTTAGTGTAATTGTTTGATTCAGCCAAAATCAAAGAGCCTGCAATCAAATTTCATTTGATAGAACCAGAGTAAAATTTTACTCTGGTTCTATTGCTATGTTTTTTTCATTTGACAGAATCAGAGTAAAATTTTACTTTTAGTTTCAGAGTCTCACAGTTTACTTATTTTTCAGAGTAAAATTTTACTTTTATACAGAGTAAAATTTTACTTTTAGTTTCAGAGTGTAAAATTTTACTCTCATTCAGAGTAAAATTTTACTTTTATACAGAGTAAAATTTTACTTTAGTTTCAGAGTGAAAGTAAAATTTTACTCTGTATGAAAGTAAAATTTTACTCTGTATTTACTTTCATACAGAGTAAAATTTTACTCTGAAATACATAGTGAAAATGTCTTAATAGGAGAGCTGATAGATATGAGGGTAATATAGGCCAAGTTTGGCTAAACAAAACAAGTGCACTTATTTCATCTTTTTATCTTTTTTGGGTCACATCAATCAACATCTCCTCTCTACTTTTTTTACACATAATACAATAAAAGTCAAAAAGTGCACTTATTTAGTCTTCCCAAGTTTTAAAATATCAGGGGATTTTGAAAGTACTTATATAATTCTTATCCTTTTGAAAGAGAAATTAGGTAGTGAGGAGACTATGACCAAATCCCCCTTAAAATTTTCTTTGTACACCATTTCCCATCGCACAATAGGCTTGATAATTGTTCTTAAATTGACCTACTTGAATTCTACAAGTTACTGGATCACAAAACCAACTGAGGAATATTAAAAAGTATATTCTGTTATTTTTAAATATTAATACATATCTGTTATATATTAATTCTCTCATTTTACTTTTAATTATAAATTTAATGATATAATTTTACTTTTTACAGAACTACTTGTAATAGGATTGGGGCTAGTTTACAATTATTGAAAAGGGAGTGAAAAACAGAAGAGTGCATTTAATTGGTGGATCCTTAATCTAGCAACCCAACAAAGTGATATGGTACGGTGCTTTAGGCCACTTTGAGAATTGATTATTTTAATTAATTTTTTATAAAAAATTATACAAAAAATAATGTAACAATTTATAATATTTTTTGATTTTTTAACTAGATTTTAAAGTTTTCAAACAAAACCTTAGGCTATGAGACTTGCTTGCCACGTCGATGATGCAATAAAAGAAAATCAATATTTCAATGGGAACATATGCAAGCTGCACCAAGAGGGAAAAAAATCTTATAGCAGAAAGTGTCTCGCTTTTCACCATAATGATTCACTACGCCACATTTCGGCGAATTTGGCTCGCTCTACCGCCCCAGTCAATCTCAATACACCATTCATGTTGTTTTTTTTTCAACATCTTTTGAATTTTCTCTCCCTATAATAAAATCTGACCTCTCAGGTAGAGGATGGTGCTTCTATCCATTATCCATCTTTCGTTTCTTCTCTTGCAAGTTGTCTTATTTTCTTTCTTGTCATCACCATACTAGTCACTATCGTTCTTCTTGTTTCTATCATTAACTTATCATTGAGAAAGCTTTCAGATCATTATTCAGATCTGATTCTTAACATTGATCTAACATTGCTAAATGCACATTAAACGCTAAGCGACCACCTCAGATCTATAATATTTTATTTTGTAATGTAAAGGTAAGATTAAGGTATCACAGTTATCAGTTGTGACGATGAACGGATCATGAAGTGGTAATGCTTATTTGGTAGTGAATTTTTATTTTTATTTTTATTTTTTTTTGCAATAGTACCTGTCTATATGTAGAGTGTCACACTCTAAAATTTGGACAATTAAATATTAAATTAGGGCTAAACCCCAATCAATATTCCATCATCCAAATCCTAGAGGTGAAATAAAAAAACTAAACACCAACCAAACCATCCATCATAATTTCATAACTAATCAATACCTCCAACATTCAAGTAACAATAAATAGTCAAAATAACTTAAACAATGTACGGTTACAAACCATGCCAAATTATCTCAATACTAAAGTCATAAAAAAAATAATAAATACACAAACTAATATCAACCCTAAACTCAAGAAAACAAAAGAAGTTCAAACAACATGTCCTACGATCATAGTTATTTCTTGTCACCACCATAGCCTCTACTAATCCTGTAAAGGAAGCTCGACTGCGCTCAAACAGAACACACCCAAGTTGCCATAAAACAAAGCGGGTCAATATACAGGTATACTAATATGAGTACAAGATTTAACACCCACGTGTCCACCAGACCCAAACAAAAATACATTTAATTCTTGTTACGGGAAAAGACAAGTAGTTCCAACCGCACCGAGACGAATGGGTAGTTTCCCGAGATACGGTGGCGTTTAGTTTCTTGCCCGTACACAACGAAATATAAATTGATTATAAAATAAACAAAATAGAAATAAAAATATAGTGGGTCAGCCCTGTATAAAAAGTTAGTAAGACCCACCATCCTGTAATAAAATAAAGTTAGTATAATTTAATCATAAGTAACTTGTTGAAGAAGTATAAAAATGCACCGTTTCATGCTTAAATAATTCGAATTGATCAAAACTCAAAGAACGAAAGTTGTACAGAATCAAATTTCCTAAAATATATGGCGGACGAAATTAGTATAAACTGAACAGGTTGAGAGAAAAACTTGATAAAAGAACCTAGACAGATTTCAATCGAAAAATCTGAAACTGAAAACGAACAGAAACTGTTCTAAGATCATTTTTTTCGGAAAAGTTCAAAACACGAAAAGTGTGCAGAATAATATTTTACTTCAGTTTACGCGAAACCAATAAAAATGAGTTCGTTTCGCGGGTAAAAACAACCTCTAAAATTTGCATTGCCAAAATGAATCAAAACTACTATAATCAAGATCATCCGATTAAAAGTTATAATCGAACTTTTTAATAAAAAGTTTAAACACAAAAGTTGTCTAGAATCACGTATATATGCATCTTCTCAAATTTCATAATTTATCGAGGTCGTTTACTATTTTTCAAGATGTACAAATCAATACAATTCACACTACACTAATAAACTCATGATTAAATTCTTTGTACCTTAATTCCACCACTTCGGCCTCCACTTCTGACTTACACATATATCTCATGTGCCTCCCGTATACCTAACACCGCTCCGAAGCCAAACTTGCACGGGGATATCGTCCCGAGTTTGACTCACACTCCCCAGATGATTAGCATATACGTACGCGCGTACACTGCAGGAAAAACCGTTTTTACCGGCATTTCAAAAACGCCGCTATAAGTGTAAAAAGCGCCACCAAAAGGCTATACCGGCGTTTTTATATTACGTCGATGATACGGCCGTCGCTATAGGTATAAGGCGTTTAATAAACGTCGCTGAATTTGTAGTGACGTTTTCATAAATGCCGGTACACTATTAAATCTGCTTAAATAATTTTCCCAAATATAAATGATGACGTCACAGGATATAGTGGCGTTTTGAACAAAAACGCCACCTTTTTACTTTATTTCATAATTTAATTAATATAAAATATGCTCATTCCATTCACAAAACACATCCTAACAAAAAATAAAAATAAATGTGGATAAAACCATCAAATTCAATATCAAAGAACAATTAAACTGTACATGTTCACAAAAGCATATTTAAGTTATAAGATTCACCCAATCTTTAAAAAAAACAAAAAAAAATCTGAAATTCACCAATCAGCACACTCAAATATTTCCCTCCGCAAAATTATCCTTTTGACCTACACATAAATAACAGTTGTAAATTATAATCTTTTTGAA
The DNA here is from genome assembly GCA_036172215.1 of Camellia granthamiana. NCBI lineage: Eukaryota > Viridiplantae > Streptophyta > Magnoliopsida > Ericales > Theaceae > Camellia > Camellia granthamiana. The sequence goes on along the minus strand of CM069908.1, from coordinate 86,976,707 downwards.
GAAAATCTAGAACAAAGCAATAAATACCATCAAAATCATAATCTTGCAATAATAGACGAACAATACGATAGATGCGAGAAATCAAAACAGTAACATGATAGATGTACAAAATAAAGATGTGATAGATACATCAACTTTTGACCAAATCCATAGCAATATATGATATCTCAAAACACCAAAGATTAAAAGAATCATACCTCAGGATTACGCCTTGTGTCCCTAGATTAAAACAAACCAGTTTCTTGCCTCGGCTCAAACCAACGTCTGAAAAACAAATGACTTGGTGTCACGACCCAAACCCGGCCCTATGGGTTTAGCACCGTAACTGGCCAGTAATCCGAGATTACCGAAGGCCTGCTGAACAATAATACAGTAAAACAGAGTACAGGGCCTGGCGGAAGCCAATACAGTAAATAACTGGTGTCCATTGAGCTGTGACAATCTATATGCCAAAAACATTTTTCATGCATTCAAACGGTTCAAAACAGTACAGTCTATACAATCATTACAACATTCAGTACGGGGACCTAATCCCTCGATAACAGTGCAGTAAATAGTAAACAGTCTATACAGTAGTACAAAACAGTGAAGAGACCGATGGGGGACACAAAAACACCCCAAGCCATAGCATGGCAACTCGGAACCTCGCAGTGAGGCACATAGGCTGGCTTGACAAAACTGGGGACCAATCCACGCTCCTAGCTCTGGTCTGGCTGCTGAGAACCTACATATATATATAAACAGTGAGCTAAAGCCCAGTGAATAACATAATGCGTAAAGAGGTTATGAATGAATGTCCTTACAATAATGAAAACATTTCATTAATCAGTATTTCAGTCTTACAGTATTTCAGTCAATCAGTCATATGTGGTACACCCATTAGCCTATAAACAGTAGGTCCAAAAGGACCAGGTCTTACAGACCCAATAGTAATGATGGCCAGTCATTCAGTAAACAATATGGTTCCACAAGGGAACCGACAGAGCTCTGTAACAATAACAGTAAGCAATAAGTGCTAAGGATGCCACAATACAGTTCAGAATATAGGACATACATTCATTCAGTAGATAACATCAGTTCATTAAACAGTTCAGTTCAGTATTCAAAAGATAACCATTTTGAACATATCTTTACACAATCGTTACTCACAGAGATTGGGCTAATAGCAGCTAGAGCGCGTCCCCGAAGCCAACCCTAAACAGTTAACAAATAGAGAACACACACTAAGTTCACAATCGGGAAGGATAATAATTAAATCCCTAAATTTCCTCGGTGTGGTTCTATGTCTAAATCCTCATTAAGATGCCTTAGACTAGGCCTAAGAATGCCTAGGATGGGATGAGGATGCAATAATACACTTGGAAGGAATTTTTCAAAAGTTGCTGAAAACAGGGGGCTCGCTCGAGCGAGCCTTCCTTCGCTCGAGCGAGGTTACAAAATCAAAGGCTTCGCTCGAGCGAGGAATCCTTCGCTCAAGCGATCTGCAGAAACAGTAAAAGTACTGGATGCTCGATTTTTACGCTCGAGCCACCAATCCTTCGCTCGAGCGTGGCTCAGAGGAAACCTTGGTCGCTCGAGCGAGGAATCCTTCGCTCAAGCGAAGAAGCCAAATCTGGAATTTCCAGATTTGCCTTCCAAGCTCAAACCAAGCATTCCCAACTCAATACTCGACCTCTTGGGCCCAAATTCTGGAAAATACATCCTAAAACAATGTATAACAAGTTTCAAAAGCCAATTTATGAATTCAAGCCCCAAAGGTGAGTCAATTAAATACAAATCCAAATCCATTTTCAAGAACAATTTAAAACATGCAATGCATGAGCTTTAAACCAAAATCAAAGTTCAAATCTTGCTCTAATGAGCTCAAAAGTTGGAAAACAAAATGAAAACATGGACTTTGATAGAAACATGGGCATGCATGTACAATCTACCATGAATTCAACTTCAAAATGCACCAATTCAAGCATGCATGCAACAATGGAGTTCCAATTCAACATATATGAGCAAATTCATGACTTAACTCCTCTATAACCATGATACATGCAAGATGGAACTCAATGACAACAAGAAGAAGATGAATTTTCTTACCTAAGTCTCAATTACAAGGTTTAGGAGCTCAAAAATACATCAATCTTCAATTTCCCCTAAGTTCTCAAGCAATTCACAAGGTTGGAGTCAAAATCTCTCTCACTCTCTCTCTAAATTCGGTTATGGGGGAAGGAAATGGCTGATCAAAATGTATCTCTAAGTGTATAAGGCACAATAGAATTGAATAAACAAAGGCCCCACTCACAATGGCAAAATGGTAATTACGACAAACTCTTTAATTGGCTTAATTTAATCTAGTTTAATCATTCCTAATCAATTTTCAGATAAATATACCATTAAATCACAGATATTCTACTGATTCCAAAACTCTAAACGGTTCATAATTCGGCCGCCGATAAGGCCTTCAATTAGCAGTTTAAACATATAAAGTCAAACAGATAATCAATCAATCAAACAGATGCAACATGCAATTCAATATATAAACTTATTCAATTTCAGTTTCGATTTCAATCAGTCCACTCAGTACTTCAGTTCATTCAATTATCAGTCACTATCCGTTCAGTTTAACAGTAACCAGTAGCTAATTCAGTGGTTTATCGGTAATCAGTACGAGGGTTGTTACACTTGGCCAGGCCAACAAGTACGGCTGATCGGTCACTGCCAAAGATGAAAATAGGTGTTTTCTCTCCAAGTTCAGGGTAAAACTAACTTTTTACACTCGCAGCCTATCAAAATAGTAGATGAAAGTCCTGATGTATGAAGCCCTACAGAACATGGTTATATAAGTCCTTACACATGTGCAAGTGCATCTACCCCTCTATCTGATGCTCAGAGAATGCCTTTAAGATCATTTACGTTACGACTATGTCGAATTGAAAGGACAATCTCCGAGTAATATTCAACTTAAGTTTACATAGATATGCTCTAATTATACTTCAGAAAACTTTCAAGTTAAAAAATGTGTCTATACATGCAGCCATGGCAAATAATAAGTGCCATAAAATTCAGTACTTAGCACCCTACTATAAAAATGAAAAAGTATGTATAATGTTTTACATCTTCTTATAAACAATAAGTTATGGCCCATGCATTCATCAGTTTTTTGCACCTGCCAATGCTTCTTCATTAACATCAAAAGTATCCTCGTAAAAAATTCCACCCCTCATACTTCAAATCTAAATCTACCTAATTTAAGTAGGCATGGAACATATTCAAAACCTTTGGTAAAGAAGATCTTAAGCATCACTGATGAAGAAATAGTCAGAATAACATCTCAATAAGTTTGCCTACGAAAATTTTGAATTAAGAATAAGAGTTGAGTAAACTTCCAACACCTTATCGTAGGACTTTAATTCATTTTCAGGCATTAACACATCCAGAATGATCAGGGCGAGTGATATTCTTACAAAACTAAGCATTTCAATTTGAGATAAAACTGAATGCAATATTTCCTAGTTCGGACACACTATTTGATGCTCAAATTAAGACATATCGTACAAATACAAATTAAAGTAGTATTATTTACCAAAACCGCAGGTTTTGCCATGGAAGCATGCTATCATTTCCATAATAAAACGGTTCACCAACCAAGAGCTCAACCTGCAGATAGAAATTGAAATACCCAGTGTTTACATTCAATTTCATAATTGATCTGCAGCAGCTTATAGTAATAAAAGTCACTCACAATTCTTTTCCCAACTTTACCCAATAAATAAAGTCACAGTTATTGAACTAATCAAACCACAAAGAGAAACAATAATATCTAATCATGAATCTCATGATTCTTATAATATTCTCACTCAGCCAGAAAACAAACAAGAAAAGCCAAAAAGATGAGGATCAGATGTGTTTGGCAAGTTGAAGCCTCAAATAGCGAGGTGCTGGAAACACACAAATCAACCACATAAACTCATGCAAAATCAACCAAAGCCCAATCATGGAATTAATAACCAAATTCAAAAAATGTATATATACTTTAATAGAAATCAAGAGAAAGCTATGCAATCAAGTGCATAAAAGGAAAACAAAGCAAAAAATGAAAGCACAACCAAACAATGCCTATCCTTCCAATTTTGGAGAAGCAAAAAAGTTCTAAAATTGTGAAATCTTCTCTCCAATTTACAGCCACTCCATACACTTTCCCTTTCCTTCTTAAGAACAATACAAACAAACAGGGACTAAATAGTTCAATTTAATGGGCAAAAATACACCTTTTTTTTTTTTTTTCCCTTTCTTATTCTTCCTTTTTTTTTTTTTTCTTGAACAATATAAAAGCACACTTCTCAAACCCTTGCCACAATGCCTCTTTATGGATTGGTCTAAAAGTTAAAACATTGCTTTTTGAAAATAAACACGAAGTCAAAAAATAGAGAGAGATAAACAATTCTAAAAAATGTCATGCAATTGCAAGGTCACGTGTCCTTGTTGAGTGAGCTGCCACAAACTGAATTTTCATAGTTTGAAGACCTCACTTGCAAGGTTAAGTGGTACCAAAAACAGAAAATGTGTTAAAATAATGAAATAAAACAAGGTACAAGGTATTAAAATACAAATTACAATAGCAATCAATATTCAATAGTACTTTGTCTTCTAATATTTGCAGGAACTGCTTCAGTTAGACCAAAACCCAAACACATGCAAAGCGAAATGAATAAGAATGTACAACCCATGGTCATGACCAAGTATTTTACATAAAAACCAATGAAATTGCAAGTCCTTTTAAGTGTGATGAATCAGAATCACACAATCATAAAAAATATAAAAAAAAAAAAAAAAAACATGTAATGCAAACCTCTTCTTCTTTTTTTTTATACTTTGGTCCAATTTCTTTTTTTCTTGAGTAAATTACAAATTTCACCGTCAAATTTTGATCCTTTAACTTTTAATTATAACAATTAAAATTTTAAATTTTAATATAAATTCAATGTAATCGTTCTATTTCTTTACGTTTTAAAAATTAATTGAAAAGTGATGAACTAGTAGAGTGTTCAAATAGATAAAGAAGTTTCAAACTCACTCACCAATCGTTCTATTTCTATACTGTTTTGACATTTTTTATAAGGAAAATGTAATAGAGTGACAAAGATAATGAGCTTCAATCAAAAACAGAGAGACAGAGGTCCAAATCTCATAGAGCAATGAAGAGAATATGTGAAATTTGATCGGAGAGATTGAGAAAGTAGATTTGATATTACCATAATAGCAGATCGGGGAGACAGAGAGAGCAGATCTGATTGGATACAGAGCAGATCTGAGAAAAAGATCTACATCTCTACGTCGTTGAGCTTGCTTTAACTCACTGTTGGTAACGATCCAGATCCAACGCTACTTGCTATTCTGTACGTGATCAGAGACATTAACACGGCACTCAAAACCCTAGAAAAATCGATTTGAAAAGAGAAAATACAAAACAGAAGAAAAGAAATTAGAAATCAACTATAAATCGTTAGTTTAAGCCATGAAAGTCTACAGATCTTATGTGAATATAGCAAATCCATATAAAAAAAACTCTAACCTTGAGCCCTAGATCGACTTAGATAAGAGGGATTCAAACGATATTACAAACAAACGCTCAAATCAAGTGTAGAACAAGCATTTCCAGATCATACAACCAAAGAATCAATGGAGATCGAAGATCCAAGGCCTTGATTTCTCTCTTTGCCTCTCTCTCTCTCTCTCTCTCAAAAGTAACGCTGTGTTCTCTAAAGTCACGCCTCTCTTTTGATCAGAGAAGTGCTGCCTCTTCAATCACAAGTAGTTATTTCACAATTTTTTTAATATTGGCGTACAAAACGAGATCAGTAATTAAATTTGTTCAAAATGGAAAAAAGTATAGGAGATTTCACGATGTTTTTAAAAAACGTCAAAAAAAAAAAGCGTGGTGATATCCTCTTTTTCTTGTAGTGGTAAATCAAAACACTTGTCTACTCATGAGAACGAGGCAACAATATATATATACACAACATCTCACTCATGAGAATAAACATAACAATGCCAAGCCTAAGGCATTCAAATAAATCTCATAATCCTCACTTTTTTATATACACTCTTTCTCACCAACACTCAAATAAAACAACAATTTATGCAGCTATCTTGTGATATCATTCTTCCGTGGACCCCGATGCCGCTGTTTGAAGGAGTTATGCATGAAACTAGTCCTGGGGGACGTGTATGACATCCTAGACTCTAAACAAGACCGCCGTTGGTTTTCAAGTCATGTTTGAACTGTGGGAGCTGATTGGTGATGTCTTGGGGTATCCGTGATTATTGTGCTATTCTTTAGTGATGCCTTGAACGCAGCAACCGTTCTCGAGGGTACGAATTGAGCAGCATTGTGGTATATAGTGTTTCCTTGCTAACTTGGTGTTTCCCTCTCACTTTGTGGACTTGGTGAGCATTTCTACATTGTGGGCACACTGTGGCGTGAGTATGCTACATTTGTGGACGGGTTGCATCCTAACCAGCAGGGTTGGCATGATTTTGTTACTTTGTTGGCTACATGGGGATCTCTACTACAGTTTGGACTTGTGGAATGCTTGTATCAGATTGTGGGCATGTGATCTTCATCTATTGAGCCTTAGAGACGGATTTTCGTTGGCAGTCGTGCACGTGCTATGGCATTATCACTGGTTTGCTTTAGGGGGCCTATGTTTCGACCGTTCGTGGTGGCATTTGCAACTTGTGCTTGTCAGTGGTTTTGCATCTTCAGACACATGGTTGTTGACTCTTAGAGGGTTTGTTCGGAAAAATTTCAAGACAAAAGTTGAGATCTTGACTCCCGTGTGCAGAGGCACCGAGTGTACATGCTTGCTAGAGAGCGGGGTGATGGATGAAATCACCGTTGTTGGAGGACAACCATGTAGCGGGATTGTAAAGTCAAGACATAATTTGGTGCCAGGATCAGCGCACCGTTTTGAGCATCAGTGTTGGGATGGCTAGCTTTGTGGGTGGTAGGAGCGGTGAGCCTTTGATAGGCGAAATCTTTGAGCTTGATGAGATAGCTGACTCGGGTGAAGGCAGTGGCCGAGGTACTGGGCAGCATGAGTTAAATTCTAGCCAGAAGATATAAGTTCAGCCAGAGGGCTTGCCAGAGGGCACGAGCATGAGATTCAGCCAGAGGGCTACACTTTGCCAGAGGGCATGAGTTGAGCAAAGCCAGTGGGCTTCATTTCAGCCAAAAGGCTACATTTCTACAAGAGCATAGCCAGAGGGCACGAGTTCGAGTTAAGCCAGCGGGCTTCATTTTGCTAGAGTGCATGAGAAAATTTGAGTCTACAATTTGCCAGAGGGCTTTAACTAAAATGCTTCAAAGTTTGAGTTTGCTAGAGAGCAACAGCCAGAGGGCTTTAGACACTGAGTTTGCCAGAGGGCATCAGCCAGAAGGCTTCAGAGACATGAGCTTGCTAATGAGCAGCAGCCAGAGGGCTTTGTGTTTGCTAGAGGGCATTGTTTTATCATTTTGAGGAGCAACTGATGATTTGCATTGAGTCGACGAGGGCGTCGACAACTTGAGTGGAGGAGGAAGTCGCGATGCGACGACCCACTGCGAGTCAGCTCAGAGGAGCTTGAGTTAGCTCGGAGGAGCATTGGCAGAGAGGCCATTGAGTTAGCTCAGAGGAGCATTGGTAGAGGCCATTTTAGAGGAACATCGTCGGTAGGAGTCAGCTCAGAGGAGCTTGAGTTTGCTCAAAGGAGCATTGGCAGAGGCCATTTGAGAAGAGGGCTTAGCATTTCAAGAGCATTGGCAAAGGGCAGAGTTAGAGACGCTCAGAGGAGCTTTGGCAGAGGCCATTTTGAGAGGGGAGCTTGGCTAAAGAGTTGGACGTTGAAGGTAGGCCATCAACACAGAGGTGTTGGACTCATTAGAGGAGCCGGTACACGCACTGCAGCATCAGCTTTGTGCTACATCAACGAGGACGTTGATGGTTGGAGTGGAGGAGAGTGTCACGGGTTGCCTTGCAAGGCCAACTCCGTGACGTTTCGCTCGCGGTGGTGTGGCCATTTGAGTGCTCAAGAGTGGCTGTTGGAAGTGCCCCAACGTGGCCTAACATTGGCTCCAAGTAGCCCAAGGTATGTAGCCAACAAACCGCAAGGTCGTAGCCCATGCCAGCAGCCAAACAGCGCTGCCAGCAGCCAGCAGCAGCAGCTTGTAGTGCAAAATTTGGCGCGTTGTTTCGCCCCTCAAACGAAGGAGTTTTGGGCTGAAATTTTTACTAGAAGAAGGTCTTAGGGGAAGTGTGTTCCCGACCAAGTTTCGTGATTTTTCTCAATTTGTGGAATTTATGAAAAATCATTATGACTCCTCGGACATGTATGATGTTTCCTCCTGCCAGATGAAAAAGGGCTTATGATGGGTCGTTGAACACACCAAAATATAATCACTAAACTATACCAAATTCTATTAGAATAATGGCAAGTCCAGGTATCGATCCACAGGGACTATTGTGAAATTAAACTAATTTAATCGTCAAATTCCTAAATTAATTTTGATAAAAAGATTGAATGATCATAACCTAATTTAATAACGAATAAATTAAACTAAGGAATTAAATTATTAATAATAAATGAAATTGGTTTACTGAATTGGGGGAAAAACTAGGGCAAAGAATCCACCACTAGCCACGTAACTAGGGTTTCCAATTGAAATCAATTATCCTAGGGTTTGAACAGATTAATGCTTTGCAACTACAAGTTCAAAGCATTTAACAAGAAAATCATCACATTCAATGTACAGGCACGAACCATCTCAAGTAGTACGAACCGTTCACTCTAAACTAGGGTAGTGACACGACTCGTCCCTCGTAGTATGGTTCGTCTCATACCTTGAATGTGAAAGAATAGAAAACTCATGTATGGATAACATTCAACAATCACAGAAAGTCAAATATTTAAAAAGATAATGAAAATTATATATAAAGAATTTCTAAAACACCATACAATGGTTCAAACCTTTACATAATTGAGAATCAAAAGGAAAACAAAATAGTTACATGGCTAGGGTTTCATCAAAACCCTAGAAAAGACGACTAGCCACTCATGGAGGAGTGGAAGGATGAAGATGGAGAAGAAACCACCATGGAAGACATCTTGGAGCTTTTGCTTTCCTTCTCCTTTCCAAACCCTAGCCTCCCTCCTTAGGTTAAAATAGTTTCAGAACCCTAGAAAAGCCTTTTCCTTTTCCTTTTATACTTCTACTCACTTCCAATCAGGTTTAAAACATTAGTTTGACTTTTCCAGAAAAAGTCAACTCTGTCCAAATTTGGTCTTTTTGCCCATTTTATGCTCCGACGATGTACAACCTGATTGACATTTAACACACATAAATTATACGGTTTGACCAGCAAGTGAAGTTAAGAGATTCTAATTAACGGCCTCAATGATGTACATTTCGGCCTTAATCACATCCCCCAACTTACTACTTGCTAGTCCTCAAGCAAGTAAAATAAAATAAAATAAAACAAAATCTATCTATTTCCTCTTTCGTGGGACAACGGTTGCATTTAGCATATGCAACAAGCCTTTAAACCACAAGGTTCCCCCAAGTGGACGAGTAAAGTCTCGTGAAGGTTTCCAGAAATGATACCTACAAACATTAACATATTCATATATACTCAACAACAATTGATCACACTACTCCACCTAACAATCAACTTATGTGCCACTACAGTGTGATATTGAGACATCATGAGTCATTAAAGACACAGTGGACAAGCATGAAGGAACCTATTGAGTCGAAACCACAATTCAGTTAATACAAAAGTAAAGTTCCCTATACTTGTGCATGCTAGTAGACAAGTCATGAGTACCCTCAGTGTAAAGTGCAATCTCCATATTAGTTAACTATCCACTATAATAGCCCAGTGTAACTCATAATAACACCCAACATATACAGAAAAACTAACCTGTTGCAGCCAAGATTTTCAAAAGTTTTTTTTTTTTTTTTTTTTTTTTTTTAAATGACTGTGCAATGTCCTAATCCATTAAGCTTTCTAATCAACCCATGTAACAAGTTTTGGGCCAATGACTCCCAAACCAGACGGTTTTAGGGCACTAGGTGTAAAGACACCCCTACGGGCTTAATAACTCGAGTTGAAAAGGCTACAAATCCAAACAAGTCATTCTTCTTATTTTTCCTTAACTGTGCAATGTCCAAGTCCCTTAAGCTTTCTAATTAACCCATGTAGCAAGTTTTGGGCCAATGACTCCCAAACCAGACGGTTTTAGGGCATTAGATGTAAAGACACCCCTACGGGCTTAATAACTCGAGTTAAAAAGGCTACGAACCCAAACTAGTCAAGTTTTTTTTTTTTTTTTTTTTATTAAGAATCTTGGCTCCTCATTTATTCTTTTCTGCAACTCTAGCTATTATCAATGATGTACACCAGGGATTATAATAAAAAGATCACCGCTATGATAGTGTGTTAATGTGAATTAAGGCATACTCATGACAAGTGTACTAAAACCACAAACACAGACAACTCTCCTCGTGCAAACATCGCATGCAAGTATCTACCCAATAAACCCTTTTCATACAAGTCTACTATGATCTCCAATTAACATATGCAAATACTATCACCCTACTAGCAAAAAGTCACATCAAGTGAAGTAATGCAATCAAGTGAAACAGGTATAAGCATGAATTATGAGCCAAATAGAAATGCACAAAAGAAAATATAACCCTCATCCCCCAACTTGAATATGACATTGTCCTCAATGGAAAAGTAAAGAGAAATGAGAGAAAATTACCAGAAATGTAGGTGCAGATCCAGGTAGGCCGAGAGTAACATAGACACACTTCACACTTTTTTTTTTTTTTTTTAGAAAAGAAAGAACTAAAAAGAAAAATAAAAATAAAAATAAAAATAAAAATAAAAGAGACACAGCAGTATACATGGGGGTACTATGGGGAAGCTGGTGGTGGTGGTGGCGCCGAAGAGGTGGAACCTCTGGCCCTTTGGTGATTTTTTTTTTTTTTTTTTTTGAAAAATAGAAGAGAAGAAAATTAAAAAAATAAATAAAAGAAAATAAAAACTAAACTACTTATCAATTAAATGAACAATTACAGTATAGAAGAAAAATAAAAATAAGATCACTAACTAAACAAATAAAATTTAAAATGAAAATAAAAATAAAACAATTCACAAACTAATAAAACGAATGAGAATCAGTAGTGAAACAATTTAAACTAAACAAATATAGTAAATAAAAAAAAAAAAAAAACTAAATTAGGATTAGTGTTAGCACAATGATTTCTGAGGTTTGTTTTTTTTTTTTTTTTTTTTTTTTTTTTTGAAAATAGAAAATAAAAAAAAAATAAATAAATAAATAAAATTTGAAATTTTGTTTTAATATATAAATAAAAAAAATTATAAATAAAATAATTCTATATCTATTTATTTATTTTTAAAATTTATTTATGTATTTATTTAAAATTTATGTACTTAAATAAAGTAAAAATGAAATTAAAATAATAAAAATAAAAAATAAAAACAAATGTTGGGTTTGGCGGCGCACCTGGGTGCAACTTCAATTCACAATTTGTCCCGCACGTGCGGGGCCCAGGCCGCACGTGCGGCGATTTGCACCCTCCGCGATTGAATTTTTTTTTTTTTTGGTCGGCGTCCCGCACGTGCGAGGCCCAAGCCGCACGTGCGGCTTGGTCAAAGTTCAAGGCTGCGCACCTGCTTATTAAGCAGAGTGCTCCCCTTTGATTTTGTGAGATTTTGCCCATGTGCGTGCACAGTGCCGCACATGCGGGAAATTTTTTTTTTTTTTTTTTTTTTTAAAAAAAAAAAAATAGTTGTTATACTTGTTCAAGTTAATTTAAAAAATCTCTGTGTTGTTCTTAAAAAAAAAAAAAAAAAAAAATCAAAACTAAGCATTTCTACCGTCAATTGACATCCGAAATAAATATAGCACATAAGAAAATAACGGGATGCCTATTAAAGGTATAATCTTCACGCGAAAACCACGGGTACTACTTTTCTCCCTAACTGTGTTTGTAACTTTCCCTATTCTCCAACAGGGTGACAGACTAGGTTGATTCGGTATCCAGAATCGAGGCGCATAAAGCTACCTCAACCTATGGGGCTGCCATACAGAGTTCAAGCCGAGGTAGTTTTGAAGCAATCTCCACACCCCTGGGTATTTAAACCAGACTCTAGTCTCGGAAATCCCAAACCTTTGTGTTCTAGGCTTTGCCATTCGAACTCTAGTTTCCACCGTCTCAGTTGGTCTCCTAAGAACTCACTACAAACACGGTTAGGTGGCTATACCAGACCGTCAGATGCCGTTCGGGCACGGCTAACACCAAAGGAATTACACCTTTAGAGGATTTAAAGTCTCCTAGACGCTAATAAAACATGACGAGAATAAAGAAAAACAGAATAATATAGAAGGGAAAGAAGAAAAAATAATAATAATAATAATAATAATAATAATAATAAAAAATAAGGAATCAATCTATCAAGCATAATAAAATGGGTCCATCAAACCCCTGGGTAAAGGAAAATGATCCTTCCTAGTCAAGGGATTTAGTCTCCTATAATCAATGCACACTCGCCACCCAGTAGTGGTTCGTGTGGGGACTAACTCTTCTCCCTCATTCTCAACAACGGTGATGCCCGATTTCTTGGGCACCACTTGTGTGGGACTCACCCACTTGCTATCTGAGATGGGGTATATATTACCCGCATCCGACAATTTTAATACCTCCTCAATTGAAGCATCAATATCAAAATTTTCAATCCCAAAATGAGCTAGACAAGCCTCTAAAGGGTCCTCTACAAGAACGGAGGGCAAAGCCTCCTCCACAATCTCATCCACAACATCCACTAATAAGCACTCCTCTCTCTCATGAGGTTGTTGGGATGCTTGGAAAATATTAAGTTTCACTTGCATGTTGCCAAATGAAACTTCCATAACCCCGGTCCGACAATTGATGCATGCATTGGCCGTAGCCAAGAAAGGTCGACCTAAGATCACCGGGATTTGTTTCTTAGAACTGGCTACTGGTTCCATATCTAACACCAAAAAGTCAACAGGGAAGTAGAACCT